>JANBXH010000002.1:0-600000 GCA_024271875.1 Kuraishia molischiana
TTTTCGCAGCACTTTTCGTGTAAACCTTTGCCTCACTGTGTTATATCCTATACTTTATACAAATATACTCTTTCCATTTGAGCGCGACTTTTTCTTCCAGGAGCTTGGGTTCTTGTGGTACTGCTTTACCAGTTTTTCCAAGATTTCCAGAATTCTCATCTTTTACAACCTTTTCACCAAATTGCTTTGGAAGCTAACAGGTTTTCTGATATGATTGAAATTGCCTCTCAGGCGTAGATCGGTGGCCGATTCTCGGTAATCTATACAGGGATCAAGCAGGTTCCAAAATGAGCTGCACAAACCGACCGAATGTATCATTTGGGGAATGTACCATTTAATGAAAAGGGGGTGTACATGGGGTGTACAAATTCCGCGTAAGTCCGGAGATTTTCCGGAGATGTTCCATATTCCTCCGGAGATTTTCTGGCATGTTTCACTATATATTCAGACCCAAATCCACAGAGAGTCCACAAATCCACAGAGAGCCAAATATGAAGGTCTATCTTGTGGTCGGTGCTAATCGCGGAATCGGTTTGCAGTTAGTAACCCAATTGGCTGCCGCGCACCCCACAGCCGTAATCTACGGAACTGCGCGCGATGTCAAGTCTGTACCAGTCACTGCCAAGAACATCAAGTTCATCCCTGCAGATATCTCGAGCCCAGAGTCTGTCAAGGCAGCAGCAGGCATGGTTGAGGAAGGACACGTTGATGTGCTCATCAACTCGGCCGGAGTGTGCGATGAGTTCAAGCCAGTGTCAGAACTCAGCCTCGAGGCACTGGAGCGCCACTGGAAGATCAACACCCGCGGTGCTGTGATTGTATACCAGCAGTTCAAGGAGTTGTTGCTTCGTTCTGAGTTGAAGAAGCTCGTCTTTATCACCACGATGGGTGGAAGCATTGGCGGGTACTTCCCAATGCCGTCCGCCTCGTACGGGTCGTCAAAGGCTGCTCTCAACTACCTGACGAGAGCAATCGCCGCAGAACACCGCCAAATGAAGGTATGTGCTATACACCCAGGTATGGTGTCCACGGAAATGGGAGACTCTTTCTTGGCGGCCGTTGGCGGTGCGCCACCTGGAGTTCCTGTGATCACCCCAGAAGAGAGTGCCAGGAACATCATCGGCGTTGTCGATGGTTTGACAGAAACAGACAAGTTCCTCAACTACGATGGCCATGAGCTTCCCTGGTGATTTATCTAAACTTGTTGTAAACGTCTTCCAACTCTTTCAAAAACGACTTTTTGAACTCAACATCTGGGGTCCAGCCCATCAGAATGGCGTTCTTCTCAAACTCGTAGGCGTCCTTGATTGAGAATCCGCACCCCTCAAGAGTCCTAAGGACAATGTCAGACTTTTAGTAAGCCATGTACGCTGGATCGTCGCTGTTGAGGGTGATGGGGATACCGTACTCCTTGATACGGATAACTTTTGGAAACACGTTCTGCGGGCCCATGTGCTTTTGGTATCCGATTGGACACAGCGTCAGTCCCAGATTCGACTTCTTGTAACCAGATTTGACGTAACCGAAAATTATCGTGAATTCTCCGAGGAAGGTTGTGTTCTTTCCATCGTAACCATTCTTTGTTGTAGCATCAATGGTCATACTAATACTCTCGAGTCCCTCGGCAAAAATGAGTTCAGCCCACAAATATTCGGTGTCATTTGCGTCCCTGCTTATCAACGCATCACTGCCATTGTACGCCACAGGATAATTCCAATTGTAGCTATCCAGCCACAGCTTCGACTACCATTGCATCAAAATCGTCTTGACTGTCAGTAACACTGACGGTCCAGGAGGGGTTTCCATTGTCATCAACATGACCGGAGATGGTTGGTGTTACTGGACCAGTGTAAGTGGCGCTGGAAACGGTCGCCAGAGCAAGAGCTAACGTCAATAGTTTGAACATGCTTTGATGAACCAAGCAAAAACTTGCGGTGGGATCACGCACATTTTACACCGGCCGACCCGGCTGTGTTGAGAAGTTTTTCATTCCATGGACCTAAGTAAAGGTCCCTGGCCACAAGTCCTCGAGTTTTCCGTTTTGGGAGCTTGGCGATGACCGCGTTTTCTGAAAATCCTGGCGCAAACCTTATTCTGTTCTTTGCCAAATTTGGAATCTCATCGAACACTAGGCGATGAGATGTTCGACGAGAGTGAAAAAATCACCACCGCTTTGTGGCAAATAATAAAACGGAAGAGCGACAAATTGCAGAAGCCGCAGATTTACTGAGTCGGCACGGCACTCAAAGTGGAAACGCTCAAGGGGTTCACACTACGTTAATGCTCAAATGTGTTTATGATTCAAATCAAAAAAGAAGTTGGCGCACAGCGTGCGCTCAAAAGATAGATACTGAGAAGGTAGATAAAGTCAGTGCCAACTTCAAGCGAAGAGAGCAAAGAAAAACACAACAGAACCGAAAACGGTACCGGTGAAAGGCGCAACAGAAGGTGCAAGACCAGCGTATGTAGACACGGAAGCCGTGGCAGACGCAGCGCTTGAAGAAGAAACAGCTGAAAGGCTGGTGGAAGCACCCTCAACACTGGATGTGTTCAGAGGACAGTAAGTGGTGTAGACCACCTCAATGCCGTCAGAAACACTAGTGTAGACTGCAACACCGGTTGTGGCTGTGGTCTTGGAGCAACCGTTGTCAGAACACGAGGTGAGGGTGACAACAGTGGTGGATGGGGTGCCGGTGGCAGCAAAAACAGAACTGTTGGAGGCGGCAATTCCCGTAGCACCAGACCCAGCAGAAGCAGAGGCGTAGGGAGAAGAGTTAGAGGATCCGGAACCAGAGCCAGAGGCAACAGGGCTGGTAGGGCTGGCAGAGGCAGGGGCAACAGGGTTGGCAGAGGCAGGGCCGACAGAAACAACAGGGCTGACAGAAGCAACAGGGTTGGCAGAAGCAACAGGGTTGGCAGAGGCAGGGCCGACAGGGTTGGCGGAGGCAGAGCCGACAGGGTTGGCAGAGGCAGGGCCGACAGGGTTGGCAGAGGCAGAGCCGACAGGGTTGGCAGAGGCAGGGCCGACAGGGTTGGCAGAGGCAGAGCCAGAGCTTGAACCGTAATCCTTGCTTAGGGCAGAGAGTTCAAGATCGTAATGGATATTTTTTGTGGTGTCTGCGAAGTAGATGGTGAAAGAAAGTCTTGAAAGAAACACGGTAGTTTTCACATCAACTCCGGCATACTTAGTACCTTGGAGAGTGATATTGCCACCGGACTGACCATCGACGTTAGAATAGAAGGAAATAAGTTGGTTTGCGGTTATTTTGACGTTTTCCTGTTTAAGGTCACCGTCAAGCCCCTTCAAAGTCGTTGGAATACGCGAGTCAAAATAAAAGGTGTCAGAACCAGTAATGTTCACCAAAATTCTATCCCATTCACCAAGGCCGGCTGGAACGGTGAGGTTCCAAGTAGGTCCGGGGGAATAAACCCCGTCGTCGTGCACGTAACCCTCAGCTATCACACCACTAAGAGTGAAGATTCTGTAGGGAACGGCAGCAACGGAGGTTGCCAAAAACATCAAACCTAGTGTCAATAAATCGGTGATTCTGAGCATGCTGATTGATGGGAAGAGACCTCACGGCACACAACTGGGGGCTATTCCAGCGGGTTTTTATACCCGAAGCTGGCTGAAAATTTTTCCGCGTTCTACTCAGGGAAAGGTGCTTGCTGCAATGTTCGAAAACCCTCTTCTGTACCGAAAGAAAGGTCCTGGCTGAGTGCGTTTTCCAATAGTAGATCAAGGCGTTACCCCTTTCGGAATACCTTTTTTTAAGGCGCCAAGACACTTCGCTAAAAATAGAAGCTCATCGAAGCTTTTCTTCGATGGGATCTTATTGTAAAAATAATAGACGCTGGAAAAATTACGGATTAAAAATTCAGCAGAGTAGGAGCTGGGCAGATCTAGTCGGAGCTCAATCGAACAGGTAGAGCCATTCAGCCCGAGTCGAGCCTGCGAGACAAAAAGTGGATGCCAAGGGCACTGTGCCGCAAATGGAGTCTGCATCACGGGGACACAACGGCTCTTAGTCCCCCCTGGATTTACCAGGTCAGCCTGAAAAAATCTTCAGTCCAATGTTTCTTTTCGGGACCCTCGCCAGGTAGTATATTCCAACGGTGGCGGCAATGTCAAGGGCGATATACGCAATGAAAATGCCAAGGTTTCTCCAGGAGTGCGACGCGTTGATACTGTCCAAGTAGACGTTTGTGTTTGCCAACGAACAGTACTCGCAAGTCGTGGTGCTGTTAGGGTCGACGATGTATCCTCCCGCAACGGCCATGTAGTCTGAAAGATACTCGCCACAAGTACCGTTGAACGCTGGTATCGAAATTATCTCCTTGGGGCTGCATGTCACCGGTAAGTCGGCCAGACCCGTGTTGAGGACTGCAGCAATCCAGTATGTGAAGGGAGAGATGTAGTACATGAACTTCCAGAATCCGGGCAAATCATTCTTCGTTACCAGCACTCCGCAGAAAGACAGTGACATTGTGAACAGAAACACTGCAACATGCCCTGCGGTGGTCTGATCCTCCAGACCGCTGATGCACATCTGCCCCATGGTGGAGGTATACATCGTAAAGAGGGTAATCAGCAGCCACATCTCCACTCCCGAGCCTTCCATACCAATCGGATAGTACCAGCACAAAAATCCAAGAGTACCCACGAAGAGCATCCAGGGCAACTCAACCGTGATCTGTGCCAAAATGAACGCTATCCAACTGAAGGTCTTGCTTGGGCGCTCTCTAGCTTCGTACAGCTCTCTCTGAGAAACATAGTGCGGCAGCATCTGCTGGATGAGTGTGGCAAACATGGTGGTGTACATGAACACGGCAAACATCTGGTTTTGCAAACCTTGAATGGACCTATCAGCTTTGAAGAAAGTGAATCCGTTGAACAGTGCGGTGAAAACAACCTTGATGATCTTGGCCCAGATATAGGAAGGTGTACGCCAGTACTGCTGGAAGACGCGCTGAGTGACATAGATGTACTGCTTCCACAAAGACACTGCAAAGGTAGACGTCTCGGTCGGTGGCTCAGACTTGGTCTGACTAAGCCTATCCAGCTCCTTCGCCACTTGCATGTGCTCCTCTGACTCCAACCATATCTCATGCCAATCATGATCCTTTATTGCCTCGAGCATCCACTCTGCTGGGTTCTCGTCCTTCCCACACACAAGACCATAACGCTCGAAGTAAGCAATGAGGGTATTGGCCTCCTTGCCAATCTCCCCAAAGTACACCGTCTCTCCACCCGGTTGGAGCAGAAGAAGTCGGTCAAATTCCTGGAAGAGGATGGCCGAGGGCTGATGGATGGTACAAAGAATGGCCTGGCCCTCATTTGAAAGTTTCTTCATGAGCTGACACACCGACCATGCTGTCTGAGAGTCCAATCCCGAAGTGGGCTCGTCTAAGAACAACAGCAGTTGTGGTTTGGCCGCGAGTTCAACACCTATGGTGAGTCTCTTTCTCTGCTCGACGTTGAGTCCTTCCCCTGGAACACCAACAACAGCATCTGCATACTTCTCCATCTCCAGAATTTTGATGACCTCATCAATGTACTCAGGGTCCGGCCTGGAAGTTCTCAGGTTGGCACTGAACATGAGGGCCTCTCTGACTGTGGATGTCTCCAGGTGAAGATCAAGTTGCTGGACATATCCCGTTGACCTCTGGAAAGACAAAGTGCGTGGGTTTCCGTTCACCAGCATCTCGCCAGTGACCACGCCCATGGTAACTCTGTCAGCCAGAACATCCAGCAGAGTGGTCTTGCCGGCACCAGAAGCACCCATCAGGGCAGTAAGCGTACCGGGTTTGACCCACCCGTCTACCTCGTTCAAAAGTCTTCTCGTGGAGCCTTTCCAAGGGATGTCATAGCACACGTTGCGCCAGTGGAAGATACCGTCACCCCCAATGTGAATGGAGGAGTCTGACGAGTCGACTGCGAACTTCTCACTCAGACTCTCGAGATCACGGCGCTTGCGCTTCCACTGGAACACGATCTTCTCACCCTTCTGCCGTGCACTTGGATTCACCTCGGTGAAGATGATGTACGCAAAGAAGAAGAACACCACGTACGCCATCTGGATCCCCCAGTTTCTCCACCGGTGATCCCACTCATATCCAAACGACACATAGACATACCTGTCGCCGGAGACAAACGCTTCTCCCAGCTGAGACCCAACAGTGGAGCAGGCCCTGTACGACAGCGGTAGATCGTTGTATGCGCCTCCCTGTGGAACAAAGGCTCCACAGGCAACCTGCCTTCCGTGGAACTCGTTGACAACCATGGCCTCGAAGGTGTATGCGACAGGGTCGATGTAGTTGATCCACCGAGACCATCCGTGCATCTGGTCGGTAGGCACGATGAACCCGACGTAGGTGCTGAGACCAAGCAGAACAAGGGATGCGGGCGTCATGGCCTGAGCGAGGTTCTTTGTCGCGGAGCCGATCATTCTGAAGACGTGGGACATGACGAAGGTGGATGTGAACGCATTCAGAAAGTAGAACCAGAAGGCCCCCGCATCTCTGCGGAAGTTGACCATGAAGTAGAGGGTGATGTTGAACGCGAGCGCAGTGATGAGCTTGCTCGGAAACTCAGATATGATCGAGGCCACGGCTTCTGCAGAGGGGTGGTACATCCCGTACTGCTTGTGCTTCTCGACAACGCCTCTCGACTCGTACAGAGAAATGATCTCCAGGAGTGAGTTGAAGGAGTTGAACAGACACGCAAAGAACAGACACGCTCCTCTGTGGTAGAACTCTGTTGTGGAGTCGTCCATGTTGTAGAAGATGGAGCCCAACACCAGCGCAATGATGAAGTTGGAGCCGATGAGCGTGACCGGAATGGACATGTTGTTTCTGATCCTCATGAACGCGCGCCTGGTCAGGTATCTCACTTGCATTGCATAGGACACGGTGTAAGGGGACTTGGCCGGAACGTGCTTGGCCTGGCCGGCGCGGTGGCCAGCCGCTATCTCGTCTGTGCTAGACCGATCTCTGTCGAGCTCGGCAACCAAACCGGCGTACTCGCGAGACTGTTTCCACAACACCTCAAACTCCTCTGCCGTGCTGGGGACCTCCTTCTTCCACGAAACCCTCTCGCGTGGCGACGTGATGGAGGTGAGGAAGTCAGGCGTGGTTTGTCTCTCACGGCACGTAAACCCCATCTTGACAAAGTACTCCTTGGCATGGTGGATGTCTCCGAAGAAGATCTGCCGGCCCTCGTACAGCACGATGACCTTGTCGAACAGGTTGTATGCGTCCTGCGAGCACTGGTAGATGGACACGAGTGCAGCAGTGTCCAGAGTGGAGCACGAGAGCCGCAGAGCACGCACAAACTCCAGCGCACTGGCCGAGTCCAATCCGCGGGTGGCATTGTCCCAGCACTGCAGCTTGGAACCGCACAAACTCGCCTCTGTGATGGACACACGCTTGCGCTCGCCGCCACTGACACCCCTCACGTATGCGTCGCCGACTTTTGTGTCCTTGCGGTGGGCCAGCCCGTACATGGCCAGGTACACGTTGGCAAAGTGCGCGGCGTAGTCCTGTCTCGAGACCCCGGGGAATCGGTTCTGGGGCACCTTCAGCAGCGCAGCAAAGTACAGCGTCTGCCACACCGTCAGGTGCGGGAAGTGCACCTCGGTCTCTGCGTTGTAGATGACCTCACCGCGGTATCTGCCACGGATATCAGAGGGCTCCAGTCCGCTGTAGGTGATGCGCGAGTTTTCATCCACGTGGAACCCGTAGGTCTGCGCGCTGATCGTCTTGAGAAGAGTTGTGCACCCGGCCCCTGGCCGCCCAACGACAACGACGAGTTCTCCTGGGTCGACAACCGCATCCTGCGGCTTCAAAATGTCGAAGTTCGGTGGTGGTGCAAACAGCTCTCTGACGTTTCTGGCTGCCTTCGCCAGAACGGTCAGCACGGTGCCCTGGTAGTCCGAGTCCACCGATCTGCCGTAGCACCGCAGGTTCCGGTACGCGACGCCCAAACGGTACGGCTTGTAGTGGCCGCGGTCGCTGTCCTGTAACGCCCGCAGGTTCTTGATCCAGCGCGCCGCATCAAACCGGTCAGACTCCGGGTCCAGTGTGGGGTCGCTGCCGTCAAACGGGTTCGCGCCCGAATCTAAGGTGATTTCCCTGGTGAGGGTTCTCGCCAGCTCTAGTACTGCTCCTTGGTAGCTCATTGGGTTTGGAGGGGGGGAAGAGGGGAATTCGGAATATGGAAAAGCTTATATAGAATCCTAGAAAATCAGGTGAGCCTCACGCCACTTTTCCGGAACCGGATATTCTACGCTTTGCTTTCAACACTCACGCTGACGTTCTCAACAGTCTCGGCGTCTTCGGCCTCGTCCAGTTTGCGGAGAGTGTCGCGCGTGAGGAAGTACGACAGAATGATGTTCCCCGTGGCCACCACCAGAAGCCCGATCGACGCGCCGTAGCTGACGTGGTACTTTGGTCCGTACTTGGTCTGGTACAGCTGGGGCCCCACAATCCCCAGAAACTGCGCCATGCAGTTGGTGGCACCGATGGCCAAACCGGTGGCGGAGGTACCCTGGGCCACGCGCATTCTGTCCGGCCACAGGATTGGGAAGATGGTCTGCCCGATACCGTTGGCCACCATCACCATGAGGTACTGCGCGACCCTGTTGTCCGTCGAGAGCAGCACGATGTACGCCACGATGTTGAGCGTTTCGGTGGCTGCGCCCACAAAAAACATGTTGACGGGCTTGCCCTTGTTTCCAAAGTACGTGGCAACGTACCCGACGATCCACAGGTAGAAGAAGGTCAGGAACGCAGGCGGCATGCTCATCAGCTGCGTCTTGGCGGTGTCGGTGAAACCGAGGCCGTAGATGATGGACGGCATGATGAAGGAGATTCCCCAGCCGCCGATCCCGTGGCAGATCCAGATCACGCTGTAGGAGTAGAACGAGGGCGTTTTGAACAGCGGCTTGATCTGCGCCCAGTCCCAGGTCTTGCCCGAGGTCTGCGGCCCGTGCGATGGCAGCGCAGCAAGGATCAGCTCGCGCTCCTTCTCGGTGAGCATCTTGGCGTCGGCAGGGTAGTCTGGCAGGAAGAACCAGGTGTAGACGCCTCCGGCGATGGGGATCAGTCCCTCGATGATGAACAGCCACCTCCAGCCGGAGAGCCCGCCCCGGCCGTCGATGAAGCTTATGCCGTAGGCCAGCAGACCAGAGATGAACCCGGCCAGCTGGCCTGCGCCGTAGAAGAAGGCAATGCGCACCCTCAGGTCGTGGGTGCGGTACCAGAAGCCCATGTGGTACAGCACGGTCGGGTAGAACCCGGCCTCGGCCAGACCCAGGAAGAACCTCGCAGCGATGATGCCCGAGTAGTTCTTGCACGCGGCCTGGCACATCGAAATGAGCCCCCATGTCACCATCAGACGGGCCTGCCATCTGCTGGGCGAGAACTTCTTCATCAGAACCGTGGTGGCCGGCTCGAAAAACAGGTACGGGTAGTAGAAGCACGACAGCACCCACGCCCACTGGCCCGAGGTGAGGTTGCCCAGCTGTTTCTTGATCCCGTGGCCCTCTTCGATGTTCATGATGGCGGCGTTCGACACGTTGCTCTTGTTCATCTGCACCACGAGGTACATGAACGAGTACCACAGCACGATGCGCACGTCCGGCTTGCGGAGCGCTCTCCGGTACTCTGGATCGTTGTGAAGCATTGCTTTCCTAAAAAAAAAATTTCAATTCTCGAGAAGTTTGATCTCCTTATATACAGTCGGTGCGGCGATTGCGTGATGTGGTGGCACACCCCAAACGGAGATAAGGAGCGATTGCGACTTTGTGTCCACACCCCTCTGTTATATAAGGGGCGCGATGGCGACTTCGTGTCCAGTTTCCAACCCCTCAAGCACACCAATGACCATCGAGATCGAGCCGTGGACGTACCCAGCCGGGACCAAAGAGGAGCTCGACTGGGCAGACCTCACGACGATCGACCTGAGCGACTTCGACACCAACAAGGCGGAGATCGCACGCAAGCTGGCCGACGCAATCAGACACGACGGGTTCTGGGCCATCGTGGGGCACGGCATCCCGAAAGAGGAGGTGGAGCGGCAGTTTGCCCTCGGCAAGGCCTTCTTCCAGCAGCCCAACAAGGCCGCGCGGGTGTGCGACTTTGAGAAGGGCGACTACTTCGGGTACAAGCCCAACCTCGTCAAGCGGATGTTCGGCACCGAGGTGCGCGAGAACGCAGAGCTGCTGAACATCCCCAAGTTCTCCGTGTTTGAGGAGATCCACGCGAAACTGCCCTTTGTCCAGTACTTCCGCGACGAGATCGAGCCGTTCCACAGAAAAACCTTCGAGGTGGCGCGCAAGCTGCTTGTGCTGTTTGCGCTGATCCTCGAGCTGCCGGAAAACTACTTTGCAGACCAGCACCGCTACGCAGACGTTTCCGACGACCATCTGCGCTACATGCAGTACGAGCCGCGCAGTGCGGCGGAGGACGCGCTGGTCGAGAACAACTGGGCCCGCGCCCACACGGACTTCGGGTCGCTGACGCTGCTGTTTTCGCAGGTGGTGGCCGGCCTGCAGATCAGGACAGGCGCCGGGTGGAAGTACGTGCGCCCCGTCGAGGGCGGGATCATCTGCAACATCGGCGACGGCCTCTCCTTCTGGAGCAACGGCCTCCTGCCCTCGACCGTGCACCGCGTGGTGCGTCCGCCGGAGGACCAGGTGCACGCGCCGCGTCTCGGGCTGTTCTACTTTGTAAGACCGGGCGACGGCGCCCGCATCGAGGTGGCTCCCTCGCCCGTGCTGAAGCGCCTGGGGCTCTACAAGGCCTCCAAGCCCATCACCGGAACGCAGTATGTCAGGAGCAGGGTCCGCAACTACCACAACTCGGACTCCTACGACAAGCGCACCGGCGAGAAGTTCCGCGTTGGCGACTTTGAGATCACAGATGGCTACGAGTAGTCTCGGCGCAATGAACCATCGACATCCCGCGTGTTTTTTCCCCTCACCCCCCACGTCTTTCCCCGCACTAGTATAAAAGACCACATATCCGCAATTTTATTCAATTTTATTCAACGATAACTGATACTTCAATCGCCAATTGATACTTCAATCACTCCAATGCCTTCCACTTCCACTTCCCTGCCTGCGGGCATGTACACCCCGATCCCGACCTTCTTCAAAGGCCCGCAGGGCCGCGAACTGGACCTCGACTCCCAGTGCAAACACGCCAAGTTCCTGTACGAGGCCGGCATCAACGGCCTCGTGGTGGCTGGTTCGCTTGGCGAAACCCCGCACATGACCAGGAAGGAGAGAGGCTCGCTGTTCAAGGCTCTGCGCGAAGCGGTGCCCGACCCCAAGTTCCTGATCATCGCCGGCGCGCCTCCCGGAGGCGTCCAGGACACCATCGACGAGACCAAGGAGGCCAAGGCCGCAGGTGCAGACTTCTCCATCCTGCTGGTTCAGGGATACTTTGGCTCGCTCATTTCGCAGGAGGGCATCGTCGAGTACTTCACCGCCGTTGCAGACGGCGCAGCGCTCCCCATCGTGATATACAACTACCCCGGCACCTGCAACAACGTGGAGATCTCGGACGAGAGCTACGCCCAGCTCGCAGCACACCCGATGGTGGCCGGATGCAAGCTGACCCACTTCAACCTGGCCCTGTACACCCTTCTGGGCAAAGTCGCCAGGGAGAACGACTTCACGCCGCTCACGGGCCTGGGACAGGTTCTCGTTCCTGCGATGTCTGTTGGTGTCCAGGGTGCCATCGACGGTATGTCTGGGGTCTTCCCCAAGGCCATGGTCAAGCTGTACAACCTCTGCAAGGAGGGCCGCTATTCCGAGGCCCTTGACCTCCAGTGTGCAGTGACCAAGGCCGACGACATGATCGGGGCCTTGAACATGAACGGAGTCAAGTACGCTCTCAAGGAGTTGTACGGGTTCGGAAGCGACTACATCACGGGAAGACCACCCATGAGCAAGCCCCTCGCGCCCGGTGCGTATGCTCCTTTTGAGAAAAGCATGGATGCCCTGGCAAAGATCGAGAAAAGTTTATAGTGTCACGTGGTAGTGTGGGTCACAATTTTCTACGTAATCAAAACAAACGAGGCAAATTTTGTCTCTCTCCTTCCCCTTCTTCCCAATAAACATGGCGGTTACAAAGTGCCGTGTCTGTGGGAACACAGAGTTCAACAGAGATATACACACGGCATCGTCGGACATATCGTGTACGCAATGTGGTGCTGTCCAGGAGGAGAACCCCATTGTGTCCGAAGTGACGTTTGGTGAGACAGCCAGCGGTGCCGCAACCGTGACGGGTTCGTTTGTTGGATCAGGACAGTCGCGTGCAAACTTCTCAGGAAACAGAAATGCGATGGAGTCGAAGGAACAGACGCTGGCGAACGGACGCAGGAAGATCAAAGACGTGGCGCTGGCCCTAAAGATCCCAGATTACATATCCGACTCGGCCAACAGGTGGTTCTACCTTGCTCTGGAACAGAATTTCGTGCGCGGTAGACGCTCTCAGAACGTGGTGGCTGCGTGTCTGTACATCGCATGCAGGAAAGAGCGCACCCACCACATGCTCATCGATTTCTCCTCGCGTTTACAGGTGTCTGTGTTTGCCGTTGGTGCCACCTTTCTGAGGCTGGTGAAGATCCTGCACATCCACAACCTCCCACTCGGAGACCCCTCGCTGTTCATCGAACACTTTGCAGAAAAGCTGGACTTCGGCGACAAGAAGACCAAGGTCATCAACGATGCTTCGAAGCTCGCACAGCGCATGGCCAACGACTGGATAAACGAGGGCAGAAGACCCGCTGGTATCGCTGGTGCGTGTGTGCTTCTCGCCGCGAGAATGAACAACTTCAGAAGAACGCACTCTGAGATTGTGGCTGTGAGCAGGGTGGGAGAGATAACGATCCAGAGAAGACTCAACGAGTTCAAAAACACAAAGGCTGGCTCCTTGACGGTGAACGAGTTTCGCGAGGCTGAGACGATAGAAAGCTCCCTGCCACCGTCCTTTGTCAGAAGCAGAATAAAGGAAGACATGCTGCGTCTCAAGTATAGAAAGCTAACGAAGAGCGAGTCTTACGGCACGGAAGACTCGGAACTTTTCAGGGCCGTCAACGTTGAGGGGACCCTTGCCGAGAACGAGCTGGAAGAGTATCTGAAACGTGTGCTGCACAAACAAAAGGAGAACCTCTCAAAGGAGCTGCAGAGTATACCAGTCTTGTCGACGATCCAGAGCGCAGACGACTCGATAGCCAAGATGATAGACGAAAACAGACCCAGAAACTTGACAACGAGGATGCCCAAGACACAGGATCTGCTTGAAAAGGTGTCCTCCGATCCAACCAACTTTGACGATGTGGATGACGAAGAGGTGGCGATGATACTGCTAAACGATGAAGAGTCCAAGATGAAGGAGAGAGTGTGGGTCGGTCTCAACCAGGACTTCTTGATCGAGGCCGAAAACAAGCGGCTCAAACAGGAAGCCGATCGTGTTGCTGGTCACAACCGTCCGGCCAAACGCAGAAGGAAGCCCAAGGTGGACCCAGAACTCTCATCGAGTGACCCGTCCGGTGTGCTGGCGGCCGTTAACGAGCTGGGAGAGGAGATAAGCGCTGCACAGAGTACGAGGTCCATGCTTGCCAAGAAATCTTTCTCAAAGAAGATCAACTACGATGCTGTCAAGCTTATGTTCAACGAGGAAGAATAAATTAGTCCTTAACACCAACGTCCGTGAGCTTCTGCTTGGTCTCAAGCGAGGGAATCAACAATTTGTAGTCGTAGGTGGTCGACTTTGGATCGTTCTGGTCAACTTCAACGTGCAGTGTGGCAACGAGCGTATTAGGGTGCACAGGGTAAGGTGCGTTTCTGCCGGTTTTGGCATCCCCAAGAGGAGCGTCGGCGTCAACCACCTCCGAGTGGGTTTCCGGTCCAGGGTAGATCTTCTTACCCGCCTCGTTTGCGTACACAGCGGTGTTCTTCATTGGGATGAGGTCGGCAAAGTTTCTCTTGTTCAAAAACTGCAGATTGGACCTCTCCGAGTTGTCTGTGTCGTGGGTGAAGATTGGCACAACGTCCTCGTCTGTGTGTCTGTCGAACTTGTGGATCTTGGAGCGCTTGTTCAGCAAACCGGCCATACCGCCCGGTGGTGCGGCGTTCACAATGGCCGAGGAGATGAGGTTGAACATGAGACGTGGGTCCGTGAGGCCGTTGGTGAGGGTGTCCTCGTTGCTTCCCTGGTGGATGGCTCCCGTGTGTCTGTGGATCTTTGTCTTGAATCTTCCGATGGCACACAGGTGCACGTCTCCGGACAGGATGGTGATTCTGACACCGTTCTCAGCAGCAAAACGCGTGAGGTCAGCAACAAGCTGGTTTCTCTCGGCCTTGTGAGCGTGAGCACACCAGTGGTCGTTCAGGTCATCGAGCAGCTCGATGCTACCGTCGTAGGAGTTGACGAGTCCCTTGGCGATGATTCCCTTACGGGCAAGCCACTTGATGGGACGGATGAGCTTGGAGCTCATGATGGCCTCGGCCCAGATCATACGAGGGTATGCAATGGGAACACCGAGCAGCACGAGTAGGTGCTTGATGTCTCCCTGTGACTGGGTGACTTCCTTGGTCATGCGCTCAAAGATGGCCTTGTACGAGTCTCTGGTGAGAATCTGGTCTCTCGAACGCTCGGTTCTGCAGTCGAAGCCAACAAACCCAATCTCCTTGCCAAGTCTGGCATAGATGGATCTGGAACGCTCGCCGATGTACGGACCCACGTTGCCGATGATCCAGGACTTGTCCAGGGCCTTTTCTTCGGGTGTGGTGTGCTGCTGGAAGAGCAGATAGTACTTGAAGGCGGACTTACCAACTCCCTTGAACACGGGCTGGTTCATGGTGTGGTGCTTGTAGGAACCGAACCCGTCGATGATATCGTGGTCGTCAAACAGGTTGATGGAGGGGATCTGCGCCATCGACATGGGGAACATTGGCTGCCATGTGGAGCCTGCAGAACCCTTCCAGTAGCCGGCCCCAAACCACTTGAGGTAGTGGTGCAGGTAGTACTCCTCGTATGCCTGGACAAACTCCGGCGTGAGAGCATCGTTGGCAGTCAAACTCTTCTTGTGCAGCCACTCTGTGAATGGCTTACACTCGTACGAGATGGAGTCGGCGTAGATCTGATCACCACCACCGAGCATCACGTGGTACGGAAGCTTGCTGTGCCTTCTCAAAACGTCGAGCCACAGAGAGCTCTTGAAGTCGGCAGTGGCCACGCTGTAGGAGAAACCGTTGCACGAGTACGACATGATGTTCATGCTCTGGTCCACGCTGGGGATGAAGAACTGGAAGTCGTTGGTGTAGCCGTTGATGGCATACTTCACCTTCTGCTCGTAGGCTTGCAACCCAAGGTCGATGTTGAACCTCCAAAAGGTGTAGCCTTGCTCCTGGTGCAGTTTGGTGACTGGGAAAGACCCATTCTGCACAACCAGCTTCGAGTTCTCCGAGGGCGCCGAGGCCGGCCCAATGACAAAGGTCGAAGAGGGCTGTGCGGAGTAGTCACTTGCCGCATCCTCGGTGACCAGCAAGATGGTGGCCCTGTAGTTGTGCGCACCGTCCTCGAGCATTCCGGAGAGACGCAGGATGGGACCGCATCTGATGGCCAGCTGCGGAGATCCAACGGCTTGAAAAGTGTTAGTACCTTCTTCTTTGTGAACAGCAACTCAACTTACGCTCGGCCAGAGGACATGTCTCATCGGCCCCACAGAACTGGGACGACTTGGAAACAACCTCGGTATATTTTTCGATGGGAACGGGCTCGAACCAGTTTCCCTCAAGCGAATCGGACATTTTTGCACAATGGTGGAAAGAAAAGAAGAAAAGAAGAAAGAAGGGCAGGAAAATGCCAAGGGGCGTTTAAAATTTCAGGTTCGCTGTTACCCTGTAAAGTTGCTCTAAAACGTCAGCCAGATATAAGCCTTTTTTTCCATTACGTAATTACACCGCGGCTGAAGACCCTGGTAGTGTAAGGACTAACATATCGTTGGTTAAACCAATCAGGTCGGCCTTACCCTCTGACCTCTTACCTGGCTCTTCCTCCAACATGGTCAAGGTTTACGCATACGATGAATCGGCCGACGTGGCCAATGCCGTGGCCCAGTACGTGATCCAGACCCAGGACTCCGTTCTGGCCACCTCCGCGACCTTCAAGCTCGCCGTGTCGGGTGGATCGCTCGGAAAGGTGCTCAAGAGGGGCCTCATCGACAACGAGGCCAACCAGGCCCGGATCCAGTGGGACAAGTGGGAGGTCTACTTCAGCGACGAGCGTCTCGTTCCGCTGGACCACGAAGACTCCAACTACGGCCTCTTCAACCAGATGGTGCTGTCCACCCTCAGGGCCAAGGGCCTGGCCCTACCCAAGACCGTCACCATCGACGAGTCCCTGCTCAAGGAGGACGGCTCCGGCGATGTCGAGATCGCCGCTGCGTACGAGAAGCTGCTGCCTTCAAAGATGGACCTCATCCTGCTTGGGTGCGGTCCCGATGGCCACACCTGCTCCCTATTCCCCGGCCACAAGCTGCTCGAGGAGAGATCCAAGTCCATCGCCTACATCTCTGACTCGCCCAAGCCTCCTCCACGCAGAATCACATTCACCTTCCCTGTTTTGGAGGCTGCCTCCAACATCGCTTTTGTCGCCGAAGGTGCCGGAAAGGCCTCGGTTCTCAGCGAGATCTTCGGCGATGCCAAGTCTGGTCTGCCATGTGAGCTCGTCAATGCCACAGGGGTCCCTACGGTCTGGTTCGTCGATACAGCCGCCGTGAACGGCGTGCCAGTTACCACCTCCAAGTTCTAGATAGTCAAATTCTCGGCTTCCCAGCTCATACCACGGTAAACCCCGTCTCCTCCCGTAATACACCGGATGATCTGCAGTTGCTGTTCCTCTGTCTGTTCGTCGAACTTGCGGTGCTCGCGCGCAAACTCGCCCACCTCGGGTGTGTGGCCAATCGACATACCCATCTTGATGAGACTCTCCACGGCTTTGCTCGAGTTGTCCGTGAGGTCTGCGTCAAACTTGACCATATCCGGCTGGAACAGTAGCAGAACCGTAGATCCTCCAAACTTGAAGTATCCAGCCTCGTCTCCACGGGCAACACGGTCGCCCTCTTTCACAGTGAGAACAGTGGAACCCACCATCATCGCACCGACACACACCATCATCACCGTACCGAAACGGTCCGAGTAAATGGGCACCAAGACACGCACATTCTCCCCGTAAACGTCAAGCTCGGAACGGATGGCCATCGGGTTAACGGTGAAGTACTCTCCCTCGATGTAGACGGGCTTGCCAACGACTCCGTCCACCGGGCAGTGGAAACGGTGGTAGTCCTGTGGAGCCAAACGGAAGATGCACAGCGACCCCCTTTCGTAGGTGCTTGCGAGCTCCTTGTAGTGACCGCCAAACAGCTTCGGAACCGTGAAGTCTCGGCCCTTGATCCACACAGTTGTGGCGAGGGAAATCGTGTCAAAGGCAGTGAATCGGCAATCTGCACTCGACACAACAACCTTCTCATCTCCCTCTACGGTCCTTGCACCGGGCTTGAGCTTCCGGTAGAAGAACTCGTTGAACGTGGCGAACTCTTGCTGCAGACACTGCGACATGTCCAAGTTGTGGAACTTGATGAAGGACTCGATCTGGCTCTGTGACTGTGGGTCGTCGTACTTGGCACCTTGCTTCACAGACATGTGTCTCAGCAGCTTGCGCACCTCCTTCCAGCGACTTGCACGGCGGTCGAACGACCGGTACAGCAGCCTGATACCCAGACGCACATAGACACTCATCTTCTCCTCAATCACAATGCCTGTGTCTCTGTCCTGCACCAGAATGTTTGCGTTGTTGGATCCGAGTGCGAGGGTTCCGTAGGTCAACTTGATCAGCATCTTGGAGTACCATCGTCTCGAGGCCGAAGTCACAGTGGCGAACGAGGGTGTCAGCACTTTCCCAACGCTCGACCAGTCCTTGCTTCCGCACAAGGCGATATGCGTGACGATATCGAGATCCTGTTTTTCTGACAGCCGGGCGCGACCACATGCCGGACACTGTTCGATGGTGATGATCTCCTCTTCCGACTCGTTTCCCTCTTCTTTCTTCTCCAGAAAGCTCTCGAGCTGCTCCACGATCTGGTCAAACGTGAGCTTTTCTCCAACCCACGGGTTCAGCCCGTAGCTCTCAAAAAAGTTCTCCAGAGTGGTGTCGGCCAGCGTGGAGCCCATCGTATCCAGAAACTGTGCCAGTTCGATCGCATCGAGCTTGTTGTCCTCGTTGGGCTCGTATTGCAGCAACAGTGCATAGAAGAGCTCCTGGCGTAAACCTCTGTAGGACTCGAACTTGTACTTGATCACCAGCACCGGCGTGTACTCCTTGCCGCCCCTGAACTGTTTTGTACCGTCAAGCGTCAGCTCAAGACTCAGCTCTTCCGGTTCCGGTTTCATCACTTCGCTCACCTGAACGGACCCAGTGGCCACCTGGTCGTTGAACGTGAAGTGGTCCTTGTCCAGCACGCTGAACTGCAAGTCGTAGCCCAGCTCAGAGTTCAAAATCTCAATGGCGAGCTTCTCGTTGAACTGAGGGCTCAGCGTGTGCTTGCGCCACGATGTGCGGTACACCCTCTTGCCAAAGCAAATCACGACGAAGGGGTCCATGTCGAAGCCTGTGCGGGTGAAACTGTGGTATGGCGGAAGCCCCGATGCCGACACAACCTCGAGCACAAGTATTCCCTTGATGTCCTTGCGTGCTGGAAGCTTGTACGACTTCCCCTTCTTCTCGAGCTTCAGCTGCGCCATCCCCAAGTCTGTGTCTGAAACGTCGCTCTCAGACGCCTTCGGAACCAGCAGCAGATCAGACTCAACCTCTGTATCCGGCACTGTGAACCACCAGTCCTCCGGGTAGAACCCCTGGTCGTCAACCTCGATGATGCGTTCGAGAGAAGCCGGCTCGGTGCTGGCCAGGTAGGCTGATATGTCAGCAACCTCTGCTTTGATATCGGGGCTCCGGGCGCTCGCCAAACTGTCTGTGCTGGCGTTGGTCGGCCTCTTGCCCCGTGACAGCGCAAACCGCAAAACTAGTTTGCCCATGACATACTTCTGCCGCGATCGCGAGGAGTACAGCTTGAACTCCTTCTCTGTGTCGTTCAGGGCGTAGTCCAGAACCTCCACCATCTTGAGCCTGAGCTCTCCCAGGTACTCCCGCTTGAGCCTGTGCTTGTCCCAGATCGTGGCACAGAACGCAGACCCGGTCTCCTTCCCGCGTGACACCTTCAGGGACACGGTTTCGTTCCACTCTGGAGCCGCCGTACCCCGCAGCTTGGAGGTCTTGCCGGATGACACCTCCGGGATTGAGAGCACACAGATCGGGTTGCATTTCAGACTGGGACTGAGAAACAGCCCGCTGGCACGAACCACCGTCACCTGTAGTACGAGATCGTCTTTTCCTCTTCGCCTGAGTCTCATTGCTGTGTGAGGGAGAGCAAAGGGGGCCAAAAAAGCTTTTTCCCTGAATTTCAAAGGGCGGCGGCACTGCACAGCCCCGCGAGGCAGTGTCGCTTCAGCCCGAAAAGTGACATTTCTTACAGGGAACACATAGAATTGGGTCGTATCTGAAAGCTGCCGCTTGTTTTCGTTGGTCAACTTGGTCATCTTGGCAACTGGCCACCTTGATCAACTTGATCAACTTGATCAACTTGGCTTCTTGGCTTCTTGGTTTTGGGAGAAATCTGTAGAATCTCAGATATCTGGTAAAACCGTAACCTTCTGGTCAGCGTGATCCCACATCACCCGCATAACTCAAGTCCTATACACTCTTACCCTCAAAACGCCCATTCCGCACCTCAAACCGCTCATATCGCACCCGGCTGACGGAAAGAGAGCTGCAAAGCCGCACGACAGGTTTCGTCAACAGCGGTAACCGCACGACCCCGACATTTTATGAACGGGCATCCGGCGTGCGTCTCCTTGTCTGCCTTTGTTTACCCAAACATGGCAGTGGCCGACAAGAACAAGAGAAAGCTCGAGTCCGACGACGAGCGCGAGGCCAAAAGGGTGAAGGCCGAGGATGGATCGGAGTCGGAGGTGAAAGACGAAGAAGAAGAAGACGAGGATGAAGAGGACGAAGAGGACGAAGAGGACGAAGAAGAAGAAGAAGAAGAAGAACCCAAGGAGGCCAATGACGAAGAAGCGCGCGAAGAAGACGAGAAGAAACGTACCACCACATTCAGCTTTCTGGGACACTCGTACAGCTTCAAAGAGAGACCGTCTGTGATCGAGGAAAAAGAGGGCAAGATCGAGTTCCGCGTGGTGAACAACGACAACACAAAGGAGAACATGATGGTGTTGACTGGTCTCAAGAACATCTTCCAGAAGCAGTTGCCGGAAATGCCCAAGTCGTACATCGCTAGACTCGTGTACGACAGATCGCACATTTCCATGGCTGTGGTGAGGAAACCGCTGACGGTTGTCGGTGGCATCACCTACAGGCCGTTCGAGAGCAGAGAGTTTGCGGAGATTGTGTTCTGTGCCATCTCGTCCACTGAGCAGGTTCGCGGTTACGGTGCGCACCTGATGAACCACCTGAAGGACTACGTGAGGAACACAAGCAAGATCAAGTACTTTCTGACGTACGCAGACAACTACGCCATAGGATACTTCAAGAAACAGGGCTTCACAAAGGAGATAACGCTGCCGAAATCGACGTGGATGGGATACATCAAGGACTACGAGGGAGGAACACTCATGCAGTGTACGATGCTGCCGAGAATCCGGTACCTGGACGTGGCCAAGATACTCGTGTTACAAAAGGCCGCCATACACAAGAAGATACGCTCGATATCACAGTCGCATGTGGTGCGTCCTGGACTGAAGCACTTCATGAAGCCCGGGGCCAAACCGCTGGACCCATCGGCCATACCAGGTCTGAAAGAGGCCGGCTGGACAGCAGAGATGGACGAACTCGCGCAGAAGCCTAAGCGTGGACCTCACCACGCCGTCATGGCCAACGTCCTGACGGAACTGCAGAACCACCCAAGCTCATGGCCGTTCACACAGCCTGTCAACAAGGAAGAAGTCGCAGACTACTACAAGGTCATCAAGGAGCCCATGGATCTCAGCACGATGGAGACCAAGCTCGAGAACGATCACTACCAGACATTCGAAGATTTCGTCTACGATTGCCGTCTCATCTTCAACAACTGTCGCTCCTACAACAACGAGAGCACAACATACTACAAGAACGCTACAAAATTGGAGAAGTTTCTCGTCTCCAAGGTTAAGGAACTACCGGAGTACGCTCAATACGTCGAGTAATTTTATTCCTCTTCAACTTCGGAATCCTTCAACTCCTGGATTATCTCAGCCGTTTTGGCATCTTCGTAGATTTTGAACCCTTCCTCCTTTGTCACACTGGCCAATTGCGCATTGGTAGAGTCCAACTTCTCCTCCATGACCTGCTTTAAGATCTTTAACACGAGGAGCTCGGCCTCTTTCAGAGTGAGAGAGCTGTGGTACTCGTTCTGTAGCTCAGCCTGAGCACCTTCAGAACCGGACCCGATGGCCTTGGCATCGTACCTGTAGAAAGTTCCGGATGGCTCGGCGTGGTAGAGCTGTGGACCGTTCTCATCGACACCAGCGATGAGTAACGCCACTCCAAATGGACGAGACATAAGTCTCTTTTCACCCGACGCACCCTCGCCGAATCTCAGAGCCAAATCGCACACAGACTGGGTCAGAGACTCAACACCAATCGATTCGTTGTAGTGCAGATCGTGGGTAACACTCGAAACACGCGCATGGTCGATCATGCTACGTGCGTCTGCCGTCAAACCAGACATGGCACAGCCTATGTGACGATCGATTTCCATGATCTTCTCGACGGAATCAGACTCTAGGAGCGACGATGTGACTCTCTTCTCAACACCCAGGACAACTCCTTCGGAGGTGGCTATGCCTATAGCGGTGGAACCAAGCTGCGTACTTGGTTAGTAAAACGTTACGAAACAACCATATAGATACTCACCTTGATGGCCTCCATCGAGTACTCAACCTGGAATAGTCTTCCCTCTGGACTGAAGGTGCTCACACCTCTGTCGTATTCACTTCTTGTCAAAAACATTGCTTCGTTGATTGATGGCAAAGGGGAGAGAGAGATCTGGCTTTTGCCCCCCTCAGAAATGGCCGTTTTGTGTTTCCTGTGGCGACGTGCGTGGCACAAACAAATACAACGAAACCCCGCGTTACAGAAAAAATGAATATCATTGGAGATTTATACACCTGAAAAGCCTCTAAACTTCAAAGGAAACCTTGACACCAACGTCGTTGGCCTTCTTGACAATGTCGGAGAGCTGGACAACCTTCTCAGCAGCAGGGTCGAGCTCGGTGAATGCAAACAGCTTGAGACCAGACTCAGCAATCAGCTTCTGGGCCTGCTCCATGTTGGTACCCTGCAATCTGACAACAACTGGGATCTCAAGACCAAGGGCCTTGGTGGCGGCAATCAGACCCTCGGCAACGTAGTCGCATCTGACGATACCACCAAAGATGTTAACAAAGATACCGGTAACGTTGGACTCAGACATGATGAGTCTGAAAGCCTGCTCGATGGTCTCTGGAGTGGCTCCACCACCACAGTCCAAGAAGTTAGCTGGGGCACCACCGTAGAGCTTGATGATATCCATGGTGGCCATGGCAAGACCGGCACCGTTGACCAAACAGCCGATGTTACCATCGAGCTTGATAAAGTTGAGGCCGGACTCAGCAGCCTTGACTTCCTCTGGGTCTTCCTGGGCCTTGTCTCTCCAGTTGAAAACCTCCTCCTGACGGAAGGAGGCGTTGTCATCGAAGCCAAACTTGGCGTCCATGCACAGCACGTCGTGGTCGATGGTCTCACTGAGAGGGTTGATCTCGATCTGGGTGGCGTCACGCTCGGTGAAGATCTGGTACAACTTCTTGATGGTGTCAGCAGCCTTCTGCTGGGCGTGTCTGGTGAAACCCAAGTTGGAGGCGATCTCGAGGGCCAAGTCATTGGTAACACCGGCCTGGAGGTCAACGTTGTAGGACTTGATGGCCTCTGGGTTGGTCTTGGCAACATCCTCAATGTTCATACCACCTTCGGAGGAGGCAACGATGAGAGGAAGCTGGTTCTTTCTGTCGAGGAGAATGGCGAGGTAAGCCTCCTTTCTGGCAAACTTACGCTCGACAACGTAAACAGCGGTAACCTCCTTACCAGAGGCACCAGACTGCTTGGTGATGAGCTTGTGACCGATCATCTTCTCGGAGAGCTCCTTGACCTCCTCTGGAGTGGTGACGAGTCTGACACCACCCTGGAGACCGTTGTCAAAGTGACCCTTACCACGGCCACCGGTGAGAGCCTGGGCCTTGACGACAAGATCCTCGGTGTTGAGGTCCTTGGCGATCTGGTAGGCGCCCTCAGCGGTCTCGGAGGCAGAACCGTTTGGAACACCAATACCGTAGCTCTTCAAGAGAGCAGCAGAACGGTACTCGTGGATGGACAGGTTTCTACGCTGGTAGCGCATGGACTGTGTAGAGTGTTAGAAGCGATAAAACCTCCCCCTTGAACGAAGCCACCCGACGGGCGCTTCGGTTGTGGCTTGCTGTGACATACCTGGCTAACCAATTGCTTGATGTTTCTGGTAAACATTGTTCGATGGATTTCAGTTTCGTGATGGAACTGGGAAGAAAGAGGGTTTGAAGTAGACAGGTGGACAGTTTTTCTCTTTTCCTTCAGTCCCGGAGGACAACATGGAGGAAAGCGATCCGATCGTGTGCCAACCGCACCTGCGGTGACACGTACTCCGGGTGACAGAAGTTTACGTAATATATTACCAAGCATGTTTCTATTTGTGCGAGAAAAATTCAGTGTGCTCCTCCTCCTCCTCCTCTGGGGTCACTGGCATGTCGAAGGAGAGTGTACAAGCGCAGTTTAAAGAAGGGCTAGCACTTGTGAATACCAAAGTGGCCTCGTGGCTGGAGGAGAAGCCCGACACCAGCGCTAAGGGCGAGACCGATGACAGTTTTCTGAACCAGCCTATCATACGACAGGGCTCTGGGCTCAACTTCAGTTCCAAAAACGAGGTATCCACGGTGGCAGACTTCATAACGGGCAAGGAGGTCAAGAGAGAGCGCCGCAAGCCACCGGCCAGTCGCTCGCTCACCGTGCTGGAGAAGAAGATCCAGAAGCAGAAGCCAAAGCAGAAACCACCGCCCAGCCGCCGCCCTCGCGTCCAGGACGATAGCTCTGATGACGATAAGCCTATACGGAGTGCCAAGAAGGGCTCCAATCTACTGTTCGAGAAACAGATCAAAAAGAAGGGATAGGTGTATGTAATGTGTATAAGATTAGTAAAAAGCGTAAAAAGCAAGAACAACCGCCGACAGTAAATAAAAAAACACAACAAAAAACAAAGGACAAAGGACAAAAACAAGGATTAAAAGACACAAGGAGAAGAGCAAAGGAATAATAGGAAAAAGGAGTGTGGGTGGAGAGAGCATGGATCAAACTTTTTGTTTCTTTTCATCGTTTTCAGGAGCATCTTCGGCTTCGATCTTTCGCTTTTCGGCGTCTCTGTGTTCGTCGTTGAGCAGGTCGAAGATCGAGGAGCGCGACGCGATGGAGCCAGACTTGGAGAAGATCGAGTCCTGCTGGGACTTAACACTGGAGATCGAGCTTGTTGGCTCGGGGTTCTGCCTGTGTATCTCGACCAGACTTGGTCTTATCTGCGGATGGAACGAAGGAGCGTATGCAGTCTTCATCGGATGGACCGGCTGTGGCTGCGGAGGAGGTGGTGGTGGTGGGATTCCGTGCGAAGTAGGATAAACCACCGGCGAGTGTGGGTGTTGCGGAACAGATCTGGCTGGATCTGGGGCGAGAGGATCCAGAAACATCGAGGGAAGTCTCTGTCTCATGTTGATGGATTCGTTAAACTTGAAGTTCGACTCTGTCTTGAGAGAGGCCAACTTTTCATCTAGGGGATTGTGGTACATCTGCTGGAAGTGCTGGTGTCGCTGCTGCTGGTTTTCCAGGAGCTCGGGAACCGTATCTGCGTATCTCAGCAGCTGCCCGTTCTGTTTCTGGATCCCCAAGAGTAGGGAATCCGAGTTCTGTCGTAACTGTGTCTGACCCTGCACCAGTACCTGCGAGTCTCTATCAACTATGTGGGCCAACTCGTAAGCGTCGAAACTGTGCCTGGGGAACAGGTTGTAGGGGTCCACCATGGGCGGCTGGTGCAGCTGCTGTGGCGGCGGCTGCTGGTGCTGTGGTACGTAGTACACGGGCTCGTATGCTATTGGCTGTTGTGTCTCGTTCTTGACGTTGGCCGACGATCTCCGCTTGATGTACGCCAGACTGGCCTCGTCGCCCTCGCGGAACTTCCCGCTCGAGTGCTTGAACTCCCAGATCGTCGAGTCGTTCTGCTCAGAGTCGCACACCTTGTGGAAGCCGTACATGTGCAGCTGCCTCACGAACGACGCCACGTTTCCGTGCTTGAAGTATCCGGTGAGCGCATATGCAAACTCGGCGCCTGGCAGCAGCGCAAACGTTCCATCGTCTCTCTTGGTCCACCAGATGAGGTTGTTGAGGTTCGGGTCCGACAGCATGGTGTACAGCTTCTGCACAAAGGCAGATCTCTTGGGCTCTTTGGACATGGCGGCAATACCACAGGAAGTGTGAGCAACGGCGGTTCGCGAGGAATTAAAAGAGAGGGACACGGCAGAGATTTAGATCCAAAAAATTCTCGTATGGAACACGGGCTCGCCAATATATCCCCACCGGGCTGAGTATCTGTCTGCCACGGTATCTGGCCAGACTCGAACTTGCTGAGGGCTTGGGGTCTTGTTGGTTCCTCAACTTGCGAACGCTTCCGCTTTCCTGTGTGGGTGGCAAGGAAGGAAAGGCAAAAAAACAACTGAGGCGCGGGCCGGTTCGGAAATAAAAGGGAACGGCGCAAGGAAGACGGATAAATTAAACAAACACCCCCGGTTGATTCGCGCTCTTGGTTTTTGATCAGGAGAAGGGGAGGAGGAGGAAGAACGGCGGGTGGGAAAACAAGGGATAATCCTTCCTGCTAGGTTGGTTTGTTGAACTTTTCCAACCTTTTTCTCTGCCTGGAAAAAAATAATTTGGTTGGCGCACAGACACAATGCGGGCAGGTCAAAACAATGTAGCTGCAGAGGACGTATCCTGTTGGGCCGCCGATCGGGCGCAGCGAGGGGGGCTACCTGGCGTCGACACGTGTCGGCTCGAGCGGGCCTTTCCGTTGCGCCCCCCCTGTCGACACAGATCATTTTCTCGCTTTCCGCAGCGGGTTTGCGCACATTTCCGCACTAAACGCAGAAAGCTAAATGGGGCCGCTGGAGCCGCTGGAAGCGTGTGCCAACCACGTATCACTTCGGCGAGCGGTAATGCTGCATGAAAACAACGCCACTTATTTTTGGGTAGGAAGATCCCTTTTTTTAGACGGGGAAGGCGCGCTTGTGGGCTGAGTAATAGAAGCTTCTGCGGCCGATCCGATTTAGGGCAGATCCTTACACGTCATCGTACTTGGCTCTGTTATTCCGCTGGCGGTATTATTTTTCACTCTGTTCTCTGGATCGACGCTGATGGGGGGGACTAGCCGGAAGCGACAACTCCCAAACAAAACCCAACCATAAAGGAAATAAAATCGGCCACGAAAGCTTATTCCGCGACACGGAGGCCATGACTCGGAAACGGCAAACCCACCAATCCAGTCTCCACGGCGACAGACCGCATTCAGATGATCATCAGAACCGCTGACAGTGCGGGTCGTGCGGGGACTCAAGCGCATTCGGCCCGATTGCCGGGTCGTGCGTTGATCAACCATTGGCAACAGGACGAAACGCGCAGGATATATAGTCTGTTCTTGTTCTTGTTCCTGTTCTGTTGCTGTTCCATCCAATGCGGGCTATCATAACCGGCGGGTCTCGCGGTCTCGGCAAAGCCGTGGCACACGCGCTCTCGGACCGCGGATGGGCGTGCACGCTGATCGCCAAGACGCCCGCGACGCTGACGGCCACGGCCTCGCGGCTGCCGCACCCGGAGCGACACTCCACGGTGGCCATCGACCTGGCGCAGCCGGCCTCGATCGCGCCGGCGCTGGGGCCCGTGCTCCAGCAGCACGAGTTCCAGCTGCTGGTGAACTGCGCGGGCATCACGGACCGGTCGCTCGCCGTGGCGACGCCGGAGGCGCTCATCGAGCAGGTGATCGCCACCAACCTGACGTCGAGCCTCGTGATGTCCAAGCTTGTGGCGCGCTCGATGGTGCGACGCAAGGTGGCAGGCTGCATCGTCAACGTGTCGTCTGTGCTTGCGGAGCGCCCGACCGTGGGCTCTGCCGCGTACATCGCCTCCAAGGCCGGTCTGGTGGGGCTCACCAAGGCGCTCGCGCTCGAGCTGTCACGCAAGAACATAAGGTGCAACGCGGTGCTCCCCGGTTTCATGGACACCGACATGGGCCGCTCCATCGCGCAGCAGCCAGCCGGCCTGCTCAAGGGAGACGTTCTCGCGGACGTCGTGGACACAGTGGTGTTCCTGGCCACTCACGAGTCGATTACGGGAGCTACGCTGACGGTTGATAACGGGTTTTCCATAACTTAAAAAAGGTTGCACAATCAAACTGGCAGACCAAGGTTGCACAATCAAACTGGCAGACCAAGGTTGCACAATCAAACTGGCAAAAAAAGGTTGCACAATCAAACTGGCAGACCAAGGGCCTCGCGCTGCGACTTGGAGCTGGGGTCATAGAACGGCTTCTCGGCAAGCGAGGTGACTCTGGTGCCGTGTCTTGGCTCGTTTCCCTCATAGTCCCAAACGGCAAAGTGCTGGCTGACTCTGTTGTCCCAGAGCGCAGAGGTCCCGAGACCGGCCTTGGTGGGCTTCCAGTTGAATCTGACCTGCAGGTCCAGGTTGCCCTCGAACACCGAGAAGAGGTAGTCGAGCACGGCTCTCGACTCGCCCGGCTCGAGGCCAACGATGCGCGTGGTGTACTTCTTGTTGACGAACAGCGCCTTCCACCCGGTCACAGGGTGGGTGCGGATGATTGGGTGCTCCCTCTCGATGAAGGTGGGGCCCTTGAGCGGGTCGTTCCTGTCGATGTACGGGTGGGCCGAGCGGTAAACGGCATTCTTGCCGTCCAGGAACTTCTGGAACGCGGGCGACAGCTTGTCGTAGGCTCCGTATCCGCTGACCCAGATGGTGTCGCCTCCGAGATCCGGAATGGTGTCGTTGTGCAGGTGGGTGATGCCGGGTGGCTGAAACTCGTGGGTGAGGTCCGTGTGCCAGAACGCAGTGCCAACAGGGTGCTTGAACGAGGCCCTTCCGGTGTCGAGCTCCTGCAGGTGTGGCCACAGAACGGTGATGCCCTCGAGACCCGGGACGTGTGGCACGAGCGGGTGCACCTCGGGTGTGCCAAAGTACTTGCCGAGCTCAAGCTGCTTCTGCGGAGACAGATCCTGGTCTCTGAAGAAGACAACCACACGCTCGGCGATCAGCAGAGCCAGCTCGTCGCGCTGCTGGTTGGTCAGATCCGACAGCTGCAGACCGACGATCTCGGTTCCGATGTACTTGGTGAGGTGTCTGACCTCCTTGGCCGCGCCGAACAGCGCCTTCTTCTCAGGGTCCGCGTTCAGTCCGCGGTCGGTGAACTCGAAGCCGTCGCCTCTCACCTTGACGGCCTCGTCCAGGAAGATGGGGATGTCTGTGGGTCTCTCCGGGTAGCCCTTGGTCAGGTCGACGCCGTACTTCTGGTACCGCTTGACCGCCTCCTTGGGCAGGTCCTTGATGGCGTTCTTGGTGAAGCCAATGCCCACCTTGTCCTTGAACTGCTCGGTGAGCGCCGCAATCAGCGCTTCGTTGGGGTCGGAATTGATAGCTGTTGGACTCATACTGAGGCTGTGTCTACCGAGTAAAAAAGATGTGTCTTAAGATGTGTCTTAAAATGTGTCTTAAGATGTGCCTGAAGATGTGTCACCCTTGCTACCTATATATATATCCGAGTATACATTAGTAATCAAAAGTGTGGAGGAGAAGCCACACACGTCAGAATTGCGTCAGCTCATCGATAAAAGATGGCACAAACGACCCCGGGCCGGAAACCCTGACCCCCGCCCTGCGTCCGCACGCTTTGTAGTGCCTGACAGCCGCCACCGTGGCCAGATACGGGTTGTGTGGACTGGCGGCCACAGAAACGGCAATGGCGCTTCCCAGCGAGCACCCGGTGCCGGTGACCCTGGCCATGGTCGGGTGGCCGCCGTCCACGGTGACGCACTCCAGCGAGGGCGGCCCACCGCTGGCGGATACGCACCCGTTGACGATCACGTCAGTGGGCCCGGTCACACACACCACACACTTGTTGTCCCGGGCCGCCTTGGTGGCCACGGCGACCGTGGCTTCTACGGTGGCTGTTCCCACGCTGTCAACGCCCTTCATGCGGCCCTGCGCCCCAGCCACAGTGCTGATCTCGCCCAGATTGCCCTTGATCACGGTGAAATAGCCGCAGTTGAGCAAGCGACGCACCGTGTTTCTGCGCACCTCGGACGCTCCCGCGCCAACCGGATCGTAGACGATCGGCGCCCCCGTGGCGTTGTAGGCTGCGATTGCGGCAAGGTACATCTCCACCTGGTCCTCGGTGGGGGTCCCCGTGTTCAGCACGAGCGCCGAGTTGGGCACCCGGGCCAGCTCCGCAAACTCCTCGGCACACTCGCTCATGATCGGCGAGCCGCCCAGGGCCAGCGTCACGTTGGCGCTGAAGTTCTTGACCACGCCGTTGGTGATGTGGTGGACCATCGGGGTCTTCTCAGCGACTGCGTTCGCGTCAATCGCACCGCCGGTGTAGGTGATCCACGGAGGCAGCGTCCTGGCGGTTTCGACGAGCTCCTCGGCGGCCCGCTTCGCGTCCTGCCGGGCCATGATGCACGACACAACGGCGTAGCCGTCGACCCGCTTCCCGGGAACGGCGCCCAGGAGACTCACCCGCTGCAGGTTCGCGGCACTGATACCGCCAATGACACACGTCTTCATCCCCGGCGCGTCCGTCTCGGCGAGCCTGCCGAGCATCCGGCGCACTCCCTCGGTGCCGAACGGGATCTTCTTCAGCTTCTTGGTCTGGGTGGGGAACACAGCGCCAATCCCGATGTAGTCTGCCTGGTCGGCAACCGCCTGGTCCACCTCCTCCACGTAGCCCGTGCTCACGCCGATGATCTTGTCCGGCCCCAGCAGCTCGCGCACCAGCGGCACCGGCATGTCGTCCTGGCCCACGTGCACTCCCTCGCAGCCGACAGCCAGCGCCACGTCCACGCGGTCGTTGATCAGCAGCGGGATGCCCGCCTTGCGAGTCAGCTGGTGGACCGCCCGGGCCCGCTCGATGAACGCGCGTGTCTCGAGCTCCTTCTCGCGCAGCTGCACTATGGTGACGCCTCCCTGGATGGCCCGCTCCACCTGCTGCAGGAAGTCGATGCCCGCAGGCACCATCTCGGCGTTGGTGACCAGGTACACGCTCAGATCGAAGTTGTCCCTGTTCATGGTGTGGGTGGCGAGGAGGAAGGAGGGGGGAAGCGGGCTTTGTCGGTTAAACAGCCGCGGTGGTGCGGCTAAATTTTTCAGAATTTTTCAGAATTTTTCAGAATTTTTCAAAATCTACTCTCATTGGTCTACGTGCTCCAGGGACGCGTTCCAGAAGCCGATCTCGAGCTGCGTCACGTCCGCAAAGATCTTCACCAGCCTGGCGCACTTGGTCAGCGAGATGCTGGCGGCGTGGGCCTCCAGCACCTGTCTTCCGAGGCGGCATGACTCTCCGTACCACTCAGACGTGTAGTCGCTCAGCCACCTGTGGTACTCGTCCTTCCCGATGGCGTGGAACTGGCTGGCCCACCGCGCTGCGTCTGCGTAGCCAAACAGACACGGCGCCAGCGCCACGTTTATCTCCAGCCAGTCGCCCCCACGGGCAACCCCGACGAGGTAGTCCGCGTACTCCTGGCACGCGCGTCCCATCCTGATGTCTTGGGCGTCCCTGCCCAGACTCGCCAGCCTCGCGCGGTGGTGCTCCATCTCCTCGGAGATCTTGACCAGGATCTGGCCCTCGGCCCTGATATCGCTCTCGGTGGGCGCCACGCTGGCCGCCAGCGAGTGCACGCGCGCATACGAGCCAAGGTACACGTAGTCCTGCTGCAGATAGAACTCGAACTTGGCCACCTCCAGCGACCCGTCCGCCACCTTCCTGACAAACTCGTGGTGCGTGTACTTCTCGTAGAGCGGAGCAATGGCCGGGTGCGACAGCAGGTAGTCGACAAAGTGGCCCTCTGCGAACGGCAGCTGCGACCCGGTCACGGACACGGGCGCCGCCACGTGGTACACGTGGTTCAGAGGCCCCACCCCGCCCTGCCCAATGCTCTCGTCGGCCTGCAGGATTGCGGAGCGGACGTACTTGAGCGCCGCATCCACGGCGTTCTTCATCTTGAGCCCGCGCGCGAGGTTGGCGGCGATCGCGCTCGCCAGCGTGCACCCGGTGCCGTGCGTGTTGTTCGAGTGGATGTAGTTGCCCTCAAACACAGTGTAGTTCTGCGTGTGGCCCTGGTACAGGACATCCAGCACCGTGGTGGCGGGCTTGCCGGAAACCCTGCACGCGACCCCTTCGGCGTCAAAGGGACAGTGGCCGCCCTTCACCAGCACACCAACGCACCCTGTTCCCTCCTGGATGGTCCTGGCAGCCACCCGGAGATCCTCCACCGTCTCAATGGCAAGCGCGGGGCTCCCCTCCAGGGTCGACATGATGGCACCGCACTCCTCGATGTTGGGCGTGATGATCGTGGCCTTGCTGAACAGGTTGTCAATCGACGACCGGAGGTCCTCAATGGCAGCCAGAGAGTCTCCAGAGGCCGCCACCACGACCGGATCAACCACCAGCGGCTTCCCGCGGTGGTATCTGTCCAGGTACCCCGGCAGCAGCTCGGCCGCGTCCCTGGTGAGCAGCCCGGTCTTCACCACCCCGATATCGATGTCCTCGAAGTTCGCCTTCAGGATCGCGTCGACGATACCGCGCGCAGTCGGCTGGATCGCGTGGACCCCGGTGGTGTTCTGCGCCGTCAGCGCAGAGATACACGTCAGCCCGTAGCATCCGTGCGCGGTTATGGTCTTGATGTCAGCCTCCACACCCGCACCGCCAGACGAGTCGGATCCAGCGACGCTCAGCACCGTGGGCAGCCGTCTGTCCGAGGCAGAGCTGGACAGATACCTCAGGTCCACGGTCTCTGTGTCGATGGTCATTGGCCTTGCGGGGGAGAAGAAAGAGCGGTTTCCAGGTTTGCCGCGGCGAGTTTTTATCTTGGAAACTTTTCGGTTACGGCGCGTAATCAGGATTTAGCCGCAGAGCGGGTTAAAATCGGTGTATATAGCCTAGAGCTTACTGCTGCTCTTGTAGGCGCTTGTGAAACCGTCCACGAGGGCAGCAAAGCCTATGGCGCCTGGATCTGGGAGCCCACCTTCGGACTCGAACTGCTTGAACTCCTCGCTGGACACGTACGAGGCCCTGCCGAACTTGGCATCGAGCTTTCTCGTGGACTCGGCTCCGTTGTGCGCAGCCTCGTTGGCCTGTTTGATATCCGTAGTCTTGGCAAAAGTTCTCACAAATGGCTCAAGGCCGTCGATCAACGTGCGGTCGCCAATCCTGGCCCGCGTGTACTTGAACAGCGACTCGAGCGCGTCGGTGAGCGCCTCGGACATGATCTTGAGGGTGACGGTGTAGCCACCGGTGCTCTTCTCGCGCTCTCTCAGACTCTTGGCGAGGGCAGAGATGAAGATGGAGTACAGGCCGCCGGAGGTGCCGCCCATGGCCGTCTCGACAATGTCCGTGAGCTGCGACAGAAACTTGACGGCGTCTGTGAGCTCCAGCGAGTTGTCCTTGAGAGCCTTGAGGACGGCATTGGATCCGCTGGCCAGAGTCTCACCGCAGTCGCCGTCTCCGGCAACGGTGTCGTACAGAGTGATCTTGCTCTCCTTGGCCAGAATGCTCTTGGCACCGGCCTCGAGCAACGACGAAACAAGCTCCGGGTCAAACTTGACCTGGGAAGTAGGGTAGGCAGCCTCCGCGAGCGGATCCTCAACGACGAAGGTCTCAGGCGCAGACTCCCACTTGGACTGCGAGATGGCAGAGTTCCAGCCCGGTGCGGTGGTTGGGTAGTCGAGGTAGTCGACAATCTTGTCGCCGCCGGCCTTGGTGATGTTGAGGAGAGTGATGCTGAAACCAGGACCGTCGATGGACGTGGTGAAGGATCCGGTGTAAGTTCTCACCGGCACGATGCCGTACTTGTCCTTGAGGGCCTTCGAGACAGCATCCTGGATGACGTAGATCTCCAAGTTCGAGGTGCCACCGAGGTTGTTGATCATCAGAGCAACCTTGTCGCCCTTGTCAAACTTCACGTAGGAACGGTCCTTGTCGGTCTCGGACAGCAGATACACGAGCAGCTGGTCGACAACAGAGTCCACGGTGGGGATCGGAGAGCTCTTCTTGATACCGGGCTCGTTGTGGATACCCATACCGATCTCGAACTCGTCCTCCTTCAGAATCTCGTGCTCGTCGTCGCTGTCCACGTTCTCGGCAGCGCTCTCCTTCTTGGGGATCACGCAGTGGTCCAGACTGGCGCCGATGGTCACGAGATTGGCAATCACGCTGCGGCCAACCTCGGCAACAGCCTCCAGAGACGCATCCTCAGAGGCAGACTTGGCACCGACAACCTTGTGGACAATGGCGGTTCCAGACAGACCGCGGCGGCCAACCATGCCGTTCTTGGCCCTCCCGACAGACACGTCGTCCTGGACGATCAGCAGCTCCACGGGGATGCCCTCGGCACGCGCACGCTCGGCGGCCAGACCAAAGTGCAGGATGTCGCCCGTGTAGTTCTTCACCACGATGAGCGTGCCCTTCTTCGAGGGCTTGGCCTTGAGCCCAGAGTAGATCTGCTTGGTGGAGGGCGACGCAAACACGAACCCGGCCACCGCCACGTCCAGCAGGCCGTCGCCGACAAACCCGGCGTGTAGCGGCTCGTGGCCCGAGCCACCGCCACTGAGAATGGTCACCTTGGCGTCTGGGGAAGATGCGGAGAACACCACGCGCTCAGACGCAATCAGCCGGAGATCCGGGTTGGTTCTGCACAGGCCTCTGAGATGGGGGAGCACCAGGTCCTCGGAGTACTTCCAGTGCTTGTTCGACATTTGATTGGAGGAAAAGAAGACAGGGAGAGGAAGGAGCAGGAGGCATCAAGTCTTATATAACCGCGGGAAAAGCCAAGAGGCTAAAACCCGCCGCTTAACGGCTCAGAAGGGGAATCTTAAGCGACCCCGGAGGCTACCCTGGGTAGGATCCACTACCCTTTCACACGCGCTTACCCGGCTATTGGATCATCCACAAGAGGACGTGGTTACTCTGAAGAACTTGAATATTGATTCTTCTTACAATTACTAACGTTTACTCCATTCCATTTGACTGTTGCTACCCACCAAAAGTCGCGTAATCCTAACAACCTTGTATGCGGACACGACCCGGACCCGGGGCGAACGGGGTCGTGCGCGGAGTGTGTTTCAGGTTTGTGCGGCTGCGTTTGCAGATAAGGTTTGTGCGCGGATGTTTCAGAGTTTCTCCGCGCGCACTATAAGACCAGGCGTGTTTGCCGGGTGTGCTCGTGTTTCAGCTCCAGCGATGCTGCTTGCAATGGACCAGCCGAAGCAGAGAACGCTGCACGAGACGGTGTCCAGGCGGTTCAACAGGACCGGCCGCGGATCGATCTTCACGGAGGACCTCAAAGACGTGTTTTCCACCTTGCTCCTGTGTGTGGGGCTCGAGGGAGAGGCGCCTAGAGCCGGTTTCTTTGGACTCCAGAAGAGCTACCCGTACTCGTTCACCTTTGAGTGTGCGGTTGCGAAGATGGCGGACCTCAGGGCGTGCCTGCAGCTACCCACCACCAACACCACCATCTCCTACCAGATCAAGGCCGGGCTCGCCAAGACGCTGCTGGAGCTCTTCATGGACGCGCACCTGCTGCACTCCCCCAGAGACCGAACGTGCCACAAACCGAAACAGGGCACTCTGCTGCAGCCCACCCCGAAGGGCGTGGCCATCCTGCACGGCTTCTGCAAGCGGGCCGGAATGAAGAGCAGCCAGTTCCCCGACATCCTCCGGAGCAGCTTCAACTCGATGGTGCTGATCAGCTTCGACCGGAACCCGCGCACCGACGGAATCGTGTACTCGAGCTACTTTCTGCGGTTGCTGTTCCTCAAGATCACCGAGACAGAGCCCAACGTGTGGCGGCCGTCGAACGCCCCGGACCCGCTCCCCGCCAACATCCTGAGCGAGGAGTGCTTTGACTTCTCGACCTTCTCGGCCAAGCTGGACCTGGGCAAGCTGACGGCGGCTTCTGCTCCACCAGTCGCCTACAAGCGGTCTCCCCCCTCTGCGAAGGTGTCCCCCTTCGCCCACAAGTTCTTCACCAACCCGGACTCGTCTGCGCTGTGCCAGTACTACACCTCCCAGAGGGGCGTGAGAACGGCACACAACAGGACCTTTGGCTCCAGAAAAGTCCGCTACTGTTTCTCCGGCAAGGCCCTCTTCCAGTGGTTCATGGACTGCACGGATGCGATGTACTACCGCGAGGCGATCGGGTTCGCAGAGCTGCTCCTCAGAGACAGACTCATAGAGCCCATCCTCGAGTCTGAGAGCGTCTCCTCGCACTTTGTGGCCACCAAAGACGCATACTACCAGATCGGCGAGCGGGGAAGAGAGATCACATACTGGCCCGTCAGGCACGAAGTCGGCATCGCACCGTCCGAGGGCAGCTCCCGCGACCTGGAACCGCCCAAGATGAGCCTCAAGCAGCTACTGGTGGACCCGGGACTCACGTATCTGTTCCAGGTACACCTGGAAGAGGAGTTCTGCATCGAGAACCTCAACGTGTACACCGAGATCAAGCACTTTGAGCGCAAACTTGGCGCCCTCAAGAACCTTCTGGCCATACACCACAAGGAGAGTGTTGCAAGCCGCGAGATGCAAACCTCGCAGTCTCCCGAGCGCCAGAAACGCAAAAAGACCACCAGTGCAGCCATATCAAAGCTCACGAGCGAGTGTCTGTCCAAGGCCTACAGCATATACAGCTCCTACCTGACGGTTGGGGCCCCCTGCGAGGTGAACATCAACCACGACTCAAGGGTCAAGATCACCAGTGCTCTGATGCACCCACACTCGCCCTTTGTTGAGGAGGTCTCCCACGAGCCACTAGAGGACATCCGCGAGGAGGGGTCGCTGTCGCCGGCTGGGTCTGGTGGCTGGAGTCAGCGTGAGCCTCTTTCCCCGCTGGACGGACCAACCACAAACTCCCTCCACATTCTGCGCAAAGTTGAGCAGATCTTCGCCAAAATCAAGAGAGAGATGAGCTATCTCATGGAGACGGACTCCATTCCCAAACTCCTCGCGTCAGACGTCTACAAACAGGCAACTGTTGTTGCACCCTAAGCTTTGAAATTATATACTTTAAACGATTGGCTCAACGGTGGTACCCTTCTTGATGGTGGCCCAGCCGATGAGACGGAAGTGTTTCTCTATACGTCTCGAGAGTGCGATCTTCTCGTTCACCTCGGTACATGCTGGAGATGTAAGTGCAAGTCTGGCCATATCCGCCTTGACAGCAACGACACGGGCACCAGTTGCAGTAGAACCAATGTTAACCATGAGAACATCGTCAACGGCAAGCTTGCGGACCTTGGCCTGCTTCTCAGTCTTGACACCGAGCAAACGACGCAGCAGGAAGTAGTTGATCTCGATGTCGGTGTACACGGATGGGAGGTGGCCCTTGGAACCGACAACCTGTCCAACAAGTCTATCGGCACGACACAGGGTGGGGTCGATCTTGGTACCGACACCGATGAGACCACCGGGAACAGCAAACTTGAGGTCGTTGTGCTCGGCAAACAGAGACACAATGTGCGAAAAGATAGGCTTACACTGGATGCGGCCGTTGTCGTCCTTGGTGACGATACCCGGACGGATCTCAATCTCGTCGCCAATCTTGAACACACCGGTGAGAATGGAGCCACCGGCAACACCACCCTTGAGCTCCTCGATCTCGGCACCTGGCTTGTTGACGTCGAACGAACGAATGACAATCAGCTGAGGGGATGCGGAAAAGTCTCTCATTGGGACAGGGATGTAATTCACCATTGCCTGGTTGACGGCATCTATGTTGTACTTGAGCTGGGCAGAGATGGGGATGATCGGGGCACCGTCGGCGATGGTACCACGGATGAACCTGAGGATGGACTTCTCGTGGTCAAGAGCAGACTCCTCTCTCATCAGATCAACCTTGTTCTGCAGGATGATCACGTGTCTGAGCTTCATGATTTCGATGGCGGCAAGATGCTCGGATGTCTGCGGCTGTGGACATGATTCGTTACCTGCGATCAGCAGGAGCGCCGCGTCCATGACGGCGGCACCAGACAACATGGTACTCATGAGAATGTCGTGACCGGGACAGTCGACGAACGAGACGTGGCGCACGAGTCTGTAGCGGCCGGTGCACCCGGGACGCTGGCACTTTGGCGCAATCTCCTTGTCGGACTTGAAAGAGCGGTAGCAGTCTGGCTCTGGACACTCCTCGCTGTCACACTTGTATATCTTGGCGTTGGCATAGCCGAGCTTGATGGTAATGTTACGCTCAAGCTCGTCCTTGAAACGGACCGTCTGCACACCGGAGATGGCTCTTACCACGGTGGACTTACCGTGCGCAACGTGGCCAATGGTTCCGATGTTTATGGTGGCCTGTCTGTTGATGATCTCCGGAGACAGCGGCGTCAGCTGCGAGAAATCGGGGTTGTCTGGCTGTTCTGGCAGACCGCCACCTTCCAGGAACTCCTGTCTTCTCAGCTCCTCCTCGTCCTCGTCATCCTCCTTGTCGCTCACGTCGGCAAAAGTGACTGACTTCTTGGCCTTTGGCTGCTCATCGCCACTCTCCTCGCCCTCCTGTTCGTAGGGGACCTCCTCAACAGGCTCGTCCTTGAAGCCGATCACGATATCTGGAACGGCGTCCTGCAAATCACTCGACATGGTTATATTCGCTTTTACGGTGGGAGTGGAAGGGCGCCTCCTGTTAGGCTGGTGGCCAAAAATCCGGTTTTTTTCTCGAACCGTGATGTGATTTACGCTTCCCGGGTCTGGCATTTACACACAGGTCGGATGTTGGGTGTCATGTGACGCGTACCACTTCCGACCGAGTCTCTTATCTATTTATGTTGGGGAACTTCGGGGTCTGTGCGCCGGAGCGGTTGCGCGGGGTCTCGTCGGTATGGAAGCCGAAGTCGTTCATGACGCTGTCGATGTCGCGCCACAGGTTATCCGAGTCCCAGTTGTTCACAACGTCCCACGAGTCGAGAGGCTCCGTCTCCAGCACAGGCGACTCCATGGTGCCGTTGCTGCCAGGGGTGATAGCACTTGCCAGCAGAGCCGGACTCCTGCCCTTGAGCTGGCCCGGACTGCGAACCGACTTTTCAGACTCCGGAGACCGCGATGGGTTGACAACCTTCTGTAGGAACGTAGAGGTGGGAGACGCGATCGAGATCGGACGAGGGTCCAGCGGAATGGTCTTGATGATCTTGCGCGCAGATGACTCGGGGTGCATGGTGTTCGACAGCGAGCGGGCCTTCTTGCGCTGAGAGCTCGTGGATGGCACGCTTGTTGGTGTGCTCTTCGAGGACTTGTCGTCCTTGACCGTGGGCTCTTCATCCGAGGATATCTCACCAGACTCGGAGTCTTGGTCGTTGGAGTTCTCCTTGCTGCTGTCGTCATCAACCACCACAGAATCGCCGTTGACATCCGTGGTGATTGACTGCTTGTTCGTGGGCTTCGGCATCAGTTTGATCGTTCCAGACTGCTCCCTCAACACCCACAAACAGTCGAAGAAGACACTGGCAGACATCCTGCTACGCACAACGACACCGTTGCTCGAAATGCGTCCACTCTCGTTGAGAGCCTTGAACAGAGCCCACATGCTGCGCATGATACCAGAGGCACGGTACGCGATGTCGTGCTTGATCACACTGGCCTTCATCATCAGGTCGACTGCGGCCTGATACAGTTCCTTTCCACCACCCACGTCGACCACACCGCCAAACGGAGAGTGGATCAGCTTGGCAATGATACACGAGGCCTGCCATAGCGTGACTATGAAGACACCAGGGAGGTAGCGCATGAATCTCTTGTCTCGCAGCTGAGCGTTCTTACAGTGCGAGATCAGCGTCAGAGCAGAGTCGTAGGCCAGAACAAGACCTCTCTCAAGCTCAAAGTTGGCCACCTTGGCAGTGTCCAAGAAGTGATAGGTGGAGAGGTGCAGCCTAGCAGCGAGCAGGGAGAACCGTCTCGCATCGTCGAGGGGCATGGACTCGCTGGAGGTGAAACTCATTTCCAGTTGATCGAGTTGGCGAGAGAGAACTTGCAAGAGAGACAGCTTGTTTGATGCGTTGCTGAGCATGAGCGGGTCGAGCGGGTTCGAATTCAGGGTCTTTGCGGTCTGGTCCTCGAAGTGCTGGATTTCCACCATCTGCTTCAAAGCTTCGGGCACACCAGACTCGAGCCCCGTTCTGCGGGATATAGACGCCGAGCCGTCGAACTGGGTGAATGCTGGGAAGCCAAATGCAGTGGCAATGGTCTGCGAAACCACATTGCAAGCTATCCACGTGCGCATCTGCTCCGAGAGTAGGTCCATGTTGGAAGTCTTGATACCGTCGGAGGAGTGGCCCGGAAGGTGCAAGCCCATTCTGATTGCCTGGAAAACAGCGATGCCAACGGTGTTCCAGCTGGTATCTGCGGACAGAGAGGACGTCAGCGGTGGCCAGAATGAGTACAACAGAAAAGCCTGGACCGAGTACACACTCGAGGCGTTTAGGATGGGCTCGTCCATGAGACTCGGCACGTACCTGGTTATGGGAGATATGGTTATCTCGGCGAGAGCGGACTTCAGGATCGGCGACAAGCGCGTGTACAAGCCCTGCGACTCCTCCTTCGAAATCGTGCCTGAGTGGTGTCTTCTCGAGGCCGTGAACATGATCGTCCAGAACAGCACCGGGCACAGTCTGAAGAGGCTTTCTGGGCCCTTGCTGACGTCAACCACGGGCAGCAGCGGATGGTAGTTCATGACAAACTCCTGGAAGAGCACCGCGATCTGAGCAGACGTCAGCGACACATCCCCCAGGGTCTTGGGCTCGCACCGGCTCATCTCCTCCGTGCACACCATGCGCTGGACGGTCGTCGGCCCGGGCACCTCGCTTCCGAAGTAGAGCGAGGTATCGTCCGCACGAGACACAGAGGGCCCCTGAGCGTTCGAGGGACTCATCGAGGTTGTGTTTCCCAGAAGAATCGACGGAGACACCGTCTGGTCCATGAGCGCGGACCTGATGGGCGGCAGATACACCGGCGGAGTGGGCTGGGGCGATAGGCTGGCCCGCTGGTTCCGCAGCAGAGCATCTATGCCCGAGAGCTGCTTCGAGAGCGGGCCATCGGCGCCGGCTTCCTCGAGGCTCCGCTTCAGCGACATGAACTCGCGCTCCATCAGCGTCACGCGGTCCCGGCGCACCGTGCGCTTGAACTCCTTGTCGAGGGAGCAGCTCAGCCGCTTCTTGGAGCACCGCGTGCACGGCTCCGGCGCTCTCTCCTGTGCGTCACACTTGGACTTTTGCTGGCGGCACTCAACGCACGCCAGCTTTTTCACTTTGCGCTCCTTCGGCTTGGCCTTGAGGTCCTTGCTGACCGCCTGGGGCTCAACAGACATGCTGATAGATTGCAGGATAAGACCGCAGAAGAAAACGGCGGCAGGGGGCGAAGAAGAGCCTCTCGGAGGGGAAGCCGCGCCGTTCGAGGGAGGATCCAGTCACGTGATTGGATTGTGCTTATGTAATTGCCACGTGACCAAGACTCGAAGAGTCACAAGCCCGGGAAGAACGCGCTAAACCGTCCAAGCCCTTCCAACAAACAAGACAAACATGATGCACCTGGGGAGGTCGGTGGCGGAGTCGACGCTGGACATCCGCGTGCTGTGGGTGTCGGTGTTCGTGCGGATGCTGGCGTTTGGGCTGTGCAACCAGGTGATGACGCTGTACCTGGCGTCTCTCGGCATCAGCGAGCCTCAGATCGGAGTGTTCATGACGCTCACCATGGTGGGCGACACCGTGCTGTCGTACCTGCTCACGTGGAACGCCAACAGGCTGGGCAACCGGCGCATCATGGTGGCGGGCGCTGTGGTGATGTGTGTGTCTGGGCTGGTGTTTGCGTCTGGTACGCAGAGCTTCGCGCTGCTGCTAGTTGCGGCCATCTTCGGAGTGATATCGCCCTCGGGCAGCGACACGGGTCCCTTCCGGTCCATTGAGGAAGGCGTCATTGCGCGCTTGACCCCGCTCAACCACAGACCCGAGGTGTTTGCCATCCACGGGCTGCTGTCGAGCGTCGGTGCGGCCCTGGGCTCAATCGTGTCGGGCTTCGCAGTGGACGGGATGTTGCGCCGCAACTACACAGAGGTGCAAGCGTACCAGGCGATGTTCCTGGGGTACGGGCTCATTGCAGCGTTCAAGATCTTCCTGCTGCTGGCCCTGTCGGACAAGTGCGAGCGCGATGTCGGTTCCGCGCCCGGCGACGAAACACCACTGATCGAGAGCGAAAGGGAACGCGATAGCCCCACTATTACCGGAATGTCACCGTACCACCAGTCACAGCTATTCAAGCTGCTGTTCTGCTTCATGCTGGACTCCTTCGGGTGGGGGTTCATGCCATCAGCCTGGACCGTGTACTACTTTAAGCTCGTGTTTCAGATATCGGCTACCGTGCTCGGATCTCTCTTCTTCGTCACCTCTATCGTCAGCGCGGTTGCTGGAATACCCTCTGCGTACCTCGGTAAGCGCCTTGGTCCGATAAGATCCTCGCTGCTGACACAGATACCGTGCGGTGCGTTTTCCATTGCCATTCCGGTGTGCGGGTCGCAGTTTGTGCCCGCAGCGCTCCTCTTCACGCTCCAGCAGCTTCTCTCGGCGATGGACGTTGTACCACGCCAGATCCTGGTGACCTCGGTCTTCCCCAACAAAGACGTGGTGCGGTCGCTTGGACTGATCTCCATAGGAAAGACGGCTGCGCGTGCGGTGGGTCCCATCTTCACAGGTAAGCTGGCCAGCATGAACCTGCTGTGGGTCAACTTCATCATTTCCGGTGGCTGTCTGATAGTCAGCAACCTCATCCTATGGGTGTCGTTTCTCGGACTCGACGCTCAGATTCTACACAAACAGGACATAGATACCGGTTTCGAATAAATAGATTACAGCTCATCCTGTATAACAACCTTGCGTCCGACCCAAGACGTTGCGCCATCGTCAAACTCTTTCACGTTGGTAGAGCTTGTGGTACGCGACATGTGTCTCGATACCGATCTGGATACCGATCTCGATACAAGTCTCGAGTTTGCCTTTGTGATCAGCTCCGAGCGACTCTCGAGATCGTTGACGTCAAAGTAGTCATAGCCCCCGAGGATGTAGTCAGAGTTCAGAGGTTCAACGCTGTTGTTAGCGCTGATCATGTCCATGGGGATCGAGCTCAAGATAGTCTTCTTGGGCTCTTCGAGCTCCCTGGCCCTGGAGCCACCGCGTTCCATGGGTGCAGATGCACGCCAACAGCCCTTGACTTCCTCGACAACGTAGTTGAGAGTACTTAGGAACCTCTCTGTCTGGCGCCACTGGGATGACGCACACACAGATATGTGGTCGTCCTTGATGATGTACCCCACACCAAACCCACTGGGCACCGCGGGAGTCACGCCAAAGAGATGCAGAGCCGGGTTGCCACAGTTGGCAATCAGCAGCTCTGGTTTGTACAGAAGATCAACCGCAGGCTCAAAGATGAGAGGCGGAACATCGTCATCGGGCCTCTTGATGTCTGGGTGCAGTTGGAAGAGCAGGTTGCGCTGGATGTACGCGGACCGCAGTGCGCTCAGATGGCGCTCAAACCCCTTACCGTTCAGAGCATCGATGACTTTGGACTTGTGGTTCTCGCATGCGTCTCTGATGGCGTTCCACTTCTGCACTGGCGAGGCTTGGGTGATGAACTCCTGGCAGCACCTGAGCACAGGATCGCTCTGGATGGTGATTGTTTCCGTTCTTGCATTTCTGAACTTTCTCGTAGAGATCGGCTCACTCGAGGATGGGATCTTCCCATACAGAGCATAGAGCGTGATCTGGACACAAACCTGGAAAAGAGAGTCTGCCGACAGCTTCATCTTGTTGACTATCAGGTCGTTGCCAAAGCTGGGGATGATCGTGGTGATGTAGTTGTGCTGATTGATAAGGTCTGCCAGTCTTGTCTCCGCGAGATGAAGACCCGTACGCATTTCCGGAGTCAGGTTGAAGTGCAGCTTGCAGAAAGTGGGTTTCTCGATAACGTCGTTGATCTTGACGGTCTCGCCCTTCGGCCACAGAGTATAGTTGAGACCGTTGATCTTGCGGGCAAGACGGAGCACCGAGTCTGTATAGACATCACTGATGAACCTCAGTACGGTGGTACCGTCCATGGATGTAGACTCCCAGATAACTCCGGCCACAGAGTTCTTGGTCACCACAATCTGCAGTTTATCGTACCATCTGGAGGTGCATGTGCCCACCTGAACGCCGTTTGCGTTGAGACGCGAAGTACCGTGCGAGATCAGCTGTACCTTCTCCGAGTCCGTCTTGGGAGACTCGTGGTCAAGACACAGCACAAACAGTGCACTGTCGATGATATCGAGGGTTCCTGGGTTGGCAATGTCCAGGTTCTTGCGTGCCAGTCTCCACGTGCTTTTGCTCTCCGTGGTGAAAGCACCGATCGACTGCTTCGTCGCATCACCCTCGTCGCTCTCCTCGGAGTCCTTGATGATGCTCTCCAGGATAGCCTTGAGCTCGTACTTCGTGAACCACAGCATGTGCGCATCGTCCACGGCCTCGGTGAGCACCTCGAGAACGTAAAGCTGCGAGTGTGAAAGGATCACTATGTGCCTGCTGTGGTTGTAGCTAGCTGGGCACTTGATGGTGACACCTGTCTGCCTGCCTTCGAGGTCAATGGGCACCCTCGAGGTGCCAAACAGATTGCGGTACGAGTTCATCGACAGCGGTTTCCCGCTCTTCGGAGTGACATCCGGGGTGATGAGCTCCTGTCTGAGAGCACAGATGAAGCGCAGCGCGGATGTCACAAGAACAGCCGCTCGAAACGCCTGCGACGGTGGGAGAGCGGTTTTGGAGAGGGGATCATCCTCCAGTATGAAGAACGGATTCCGGGGAAGCGTGTTACCCCGCAGCTCTCCGTATATACCTGGGGTCGATGTCGAGATCCCCGGAGCATCGAGGTACGTGAGGTCCGTCTGGCTTGATCCAATCAGGAACCTCTGCAACGTCTGGACAAGCTCGGAGTTGACAAAGTCCACAGACCGCTCGAGCAGCAGCTGATACTCATCGGGCAGTACCAGCGGCTTGATTGCCGCCAATAGCTTTTCGGCAGTCGATATCAGAGACGGAACAGGAAGGCTATCCAACAATCCCTCGTATTGATAGGTTATTCCCATTGTACTTGGATTCCGGGGATGAGAAGAAAGAGAACACCAAAGAGAGACAAAGAGACTCCTTCCCCACACCGCATCACGCGCTGCTCTTTGTCGCCGCTCGACCGAGGTCGTGTGACCATCAGTTAATGATTACGTAACGAACCACGGTTAAGTATGCGGTAATTCGCAAGCTGAAAAATTCGAGAAAACAAACGCAGGAGGACGAACAAGTAATGAAATCGGGGACACGAACACCCAGTAATGCAAGTCAACGCGTGCCCGGACACTATACGACAGTTTTGCGGTGGGCGCCTCGGCGGGACTCGAACGAATTACAGCCTTCCTCTTTGGACGCATGAGGAAAAAATGTGACTGTTTTTTCCGCGCCTTTTTCCGAAAACGGCTAGCGTGCGGCGCTTTTTGGCCCGGGTAACCCACGAAGAATTTTTTCGAGTCTTTGCACTACCATCGCGGTCCTCGCTCTGACAAAATTTCTCTTCAACCTCTCTCCCCTTCTCTGGCTCGCAATTTCTTCCATATCAACAACCACCAAATAATCAAAAAAATGGCTTCTGAACAGGTCCCAGTTGAAGAAACTTTCGAGGAACAGGAAGAGATTATCTCTGAACCAGTTGAGCTCCAGTTCGTTGAGCTTGCTACTCCTATCCCAGAGGAGGTCCAGGTTGGTACCCAGGAGATCAAGCTTTTCAACAAGTGGTCTTTCCAGGGTGTCACCGTCAAGGACATCTCTCTGATCGACTACATCCAGATCAGACAGCCAGTCTTTGTTGCCCACACTGCCGGCAGATATGCTTCCAAGAGATTCAGAAAGGCCCAGTGTCCTATCGTCGAGAGACTCACCAACTCCCTCATGATGAACGGTAGAAACAACGGTAAGAAGCTCAAGGCTGTCAGAATCGTCAAGCACGCCCTTGAGATCATCTCTGTTCTCACCGACCAGAACCCACTCCAGGTTCTCGTTGACGCCATCATCAACACTGGTCCAAGAGAAGACTCCACCAGAATTGGTTCTGCCGGTACCGTCAGAAGACAGGCCGTCGATGTCTCTCCTCTCAGAAGAGTCAACCAGGCTATTGCCCTCTTGACCGTTGGTGCCAGAGAGGCTGCCTTCAGAAACGTCAAGACCATTGCCGAGTGCTTGGCCGAGGAGTTGATCAACGCCGCCAAGGGTTCTTCTACCTCTTACGCCATCAAGAAGAAGGATGAGTTGGAGCGTGTTGCCAAGTCTAACCGTTAATACGTTGTACTTAATACATATATCACATTTCGAAAGATGCGTAGCCGGATGAATTTTTCCACCGCGGTCTTACGTAATTGCTACAACTTTTTTTCATGTGTTAAAATGAGAGGCTATGTTACAGTGAGAGATCTCTATGTTAGCGGCCAGCGATGCAAAGGGGGAGCGGGTGGAAAATGACGATGTAATGACGTTTCGAGTGTTGTGTGTTCTTGTTAGTTCAGTAAGTCGCTCAGTGGTCGCTTCTTGTAGTTAGTCTCCCTATCCTCTTCGGAGCTGACACTTTTGACTTCTTTATCAGATTCTTCTTTGTCGGATTCGACTTTCTCGGGTTCGACTTTCTCGGACTCAGCAGTGTCCTCCGAGTCCTTAGCAGTCTCCTCCGAGTCTTTGGTGGTCTCCTCCGAGTCCTTGGTGGGTTCCTCCGGACCCTTGGCGGTTTCCTTTTCTTTGGTGTCCGTGTTGCCGTAAGCCGGGTTGGAATTGGCCACACCAATGATGATTCTCCTCCATCTGAATTGACAAGCGTTAGGGGTTCTCGTGGGGAAGTAGGATGAGATCTCTCTCCATCCCAGTTTCTTCTCCTCTTTCAAGATCCGAAGCAGCTTATCGTCTTCGGCGCTCCATGCGTTGGTCTGTTTGGTTGTGGACAGCATTGGGTTCGGTGAGAATCCACGCGTGGCTGCCGGAGACATCTGCGGTTGTGGTTGCTGTATGGGGATCTGGTACTGGTAGGGCATGTTCATCACTGGGTAGCCCGGATACCTGATCTGCTGTCTTTTCTGTGGATATGGATACGCCATCTGCGAATACGGAGGTGCATGCTGGAGCGGTTGCAGTGGCTGCTGCTGTTGTGGTTGCTGTGGCGGCTGTGCCATCGGTGCCATTGGAGCCATCGGCTGCGAGAGGGGCGGAGGCGGCTGTGCATTGTTGTAGTAGTAGTTCATGTAGTACTGTGGTGGTGGCGGAGGAGATGCATAGTAAGACGGCTGGACGGATCCCTGGACCGGTGGAGTTCCTGAGTTCTGTGGGTAGCCAACGGGGCCTATCTGTGGTCCTCGCTGTTCCTCTGGCGGCTCATGGAAAAGATCATCGACTCCCGGAAGCCTTATCCTCTTTGTCATGTTTTGTTTTTGTTTTTTTGTGATTTGCTCTGCTTCTGGTGGGCTGTGGCGCTTGTATCTATCCCGGTGCACTCCTGTTCTTTATACTGTATGGTGGGCGTTGTGTTGTACAGCTCCCCACTTTGGTCTCTTCGGAGTAAGGGTGGCCAACACTAGGGGTTCAACAGGGAAAAATATCAGCTTGTAGGCGAGAACTCGCGGGACTTCACACTTGGATCGAATCCTTGGAGGAAAGAAGAAGAGAGAGGAAAGAGAAGAAGGAGAAAAACCCACCGATTACGCTGGTGAAGGTGAAACTGAGACAGAAATCCAGGAAAATTCCAAGCCCGACAAGCGAATTTCAAATAACAAAAGGACTCCAGCATGCACGACGCCCGGCGGGGGGAGAATTTGGTAGACGAGGCAAAATCAGAAATCCCAAATCTAAAAAAAGGAAAAAAAAATACTGAAAAACGAGCAAGACAGGCGTGCCGGCGGTGTAGCTGCAGCAATCTGGATCTCAGTTCGTTTGAGGCTGATCCATTGAGCAAGATTCTACGGGGCTTGCGCACGTTTGCGGATGTAGATCGTTTACCAGGATACAATCCCTTCTCTGATGAGTCCAAACTCGCAAATGCGCACAAGGGATTTCAAGGGAGGGAAGGAAGCTGGGTGAAATTTGGAAAGTCTGTCAAACCAGGAATTCGATCCGTCTTTTCTTTTTTTTCTGACTGCCTGGAATTTTGCTATGGCAAAGATGTTGCTGCGTCATTCAATAGGCGCCAGACTTTTTTCTCGCCCTCTGTGTGCCTGTCTGGGCGCTTATACCACGGCAATGGCCAAGCAAAGAGGCTACAGAGAAACAGGCCCCGCTGGGGCTCCCGGTGGCGCGCCCCCTTCTGTGTCCAAACCACCGGCGCCCCGTTTGTCTCCACAAATAGGCGAGAAACCTCATCCCGGCGGAGTATTCACCATCGTACATGACAAAGTATAAGTCTATCCGCGGCTTCTCTCCAAGAAGTCGGGGTTACGAACGAGGCACATCCCGAGTGGACTAGCCCTATTTGCCAGACAGAACAACAGGCCGGCAAGGCATGCATTGCGATGCGCATTTTCGGTGGAACGCGCGAGTGAAATTCTCCCGTCTTGTTCTCCTGCACGAACGAGATTGAACGTTTTGGCTGTTGCGAAAAGCGCGACTCAAAAAATACCGAGAGGCTGTCCCAAACGACTCAGATTCCATGGAACTCGGAACGGTCTGCCAGGTCGGGATTTTCCAAAAGAAAAGGAAAAAAACCGCCCTCTGAAAAACTCGGCCAGTCCGGACAAAAAACTCCTAAATCACCTGATTCCGCGGCAATATCTGTGTAATGACCATCAAGATAACTGGCGAGTTGAGGAACCAGCATTGCAAGTCATTAAAGTGAAATTTAAAACGCTGCACCGCGGGCTAAGCTCAACTGGGCAAGCATCCCGGATTTACCTTTGCGGTGCGCGTTCTATTTTTCTTGTTGGAACTTTTTACACAACGTACATGAGAGAATTTTCTTTCCTTCTCTAGAATTCCCTCCTGAGAATCTTGTCGTTTTGGGTCTGGACCGATTGCAACTATAATGTCCCCGTTTCCCAACACGTTGCCCAAGAGGCGGGTCCCTGCAAGTGCGATTACGTGTTGAGATCTACAATGAAAAGGGCGAAAGGTCTGGGGTTGTGTCGCCCTGGCTTATTATGTCCTTCTTCTTTCGTAAATTCCTGAGTCATTTCGGCTACCGGCGATCTCCTTGGAGTTTATGTGTTATTATCCTGTGAATAATGGCTTTAGCCGATTATTATTTCACATCTCGCCCGCTTGACTCGGAATTCGGTCCTGTCTGATTTCTTTTTTTTTTTTTATTACTTTTTTTTCTTCTTGTTTGAAATATCCCATCCAAAGCTCGTGATGAACACGTCCAAAGCTCGTGATGATGTTCCGAGAACGGAAAATTCCGGAAATTTCCCGTTTTCGGATTAAATACGTCGTTGATTTAAAATTTAGCCTTTTCGGACGCGCCTCCTCATTGTTCCGAGCCGAGCTCTTCGACCTCCTCCTTTGCGAGCGAGACGCTCTTCTCAGGACTGATCTGCACGTGCGAGCGCACCAGCTTCGCGTCTCTGAAGATCCAGTGCGATCTGATGGTCGAGCCGGGCTTGTCTGCGCCGAGGGGTTTGATGAGCTGTGCCTTTGGGTCGCTGAGCAGGTCGTACGTCAGCTTCTGCTTGGTCTTGAAGCCCAGCTGCGCCTTTGGAGAGTCCTTGGATAAACCCACCACCGTCGCGTGTTCCTGCAGCGAAGCGTAGTTGTCCCGGAACCCGCACGCCTGTCTGGTGCATCCCGGAGTAGACGCTCGGGGATACGCAAAGATCACCAGAAGTCGCTTGCGCTTGGCCAGCTCGACGAGGCTGATCTCGTCTCCGTCCTGGTTCAGCAGAGTCACGTCCGGGATCGTGTCTCCGATGCCCAATCCAGCGGACACGGCCTTCTTCGCCTCCTTCACGGCCTTCTTCGCCTCCTTCACGGGCTTCTTCGCCTCCTTCACGGCCGTCTTGGGCTTGATTGCAGATCTGGTTCTGGGTGCCATTGGTGGCTTCAAAGTACACAAGACGCGTGGCACGAACGCCGGGGTCTCCTTGGACGAACTTGGAAGCTTTTTCGTGCGACAATCAAAACATCCAAATTGACTTGGAAGTCGTGTAATCGTAACAAAACATCCAAATTGACTTGGAAGTCGTGTGCCAATCAAGCCTTTTGTTTCGTGCGCGAACCCAATCGCGCCGCAGAGGTCGTGTACCATTAAGCCCCCGGTTTGCGCACGCAACTTTACGTAATTAGTAGGCACACGCTCCGGCGCCAGCCAAAAAAAATTCTGTGAGGGACCAGACACCGCGGTTTGGGGGCCAAGCATGATTTGCCAGGAGGGAGTGTTTGTCGGGGCCAACAAGGAGGTCAACTCCACGGCCTACAGCCCGGAGCACGATGTGCTTGTGTACGGAGCGGGGCGGACGCTCGCGGTGTGGCACCCGGAGTCAACGCATGTGCGAGACACTCTGAAGGGCCACAAGGCCGAGGTTACGTGTGTGAGGTGGCTCGACCCCACGACGCTGGTGAGCGGTTCGGAGGACAGCACAGTCCGGGTGTGGCGGTATGAGCCCGGGAGTGGAGACTTCACGGCCACCGGGCTCCTGGAAGAGCATGACAGCTCGGTCATCGACATAGAGTGCTGCGGCAACCTGTTTGCCACCAGCGGTGCAGACGGCTACATCTGCATATACAGAGACCTGGAGCTCATCAGCAAGTTCCAGGTGAGCAGTGCGTTCTATCCGCTGGCCATGAACCTGCTGAGCATACCGGGCGGCCACGTTCTGTTCATCGGCGGTACCAACAAGAAGCTATACGTGTACACTCTGGTGGACGGCACGGTAGTGCAGGAGCACGCGCTGGAGGGCTACGAGGACTGGATCAAGAGCATTGCTGTCAAGGAGGAGGCTGAGGGTGAGTACCTCATTGCTACAGGCGCACAGGACCGCCACATTCGTCTGTGGAAGCTGAGCCTCGATGGCAAGATTGACGACTCGGACAGAGACACCACCAAGCTGCGCTTGCTGCAGAACAAGCAGTACAAGTTCGGCGTGGGGGCTACCCAGTGCTCGATCTCGTTCGAGAGCATCCTCATGGGCCACGAGGACTGGATATCCACGCTCATATGGCACCCCGCCAAGATGGTTCTCCTGTCGTCCTCTGCAGACACGTCCATAATGCTGTGGGAGCCGGATACGGTCAGCGGCATCTGGGTCGCCAGAACCAGGCTGGGAGAGCTGAGTATCAAGGGAGCATCCACGGCCACGGGTGCCTCCGGCGGATTCTGGTCGGCCCAGTGGATCTTCAAGGGCGAAACCCAGATGATCCTCACACACGGCAAGACCGGTTCGTGGAGAGCGTGGAAGAGCACCGGAGGCGACTTTGAGCAGGTTCCAGGCGTAACGGGTCCGACGCGTGCTGTGACGGACCTCAGCTGGTCCCAGCACGGTGAGCATCTTCTGGCCACATCGCTGGACCAGACCACCAGACTCTACTCGCAGACGCGAGACGGACTGTGGCATGAGTTTGCAAGACCTCAGATCCACGGCTATGACATGGTGTGTGTGGCTAGCATGAACAACGCCAGGTTCGTGTCTGCTGGCGATGAGAAGATCCTGCGTGTTTTCGAAGAACCCAAATCTGTCGCCACGATGCTGGAGCGTGTGTGTGGGATCAGAGAGGGCAATGTGGACGCAATGCCGCAGAGCGCGTCTCTTCCTGTGCTCGGTCTTTCGAACAAGGCCGAGCAAGAGGACGCCGGCCAGGACGAAGAGGACGAAGCCGTCCCAACCAACGTCCTGGACGAGCTGGAAGGACCGCCATTGGAGGACCACCTCCAGAGACACACCCTGTGGCCGGAGGTGGAGAAGCTCTACGGCCACGGATACGAGATCACCACGCTGGCAGTCTCCCCGGACCAGAAACTTGTGGCCAGCGCATGCAGGTCCAACTCGGCCGCCCATGCGGTGATCCGTGTCTTCCAGACCGACACCTGGCAGCCACTCCAGCCACTCAGCGCAGGACACGAGCTCACCATCACACGGCTGAAGTTCTCGCCTGACAACAGGCACCTTCTTGCCATATCGAGAGACAGACAGCTGTCTGTCTGGACAAGAGGGCCTGAAGGCGGGTTCGCACTGCACAAGTTGCAGCACAAGGCTCACGCCAGAATCCTGTGGGACTGCGCGTGGTTCCCGGACTCTGTTTCTGGCACCAAGTTCTTCACCGCTTCCCGAGACAGGTCCATAAAGCTGTGGCAGGTGACCGAGGCCGGGCTCGAAAACATATCGAGCGTCAAGCTCGGCGACGCGGTGACTGCCATTGCCGTTCTCGACAGACCGGTCGACGCCCACGTGATCCTGGCGGCCGGTCTCGACGGCGGAGCCATATCCCTGTACAAAGTGGACGCTGCAGGAGCATTCCACCTCGTTGAGCAGTTCGCAGACGCCATCGTGCCTGCGCTGCGTGTTTCGCGCCTCGAGTTCCGTCCGTCGCAGGACAGGATCGAACTCGCGGCGGCCTCGGACGATACAACCGTGAGGGTTTATAGCATTTGTGTCTAACGCCTGTTCAGAATCGTCTCGTAGCTTATACACTCGCACTCCCTCTTGATGCGCACTTTGCCGTCGGCGAACTCCTTGCCGACGCCCGCCTCGGCGTTCCAGAAGCCCAGCGGCGACGGGCCCCACGTCGGGATGTAGCACAGCTCGTTCCAGCCGCACGTCGTGCCGCACCGGTAGAAGCTGGACCACCGCAGGCCCTCGAGCAGACCGGAAACCAGCGCAAAGGTGTCGGCGATCTGGTCCTCAGACGGAGGCTCCACAGCGCCGTCGACGTAGAGGTGGTCCAGGATCTGGGCGCCGAGCTCGAAGCACGCAAACACCGCGTGTGTGATGGCCTTCTGGACGTGGGCGACGCCGTTCCAGATCAGGAACTCGGCCTCGGTGGTCAGCTCCTGCACCGGATGTGCCCAGTCCCACACCGCCATGCGCTCTGCCGCCTTGCGCTGGTACTCGCGGTCGAACCGGTAGGTGCGGTCGGCGTATCTGCGCACAAAGTTGTACGAGCAGCTGGTCAGGTTGCGTGCCAGGGCGTCGGCCGTGAACGCGGGCTCCTCCGTGCCCCTCGAGTAGTTGTACAGCCCGAGCGTCTGGTTCAGCAGCATCAGGATGGGCGCGAACTTGGCCTCGATGCCGGTGGTGACCACCTGCCAGTCGGTCCCCACGTGCGGGCTGTTCGGCGTGCGGAGCATCTGCGCCACCTCGCGCTTGAGCTCGGCCCGCTGCGCCGGCGCGATGCCGTCGATGCGGCGCACGTACGGATCCGGGTCGATGTACGTCTTGTTGAGCATGGTGACGAAGCTGCGGAAGTCGATCTGGATGCGGGGCTCGTGGTGGTAGTGCCTCGCGCCGGCTTGGAAGTGCTCGTAGCCGCTCATGGCCGCGTAGATGTCCACCAGCGCCGAGCGCTCCTTCTCCAGGTCTCCGGGCACCGGCTCGGTCCCCGTTCTCTCCTCCGGGAAGCCCAGAACGTCCGTGGGCGCGGTCAGCGTCACCTTGTTGACCAGATCCAGCTTACCGCTCTGGAAATCGCAGATGATGATCTCGAACCCGATTTCCAGACGCACGATGCCGTCAAGACCGCCGTTCTCCCTGCCCCAGGCGCAGATCTGTTCTGCGCCGGTCCTCTCGTCGTACTCGTCGTAGTCGCTCATATCGGTCAGCAGGTACTGGGTGTCCATCTCCCCCGTCTGCGTCTTGGCCGCCGATGCGCCGCCCAGATAGATGAGCCGGTCCAGCGGTTTCACCACCTGGAAGGTCAGCAGACCGGCCTTGTCGTTGGTCCCGTTCCGCATACCCGGGGGGCCAGGACCCCTATGTGGCTTTCCGTGTTTCCCGTGTTTCCCGTACCCGCCGGGAGGCCCGCCGCCGGGAGGCCCACCCGGCCCGCCGTGTCCCGGTCTGCTGAACCCAGCAAAGTTGTAGGAAAACTCGTAGTCCATGGCCACCCACTCGTACCCGGTGGGAACCTCTCCGTCCCAGTTGGAGTGGTACAGCAGGGTGCCCTCCGGGATGTACGCGGGAAAGTAGCTCACCCCGATCGGGTTGAGATCGGCGTTCTTCTGCTTCAGCGCGTTGTTGACCTCGTTGAAGATGGCTGAGGCGTTGGCCAAATCCATGGGCAGGAGGCGGTCTTCGTAGTTGTTGTGTGTCAGGCCGGCGCCAAACCGGGCGCCGCTGTCAAACGTGCTTCTCCGATACAGCCATACCAGCGTAAGCATCACGTTGACGACAACAACCAGCGCCACCATCTGGTGGTACTGTGTCTTGCTCATGAACTGATTCCACATATCAGAGTCCCAGCCACGGTTGCAAGGAGAAGGAGCTTGCAAGGGGGCAATTCCTCAGCCCAAAACCTTAAGCCCAAAACTTTATGAGCGCTTATTTTGCCTTCGGCATTTGGCGCCATTTTGGAACGCCGAACCCGCGCCTTTCTTTTTTTTCGCGGTTAAATTTTTCTTGGGATACTCGGCTAATTTCGAATGACTATAGAAGGTATGGAAACATGGCCTTTCTGTTCCTGGGGTACTTGTCGCCAAACTCCTGGATGTATCTCTTGTGCTTCTTGACGGCCCACGCGTACATCTGGGCGGTTCCCACGATCCAGAACAGCCACGAGGCCCAGTTGTTGGTCAGCATGGCAAACGCAAGCCATCCCATGGACTCGTAGAAGTAGTTGGGGAAGGACACCAGGTCGAAGCCAAACCCGATTGGGATTTTGCGCTTCTTGGAGCCGTCGGCTCTGAGATTGGACAGGATGATGTGGGTTCTGTAGTTGGACTGCTCGGCAATGGCCCAGAAGGCAATCAGACTGTAGAGGGAGAGATCAGACTTCTCGGCAACGTGGAAGAACCAGCTCTTCCAGCCAGCGGTGTCTGTGTTCTGCGAAAAGCAGGTGAGGGACACGTTGAAGGCGCAGAGCACCCAGTAGTGGAAAGAGTTTCTGAAAACATAGGCAAAGGGCATGGTGCTGAGGGAGAACTTGTGCACGAACAGAGTCTCGTACTCGCGCTTGAAGAAGTGCAACAGAAGCATCCAAAACGCAGCCATCTGCACCCTGGTCATGGCGTGCGGGTCGTAGATGAAGAAGTAAAAGAGACCGGGGATGAGAATGCCTCCGAGGTACTCAATCACGTACACCGTGGTCCAGCTGATCTGCGGGCCCAGGTCCTTGGCCTTGACGACACAGTTGCCATCACTGTCGAAGGTGACCCCGTTGGCCTCGAGAGACTGGTCGTAGTTGAGCTTCTTGGGCTTCGGTGTGGCGGGCAGCGTGAGATAGACCCGGTTGGGGTCTATCTTCATCTTCTGGGCGTAGGCATCGACGATGCTCTGCACCAGTGTGCCGGGGGTGGTGTGCACGTTGAGAGCACGGAGCTTCTTGGACCGGGGCTGGATGTTCAACACGTACTCAGACATTGTTTGATTCAACTGGCTTGATGGAATCGGGTAGAACAGGCTGGACCGAAGCGCAACGAGAAAAGCAAACTAAACACCGTGGTAGTGGCACACCTAAACTGTCGCTTGTGAGGGGGCGAGTGTTACTGGCTGCCAGGCGTCGACTTGTCACGCTGGAATGGTGGCGGAAAGGCAGGAGCAGCAGAAGACCCGCAGGACATCAAGACGAGAAGAAGAGGAGGCTGCGCGGAAGGACACGTCGGCACAAAACAGTGTTGTGGGCGCTGCGGTTTCGTTGTATTTTGGGGTTTGTGCTCTGCGCACGACCGGCTCCAAACAGGAGAAAATCTCTCCTCTCTCTTTCCGACACGCCACCAAAGCACACAGCACAGCGCCAATACGATGAAGCTGGTCAGGTTCCTCATGAAGCTCGCTAACGAGCAGGTTCAGGTCGAGCTGAAGAACGGAACGGTGGTGCAGGGGACGATCATCTCGGTGTCGCCCTCGATGAACATAAACCTCAAGAACGTCAAGATGACGGTGAGGAATAGAAACCCGCAGTTTCTCGAATACATCAACATCAGGGGAAACAACGTGCGTGTTGTGATCCTGCCGGATGAGGTCAACCTCGACTCCCTCATAACGGAAGCCATGATAAAACCCAGGATACGGGCCAAGAGACCCGCGGCCTCTTCCTCTACAGCTCCAAAACGCAAGGCCCGGGCATTCTGAATACTCTTCTTTTCTACTGTACTATCGCATCCAACTCCTCCTCAAACTCAGCCTGTAGTTTACTCTCGCGCGGCTCCAGCAACTCCTGGTCTTCCAGCTGCAGCCTGTCGACGATCCGTGGAAGCTGCATGTCGCAGAACTTGGGCTTCGTCAGCAGGTGGTCTATGTACTCGTCCATGTGCACAATGCGCCTCCCCGACACGTCGTACACTATCAGCCGCCTGTAGTCGTCCAGCAGCGGCTCGAGCGTCTCGTAGACCTGCACCGAGCTGAACGTCATCCGCACGTAGATCGCGGCCAGCGCGGTCACGTACTTGAAATGGGGCTGTTGCAGCAGATACATCACGATGTCCACAGACGGCTGGATCTGCAGCATCTTCAGCAGCAGACACATGAACCGCGACGGCCGCGTCCGGTTGTCGTTGCTGTAGGTGCCGATCATCCGCAGCGAAACGGCCTTGTCCAGTATGGTCAGCGCATTCAGATGGAAACAGTCCTTCTTCCAGTACAGACTGTCGAGAATGCGCTCTCGGATGATCTTCTCCACCAAAAACACAGGGTTCACCCCGTGCACCTTGGAGGCCCCAAACGCTATGCCTCTGTCGATCGTGATCGTATCAGACATGGTGACGTTACTAGATTATACAGGGGTGGCAAAGGAACAAGGCCAAAGGCACCGGAAAGAGAGTGTCGTGTGCAAATTAGTTTTCCGCCGCACCCTTTCCGGCCGGCTCCTTTTCCTCGGGAGGAGGAGCGGCTGGCCAAGACCGCTGCACAACCATGTAGATGAGTGCGAGGATGAGAGCGCCGGAGCTGAGACCCATGCCCATGTAGAAGGCGCCGCGCATGGAGTGCTCGTCCGAAAAGCCCTGTTTCGAAAGGTAGTACTGAACCGTTCCAGCAAACCCGAGACCGATGGAGATGGAGTAGTTGACAACAGTGGTCACCACAGACGCAGATATGCCTTGTTGGTGTTTGGGGAGAGAGTTTGCCATGATCATGACTCCTGCGGGAAACGAAATGTCCATCCCACCAGGGATGATGATGCAAGACACAAACTTCTGGGACCAGTAAGTCTGGCCGACGGGGCGTGTTCCCGCGCAGCAGGAGCCTATAAGGAAACAGCACATGGAGATGGCCATGACTGCACTTGCTGGGAGTTTGCGGATGAGTACAGCGCCGGTGACGAGCGAGCAGAGCATCCCCGAAATCATGCACGGCACGAACTGGAGAGAAAGAGCAAGGACAGACTCGTCGAGAATGTCCAACCCCCACTGGAACGTGTAAAAGTTCCAGATGCCAAAGGAGGACCAGCCAAATGCAAGACATGCCAGCATGAACAGCGTATCGCGGTTCGCCACAGCAGCTGGGATGAGCGGATACTCCGCGCGTTTCTCGGCAAACACGAACGCGACTCCAAAGAGAATCCCAACAATCATGAGCACGTACACGTAAGGCTCCTGCCATCCAACGACCGGACCTTGGTTCCACGCAAAGTTGAACAGAACAAGCGCCGCGACACCTGTTACCGCTCCCCAGTAGTCGAAGCCTCCCTCATCGCGGGACCCAATGCGCTTCGGAATGACAAACCAGCCGGCAACCACCATTGCCACAGCAACAAGACTGCACGAGTAGTATATCCACGGCCAGGTGGTGGTGAGCAGAAACATCGAACAGAACAGTCCACCAATGACAAACCCACCGGGGGCTATTCCGCCAAAGACAGCCATGGCCAAGTTCCGGCGCGGACCAGGAGGGAAGTAGTGGCCCATGAGCGCAATGGAGTTCGGAGTGGCAAACGCATACGACAGTCCCTGGAAGAATCTGGCGATGTCGAAGAAGATAACGCTTCCCGAGTAGTGCGACACACCGCACAGCAGAGACCAAACCATCAGCCACACGTAGCTCAGCAGAAAGATGTTCTTGTAGCCGTACATGTCTCCCAGACGGCCAGCGATGAGAATGAACGTGCCCACGGCCAGCGAGAACGCCGCGGTGAACCACGACTTCTCGCCTGGGTCGTTCTCGACGCCAAAGCTCGCGGCTATGTACCGTGTTGGGGTCGTCGACTGTGCGAGACCAGCCTGTGTCAGCAGCTGTGTCAGCGCCATCAGTGCTATGAACGACGCCTCCCGCAGACGGCTGATCGTCTCAGGCGGCGGTATTGGCTGTAGATCCTGGCCCATCGCTGTAACAAGCAGGAAAACAAGCAGACACAAGGAGGGGAAGCTCCGGCTATATAAAAAACCCCGACTCTGAGTGCTTACGTAAACACCGGAAACCCACAAAAGTTTCCGTTGCTGGCAGTCGTGCGCTCCCCCAATCCATCAACTACAAGCTCCAGCCAGGCCACAACAGTTGAGCCTCCTGGATAACAGGCACAGAAGATGGCTCCACCGACTACGAACTCAAAGCGCGTGAAGGTATGTGTTGGGTGAGGCTGGATGAGGCAGGCGGTACTAACCACACAGGGCATATCGATATCGCGGCCGATAATATACGGAAACACGGCCACGCCGTTCTCGGACAAGGTGCCCAAGCCAGAGGGCTCTCCCGTGGACCACACACACTCGTGGACGGTGTTTGTGCGCGACCCCAACGGCAAGGACCTGAGCTACTTCATCAAGAAGGTTGTATTCAAGCTGCACGATACATACGACTCTCCCACGCGGTCGATAGAACAGCCTCCGTTCGAGGTGACGGAAACAGGATGGGGAGAGTTTGAGATAGGCATCAAGATATACTTTGTGAGCGAGTCTTCGGAGAAGAACCTGTCGCTGTTCCACCATCTGAAGCTGCACCCGTACATGAAGGAGGTGGAGCCGCCCACCATCGTGGAGAGCGTACAGTACGAGGAGATTGTGTTCAACGAGCCCACGGAGAAGATGTTTGGCATTCTCACGCAGACGCCCGGGTCTCTGCTGCCGTTCCAGAACGACGACGAGCACAAGTTCTCAAAGGAGATGGAACTGCAGGAGCTGGACAGGCTCAAAAATGCGGTGGACGAGGTGCTGAAGCAGGTCAACGAGCAGAAGGACAAGCTCGTCGAGCTGGAGCAGGAGAAGAAGAGTCTTACGGCCTAGGGTCAAACTAACATTTTCATTACCTCGTAAACTATCTCATCCACAGACTTGGAGCGCCACCGCGCGTCGTACCGCAGCCTCAGAACCCGGCTGCGCTCGTCGTTCTGGATGACTATGGCACTCATGGGGAACATGCCGCCGCCCAGCGGATCGAGCAGCTTGTAGCGCTTGGCCAGGGACCCGTTGTCGCACACAAGACTCACGTCGTCGCGCGACACACCCGTGGGCGTGTAGGCCGACACGGCTACCATATGCCACTCCGAACAGCGCGCAACAGAGCCGGACAGGCGAACGAGCAGCTTCTCGTCGGTCGGGTTGAAGAAGAATATCACGCACTTGTGCGAAACAGGCCCATCGGACTCGAGTTTGGCCCTCTTGACGGGCGACGAGGGATTCGAAGATGCCGGTCTCTTTAGCGTTAACATGGCTGAACGGGAGATGACGGATGCTGGCGGTAAGCGAGAAAGTAGACGGCCTTTATAGCTTCCCCACACACAAATCACACCTCCCTGATGGCACCCCCCTCCCGATGCGATGACTAATGCGAAGCAATCGTCTGGACCCGGCTAGCCGCCCGGGCAAACACACAACTTCTGTTGTAGAAAACAAATTTCGGATCTGCTAGCACACGCCCGCCCATTTTCCCCTCTCTTGAGTAGCGCACGTTCTTCCGGTTTTTTTCAAGGTTACCCGGCCGATCTGATTGGGTGGCGCACGATAGCATTCCAGCCCGCTCGAGAATGATAGGGCGTCTCTGGGTGGCCAGCTACGTCGCCGTCTGCGCTCTACTTATCAAACGGCTCGGTTCTCCAAGGCTAAACTCCGGCAACCCACCCGAATACATTTTCTGCCGCATCTGCCCGCCCCAGTTTCCCCGAAAAAAAGGAAGTGTTTGCCCCAAAAAAGAGCTTCGGTTGGCTTCTCCCGGTTTCCAGCCCCCTGATTGTCCACTTTTGTGTTTATCCGCCTCTTCTCCTCCTGGCGCCAATTTTCTCCTTGTCCCCTGGATTGTCTCCTTTGTTTTTTTGCTAATCCGTTGAACTCTCCATCGTTGCAATTCCCATCATGTTTTCGCCAAACAAGGAGTCCAAGAAGCTGTCGCAGTTCTCGTTCGACAAGAAGGAACCGGACGTCTCGACGTCTCCGCTGCAGCAGCTGAACTCTCCCCTCTCGCTTAACGATCAGCTCTCGCCTACCGACGAAGCTGACCAGAAGATTGACTCCCAGTTCAGTGTCGGGCGCAGTCTGGATGCTCCCTCTGAGTCCTCGCTCATCTTTGAGCGTAATGTTCAGGACCCTTTAATCACATCCCAGCCCGTGTCGCACTGTCCGCGCTGTCTCAAGCCCAAGTCCCAGTGCCACCACAACTCAATCCTCAACCTCCCGCAGCACATCAACTCGGAGAACTTCATCCCTCCCGTGCTCGACTCGACCGCCTCGATTCTCAACTCGTCAAAGAACCTCGACGACGTGGACATGGTGTACTCTCCGCGCCGGCCATCGACCATCAACCTGACGAATGCGCTGGGCGAAAGACCTGCTCTTTCGAAGCGTGGCTCGTCGGTGATGCAGCAGTCTCCAAGTTCGACAAACCTCAGCAGGGACTCGGAGGGCTCAAAGTCAACTCTTTCGTTCTACTCGTACGCAGACATGATAAACAACGAGGACTCGGAAAACAACTACCAGAGAAGACCCTCCATATCGCAGACCCTGTCGCAGTCGTTCCTGGGTAACTCGACGGCAAACCCAAGACTCTCGAGGACCAACTCGTCGGTTTCCCGCCTGCGTTCCATGCCACAGGTGCCGACCATCAACACGTCTGTTTCCCCACAGCAGAGCTCTGCATCGCCCTCTCTCAACAGACCGCAGCCCAGGACCTACAACTTCAAGAAGTTTGCTCTGGACTCGCCCAGCGAGAGCGATGACGACGAGAAACCACCAAAGTTCACAGGCGGCGGCAGCTCGTTCTCGTCGGGCCACTCCAAGAACAAGAGACAGTCCATTTCGTCGGCCAACTCGAAGCTGGAGAGTCTCGACAACGTTCTGGACGACAACGACGACGACGGTGCCAGTTTTGTCACGAGGAACGTGGGCGATACGCTAAGAAGATACACAGGAGAGTTGAAAGGTTGATGGTTGTTTTATATTTTATTAGTTTTCGGTCTTTTTATTGGTCTATTCAGGTTGGTTTTGTGTTTCTCTTCAAGAAATTTCGAGTGTTACTGTTCCTTCTCTTACAAGTAGTTCTTCCTGTTTCCTGTCCTCACAAATCTCCTGAGCATCCACTCTGTATCTGCCTCCTGATCGTCCAGAGTGCCCAGCTTGATCTCAAACAACCTCATTTCGAAACGGGGACCAACCTCACTGAGCTCGGCGCCCTCTCTGGTCTTGACGTAGACGTGCTGTCTGACCGAGATGTAGTCGTCCCTGTTGATGAAACTCACAACGCGCGAGCTGTCCCTCTTGACTCCTGGTGGGAAAAGGTGCTTCAGCCCTTGCACCACTCTCTTTCCGAGATCGGTGCTGAAGTTTTCGAATATGAGGTGCGGATACGACTCGGACTGGTTTCCGACGTTGGGTATATCGTGTCTCAGAACAACGTTATGCAAAGTGAATGTGAATGTGGGACCGTGGGGCAGATGTCCTATCGTTAGCGAGGTGGGCACACCACGGTGTTCGTGTGCAACGATCACGTCGGTGCAGCTGGAGCTCTTGCAGCTGGCCACCAGATTGGACATGATGTAGTTACCTCTGTTTATGCGCATCGAGTTGGGGAACAGCAGACGCAGCTCCTTGGCAAACTGCGAGAGTCTGCTACTGCAGTCACGCGACGTTGTGATGACGATCTTGGGCTCGATGAGGCCCGAGAGGTGGGAGTACTCGTCGTCTATGGACGCCTGCATCGTCTCGTCGTATTTGAAATCTGCCTGCAGCTGCTGGTCATCTGCTATCTCCTTGGGCAACGCCTTACCGCTTGCCAGACTCTGTTTGAGCTGCTGTTTCTTGGCGTTCAGCGCGGTCTCCTGCAGCTCCTGTGCCTTGCGGTACAGGTACTCTCTTCTCTCTCTGGCCTGTTTCCTCAGCATTATATTTGTCTTGTCTCTGAAGGGAACAAAAGAACACCACCCGCCCGCGCTGTAAAATTTTACTTCTGGGTTTTTTTTGAATTTTTTTGCGGCTTTTGGTTGGTGAACGACGACGGCGCTTTAGACTTTGAAGAGGACGGAAGGTGGCGGCGGTTCGTGTGTTTTTCGACCAAAGATGAGCGGCAACGTGGTCGAGGCCGGACCAGGCAAGGCTCTTGATCAGGTGGCCGAGAGGATGAACACGCGCGCGCACAGGTTCAAGCACCCGATGAGTTCGCCGATACGGCAGAGCCGAGATGAGATACACAGACACCAGCGGAGCAGGAGCCACGAGGAGGTCATCGCGGGACCCACTCTGACGAGATCAAGCACGCGCCGCGCAAAGTACGTTCCGCCCCAGCAGCAGCAGCGGCAGAAGAAGCGCGAGGAATTGCGTGTAGCGCACCGTGGAGGGTGGGACGCGATGGGGGCCGCGGTGCTGAGGACAGAGGAGCGGGAAGAGCAGCGGATCCGCGAGCTCGAGGCAGCCGCCGCCGCAGACTACGAGTACGACGCGGACTACGACAACGACGACGAGGACGTCGAGCAGATGCGGCTGGCGGAGATGCTCCAGATGGAGGAGCTGGAGATCCTCGAGCTTATCCGCGACATAGACGGCCTGGAGGTGGGCACGTGTAGGGTCGGTTCGGCCGGCGCACGCTCGTAGCGAATCCACGTGTGCTGCGTCTCACCAAGCGGGAATGGGCCCCCGTGCTAATGATTAATGTCTCGTTCTGTTATATCTGTTTGACGCGATTTCCACGTAACAGGCTGTTTCTCTCTGTTCTGAGCGCAGACTTGGCAACAGGCCCCGGCGCCGGCGCTGGAGGTGGACTTCCGCACCCCGTTGGTGACCTCTCGAATTCCAGTTCCCCCCGCTTTTTCCCGGAAATGTGAGACGCGCGGAGCGGCTGCATGAGAGCCAATCGAGCTCGCCCCTCCCACCTTTTCTCCTGCCTGTTTCTCCCCCAACCGCGTGGGTCCAATATAAGCGCCGTTCTGCTGTTGCAAGTGGCACGTTTCTGCTCGAGCGAAAATAGTATTTAAGCACCAAGGCCTGCCTCGACCCCGAAAACCTGCTCGGCCTGTCTGTATCTAACAATGTCTGCCGAGAAGAACCAGCTGGTGTACGAAACACAGCCCCTGGAGAAGGAGACCTCCTCCGACTCGCTTGGCTACGACCAGGACGAGAGACGCGACCGCTTCAGCAAGCCCAAGTCGTGGTCGGATATCTTCACCATCATCTGTGCGGGTGCCGCGCTGGTGAGTGACGGCTACCAGAACAACATCATGTCCATGATGAACAAGGTGTTTGCCAAGGAGTACCCCGACATTTACGACAGCACCCTGAGTACCCGGGTCTCAAACTCGCTGCTTGTGGGCGCGGTTCTTGGCCAGGTTGTTGTGGGTCTCACCTGCGACTACATGGGCAGAAAGTGGGCCATCCTCACAACGACGATGCTCATCGTCGTGGGATCGATTCTCGCCACTGCTGCGCACGGTGCCACGCCCCTCGGCATGTTCTGGATGCTGATCGTCGCCCGAGGCATCACCGGCTTCGGTGTGGGTGGAGAGTACCCTGCCTCCTCGACCTCGGCCTCTGAGTCTGCCAACGAGACCTCCAAACGCAGAGGCGGTGTCTTCATTCTGGTCACCAACCTCCCGCTCTCGCTCGGAGGTCCGTTCGCCATCATTGTGTTTCTGATCGTCTACTGTGCCACCGGCCAGGGTGCGCACCTCTCGACCACCTGGAGAGTGTGTTTTGGTATCGGTACCATCTGGCCGCTGACCGTCTTCTACTTCAGATGGAGGATGGCCACTTCCGTTCTCTACAAGAAGTCCGCCATCAAGAGGAACGTGCCGTACCTCCTGGTTGGTAAGTACTACTGGAGGCGTCTGCTCGGAACATGCGGCTGTTGGTTCATCTACGACTTCGTCACTTTCCCCAACGGTGTCTTTTCTGCTTCCATCATCTCGTCTGTCATTGACGATTCCACCGATCTGCTCAAGGTTGGCGAGTGGAACCTGCTCCTCGGTATGATTGCCATTCCCGGTGTTCTTGTTGGTGCCTACCTCGTCGATAAGATCGGCAGAAAGTACACCATGATCATTGGGTTCTCGGGATACCTGGTCATCGGTCTGATCATCGGCTGTTCTTACTACAAGATCAAGAAGATTGTTCCGCTGTTCATCGTCTTTTACGGTCTGTTCAACTCCTTTGGAAACCTCGGTCCGGGCGACACGATGGGTCTGACCTCTTCTGAGTGCTATGCCACTCCTGTCAGAGGTACTCTGTACGGTCTCTCTGCTGCCATTGGCAAGACAGGTGCTGCTGTTGGTACTCAGTGCTTCACTTCCATTCAGAAGCACCCAGGCAAACAGTGGACTTTCATCATCGCTGCCATTCTTGGCTTCACCGGTGTTGTCCTTGCCTGGTTCTGCATCCCCCATCTCACCGAGGATGATCTCATGCTGGAAGACGTCAGATTCGAGAAGTACCTCAAGGACAACGGTTGGACCGGCTCTTTCGGTCTAGGTGAGGATGAAGTGGTCGTCAAAGATCACGAAATCGTCTCGAAATCTGAAGATTCTGCTTGATACTCGATGATCGTTTCTTTCTATATTCGTAATATTTAATCGTTCACTTCTTAGACTCGGCACCCGATAGCTCGGAGTCGGAAATCGCCTCCTGGTTGTTGAGCTCTCTCTGTTTGCGCAGCTTGGTGAGACACTTCTTCAAAACTGCAACGGTTGCCGGTTTCTCAATAACGTCGTCAAACACTCCTGCGTTCTGTGCCTCTGACGAAAACGCAGTTATTGCAATGATAGGCGTGTCTGAGTTGATGCTCGAGGTGTGTTTGATGAGCTTCACAACATCAACGCTGTCGAGACGCGGCAACTTCAGAGCTGTGAAGATAACGTCAAACTTGACACCGCCAGTGGCCGAGCGGATCATCTCATCTGGGTTGGATGTGGGAACAACGTCGCATCCCAGCCTCTTGAGGTTAGCCTCTATCGAGTACCTGACAATGGGAATTGGTTCGCAGATGAGTACATCCATGGATATCAAAACTGCCTTTGTGTCACTGGTGGATGAAGAGGTACGAATGCGACGGGAATTCCTGCGTAGATTAACACGCATCAGGGCTGAGTTTTTGAAGTCTTCTGTGTCCGATCCAGAAGGCGAAAAATCACTCAGGGTCCTGCTCAAACCGCGTGGTATACCCTTGGGTACTTCCGAGAGCGGCATCTGTGGTCCAACTGACAGATACTGGTTTGCCTTGTTCCCAGAGATCTTGATAGGTTTGGAAATGGGCGAGCCATACTCTGATTTGGACAGCATGAGCGGCGAGTAACGTCCATCGGTGTGCTCGTCAGACAAAGGGTTTTGAAACCTCACAGATGGAGAACCAGGCCCAGTTGGCGTGGAGGGGGTTATGGGCTTCGATATACCGATGACTCCCTTGGGTGGTATGGTTGACGTTGGAGACGTGTAGTTCTTGAGACTTCGTCTGGGTTGCTGTTGTGGAGTCTGGTATGTTCCTGAACCAGAATCGGAGTTTGAGGACGTCACGCTCGAGAAAGATCCACGGTGTTCAAGGTGCTCGGTTCTCAGTCTGGTGATAACGTCGTTGTTGGCCTTCTGTAGAGCAGACACGTTCTTGTAGTTGAACGAACCAAACTCAGAGTTGGATTCGTTCAACCTAGAGCCTCTTCTCTCACGTGGCTTGATAAGCTTAGCGGTAGCTGGTGAGTTTGAGCCGATAGTGGCTGAAGATGAGCTAGAGTTCGATCTCGTGTTGATGCTTCCTGAACGTATCCTCTCTGCTATCGCAGATCCCGATCCAGAGCTTCTCTTTCTCTCTTCCTGTTCGTCATCTGCCTCGTCCTCGTAGGTATCAAAGTCCTGCGCGGTAATGGTATCATCCTCCTCCTGTGGGAATATCTTCATGTCTGCACCTCTCGAGTCAAAATAGTCTGTCGACTCTGGATCATCCTGGTTAGGCACAAACGAAGCCTCCTCGACAAACAAAGTCGACCAATTCAGACCGTGGAAGTATGGGTGGTGCATGATCTCCTGAGACCCGTGAACTCCCAGTCTCGTGTCTGGATTCTTGTCGAGCAATTTTGTAATCAGATCCCTAGCCTGGTCAGAACAATACTCGCGGAACTCGGCCGGAGGTAAATTGGGCCACTGTATCTCACCGTGCAGAATATTCTCAAACACTTTTTCTGGGGTATCGTCGGAAAATGGGGGGTATCCAAAAAGAAACTCAAACATGATGCACCCTATAGACCACCAATCGGAAACTTCATCCTGTGCAATACCTTGAACCGTTTCAGGAGCCAAGTAATCTGGTGTGCCGACAAACTTGCGACTCTGGGTAGAATGACGAGGGTCAAACAGAACATAGTTGCTTGGGTGAGAGTCATCGGGACTAGAAAAAGATCCTTGGATAAAAGGTCTCAGAACAGGTGAATCTGTTGAGCTTGCCATCGAGTTAGATCTCAGGAACGAGGTCTCTGCAAAAGTGGAAACCGGAGACTGTGCTGAGCCGTCTGAGTACGTATCAGCGTTTGATATCGAGCGATGGTGAACCGAGTCGGTTGCGGGTGTAAGCGAAAACGGAGTCACCGTGCTCAGACTTCTCTTGAACGGATCCTGTATGACCGACTCTGAACCAGGCGCAACAGACCGACGAGTCTGTCTCCCAACAAGTCCCATACGCGAAAGCCCAAAATCAGTAAGCTTCAGGTGTCCATTGGCGTCAATGAGTAGATTATCAGGCTTCAAATCACGGTGTACGACACCTTTGTTGTGCAGATCATCGATACCAACAATAACCTCTGCGATGTATCTCTTGGCCCATACCTCAGGCAAAGTACCCATGTTCTTCACGAGCGTGGCGCAATCACCGCCGTTGAGATACTCCATCACAAGATATAGGTACTCTTTAGTCTGGAATGATGAGTATAGCTTTGCAACAAAGGGTGACTCTTCCTGAGATATCATGATATCTCTCTCGGCCCTCACATTAGTCACCTGGTTCTTGGCAATCATGTCCGATTTCTTCAGAACCTTCATTGCAAAATACTCCCCTGTGATCTTCCTTCTGACGAGAAAAACTGAACCAAAGGCACCTTTGCTGATAGGCTTGATCACATCGTAGTCCTTCTGTGAGGGGAAATTGGGCTTTGAAAGAGATGCGGATACCAGCAGAGGAGACAGCGGGGCCTTGGTCGAGGAAGAGAACGATCCAGAGCCGTGACCTGGTGGTAAAAGTCCATAGTCCTGAGATCCTTGGTGATAGTCAGAGCTGAGTAACAAGGGAGATGAAATGGGTGTACTCGCACCAGAAGTACTTCCTCTGTAGGTCTGTGGAAACTTGGAGTTTCTCTGAATAGACGTCATGGGTGATTGTTGGAAATAGTTGGGTGCTGGAGACAGCTGTCTTCTCGGAGAAGGATAGTGGGCTTGATTACCGGAGCTCTTCAGACCACGTCCTCTGAGCAAAGCTGGCTCATCCTGCGTCTCCAGTATCATCGGTGTATGTGTCCTTGATCCTGACCCTGAACTCTGTCCCGACTCATTGCGTGGTGTAGTCGAGCTCGACGACCGGTTCTTCCTGAAATCTGGCGTTTCAAACACGTCTCCAGACACGCCTATTGTACGCGAAGCCCTGTTTATTGGTTTGGGAGACTGTATTTTGGAATCTGAGAGCTCAGGCACTGGAGTTGCAGATCTCGATATCTCTTCTTCGTCGGTCACAATGGCAGAATAATCGTTTGTGCGCTCTCTTATCTTCTTGACTGTGTTCTGCACCGTTTGCAGAACCAGTGCGTCTGTCTCCTTGTTCAACTTGTAAGAGTACTGCAAAGCTGAGCCGTACCTGTATATAGCATCAAGTTTATCCTGTGCAAAGTGCTGGGCATCCTCAGTGAGAAGCTTTATGGCTGGGTCGTTTGACTCGGGCAGCTCAACCTCCGAGAACTTCTTTATGCACTCTTCTGTGTGTGGAGAATAGGCTATCACGTAGTCTGAGTCTTTCTGTATCAGTTCACCAGGGTTCACACTCAGCGCTTCGTCGCAGTACTCGAGCAGCATCTCAAAATTCTTGAAGGGAAACCGCTTGTTGAACACAGAAGAGTGGTGTACTCTCCTTATGAGCGGGGATGCCTTGGCAGATGACTCTCCCGATATGGATCCACCCACGGTGGGTAGCGGGAATCCCTTGTACTCGGTGATGAAGGATGACGTTGAAGACGACGAAGACGAAGACGATGAGCTGAAGGTTTTGGGCGACGAAGGCGGCGACGAGTGTTGTTGCTGTATGCTCTCCATGATAGACAAGATCAACTTCCTGTGGTCTTGCAGGATATCGTGTTTGAGTTGGACCATTGATTCAGATCTGTACTCCAACACGCATAGCTCAGAGTGTTTCTCTAGCCACCAAGACGGCACCATCTGGTCGCATATTCTGCACAGCTCTGTACTTGGGGGCGGCACTGCATCTTCGTCTATAATTCCTTCGTCCATAAGCTGTAACAGGTACGACTCCAGGATGTTCACGCCAAATCCCAGGTTCTGTATCAGTTCATCTGGTATCTCAAGTGCAACTTCTTTGATGGGCACAAACGGCTTTAGTATCCACATTGAGTGGGTAGGTTTCTTCGTGACGTTATCGTGTATCAGAATACCTTGCCCTTCCAGTTCTATGACCCCGCCGTCTGTTGATATCTCAGAGTTTGTATCTGCGGTGTCCTCCTCAGAGCTGTTTTCTTGTTGTTCTTCCTGTCGCGAGTTTGTCGACACCAAGAACTTCACACGGTAACTTGTATCGTCCACCATCATTATATCCACCGCCCTGTTGAACACTTTGGCGTCAAACTCGTCTCCCAGCACTATGGTCGAAGACGGTTTGCCTATTATTTTGGTCCTCTTGGTGCCCACTATGTGGTCCCAGTTCTTGCTCAGATACTGCACGTTGCAATCAAGATCTAATTCCATCACGGCAATCGGGTTCTTGGAAGCAGCGGTTATCAGGTCATTCTGGTAGTCGTCTCCGTGATCAACCGCCAACGGCTGGTGCTCCTGTGTAACCTCGCACGGCGACACAGAGCGGGTCAGATCTCTCGGTATGTCCAGCGACGATGTCGATGTTGTCACAGCAGGTGTATACGAACCGAAAAACGGGTTGTTCTGATCAGATTCGACATGTTGCCTGCTGTCTGATGACCCCTTGGAGTCAGGCATGGCTTGGTTTGAAGTATGGGGAGATTGAAAGCACAGGTTGCAGCCCTTGGTAAATTCGCTCTTGTATCTCTTTGTCTCCAGCCGACCAGACCCGTACAGATTGCCTTGTTTTCTCCAAACAATGGGTTTCCAGTGTGGAGGTGGTTTGTTTTCAGAAGGATTGGAGCTAAGTCACGCTCTTCCTTCTGTCAGGCACGGTACACGACCTTTTTTTTGATGTTACTGACTGATAGCCGAGTGGACACTGGCCACGGCTCAACTGGGGCCGGTTTGAAGTATGAGGGGTTAAGCTGGCTCAGCGGATACTTCTGGTGGCTCGCAGGCTTTGTTCGTGTCGATGTCCACCGGAAATGGGACATGTGTAGCTTTGGCAATGGCCGTGCGGCTTTTCTTGTCACCCTCTCCTAAACGCTTTGGGGATTCCTAGTGCCACTGTGGCCAGAGTTGTTGACCTCCTGATACACCCGCAGTTTGGGTGTGTGACTGAGTGGAGTTCGAGTGGGTTCAATCCCTAACGATGAGTAGAATTTAGGGTCTGCCACTGGGGTGGTTTGACACAACCACAAAAGCCGAAAAACCAGGAAAAACCGGAAATCCCAAAACAGAGTCCGCAAACAGTCTACCTGGTCAGACAATAGGGAGACTATAGACTAAAGGGATATGCAAGATCACGGAAAGGTTGCTGGACGATCAGACCGTAGATTCGACACCCAAAGGATAGGAACACCGGCCCCGTTCCTCGTTTACAGGAGCTGAAAGTTCAGATCCAAAGTTCAGATTCAAAGTATCCAGATCCAAAGTTTCCAGACCAAACGTCCGCCAAAACACAAGCCTATCGGGTAATCGCATGATCGAATAATCGGAGATAATGTAAGCAGTCTAAGCGAAACTCGGGTCCTTTCTGAATCGGGGGCTATATTCCCAATTGGGAGGTCTACGTGAAATTGTGGTCCTCGCACGCATCATGTCGAAAATCCCCCGCCCCTGAAATTCGGAGGGTGGAAGCCCCCTACTTGCTCTCTTTTCCCTCTCTCTCTTCTCTTCCTCCTTTCTTTTCTCTTGCAAACCCAATTGATCGAAAACAATTCATCAGCAAAAATGCACAGAACATACTCTTTGAGAAGCCAGCGTGCCCCAACTGCCTCGCAGATTGCATCTCCACCACCACCTCCATCCAGCACCAAGAGCAAGTTCTTCGGAACCACCTCCATTGCGTCGTCCATCAGAAGATCCACCGCCGGTTCTTTTGGCCCGGAGCTGTCCCGCAAGCTCTCGCAGCTCATCAAGATCGAGAAGAACCTCGAGCGTTCCATCGAGCTTGTTGCCCGTGAGAGAAGACTCGTTGCCAAGCAGCTCTCCCTCTGGGGTGAGGACAACGACGACGACGTTTCCGACGTCACCGACAAGCTCGGTGTTCTCATCTTTGAGATCGGTGAGCTCGAGGACCAGTTCATCGACAAGTACGACTTGTACCGTGTGACCCTCAAGACCATCAGAAACATCGAGGCCTCTGTCCAGCCATCCCGTGACCGCAAGCAGAAGATCACCGACGAGATTGCCCACCTCAAGTACAAGGACCCACAGTCTCCTAAGATCCCTGTTCTGGAGCAGGAGCTCGTCCGTGCCGAGGCTGAGTCTCTTGTTGCCGAGGCCCAGCTCTCCAACATCACCAGAGAGAAGCTCAAGGCCTCTTTCCTCTACCAGTTTGACGCTCTCAGAGAGCTCTCCGAGAAGTTCGCCCTCATTGCCGGCTACGGTAAGGCTCTTCTGGAGCTCCTCGACGACTCGCCAGTCACCCCAGGTGAGACCAGACCAGCCTACGACGGTTACGAGGCTTCGAAGCAGATCATCATCGACGCTGAGAACGCTCTTGCCGCCTGGACCCTCGACTCCGCCGTCATCAAGCCAGCCCTGTCTCTCCACCAGACCGTTGACGACGTCTACGACGAGACTGCTGAGGATGCCGAACAGGAGTGGGCCGGTCACGAGGAGCAGTAAAGCTCTTCTCCCCCCCTTTGTCCTTTCTCACTGCACAAGTGTTAATTTTTTTGTGATTCTCTGTTCTTTGTAACCCGTTTAGTTCAATTTTTATATCAAATTTCACTCAATAATCTCCTTTTTTCACTGGATACAATAAGGGGGGCCCTAAATGCGTTTTCTTATCCTTCAGGTTCCAGGCGCCTTGGCGTCCAGATTCCAAAGAGTGGCTTCTCTTTCTCCAGTGGCGTCCACTCTTTTTTTCGTTCTCACCGGCTTATTCTCGATATATTCAAACCAGAAGATGTCTCAGAAAGCGGTTGCCAAGCCCTCTGTGCTGAAGAGCCTGATTCCGTTGGCCAAAGTGAGTGTTTGCCGTATCGCGCGCGCGTGCTGGGAAATGTACTAACCAACAATAAGAATGTCCAGTTCATATGGTATCTCGGTACGTGTCCAATGCCATCTGCCAGATAGAGTACTAACAGAACAAGGCCACTCGTTCGCACTGGTCTTCATAGTGTTATCCACATTGGTGTCGTTCGTCAAGGCGCCGTCGTCCCCCACGTACGTGAAATACTACAGCTATGCGCTCAACGCGATCATATTCACGTATCTGGTGGTGATAAGGGAGACCTACAAGGCCAAGCCGGTCTCGCTCGTTCTGTCGCAGTACCACACCCTCGTGCGTGACGATAACGTCCAGTACGTTGCTCTGGCGCTGCTCCTGAGACTCAACGCAGCCACGCCGGTCATGGGTGCACTGTACCCTTTCGCCATATACGCGCTGTACAACGTTCTGCGCTACACCGTGTCCAATGTGTTCCCCGTGCTGCCCATGCAGCCTGCCACGAGACAGAACCTCACTCTGAAAATCTCACACTTCACAACCGAGACCAACGAGAGAGCCACATACATCGCTTGCAACGCCGAGGTGTTGCTCGTGTCGTCTTTCCTCCTACCCATCCTGAAGATGGTGCTGCTGTTGGGAATACTCAGATCTCCGGTCTACTCTCTCAGGCAACTGGTTCTTCTAGCTGGAATCGTGGTGTTCCTCAGATTCAGATACGCTCAGAGCAAGTACACAAAGACCATCGTCGACGGATACGATCTCAAGATCAACCAGCTTCTCTACTCGCCATTCGTTCCAGAGGCTGCCAGAAGGTTCTACGCCATGATCAAACTCCCATTGACTGCCAAATCCATAAAGACTAACTAATACAATAAACCGTGCCATAGTGTGCCGACCGAAGGTAACCGAAGGTAAGCGATGGTACAGATCACATCATATATTACGTAAGCCAACCTCATCCCTGGTAGAACTTTCGAGAAGTTAAAGAAGCTGATGGAACTTTTCAGGCATCGACGGCTTGTCCAATTATTTAAGTGTCGCCATTTGCTCTATTTCCTCCCTTTCTGTTCTTCTTTTCTCTCTCTTTTTTTTTCCCTCTCCATCAATTAATTTCTCTTTAGATCATATCAAAAGGAATTTTTATCACACTTCATTACAACAATGTCTAAAGCTATAGGTATTGATTTGGGTACCACATACTCCTGTGTTGCCCACTTTGCTAACGACAGAGTCGAGATCATCGCCAACGACCAGGGTAACAGAACAACCCCATCGTTCGTTGCCTTCACCGACTCTGAGCGTCTTATCGGAGATGCCGCCAAGAACCAGGCTGCCATGAACCCAACCAACACGGTGTTCGATGCCAAGCGTCTTATCGGTAGAAAGTTTGAGGACCCAGAGGTGCAGGGTGACATCAAGCACTTCCCATTCAAGGTCATCGACAAGGCCACCAAGCCAGTTATCCAGGTTGAGTTCAAGGGTGAGACCAAGGTTTTCACTCCAGAAGAGATCTCCTCCATGGTCCTCTTGAAGATGAAGGAGACCGCCGAGTCTTACCTCGGTTCCAAGGTCAACGACGCTGTCATCACCGTTCCAGCTTACTTCAACGACTCCCAGAGACAGGCCACCAAGGATGCCGGTTTGATTGCTGGTCTCAACGTTTTGCGTATCATTAACGAGCCAACCGCCGCTGCCATTGCCTACGGTCTTGACAAGAAGGACACCGGTGCCGGCGAGCACAACATTCTCATCTTCGACTTGGGTGGAGGAACCTTCGATGTTTCCCTCTTGTCCATCGATGAGGGTGTCTTTGAGGTCAAGGCTACTGCCGGTGACACTCACTTGGGTGGTGAGGATTTCGACAACAAGCTTGTCAACCACTTTGTCCAGGAGTTCAAGAGAAAGCACAAGAAGGACTTGACCACCAACCAGCGTTCCCTCAGAAGATTGAGAACCGCTGCTGAGCGTGCCAAGAGAACTCTTTCTTCTTCTACTCAGACCTCCCTTGAGATTGACTCTTTGTTCGAGGGTATTGACTTCTACACCTCCATCACCAGAGCTAGATTCGAGGAGCTCTGTTCCGATCTCTTCAGATCCACTCTTGACCCAGTCGAGAAGGTTCTCAAGGACTCCAAGTTGGACAAGTCTCAGGTTCACGAGATTGTTCTTGTTGGTGGTTCCACCAGAATTCCAAAGGTCCAGAAGTTGGTTTCCGACTTCTTCAACGGTAAGGAGCCAAACAGATCTATCAACCCAGACGAGGCTGTTGCCTACGGTGCTGCTGTCCAGGCTGCTATCTTGACCGGTGACCAGTCTTCCAAGACCCAGGATCTGTTGCTGTTGGATGTTGCTCCATTGTCTCTTGGTATTGAGACTGCCGGTGGTGTTATGACCAAGCTTATCCCAAGAAACTCTGTCATTCCAGCCAGAAAGTCTGAGACCTTCTCTACCGCTGCTGACAACCAGCCTGGTGTCCTTATCCAGGTCTTCGAGGGTGAGCGTGCCAGAACAAAGGACAACAACTTGCTCGGTAAGTTCGAGCTCTCCGGCATTCCACCAGCCCCAAGAGGTGTTCCACAGGTTGAGGTTACCTTTGACATCGATGCGAACGGTATCTTGAATGTCTCCGCCGTTGAGAAGGGTACCGGTAAGTCCCACCAGATCACCATCACCAACGACAAGGGCAGACTCTCCAAGGAGGATATCGAGAGAATGGTCAACGAGGCCGAGAAGTTCAAGGAGGAGGACGAGAAGGAAGCTGCCAGAATTGCCGCCAAGAACAAGCTCGAGTCTTACGCCTACTCTCTCAAGAACAGCACCGACGAGGCTGGTTTCAAGGAGAAGGTTACCGAAGAGGAGCTTACTACTTTGAACAAGGCCATTGAGGACGCCATCAACTGGTTGGACGAGTCCCAGGCTGCTTCTACCGAGGAGTACGAGGAGAAGGAGAAGGAACTTCAGGGTGTTGCTAACCCAATCATGATGAAGTTCTACGGTGCCGGTGGTGCTCCAGGTGCCGCTCCAGGTGGATTCCCAGGTGCCGATGGTGCTGCTGCTCCAGGCGGTGACGGTCCTACCGTTGAGGAGGTTGACTAAACGAATATATCATGACCACATAGCTATATATAATTTTGGTTTTTTCAAATAATCTGGTTTTTATGTTACAAGAGAAGTTTGTAGTTGTCCTTGAACCAACAACGTAAAGTGTTCGTTGCAACTTTCGACAGTAGTGTACCAAACAGGGAGATGAGCGGTGAGCGTTCCACTGGAAGGACCCAACGTGTTTGAACCTGCTTCTGCAAATCGATCAAGCGATGGAGAAGAAACAGTTTTCATTGAGCGAGTTGCTCGACAACACGGACGATGCTGCGTTTGATAACAACAGCGAGCCCGAAGTTGAAGAAGCAAAGACAGAGCACGATGAGAGATACTGTATTGATTGCAGGGACATGCCTACCCAGATCTTCTGCCAGACATGCCAGGAACCATTTTGCAAGATCTGCTTCCACTTGGTGCACAAGTCAGGGAAGCGTAAAGATCACGTGTCCGTGGAGGTCAAGAGCCACCTCGAAGAAGAGGAACAGGGTGAACCTGTCAAGCAAGAAGAGACGGTCGAAGAAGATCTAGAAGACGAGGTTCCGATGGAGACAGAGGAGTCCATCGACGAACGTATACTGAAAGGGATGAGGAGGAATATCAAGTACATCCCAATGCGTCTTACCCCAGAAGAGAGACAGTTGTTGCGTTTGCTTGAGTCTGCATTACACGTCTCAGAGTACACCGATAGAGTCGATGTGCTCTCTTACAAGTCCAAGACAAGACGTATCGTGGAGCAGTTGCGTGAGATATGCTCTATTCTAGCCGGGCTTGTTGTGGCATCGAACCTGAAAGTTGGACAGAAGCTCATAGAGGACAAAAACTTTGAGGATAACGCAGAGTGGTACAAGGCCGTGTTTGAGATTGGAAGGCGTTACAAGATCATGAACCCAGAGAGGATGAGAGACAGTTTTGGAAAGATGTGCTACATGGTGATGGACTCCAGACTGCCTGAGATCCAGGAACACATGGAGTTTGACTTGTACAAACCAATCAAGACCATCTACTCGTACCTGTCTTCCAAAGATGACGGTGGCAAGGCACTCAAGATCTTTGAGGATCCACTTGTGCTGACTGCAACAGCAGAGATCAGACCCGAGGGAAAGGCCAGAGTTCAGATCAGAAGAGAGATCAACCAAAAGGAGGCTGCCATCGAACAAATTGTCAACAAGTACTCTGATGCAAAGGGTTTCACCAAAGAGGAGCTTCGCCAGGTGCTTTACTCTGTGGGAGATTTCAACGCATACACCAATGCAAACATGCTGCCAGTGATGCGTATCTCCAAGTACCTGGAAATGTTTGAAAATGAAACCGACAAGTACTCTCTGGGAATCAGATTCGGAAAGGGTGGTGCCCGACTTAGTCACGACCACGAACGCCAGATACAGTATGTCAGACAGTCTCTCAGTCTCTGGACCCATATAATGCGCAACATGATCCATTTATGGTCTCTTGCAGACGATGACATGTTCAGCCATACTAGGTACCAGCTGATGTCAACAGGCCAAGGTCTCAACCGTGTTAAAGCATGTCCATCGGTTCTCAGAGCTATGCACACAATTCTCGCCGAGTGTCAGCGCAAGTGCAATGGTTGGGTTGGTTCCAGTGCTATTCACTTGGGTGACCATACTGTTCCCAATGCTTTGTTCTTCCTCGACAAGTACTTCCAAGTTCCCCGCATCTTGATCCCTGTTGATCAGGCAATCAGAGCTGTCGCGGAAACTACCAAGAACGATAGATACGTCTTGGAGTACATCAACTCACAGTTTGGATCTGTTGACGATCTCAAGAAGGAAATCCTTGCAGATTTCTTCAGGCACGCATTTGACGGATCTGGAGGGGACAACTTCTACGATGCCGGTTCGTGTATCGATGGTAGACTCACAAGTGCATGGAATTGGGCTAACAAAATCGGTCAAAAGAGTTACTACAAAGTGTTTTTGTTGTCTGGCTTCATTGGCTTCAATGGATTGGAGGGATTCTAACACGTATGTACAAGTAAACCTATATGTTCATATTTCTAATAGTAGCATTCTAACATGCAATGCAACAAAAAGGAGCCTCAGCTCTTCAGAAGAAGCAAAAAAAAATGGGCGACCTCGGTGAGGGTTGAACTCACGATCTTCCGATTAACAGTCGGATGCCTTAACCAACTTGGCCACGAAGTCATTTATGAGCGAAATTTGTTTGGATGCATTTTAAAGCGCATAAACGGTTGGCACACGAAATGAATTGAAACTTGAGTATATACTTGCAATTATATGCGAAATATTGACGTTTGAACGGGCGTGTACCGGTTCAGGCAGCTATGGACAACCAGGGGAGCTACTGGTAATGCCGCAGAGTTGCCATAAGCTTGAAGACAGACAGGAAAGTGGCTTACGGCATGAAGCAACAGGTTCTCTGATTTTAGTTTCAAACTATACAAAAAAACTTGGACTGTGCGACATTCAGATCAACCAGTGTAAGTTGAGGGATCCCACTTTGGGTGACTGACGTAGTATTCGTCTTTGAGCACCTCGAGGTCCTCCTTGCTGATCTCAAAGTCGTAAACGTCAAAATTCTCCTTCTGTCTCTCTGGCGAGTTAGACTTAACGAGAACAATGAAGCCCTTCTGGAGAGACCACTTGATGAGGAACTGTGCCGGGGACTTTCCGTACTTGGCTGCAAGTTTAGCCAATTCGGGATCGCCTAGCCTGTATCCTCTTGTGAGCGGAGAGTAAGCTTCAATCTCAATTCCAAGACCGCGGTTGTGCTGGACAAGCTCATCACGTCTCAACCATGGATTGATCTCAACCTGGTTAACAGCAGGAAGGTACTTCAGCTCTGGCCAGTCTTGGAGTTCCTTGATGTGATGAATACCATAGTTAGAGACACCGATCGACTTGATGACTCCCTTGTCGACGAACTCCTGCAGTGCCTTCCAACTTCCCAAACGCTTTTCCTTGTCGGTCAATGGAGAGTGCAGCAGAACGAGATCGAGGTACTCCAGCCCCTTGGTCTTCTCGAGCGACTCAGTCACCACCTGCACGACGTGGTCGTATCCCTCTGGGCTTCCGACTTTGGTCGTGAAAAACACATCCGAACGGCTTCCGAGCCCTTCATCAATCCATTGCAAGACTCCCTTTGCTGCTTCTTCCTCATTCTTGTACACCTGGGCGGTATCCACGTGTCTGTACCCAGCCTTCAAGGCATCGTACACGAGACCTGGAGCAACGCCCTTCTCAACGAGGTAAACTCCGTATCCGAGAGTTGGAATACTGTGACCACTGTTCAGCTTTAACATGACCGATTGATGTATTGGTTGAGGAAAGAGAGAAAGGAAGAAGAAGAAAGGAGAGAAAAAGAGGAGACGAAGAAAGAAATACGATTGGATTGGATGATGGGACAAAAAGGGGCGATTACAAATACAACTGTGGCTCATGCGCGGCTCTTGTGCGGCTCTCGTGCGGGGACTACAGAGATCCGTCGATCTCACCAGATCCTAGACGATTACAGATCTAATAGTGCACATAAAACTAAATAAAATCACTCTCCAGTATCTCTGTTCATGGCCAGCAACTTTCTGGAGTTGGCGATGATGTAAAAGTAGAGGAAACTCAGCACGAACCCAAGACCAGCCAAGAGAGAGTAACAGCCACCCACGGTCATTCCGTCTGTCATGTACGCCAGTATACCGAGTCCAAGCGCCGCCATCAAACACCGACACAGATTCAAACACGCAGCTGCGGCCGAAGGTTTGTTGGGGAACATGTCGATCAGAATGGTGACTGAAGTGCCCATCCCCATGATGCTGAAAAAGGCACAAAATCCACTGCTCACACATACAGTGGCTATGTGAACGTGTTTGCCAATGCACCAGCCGAACATCAACAGGAACCCGTTGCATATTATGGAAGGGTACACCACGACTTCCACACGAGCTCTAAGAGTATCCAAGGGCTCCTTGCACCCGTTTTGTACGTGTTTCTTGTATAGTCTGCTGTAGTTCCAGTCGACCATCCTGCCGGCAATGACCGACCCGGTAATACCCCCTATACCGCTCGGCAAGTAGCAGAGACCGACTTTGAGCGTGGAGTACCCGTAGACCTTGTTGAGGGAGAGCGAGAGCGTCGTGAGCATCAGCAACCAGCCTGTGGAGATGATCGACACGGGAAGCAGGACCAGAAGTATGGCGGGATTCCGCATGATCTTTATAGAGTCCAGCACATTGAGCTGTCTTCGCGCCATGACGGTTTCAAGCTGTGGATGCTCGTAGTACCTCTTGAATCTGGGCAAAAACGTGATCGGAGCCCTTGCTATGAGCTTGAGAGTGGTTGGTTTGACTGAGCCGTTTCCCACCAATGCCCTGTTTGTCTCTGGCACAAACAGCATTGTTGTGATGAACACCACGCCCGACGCAATTTCCAAGAACCAAAAGACGCCTCTCCAGCCAAACCCGGTGGCCACCAGCCCCCCCAGAAGACCGCCAAACGCCTGGCCTATGAGCTGGATACCCTGGTTGAGTCCAATGTACTTGCCCCTGTTCTGCTTCTCGGTTATATCTGCAATGACCCCCGATGTGACTGTCACGGTGGAGGCGATTCCCGCCGCCTGTAGGCACCGCAACACCAGCAGCCCTGGAAACGAGTTGTTCAGCGCAAGACCGACGTTGGAGCCAAGGTACAGCACAAGACAGGCAAAAAACGCCAATCTCCTACCGTAGCGGTCGGCGATATTCGAGAACAGCGAGGGTGCTATGCCCTGGAAGATCGAGTACATCACAACAGACACGTTCATCTGCTTCTCACCAACGCCAAACTTCTTTTCGAGCACAGGCAGCACGGGAAGATATATAGGCGACGACAGCGTTGAAAATAGCCCAACGAGAGAGACCAGCATTGTGATAAAATAGCGCTCATTGAGTGTAAACACGGTGTAAGGGGGAGCGGCTGCATTGGCCTGGTTCCCCTGGGACTCCACGTCTTCTTTTGTATCGTCCATCTTGTAGCAACACAGTGTCAGATCTAGAGAAACAAATAAGATGAATCACAGCAGACAAGAGGGTATTAGTAACAGGGAAGAGGGAGGGGGTCAGCGTGACTTGCAGCTCTCGGATAATTGAAAAAGCTTAAGCGGGGAATTCGGACGTCAGCCTATTTCCTGTTGCTTCTGCTGATTTCTGCGCTTTTCATTCAACCGGAACTCGGACCCTGGCACTCTTGGAGACAACAGCGATCAGGTGGATCGTTGGGCGACGAGTCCGTGGTTGTTCCAGCGGGACCGTTGCTGCTATGTTGGAAGTGGCGTGATGCAGCACTTCGGATATCCTCAAGGCGCAAGTCCAAACCTCTGACATCGGAGACATCCCAGCAAACACGGGAGAGAGTTTCAGGGCGATACAGCTGCATTCAGCATCAGCTTGGCCTGTTTGATCAGTTGGGTCTCACCCCCAGCTTGCGAGTGGTGTGGTTGTGCGGCTCGACTCTTTGGACGGGCGATGACGCGTTGTTTATCTCTTGTCCCGCTCGTTGACAGAGCCCATCCACCAACACACGCGCGATGCTGGACCGGCCGTGTGTGAAGCATCTCACCGGGAAGTCGCCAAGCGTAAGTGATCGACTATGGATCCCGAGAAATATATCTAACCGGCAACAGGTCCTGGAGAGCTTGATACGGACACTCGAGGAACACAAGGAGCACCAGGCCGTGTACATAAGCATGGCACGCGGAGTCGCCGTGGATGAGCTCCCAGAGACCAAGTGTCTCGACAGGGTAGAATACATACGGTGCTTCTACCTTTCAGATGTATTGCAGCACCTCGACAAGCTGGGAGACTACAACTACGCCGTGATTCAGGATCTCGAGAGCGTGTACAGACTCGCAAGCGCCCGCAACTACACAGAGGGTGAGTATCTCCACTACCAGAGCACACCACGATACTAACACGCGAGCAGCTCAGTCGCAGATGGTTCAGGTGCTGAGGTGTTTGAGGAAACATGCCCAGCAAAAGGGACTTGTGGCTATAGTGAGTAGCTGATCAGCGGTTTCGCGAGCGGTACTAACTCCACCCAAAGGTACACGATACAGAGACCATACCCGAACAACAGGGATCGCCGAGGGACTTCATAAATAGTCTGTTTGACGAGATCAAATGCATATAGACCCTTATCTCTCTTTCCTTACATAATCCAGTAGTGTCCCATCGAATCAAGGGTTGACAACCCTTGCCCATCGCACGTGATGATTCACACATCGTGGTTATGGAGCACTTGGGTTTCTGTGCTACCCGCGCTCTGCCTCTCTCACCCACCCGCTGCGTGGTGGCCCGTCCAGCGTCGTTCTCTCGTGCCGCCTGGTTACGCTTACTGGCTTTTTTCTCAATTTTTTTCTCCTTCTCTGGAATCTTCTTTCTTCACAAGACAACCATCTTAACCTATTAATCAAAGATGAGCACTTTTGAACCAGTTGTTGTTATTGACGGTATGTGATACTACGAATAAATGAGAGCGTTGGCTTCCGGCTGGATGTTTGCGAAAAGTTTTTTCAAGGAGGTTTCCAAGGTTGAACACAAGACCAGCACACACCAGCGACCAGAGGATACATGCGAGCGAGACTACAGACATCGGAATAGCCTGGTTATCAGAAGAAAACTTTGAACAATCTGGCGGAAGAGCGAAACGTGAAAAAAAACTTTTCTGGGACAACGTTACTAACATGAATCTCTAGGTAAGGGACACCTTTTGGGTCGTTTGGCTTCCATTGTTGCCAAGCAGCTCTTGGATGGTCAGCACGTTGTTGTTGTCCGTGCTGAGGCTCTCAACATCTCTGGTGAGTTCTTCAGAAACAAGTTGAAGTACCACGACTACCTCAGAAAGGGTACCAGATTCAACAAGGATCACGGTCCTTTCCACTTCAGAGCTCCATCCCGTATCTTCTACAAGGCTCTGCGTGGTATGGTTTCCCACAAGACTGCCAGAGGTAAGGCTGCTCTTGAGAGACTTAAGGTCTTCGAGGGTATCCCACCACCATACGACAAGAAGAAGAGAGTTGTTGTTCCACAGGCACTCCGTGTCCTCAGACTGAAACCAGGTAGAAAGTACACAACTGTCGGTCAGTTGTCTTCTGCTGTCGGTTGGAAATACGAGTCTGTTGTTGACAAGTTGGAGGAGAAGCGTAAGGTCAGATCTGCTGAGTACTACGCCAAGAAGAAGGCTTTGACCAAGAAATTGAACGCTGCTAAGGCCTCTGTTGCCGAGTCCGAGGCTTCCAAGGAGTTGGCTGCTTTGGGTTACTAAACGGCTAATCATATAAAACAAACCAAAAACAAACTTGAGTAATCTCTAATCACTTCTTTCCCTTTACGTTGTGCTGAAGCAAATTTTTGAAATTTCTCTGGGCGAATAGCGGTTTGAAAAACAGCGAACATGAAGCCTCCGAGCCACACCCCAACCACCCAAGCTCGCTGGTCTTCTACGGCGCCACAGCGGTGAGCTCACCGGTGGTCTTTTATGGCTCGACTCGTACCATATATATTCGCGTCTTCATATCGGTTCCAAGGCCCTGCCGGAAATCCCGATGGTCGTGTGAGCCTCAACGGAAGTTTCCGACGAGGATCCTAACCGAAGAACTCAGACGAACTCGAGCAGGGATTGACGAACGAACGTTTCCTTGGACGAGTGAGCTCAGACGGTGCCCCCGTCTGGCAGACGTAGCCCAGAGCTCGTCGGTAACAATTGTACTCGAAGGAACAACAAAAGAAATCGCAGCGTGAGCGTTTGCCAAATCGGTCCGGGCTCGCGGTATATTTTTCGAGCTTTTTTCAAATTCTTTCAACCGCTTTCTCCATTCTCGGTGCCGTCAGTGAGTTTCCGCTCTCTATGAAAGTCGCGTTCTCTCGCGCACGGCACTCCCCAGACACCTCTACAGCACCATCCTCGACACTCACACCCTTACACGCGTCCCCCACACGTGTATAAACACGTATTCATCCCTCCAAGAACAACAACAGATGAAAAGGTACCGGAAAAAAACGGGATCGGAGAATGCGGTTTTGGCCAAAGACGAAATATCAACCAATCAAAACGAATCCGGTTCGCTGCGATTTTTCTTTTTTCTCGAAAGTTTTGGCTGCGAGTCGTCCGCTTTATAAAGGCCAACGATCAACCTCTGCCCCCCTGTTCCCTCCTTTTCCTCTTTTTTTTTTCTTTCCCTTTTCTCTTTTCTAATCCATCAATTCTTTGATACATTATAATATTCCAACAATGTCTGACCAGTCTCACTTTTTCATCGACTTCATGATGGGTGGTGTTTCCGCCGCCGTCTCCAAGACTGCCGCTGCTCCAATTGAGCGTGTCAAGCTTCTGATCCAGAACCAGGATGAGATGATCAAGCAGGGTCGTTTGGCCAAGCGTTACGAGGGTATCACCGAGTGTTTCAAGAGAACTGCCTCTGAGGAGGGTGTCGCTTCTTTCTGGAGAGGTAACACCGCCAACGTCATCCGTTACTTCCCAACCCAGGCCCTTAACTTTGCCTTCAAGGACAAGATCAAGGCCCTTTTCGGTTTCAAGAAGGATGAGGGTTACTGGAAGTGGTTTGCCGGTAACTTGGCCTCCGGTGGTCTTGCTGGTGCCACTTCTCTTCTCTTTGTCTACTCTCTCGACTACGCCAGAACCAGATTGGCTTCTGACGCCAAGGCCTCCAAGGGTTCCGGTGAGCGTGAGTTCAACGGTTTGTTCGATGTCTACAAGAAGACCTTGAAGTCTGACGGTATTGCCGGTTTGTACCGTGGTTTCCTCCCATCTGTTGTTGGTATCATTGTCTACCGTGGTTTGTACTTTGGTCTCTACGACTCCCTCAAGCCTGTTGTTCTCGTTGGTCCTCTTGAGGGTTCTTTCTTGGCTTCTTTCGCTCTCGGTTGGACCGTTACCACCGGTGCCTCCACTGCCTCTTACCCATTGGACACTGTTAGAAGAAGAATGATGATGACCTCTGGTCAGGCTGTCAAGTACAAGGGTGCTTTCGATGCTTTCACCAAGATCGTTGCTGCCGAGGGTGTTAAGTCTCTCTTCAAGGGTTGCGGTGCTAACATTCTCAGAGGTGTTGCCGGTGCTGGTGTTATCTCCATGTACGACCAGTTGCAGGTTATCCTCTTCGGTAAGAAGTTCTAAATCGCCTCTTATCCGATATGTTTGTGCTGAATTTCAGAGATTTTATAATGTTGTATCTGCTTATATAGTACATTATATATACGTCTTTCGTATTCTCTGTCATAGAAATCAATCGTAGTGGAAAGCAATTTTTCATCCGATCCAATTGGGCGTGGATCGCCTCGGGACTGATTCCAGGGGAAGCCAATCTCAGAGTGGGGTTTCGCAGCCGGCCACCACTTTGGAGTTCAATTGGGGCATACAAACCGCACAGATAACTCGATACATCGCTCATAAGTCCACCATTCTGGAACCGTGTATCTTGTGACTGGTCACCTGTCTTAATTTGGAGAAAAACAGCCATCTCAACGGCCTCATAGGGGGACCCGCCCAATGCCCACAGCCGACAACACAGAGCGACAATTATCATGGTGAAATACGAGTCGGATCTACTGCCCAACAATGCATTTGAGGTGAATATGCAGAACGTTCACCCGCTGGACCAGCCCGTTCTGCGGCGTAAGCGATCAACCACACACACAATGCCCAACATGCCGGGGTCCACAACTGCAGACACTCGCGCCAACGACGAGGTATCGGTGGAGACGATATCCAAGGGGTTCCGGGACCTCATCGGGTTCCTACAGATGCTGCTCACTCTCACCAGGTTTCTCTGCGTGCAGATATGGCGGTTCATCGTATGGCTTGATCTGATCTCCCTGCAGAACTCCAATCTGGTGCATCTCCCCAGCTTTGGAATGGGGCTCTTGTCTCTGTTTGTAGTGCTGACGCTGTTTGGACGCGGAAGCTCTGCATCTGCCCTGGTGACACTCTTTCTGTGTGGAGGAGTGCTTGCACTGCTGTTCTCCGCAGAGACCTCCACAGCTGCAACCAACAACGACGCACACACAACAGAGGTTATACTGGAGGATGACAGACCGGTGAGGATTCCGAACAGGCACAAGGTGGCCAGGAGGAACACCGAGAGTCCCAGGATAGTTAACCTCGCATTTGAAAACACATCTCTACCGAGAAGAAACTCGGCTCCCAAAGTCGAGAGGACTCGGTACCACACCTTTGTCGAGAACGCGCAACGATAATATAATGATAATGTTCATATAATGCCAATGATCTTCCGTCTACTGGGTTCAAGTCCAAATGATTAAAAGTATTTTTGATGGGGGTTTTCAGCTTCTATACACAACTTACAAAGTCTCGCCTGGGATCTCGAAGATGACCTGCTTACCGGTCAACTTGGAGTAGATGGCCTGGAAAGAGTCCAACTTGTAGTCGATGTTAGAGGAGTCCTTTGGATCCAACAAAACCTTGGCGATCTTGTTACCACCAACCAAGTATCTAACACGCTTACCGGTGATCTCGGTTGGGAAAACAAGGTCCTCCAAGATCTTGTCGTGAACGTGGGTGAGGGTTCTGGATCTTGGTCTCTTCTGGGTCTGTCTGTTGCTTCTACCTGGCTTTGGCAAGATTCTTCTCTCGGCAAGGAAGACAACGTGGTGGTCTGGGAACTTCTTCTCCAACTCTCTGGTCAATCTAATCTGGACCTTGTGGAAGGCGGTTAATAGAGGAACTGGGACAAAGATCACAATGGCTCTTTTGTTACCCGAAACTTCAATCTCCTTGATGGACTTGAACTGCAAAAGTCTGAGGTCAGCCTTCAAGCTAGGAGTATTGGTTTCCAAATCGACAAAGGACTGAGCAACCTGGAGCTCGAGCTCAGTAGGGTCAGTAGACAAAATCTTGGCAGAAGCAGACATTTTCAAAGTAATAAACGTTCTGGTTTTGTTGGTTCGAAAAAGGAAGAGAGGTGAAGGAGGAGAAAAAAAAGGTTTGTTCCAATTTTCCAGCTGGGATGCTCGCACGCAGAGAGAGCCCAGCGCCAGCTGCTCAGCGACAGCGAGGAAAAAATTGTCCAGCGAGTGCACGACTCTCTTTCGGAGCATTATCACGTGGATTCAAAAAGGGTTACCAACCCTGGGTGCGGCGCGCGTAGTGCAGCGGCAAAAGGTTTCGCGGAGTGATCAGTGGGGAAACCGCGATGAAGCCGCTATGTCCTTTACGTCTCGATGACACGGCTCCTATTGCAGTATGTGTAGTCGCTGACCAAGGGTAGCCCGTATCACCTCGGTCCCGGTGAACATAACTCGCCAAATAAGCCAAGAGCGTCCGCATAGGGGCCTTATCGTAATAGCCTCCGGCAGGAAATTTGAGTGTCTCACTAAGCGCGGGACAAAACGGGCCCAATCCCCCCGTGTACCTCATCCCCGTAACACATTGCATGCTATCGCGCGTGATCAAATCGCAGCGAAGAAACATAACAAAGATGGTCGATCTGGTTGAGCAGTCCAAGAAGCTTGCCGCGTACAAAGCGGTTGACGAGAATTTGAAGCCTTCGGACAGATTCATCGGAATAGGATCCGGATCTACCGTTGTCTACGTTGCCGAGCGTATCGGACAGCTGCCCAACAAGGACTCGTTCGTGTGTGTTCCCACTGGTTTCCAGTCCAAGGACCTCATAATATCGAACGGTTTGCGTCTCGGATCCATCGAGCAGTACGATGAATTGGACGTTGCCTTTGATGGTGCCGATGAGATAGACAAACAGCTCAACCTGATCAAGGGAGGTGGAGCGTGTCTGTTCCAGGAGAAACTCGTCGCTTCCTGTGCCAAGAAGTTTGTCATTGTTGCCGACTACAGAAAGAAGTCGCCAGAGAAGCTAGGCTACGGATGGAAGAAGGGTGTCCCCATAGAGGTTGTCCCTGCCGCTTACCCTAAGCTTATCCGCGAGTTTTCCGGCATGGGTGGTAAGGCCGTGCTGAGATCAGGATTGCCAGGCAAGGCCGGTCCAATTGTCACCGATAACTCGAACTTCATCCTGGATGTCGACTTTGGCGAAATCCCAGTTGAAAAGGTTGAAGAGCTCAACTCTAGGTGTAAGTCGCTGTGCGGCGTTGTGGAAACCGGGTTGTTCGTCAACATGACTTCCAAGGTTTACATAGGAGAGGAGAACGGGGAAGTACTCAAGATTGACAGCTGCTCGAAGCTGTAAATACATAACACAAAAAGAATTCTCGTATAAAATCTCACACTGCAAAAAAAAATTATCAAAGTACAAAACACAGAAAAGTTCATCAAGACCAGCCACCATTAAAGCCCACGCTTTCCTCCTTCTTATACTCATCGTTCTCGGAGCGTTTACCGCGGCCACGGATACCCCTATTGAGGTTCTTGTAAAGGCTGGAGAAGTACTGCAACAGCTCCTTTTCATCATTGGGCAAATGCTCAAAAGCCGTCTGTAAATCGGACTCACTCATGACATTGAGATGTGCAAGCTTAGCAGTCAAATTGTTCAGCGTCTCCAAGTGGAATCTATTCTGGTGGGACTTGAGATTGCCAAGCTGAGTGAAGGATTTGTTACAGTTGTCCAACTTGCACAAAAATGGTCTGACATTCTTGTGTGTAAGCTGGTGAGCCTGTAGGTTACCCTTGCGTGAGAAAGAACGATCGCAGTCTTCGCACTTGAATGGCCTCTCTCCCGTGTGCAAACGCAAATGCGTGCGCAGGTTTCCACCTTGTGTGAACCTCTTGTGGCAGTGCTTACACTCGTACGGCTTGAGACCAATATGAGAACGGATGTGCACTTCGAGGTGTGTAGCCTGGCCAAACTTCTTCGAACAGTACTGACACTGGTGTTGCTTCAACCTGCGGGTGGTTGGCTTGTCAATTCCACCAACCAATTCGGTAGGAGCCGGCAAGATGTGTCTGTCCGAGGAGGTGTCCTCGAGAATGGTACCGTCTTCAGCCTGAGATATCGGTTTGGTAACACCCTTGTTTCTGGCCTGTATAACGAGCATCAGCTGGTCAACTTTGGTGGCTCCCACGAGAGGTCTTCCGTCCTCGCCGTGCATAACATCGGACACAGGCACCAGCCCCTTCTGTTGGGTCTGCTGAACTGGTTGTGGTGGAAGTGGATGTGATGGTTGTATTGGTACTGGCTGCTGTGGCAGTTGCGGTTGCTGAGCCTTTGTCTTTCTTGGCTTCCTGGGTGCAAGATCCTTCTTCTGCTTCTTGGTGGTCTTGCCTGGGAACACGTAGTCGTTCAAAGTGGACATCGCAGACTGCTTGCCATCAGCACTGACTCGCTTGTTGCCGTTGGATGACTCCTTGGAACCGATCTTGGGAATGGGCAGCACTGGAGGAATGTGTTTCTGCTGTTGAGACATGACCTGCTGTGGTGGCTGCTGTTGAGGTGGCTGTTGTGGGATTGGCTGAGGCTGCATGTTCTGCATGTACGGCACCTGTCTAGAGAAGGCCTGCTGCTGGTCTAAGGGCAGGTTGTCCAACAGGTCTCCCGATTCACCAAACACGTTTCTGAAACTGTCCCTCTTGAGAAAATTATCGAAATCGGATTGCGATTCCGGGATCGAGTTGCTGGGCAGTATGGACCCCTGTCTGGGTCTCGTGAAATAACTGTTCTGTCTTGAGCGTGGGTAGTTTGAGGGGAAGAAGGGCTCAAGCTGCTCGCTCGGCCTACGCCCCAAATTCATGTCCTGCATCACCTGTCCAGGGATGGGTGGTGGGTGTTGTGGATGGAACAAAAATGAGTACCCACGGTAGTCTCCTGGAGGCGGTTGGCCCTGGTTGGGAGGAGGTGGCGGCGGCGGATAGAATCCATCCTGCTGTGGGTTGGGACCGGTGGCATACATCGGAGCTGGCGTGTCAAACGATAATCTGGGAAAGTATATCGAGTCGTTGCGGCCGTAGTTCTGTGCCTGGTCGTCCTTCATCTCGTCGTCTTTGTGGCTGTTGTGGCCGCTGTGGCCATGGTGCATCTGCTGCTGAGGCTGGCTGTTGTTGTTACTCGTCAGCAGCGAGTCGCGTCTTCCGGGCAGAGCAAATGTGGCTTCCTGGGTGTACTCACCACCAGCACCTGGGTTCGGGTGCTGCTGGTCTGTATTCGAACCAATCATCCTCTTTTCGTGTGTATAATCAATTGATCCGCTAATGTATCATCTGCAACACCGGGTCTAGTGTTGTGGTTGGATGTGGTTGGCAGAATAAATAGAAAGATGGGGAAAGAGAAAGGTAAAGGGGCGGTTCAGTTCAAAAAGCAACAAAACAAAAACACAATTAGGAGTGTGACAACCAGCTTTTTGTGTGAGCGCTAGGCTGGGTTCGTTTCAGGCTGTTTTGCCGTGTGGTTGGGCCAGAAGAGAGAACGGAGTGGCGGAGGCGTCTGACTGTAGAGGCTTGCTTGGGCAGAGTGACTCTCTTCTTCTGTTCCAGAGTAACACAGATCAAACTAAGAGAAGGTACAATGGAAAAAGAAACAAAAAGAAACAAAATAAAAAATTACAAAAGAAAGAAAAAACTGTCATCTCGTCGTCGTGCGCTGCGCGATTCAAGGACTTGGTGGGTGCACGACCAGAGCTTGAGAAAAATTTATCGTGTTGCCTCCTGGGTCTCGGGCACGGATAACCATCGCAAACAAACATGTCCGACGCAGAGAGAGACGAGTCCATGGAAGTGGAAGAGGAGCAGGACCTCACAAAGATCAAGCTGCTGCCCAGTGCGACGACAGACGGCACCGCTGCGTCCTTCCAGATCTCCGACGAGGACCACACCCTCGGAAACGCTCTCAGATACATCATCATGAAGAACCCGCTGGTGGAGTTCTGCGGCTACTCCATCCCACATCCCTCTGAGGCCAAGCTCAACCTCAGAATCCAGACGTACGAGGGCACCACCGCCATGGATGCTCTCAACAAAGGCCTGCAGGATCTCTCTGACCTCTGCACCCACGTGGAGAACACCTTTGCCGAACAGGTGTCCCAGGGAACGTACTCCACCGTTGAGCCCTCTATATAATCTTCTGTACATTAACGTTAACCTCTCTATCATGGAATTGTCCACGAGATACTGCAACACAACAATCTCGTTGTCTTTAAATTCGCAGCTACACGACTTGGCTTGTTTCTTTTTTGCATAAAAAAATTTTCCTTTAAAAAAATTTCTGTTCGCCTCCTTGTTTCTCTTCTTCTTCTTCTCCCAAAGATAAATTGAATTGAACAACATGTCTTATATGAACAACAACAGAGGTCCAGCCAACTCCTTTGAGGGTGGCTCCAGAGGCGGCTACAGAGAGAGATCCAATGGTGGATTCCGTGGCGGTCGCGGTGGTGGCTATGGCGGTGGCGACAGATACGGTGGTGGCGACAGATACGGTGGCGGCTACGAGAGTTCTGAGCTTGGTGCTGGTTTGAAGACCCAGGATTGGAACCTCGAGACTCTGCCTCCATTCGAGAAGAACTTCTACGTCGAGAACCCAGCCGTTAGTGCTAGAAGCGATGCCGAAATTGAAGAGTTCAGAAAGACCCACGAGATGTCCTGTTACGGTACCGGTATCCCTAGACCAATCACCTCTTTTGACGAGGCTGGTTTCCCAGACTACGTCTTGGAGGAGGTTAAGTCCCAGGGCTTCCCATCCCCAACAGGTATCCAGTGTCAGGGTTGGCCAATGGCCCTTTCTGGTAGAGATATGGTTGGTATTGCTTCTACTGGTTCCGGTAAGACTCTGTCTTACTGTCTCCCATCCATCGTCCACATCAACGCCCAGCCTCTTCTCCAGCCAGGTGACGGTCCTATCGTGCTTGTCCTTGCTCCAACCAGAGAACTTGCTGTTCAGATTCAGAAGGAGTGCTCCAAGTTTGGTCAGTCCTCCAGAATCAGAAACACATGTGTCTACGGTGGTGTTCCACGTGGTCAGCAGATCAGAGACCTCGCCCGCGGTGTTGAGATCTGTATTGCCACCCCTGGTAGACTTATCGATATGCTCGAGTTGGGTAAGACCAACCTGAGAAGAGTCACCTACCTTGTCCTCGATGAGGCTGACCGTATGTTGGATATGGGTTTCGAACCCCAGATCAGAAAGATTGTTGACCAGATCAGACCTGACAGACAGACTCTTATGTGGTCTGCTACCTGGCCTAAATCTGTCCAGGCTCTTGCCAAGGACTACCTTCACGACTACATTCAGGTCAACGTTGGTTCTCTTGAACTTGCCGCTTCCCACAACATCACTCAGATCATTGAGGTTGTCACCGAGTACGAGAAGAGAGACAGACTCCTCAAGCACTTGGAGGTTGCGATGCAGGACAAAGAGTCCAAGGTGTTGGTGTTTGCCAGTACCAAGAGAACCTGTGACGAAGTTACCTCTTTCTTGAGATCCGACGGATGGCCAGCTTTGTCCATCCACGGTGACAAGGAACAGAGAGAACGTGATTGGGTCCTTCAGGAGTTCAGATCTGGTAAATCCCCTATCATGGTTGCTACTGATGTTGCTGCCAGAGGTATTGGTACGTTGTTTTCCGCATTTGTTACTGACTTTTCATCTATTTCTTCTCTAGTGCCGCAGAGCTGGTCTCTGCGCGTTCCCGTCTTGACTGACTGAGAAACTGCATCATCACTTTTGTCCCCTCGGACAAAAGTATCTCCCATAAGAGCACACAAACGTGGGTTTGTGTGTTTTGGGTTCTTCAAAAAGGACAGAAAGGATTGTCGATTCTAAAATAAGACATCTATGGATATACGAAAGTGAACATTGTCAAAGCGAAGTTTTTAAGAAAGATACAAAGGAAGTCTCCATCACCCAGCCTATTGTTGTGGGCCCAGTCCACCATACCCATGCTTCCCTCAAATCTTTCTCGCAAACACGAGTGTCATTCTCTGTACACAGCCCCCCTTGGTGTGTACTGGAATGATACGCCTTTCACTCATCTTCAAGTTCCATAGAATTCTTATTTGAATAAAACCGGCACGCAAAGCCTCGCCACGAACAATGGCGATCATTTCAATGCCCTATCCTTCCAAGAGTGCAGTTTTTCGTAGACAATACTGACGACGATAGGAGAGGGTTCCCTCCTCCCTAAGCAAATCACAAACTAGTTGGGAAGAAAAGAGGTGAAGGTCAACACCGAATACAGCATATACTAACACACAGTTCAGACGTCAAGGGTGTCAACTTCGTCATCAACTACGACATGCCCGGTAACATCGAGGATTACGTCCACAGAATCGGAAGAACAGGAAGGGCCGGAACTAAGGGTACTGCCGTGACTTTCTTCACCGAGGCCAACGCCAAGCAGGCTGATGACCTCGTTGGAATCCTCTCTGAGGCCAAGCAGGAGGTCCCAGAGGCTCTCACAGGATACTGTCGTCGTCGTGGTGGTTACGGTGGCCGTGGTGGTCGCGGAGGCAGAGGCGGCTACGGTGGTGGCCGTGGTTACGGTAGAGGAAGAGGTGGCTACGGTGGTGGCCGTGGTTACGGTGGTGGTAACGGTGGCTACAGACAGTCTGGTTCCAACGCTGCTCCTCTCAACAACAGAAGATTCTAAAGAGTCAAGATCGCTAGAGCTTTGTCTTCCCTCTATCCCCCAATCGTATTTTATTTCTAATCTTTATAGATTTGCGTTCTCATTCTTTTTATACAATTGATTATTCGAAAAAGACAGGCAAGAATCGTAGCTGTTTTACCATCCTTCTCCCCATCCATCGTCGTCGTCGGCGATGTCCAGGTCTAGTTTGAGTTTGTTGGTGGGTTTCAGCTGTAATCCAGAGGTCTTGACCGGCTTCTTAGCACTGACCGTCTTGGTAGCGGTTGGCTTGGAAGCAGTCGTCTTGAGAGGCACAGTCTTAACCGGTTTGGGTTCATCGTCCACGTCGAAACCCCATCCGTCATCATCGTTGTCCTCAAAGTCGTCAGAGATTTGTAAACCGCTCATCTTGGCAGCAGGTGGTTGTGGTTCAGCTGGCTGCGGTTTGAGTATATCTGGAGTCGACTCTCGGGTATCATCAGGGATATCTGCCAGTTTGCCTCCAATCTTGTCCGAAATCTTGCTCAGCGCTCCCCATCCGAGAGTGAAAGCACCCATGTTGTCCTGTATATGCTTCTGCTCCTGAGCCTGCGACTCCATCTCATCTGCTTTGTCCTCTGGAAGAGTGGAAGCCGCTTCCTTGATCTTGGTAAGATATGAGTCGAACACAATCTGTGCTTCCATTCTCACCTTACTGCTCTTGTCCAATAGGGCAGGTGCGACCGCGGATAGTACACGGGAGCAGCATATATCTGGGTTGAAGTAATCTATGCAAGATGCAAAAGCCATAACCGCGCTGATTCTGGCTGGAATGAATGGATCTTTCAGCGTTTTGGTGAGAGCAGTGATCAAGACACCCGGTCTTGATGTATTGTTGAGCAAACCGGCGATTTTGCTGAGACATATGACTGTGTTTGTTCGTATCTCCGGCTTCTCGTCGTTCTGTGCTTTGGCCAGATGCCTCAGCAGGTCGTTGTTCAATTGCCTATCAGAGAGCTTATCCGCAATGGGCAGAATTGCCTTAACGGTCTCCTCTCTAATCGTTGCACTGGTGTCGCTGAAACCGGTGACCAAGTTGCTGAAGATCTTGTCCGAGACCTCGTAGTTAGTAAAATACTCGATATAGCGCGGCAGCGAAGTCAACAAAGTCATTCTGACAGCTCTGTCCGGCAGAGTGAACGATTTGAGGATAACAGGCTTTATCATTCTCACATAAGACTCTTTGGAGAGCTTGGTGGAGAGTTTCAGAATGTGGTAGAGCAGTGCAGCCTGATTGCTAGTTTCTGCCTCGGTCTTGTCGAAGAAGAACTGTTTGATCAACTCAGGGAGCAGTTTGAACTCGATGAATCCAGGTGGGCAGTCGTTCTCGATGCTTTCAAGCGTATCCAGAAACGCGAGTTTCTCCCCCTGTTCCTTAAAGGACATCTCGTTGAGTTCCTTGTATGCGGTGATCAATGGGGTGTTGAAAAATGATGTCTCTCCAGCTTTGAGAAACTGTTCAGCAGAGTACCTCACGTTGATCGACTGGTTGATCAGCTTCTTGACATGAGCGCTCATGGCGCGGGGCAGCTTTGTCATGTTGTTCATCTGTGCCAGCTCGGTGACTCTCGTTCCATCATTGAACAGAGTGTAGATGAACACACCAAGTTTGAACGCGTCAAACTTGATGACGTGACGACCCATCGACGAGAGCACCGAGGCGCCCTGGTTATTGAACTCGGGAGACGCAACACTAGAGCTGAAGCTGGGGAGCTGGTATGCCATGTTGTATATGTTGAAATCGTCCGTCTTGTAGCTCGTGGTCAGTTCAAAGCCACCGAGTCTCCACTCTCCACTGTCTGTCACAAACACAGAGGAAGTGCAGACGTTACCGTGAACACTGCTCCCCTCCGAGTTGATGAACTTAAGGGCCGTGACGATCTGGAACAGACCAAGCACCAGAGCCTGTTCAGTGAGCTCTGTGGCCTCAACACTCTCGAGAGGCTGAACTCGCTCGGTGACGATGTACAGCATGTACTCTGTTTCAAACGTGTCGAGTGTGTTCAGCACATACGGCAACTTCATGGACCTGATCTTTCGCAATGCATTCTTCGCGAGTGGTGCGTACTTGGATGCAGCAGGGTTCTGGAGGTCGAACTCAAAGACCGTACATGGTGAGCTGTCCTCCTTCTTTGTGCCGAGATACACGTTCCATATCGAGCTGGACAAAGGATCCGTGGCCACGCCGTTGACAACCTTGTCACCGATGTTGTAAGGAATGCCAGATCCGGTCAGAGATCCAAGTGTTTTTGCGAGGAAATTCATTGGCTCGTTCTTTAGGCGTCGGATCCTCACCGCGGATGCTGGCATCTTTGCTGGCGTTTCTGTGTTTACCCAAACCCTCGAGCACGTGACCTTCTTTTGCTTCTGGATGATGTTTGTAGGCTTATTCATGGTTGGCTTTATTATACAGTATTTCTAGATTCTCTGCTCGAGTTTCCACTTGAGGTACTCCATGGAGTGGCCCAGTCTCTCTCCCGGGAATCCACCGCTCAGAGCATTTGAAATCTCGACGCCACTTTCCAGGGTCTTTCCCTGTCTGATCTTGTTCAACTGCTCAGGACGCTCAGTGATCAGTCTGTCTGCGATGACAGCCGGTGGGCCTCTCAGCCAGATGAGTGGGGCGTTCTTCTCTGCGACTGAAACGTCAACCTCCATCTGGGGATCGAAAGCCTTGAGACGCTTGATGTGGTTGGCCGTGTCCATTCTGGCAATACCGCTCTTGGCAAAGGCACCGAGGTGTTTCTCAACTTCGGGCGATATCGTGAGCGAAGAACTCGTTGAGCTATGGTACATGTTCACAGGGTACTGAACCTGGTTGTAGGGCGACGATATGACACGCGAAGGAGCGTACTGTGTGCTCTGGGATACAGAAGGGTAGCTGTAACTGGACTGGTAGGGCTGCGAATGAGCGGATGCCGCATCAGAGGTGTGAGCAGGGGCGGGAGACGCCGTTGAGTGTCTGGCTGTGGCCTTACCATTCATGGTGTGCAAATATACTCCCTGTTCGTCGTCCTTGCTGGCTGGCCTGAGATAAACCCCGCCAATGAGTGGGGGAGCATTCAAACTACCCACAGTTGGCTCTGGGATTGGATCCGTCTCCTTGGCATTTGGCCTGAGCATATGTCTGAGTGGGGACTCGACCCGCTGCATGCTCCTGGGGCCGTTGATCGGGGTGTATGCCTCCTCTCTGTTTCTGACAACGTCAGGAATACAACCCTTCCACGTCTTGATCTTGTTGAAAGCTCTATCCACATCGTTGTATCTGTACTCACAGATGAAGAAAGGTCCATCAATCTTGAAAGCAGGATCTCCTCCCTTGTACTTTGAGTAGTATGCGACATAACATGGTCCAACGATGTCATCCACAAGATGATCTCTGTACTGGGCAGACTTAAACACTTCATTTTCGTAGAACAAACGGTCAACACGGTGCACGGTCTGCTCAGGTCTGTAGTACCAGCACACGTTCATCCACCTGAGGTTACCATCCTGTGGTGTCGACCATATTCTGAAAATTTGGCCAATGATAGGCTTGCTGGAGTCGTTTGGGTTGCGCAGCAAAACCCAGTCACCGACAGCATAGGTCCTTCCCTGGACTTTGACGCTGTCTATTGGAATACGCATCATGTTGGAGCTGTCTGCAAGGTATGTAGACTCAGGCTTGGCAAGCTCTTCGGCCACGAGGTGTCCGATACCTTCCTCGAGGATGCGTAATTCTCTCGAAACATGTGGATCCTCGGAGTAGAACTTCTTGTAAGTAGCCACAACCTGGTTCACATCCACCAAGAAAGAGTCAACGTTCTGGTATATGCGCTGCTTGATTCTAGCCCTCACTTCGTTGAAAGCGATGGGATCGGACACCACTTTGTAAAACTCGGGTTCGTACGAAGGGCTGGGCAGCTTGTCGTAGTGGAGATACACAAAGTCTCCGTTAGGTGCCTTGATCTTCTTCAAGCCTTTCATTATCGTCTTGATGCGCTGCTCGTGGGGCTTGTCGATGATGGGGGGTCTTCCACGCTTGATCCATGCCTCCCAGTGGTGTCTCTTTTCCCTTTCATCCGCAGCCTGTGGGGTGGACAAGCGTGGAAGGGCAATCTCGTCTTCTTCCTCCTCGTCTTCTTCGTCGAACGGAGTGCCGCTGCGCTTCGCTGGAGTGGCGGGATCCTGGTCGTCTCCGTCCTCTGGCAGCGGACCCAGGTCCGGGTACACCACGTTCTCGTGGCCCCGGATCCTCGTGTCCGCCCTCAGCGCGGGTACGATCTTTTCGCGGATGAAATTCTCCAGGATGACGGCGTGTGTGTAGATGAGTGAGCCCTTCATGTTGAAGAACCTCGCGTTCCAACAAACCTGCGCCAAGTCGTATACAAACTGATCTGCAGTCGCATAACGCGCCTGGTTGAGCGAAATCTTCACCTTCTGAAGCGACATCGGTCTCTTGATCACCTTGAAGTACTCTGTGAGCGCCCTTGGTGGCAAAATCTGGAACGCCTCCGTCACCTGAACTTGGCTGTTGAATTTGTTAGTACGAGGTCCATGACGATTAAATCTGGTATACTCACTTGTCATCGGTCAGGTCGTATATCTTGTGAAATTGCGGCCACAGTCTCTTCGAGAGCTGTTCGTTCTTTCCCTTGTGCGCCATCTCGTGGATTGATTGGACGAAAAAAAAAAAAAACAACACGTTCTCAGCGGGTGAAGGCTCCCAGAAAGGTCCTCCAAACGCTTTTTTCCTGGAAACACCTCTGTCATTTTTGTGTGTGTCAGTAGCAACAAGCCTGTGAAGACGGGGGGCCTTAACAAGGGCGCTTGCCACGTATTGTAGGGGCAAGCGATGATTATATGATAATGGCTACGTTTTCCGAGTTCATCAGGGACCGGACACAGTGCAGGACGGTTTTGGCGCTTGTTGGATCCGGGTTATCGGCGTCCTCTGGTCTCGAGACCTTCAGGGGAGCTGGCGGACTGTGGCACAACTACTCGCCTATGGACCTGGCGACCCCAGACGCCTTTCTGCAGGATCCAGGACTGGTGTGGCAGTTCTACGCGTACAGGCGGCACAGGGCTCTTCAGGCTCGGCCGAACTCCGGTCACAGGACACTCGCGCAGCTGTCTCATACACAGAACCTCAGGTTTCTCACACTGACGCAGAACGTCGATGGACTCAGCACGCTTGCAGACCACGATCGGGATTCGCTGCTGGAGCTGCACGGTAACCTGTTCACGCTCAAGTGTACGGGCTTTGACTGCAACTTTGAGGAGTTCAACACGGAAGACCCGCTCGTGCCTGCGCTCGATGTGTCAGTGTTTGAGCCCCAGCTACCACACAGTGCCATTGATGAGCGGGATCTGCCGCATTGCCCGCTCTGCAAAACGGGTCTGCTGCGACCTGGTGTGGTGTGGTTTGGAGAACCGCTGCCGTTCCGTGTCATCGACAAGGCAGATGAGTTCATCATGAGACACAGAGTGGACCTGATGCTCGTCATCGGTACCAGTCTCACGGTGTGGCCCGCTTCAGGATATGTCGACATGGTCCGACGTCGTGGTGGCAAGATAGCCATATTCAACACAGAGATTACAGACGAGTGCGAGTGGCAGTTTGAGGGAGATGCCGCCGAGACGCTACCGAAGGCACTGGCGCCACTACTGGACGGGACGGAAACGCAAATAAATAATAAATAGGTTAGATGGTGATCTTGTCGTTGATGCCAGATACGGTGCCGTTCAGTCTGGACTGCTCCGCCAAAAAGACAACCTTGTGGGACACAAGAACATCCTCTGGAGTACACTTGATGTGCTTGATCTGAGCTTCCTCCACTGCAACACCCTTGATCATGTGGTCGACCACGGCGCTGGCAAAGGCGTTGGCGAGACCAGAGTCTCCACCACCGTGCGACGACTCGTCAGCGGCTGGAGGCACGTACTTTGTGGTCTTCTGAGTGGCGAATTCAAACACCTCGATGGTCTTGGAGTCGGAGTATATCTCGCCGATGGTACCGTAGAAGCACATCTTACGGTTGCACACCTCCTTGGACTGGGCAATCATGGTCATGGTCGCGGTGCGGTCGCCAAAGTCGAGGTTGACCACCTGGTTGTCGCAGACGTCGTTCTCGCTGGTGTAGGCACAACGTCCGTAGTCGTTGGTCTGGAGAGCCTCAAACAGAGCATCCTTGTCGTCGATGTCGCACACTTTGCTGGTCATGTCCTTCTCGCCCTTGTCGTAGGCGTCGAGGTAGATCTTCTTGGCAGAGTATGCGCACGAGTCAACCAGAGCACACGAGAAGCAGCGGTCGGCGTCGCCGGCCTCCTTTGGCTTGTTTGCCTTCTTGAACTGGGCCAGCGAACCAAACGACGAGACACGCTTGCAGTTCTCTCTGCCCATGATCCACATGAGCACGTCGATGTCGTGGCAGCACTTGGCCATGAGGGAGAAGGTAGAGGTGTCCTTGCTTCTCCAGTTGCCTCTGACATACGAGTGAGCAAAGTGGAACCAGCCCACCGGCTCTGTGTGGTTCATGTTGATGACCTCGCCAATAACACCGGAGTCAAGCAGATCCTTGAGGAACACGTTGTGTGGAGAGTATCTCAGCACATGGCCCACGGCAAAGATGACGTTGTTCTTCATCACAGCGTCGAAGATCTCCTGACAGTCACTCCAGGTGGTGGCCATTGGCTTCTCGCACAGCAGGTGCTTGCCAAGGTTGGCGAAAGTAACCGCAACCTCTCTGTGCATCTGGTCCATTGTGCAGATGATCACTCCGTCGTACAGATCTGCGTCGGCGACGGTTTCCTTCCAGTCCTTGTACAGCTTGATCTCGGCCTCTGGTCTCACCTCCTGGTACATCTTGGCCACGGCCGTTCTTCTGATCTTGTTCGGGTCACAGATACCGGTAATGGTGATGTCATTGTTGTTTCTGAGCGCTCTAGAGTAGGCACGGCCTCTGTTTCCAGAGCCAATAACCAACAGTCTAATCGATTTGGTGGCTGGCATTTCGGTTACTAGCAATTCTCCCAGCAAGAAACACTCGCGACGAGAGAACCGTTAAATATAACCTGTCTTGCGAAAGGGGTAAATAAGCGTGTCTTTATTCACGCAGGTTACATTTCCAAAGATTGCAACCAATAGAGCGAGAGATGCATAATCCGCACCCGATAAGGAAAACCGGTTTGGTGACTGGAAACTCCCCCCGCTTCTCGGACTAGTTTCAGGCGTTTGGATTTCCAGCCCATCCACATCAAACCGAGCAGCCGTACGTATATAAACCGGTCGTATCCCCAGGCGACCGTATATCTGTTTGGTTGTTTGGTGTAATTGTAACCAGTGGGTGGGCTCTTTGGCGGAGCAGCTGTCTATGTTCATGAGCACACTTCTGTACCTAGCGCGAGTTTTTCACTCGCGGAACCGAGCAGTCTTTACAAACGGGGGCTTCAAACAACTCTGACTACTCGATCATTGGATCTCGAGCACTGTTGCGTCCCTTCTCTTGTGTGATTTTCCTATCGGGTTGGTTTAGCCGTTTAGCCGCACTTCGTCTCGGAAGGGAAAAGCCGGGGAGAAACACGCTCTTTTCATTCGATCTGTTCGGATGTATGAACGAGATGACGCGCTTATAATCGATGACCGGCAAACATTATCCCTGATACCGACAATAAGACGTTATCGCTGTCTTCGCCGTTTCACTCCGACCTGGAAGAGGCACTCACCGTAACCCGATGCGGAGTATAGTTCTGCCGTTCGTTCCCAGAGTCAACTCCTGACACACAGAGTCAGCGCTTTCTTTCCCTGGACTTTATGGACAGGACTTGCCTCTTCGAAGTTACCGTCATAAACCCCCACCACCGTAGCAAGATAATAATGACAGGGTCGGTCAGAGCTGAATATATACAATAAGAGAGAGAGATCACGTGACCCGGCTAAAATCCCGAGAGATCCGAGATATCAGAGTTATCTTGCCTGTTTGGAGACACAGGGACCGAATTAAAGAAAAAAAATCTGGGCAGATAGGACGTAGTGGCCGGAGGGTGATTTGTGCTTTAAATACGTATGATCCTGCCCGTTTCTTGACTCCTGAGCATCCCCTTGTCGGTATCCCAACATGAGTGAAGAGGTTGAACTCAGCAGAGCTGAAAAGAACGAGGCTACAAAGAACTCTATCGGCAGAAAGCTGTTGAGGTTCTTCTGGACTGACATCTACGATGACAAGGATGAGCAGAAGCTCGTGTTCAAAGTTGACACTTTCATCATGTCCTACTGCTGCGTTTCATACTTCATGAACTACCTTGATCGTACTGCCTTCACCAACGCCTATGCCACCGGTATGAAGGAAGAGATCGGGCTGGTCTCTAACCAATACAACGTCATCAACACCTGTCTCACCGTGGGCTACATTATCTCACAGATCCCACACGCCCTGCTCTTGCAGATCATCCCACCACGCTACTATTTCCCGGCAAACCAGATTCTGTGGGGTATCTGTACCATGTGTACAGCTGCATGCAAGACCTATCCGCAGGTGTGTGCCGCTAGGTTCTTCCTTGGTATCTTTGAGTCCTCAACCTTCAGTGGAACCATGTACGTTCTCGGATCTTGGCTGAAGGAGAACGAACTCGGCAAGAGAACAGGTGTCTTTGCCGCTTCTGGTGTTGCAGGTGCCATGATCTCAGGTTACATCCAGACTGCTATCTACAACAGATTCGAGAACCACGGTTCGCTCGCTCCCTGGAAGATCATGTTTCTGATTGATGGTGCCGTTGTCTTTCCAGTTGCTCTCTATGGTCTCTTGTTCTTCCCAGACTTGCCAAAGAACACAAAGAGTTTCTACTTCACCGAAAGAGAACTGGAGATTGCCAGAACCAGACTTCCTCCACCAAAGCCAAAGACCAAGTTTGACTGGACTCTGGTCATGCGCTGTCTCATTGACTGGAAGCTGTGGATCCTCTCCTTCCTGTGGGTTTGGGGCGGTGCTCTCGAGGCTATCTCCAACCAAAATACCTTCATTCTCGGACTCAAGGCCCAGGGTACGTTCACCATCTCGCAGATCAACGAGTGGCCAACTGCCGTTCAGGCCGTTGGTATCTTTTCCATTCTTGTTGCGGCTCTGTGGAACGATGCCTGGCCCAAGCGCAAGGCTGAGTTCATCTACCTCATCAGTGCTTGTCAGCTTGTGGCTGCCGCTATTCTAACCAAGTGGGATGTCTCTCTTGGCGGGAGACTATTTGCATTCTACCTAGCCGGTACCTCCTACGGTGGCCAGACAATCTATTTTGCCTGGGCCAACGAGATCTGTCAAGGAGATGATCCACTCAGAGCTGTTGTGCTCTTCTGCATGAACATGTCCTCGTCTATTCTCTTCTGCTTCTGGGGAATCCTACTCTACCCAGCCTCGGACGCTCCAAGATACAACAAGGGTTTCATCACCTCTATTGTTGTTGCTATTGTCACTGCTCTGTGGGCGGCCCTCACCCTCATGTGCGCCAAATGGGAGGCGCGTAAAGTCGAGAGAATCAGAGCCGCACAGGCGGTCGAGACTGACTCTCTCGAGGCCCCAGAGATTGTCAAGGAGGAGATCGTTTCCAAGGAGGTCGCTGCTTGATTGTCTAGTATATACGAATCTTTGTTACTTTTAGTTTACTTGTTCTGACCTTTTCAATGATCTTTCGGCTTGCCACGGTGAAAAAGGCCACTTCGGGATTTCGACCGGTAGTGCCTCAGCAGGCCGGAGTAAAAAGCCGATCGGGTCCTCTACGATAAAAGATACGGGCTTCTTCCACTTCGTCTCCTTTTTTCTGCCACTCACAGGCAAAAATGTCCTACCCGTTGAGAGTGCTAGGCATCAACTGTGGAACCAGTGTTGACGGTGTCGATATCGTCGTCTCAGAGATTCAGACAACGAAGATCGACGGCGATCAGGCAGATCTGTCAATCAAGGTGCTCTCTTACGAGGAGGCTCCAATCGGTGATGTTTTGAAGAACAGAATCCTCAAATGCTGTATCTCTGGTGTTTCAACCACATCTGCTGAGCTCTGTGATCTCAACTTTGCCATCGGTGAGGAGATCGGTAACGATATCAGAAAGGCCAAACTCAACCTCGATCAAGTTGACCTTGTTGCATCTCACGCACAGCCAATCTGGCACGAGCCAAGAGGTAAGGACAGAAACTCGACCTTGGAAATGGGTGAGCCAGCCTCCATCTCGTACCTGTCGGGAAAGACCGTGGTGAGCAACTTCAGATCCATGGAGGTTGCCGTTGGAAGACAGGGTGCTCCACTATGTGGATTTCTCGAGTATGCCATCTTGAGAAGCGACAAGGTCATTATCACCCAGAACATCGGTGGTATTGGAAACGCGTCTGTTATTGACCCGGCTCACAACTTCTTCCAGTTTGATACCGGTCCCGGAAACGTTCTGATCGACGCCAGTGTACGTCTTCTCACGAACGGTGAGCGCGAGTACGACGCCGGTGGAGAGATGGGGCTGAGGGGAGAGAGCGAAATAGACGTGGAAATGGTGAACGAGGTGTTGTCTAACTACTATTTCTCGCTCCTTCCGCCAAAGACTACGGGAAGAGAACTTTTCAGCGACAGAATGGCCGAGGAACTGGTCAACAAACTGAAGGCAAAGGGTCTGAGCGATGACGGTATAATTGCCACAGTCACACGTATTACGGCTGAGTCTATCGCCAAGGCTTATGATGATTTTGTTGTTCCACAGGTTCAGAACAACAAAATTGACGAGATCTACGTTTCTGGTGGTGGTGCCCACAACAACGCCATCATGCTACACCTTCAGAATCGTTTCCCCGATGCCAAGGTTGGTCATTCTGGCTCTCTGTTGAACATTTCCGCTGATTCTAAGGAAGCTGTGGCCTTCTCTGTGCTTGGATACTGTACCATAAACGGTATCATGCCGCCAGTGCCTAGATTCGTCGAGACCGACAAGGAGGTTCTTCTTGGAAACATCACTCCTGGTGACAACATCTGTGATCTGTTTGGAAAAGTCCGTCCAAACCGCTTGCCACTACGTCTGAGAAGTGTCAAGGTTATTACATAGGTTGCTTCTCCCTGTATATAGAATAATCTTCTTCATTACAAATCATAGTCATCGAGATTTTTACTCCAAAGACTCTGATAGTCAAAACTCTCAAACGCAGAGGCTGGCTTCTTTTCGAATTCTGCAAACTCTTGCTCGAGGGCCGGTACCATCGAGTTCTCAACCTGTTTCCTGATCTTGTCGACACAGAGCCCTAGCTTGTGCAGAGACATGCTTCCCTCAAGGTTGGTATATGGCATGAGCTCTAGCATGATCATGTGGCACTCAACGATTGTGCCTGTGAGTCTTTGTGTATCACAGGTGTAGCCGAGATATCCAGAAAAGACGACAATCTTCGCAAGAACTGCTATAGCCGTCAAGAAGATGTTTGCAAAGAATCCGGGGCCAAAGCAGATAAGCCTCTTAATGTCGGAGTCGTACTTGATCATCTCCAGGATGTCCAATGCAACCATTTCGCTGTTTGACAGAAAGTAGTCGCTCTCCTTGTTCGAGATACCCGTCTCGACAGCTAAAAACCCAGCATGGCTGTTGAGATGAAGCTTGACAAACTGGAAAGCCGCGATAAGTGGTTTGAGCGATGTTGGCGTTAGACTGCAAGCCAGCTTGCAGATCCAGTCCGATAGCCACTGGTCCAACTCGTGTGAGTACTCCAGAAACTCATCGGGATTAGTTGTGCTTTCAATCTTCTTCTGCAAATCCATGATTACCGCACACAATTCAACGTTGGCGTCAGCCTTGAGTGCGCCTCTTGGAGAACGCGTGTCCTTTTTGTTGGAGTGGATCGACTGGAGGTACTGCGACACATACAAGTCTCTCTGGTGAATCGTCGCTGTGTTTGGATTGAACTTTCCAAAGTGAGTGATACGATAGCGCTGCTCCATGATGAACGTCATCACACTGAAGAAGTAAACAATGTTCTTCTGGTCAGACGTGATCTGTAACGAATTGATCACATTTGGCGTTAGTCTACCGACGAGGTCGCTGGCAATCAGACACATCTTGTAACCGAGCTCGCCGCACAACCATGCCGCTCCAACAGAACAAGCAAGGATGTCGTTGTTGAGACTCAGAAAATCAAAGGGCATTCCTGTGGGTCCGAACTGAGCCTCAGGGTTGATCCTATCTGCCAGGTTCTTGGCAACCTCTCTCAAAGTGTAATGCAGGCCCTGATAAGACTGGTGGTTCATCGAAGAGACTGCTAGGATGGTAAAGTACAGAAGCGGACACTCCTCGCGCATCTCCTCGGTGATACGAGGCACGTAGTTGAAGATGAGCACGGGCAGGTATCTCGCGAGATGCAGCCGGAAGAACGTGAGCAGCTTAGACGTGCTTGCCTCATCGATGTCGTCAACCGAGAGTCCCAAGTCTTCAGCCTGTCTGTGAGCGAACTGTTTCTCAAGGGGCTCTGTGTTGACCTGCAGTTGGGACACAAGTTGTTCGATTATGCCTGACAGTGTGTCCGAGGGATCTATACGTCTGTCGACCCAGAACTCGCCCTTGAGAAAGTCCTGTCTCTTGTATCCATACACCTTTTGCTTCTTTCCAAACGGTGATGCATTGGCTATTTCGACAACGGAGCCTTCCAAGCTCTCCACCTTGACGAGGAGCTGTTCCAGTATCTCTGCCTCCATCGACGACCTGAGGAAATTGCACTCTCTGCCCTGCGCCTTGCATCTCTCACATTCAGCGTGCGGTTGTGTCTCATCGTAGATGCACTTCATCTTGAGTGCGTGACATCTCGAGCAGGCCTTGCGCCTCTTCTGCTTTTCTTGTGCCATACTTATCTTGAATTGATGGAGATATAAACAGAGAAAGAGGGAAAGGGGGTGAGATCGAGATTTACCAACAACGATAAAGCGTCTTTTGGGTCCCTCACACGATTCGGCGTTTTTTCCCGTTGAAGCCGCCTTCCGAGATCCTCCCCCTTATGTACATTCATACAGATAAAGGGTCTTGGCGTCAGGCAGGATGTTCAATTCCGCTCGGACCAACACCAACATTGTCTTTCTAGAAATCTCGGAGCAATATAGCCTGAATTCTGAGTTTTTTCACAAAAGTTCTCAGATTCTATGCTGGGTTTCTCCCTCTCACGTAATCCCACTCTTTTGAATCTCTCACTAAAATACGTCAAAAAACCAAAGATCACCGATTATGCTATGTCAATGAAGAGAGTTGGCAAAAAAAAATGCAAAAAAAAATGCAAAAAAAAAACAATATTCAGAAGAGAATGCAGATTCTCAACTGGCAAAAAGTTCGGAAGCCCAAGGCGGGACTCGAACCCGCAATCTTTGCCTCCGGAGAGCAACGCGCTAACCATTACGCTACTCGGGCATATTAAGAGGGAGAAAGGGGTTGTGCACTCATGCTCCAAACGCAAAGACGTGTACCAGCAAATGTGCTCCTGGGGCCTTCAGTTCCTAGAGTAACAAATGAATTAGTAGCTTATGACTTAGAATAACTACCTAGTTATTGAATCAGTGTATAAAGGAACCCCCAACTTGAGAACTAAAGCCGCTTAGGCGCATTTTGAGGCTCTGAACCCCCGGAAATCACGTGAATAGAAAGCCGTCTGGTGTTCCCACTACCTTCAGGTTTTTGGGCAAAGCGGACAAAAACGTTGGAGGCTTCTCCCAATAACCCATCTTTCGGATAACAAGCAAAAAATGTTGTCGCTTCTGAGACCAACAATGAGACCAATGAGCCTTGCCAGACCGGCTATGGGTCTGCAGATGTTGCCACGTCAGTCTCGTTTCATCTCGATATCGAGGGTGCTGCTCCAAGAGACAAAGGCCAAGACACAGAAGAAGCCAAAGATCAACTACTTTGACAAGATCAGAAGAGGAACAACGTTCATGATATCCACGGGCCTTGTCGTTGGGGCACTTGGTCTTGCATCGATAACGATCTACCTGCTCATAGCAGAACTCTTCTTCCCATCTGGAGATACACAGACCTTCAACAGATTGGTCAAGATGATCCAGAAGGATGAAAAGGCATGCCAGATGCTTGACAACCCTCTTGGAAAGACCCTCAAGGCATACGGTGCAGACCAGTTCTCCGACAGATGGACGAGAAACAGACCCATCACATCATCGCGTAAGATGGGCAAGGACGGTAAGGAGCACCTTTACATGAAGCTCACTGTGGAGAGCGATTCTGGAAAGCGTGGACACGTTGTCATGGAGGCTATTGACGAGAGTATCTACAAGCAAGAGTACCTCTACGTTTACCTGGATGTTCCCGGAGAGAAGAGATATTACCTAGTGGCCCCAAAGACCTTTGGTGCTTCTACTGGTTCGCATTTCAGATTTCTAGGCATAGACTGGGGTTCTCCAAAGAAATGAAGGTTTTAAATAGCATGGATGAGCAACAGTGTAAATAGGAATACCATACTGGCACGGGGCCTGAAGCCTAAAGACGATGCAACCTCCGGACCGTTGTCCACCTCTGTCTTGCGCGTAAACTCATCAACACGGGTCTTGGAACGCTCGCTCCTCGGGCAGCCCTTCTGCAGGACGCTGAAGTTTGAGATGATGTCAGACATCTTCTTGACACCAGGAAGGATCTCACTGCGGCAGGTGGTACCGTCATCGGCTGTGAGTCCAAACAGAGTCTCAATCTTGGCCGGCTCCCGAATGAGCATACCGTGACCCTCGAAGAGACAGTACTCTGGGTCGTCGTTGTGGTAGTGGTAGTACATGTTTGCCGCTATTGAAACGCGCTGCTTCTCAGAACAGGTGGCAAACAGCCCGTACACTCCAGTGGTGCCGTCTGACTCTATGTGTCCGCAGTAGATGTCTTCGCAGATCGTGTTGAGGTGCTGGCGCATAACGTCCTCTGGGATGTCCTCTTTGATGATACACTCGAGCGAGCTCATCATACAGTCGCATCTGCTTTGTTTTGGAGTATGCGGCAACAGGTGCGATATCCCGACATCTTTCGCACAGGGCCTCGGCTTTGTCTCTGCCACAACGGCTCTGTTGCGCGCGCCAGGCATAGGCGATGCACTGAGGTACTTTTTCTTCAGGTTGTTGAACTCAGGAAGCTTCACGAGCTTACCTGTCAGGAAGTCACCTTCCAGCTTGACGACCCCGTACTCGTTTGTCTCCTCGAAGAACATGTAAACTATTCCGCCCGACCACACGCCGGACATTAGCGGCCCAAACAACGCATCAACCTCGGTGAACGGTCTGGGTCTCTGAACGTTGCAGCCAAACTCGCTGAAGAACACAGGCACGGGATATTCGGAGTATTCAATGGTGCGATCTCTGTATCCGGAAGTGGCAAACGTGGAGTATCCACACCACTCGTAGATGTTGAGTCCGTAAAAGTCAATATTTGTATCATTGAAGCTGTCTCCATCGTCGCAGACCAGGTAGTCCCTGACTAGCTCGCGTGTGACCTGCTCGTCGTTGGTAGAGTATCCCACTGGTATCTGGCGGTACTTCTTCTTGCGAATATACGCCTTGACGTCTCTAACCGAAGCCTTGACAAACGGAGCTGCTCCCAGGTTTGAAACGTCGGTGATGACCTCGTTTCCTGCGAAGAACCCGAGAACGTTGGTGTATCCATGCATTGCATCCACCACATCTGTGTATCTTTCCAGCAAGTCTTGGTTCCATCCCGGAGTCTCTCTGATGATGGACATCTTGGGCTCAGACAGGTCGACAGCAACATAGATGTCCGAGTCAGCGAGCAGCTTCATGCACTCGTTGTGGTTGAGGGTAGGATCCACGGAGTATACGCGGACCGTGTTGACACCGAGCTCCTTCAGGAGTGGAACGTCGCGCTCACACATTGGAGGATACGCAAGAGGATCGATGTAATGGCCTGATACGTTGTGGTTCAGATCGTCGTACTGTGTCAAGTCAGGCTGGTAGACAATTCCCTTTATGAAAAACTGAGTGTTGTTGTTGGAGTAGAAGAATTTGTTTCCTTGTATCTCTACCGCTGGCAACTTGGAGTTTGCCTGAACCTCACACGAGGCCGCTTGGATCAAGGCAAAAACCAGTATGGACAACAGTAACATATTCATATACTTTTGTGTATCTGAAGAGTAACTAAGAGAAAGACTTGTAAACAAAAACAGACAAAAAAGAACAAAAGCATTAAGCGCTCAGATCAGCCCCCGGCGCTGAAGAGCCGCAATGGTTGGCCTCACATTTACCCCACAGCGAATCAGAATGGTCACCCCCCACAGAACGCTGGACATAATAAAATTGCTGACCCGTCTGGTCAACGGAACTGGTTCATGCTCACCATTGACAAACTTGGTGACCGCCGGGGGATCGTCGGTGACAAAACCTTTTACGATCTCCTTGTCGAGAGTGGTGGTGAGTATGTGCATGTCGCGCGGATCGTTCACTGTCCAGAAGTACAACTTGACACCAAACTCATCCACGAGGCTGAGGACCTGGCTTCTCTGAATGGGGTTGTACATGGCCAAGTGCATCATGGACAGGGCCTGTATGGAACCACCGTTGGCGTAGACAGATGTCAGAAACTTGCGCGCGAAATGAGGACCCAGGGTGATGTTGATCACCTCAAACCCGTCAAGGACATCCTTGCGGTAGAACTTTGGGTCCCATAGTCCAAAAATGATCCTGTCTTGCCAGAAGGTTATGTCTGGGTTGACACCGAGGCACTCCTTCACAATCAGCTTGACGATTGTGTCCGGATCGTTGTCGCCCTTGATGTCAAGCATGAGCTTCACCAGCGTCTCCGCCGAGTCCAGCCATTCGAGAGCCTCTTTGAAAGTAGGCAGATGCTCGCTTGGATCCTCCTTGTCCTTCAAACCCTGCAGCGTTGGAAAGTAAGGAACATCCTTGATGACGTAGTCCTTGTCAAAGGTGCGTCCAGTGGCCACATCATGGCACAGAACAATGACGCCGTCCTCGGCCACATGTATGTCTGTCCGGTTAGTACGTCAGAGCACAATCCTAAACGTTGACACCTACCTGTCTCTATCACTGTGGATCCAGCCACAACAGCCTGTTGAAAGGCTGTCATGGTGTTCTCCGGGAATAACTTCCTGTACCTGAAACCCGTTAGTTTCGCCAATGGTGCAGACTCCACTCATGCACTTACCCTCTATGTGCACCATTCAGTAACCTTGAATCCTCAATCATCCTAAATCCCCATTCGATCTTCTCGAGGGGAAGAGAAGAGGACAGCACATAGTCAGGTTTAGGTTTGGAGAAAATCCCGCACTCGGAGGCAAAAACGTGGGGATGATGTCACGTGGATTTTACTGAAACTTCAATGATGCGACTTGCAAGCTATTATGTATGTGTATATAGAAAAATAGATGGCTTATTCAACAGGCAGAGGATATCCGTACTCCTCGTTGATGAACTTTTTCCTGTGGACACTCCAGACATCGTCGTACAGACAGGGGAGCTCATCTTTGGCACTTAGAACCAGCTGGCCCTCGGTGTAACCTTCCAGCTGCTTGAACAGAGTGGCTGCACGGGTGCGGTTGTACTCGGACCAGATATCGTCATCGTGACAAGCTCCGATGAAACTGGAACCACCGTTGTTGAACAGCTCGATGTCCTCCTGTGGAACGTATTTACACTTGTTGAGCGGAACCCATAGTCTCAGATGCTGGATGTAGTGGTGGTTGTTGAACTCCTCGGCGCCCATGATATCGGGATAAGTCTTGTGCAAGATCTGATATGCGTGCTGTGGAACGTTGGCCATGAGTCCCTCGAAAAGAGTCTTGCGAAGAGGAGCAATCTGAGAAATGTGGTAGAAGTTACCCTTTCCAGAATTGACAAAACGACCAGATTCGTGGATAAGATTGCCAGCTTGGACATCCTGCATTATCTCAGTTTCCTCCTCATAAACCTTTGTGAAATGGTCAGGCAATCTGGCCTGCGAGCGAACGAGACCAGATATCTCAATGTACACGCCTGTTCTGATATCGATGAAGCGGGCATCTGTCGACTCTGGACTGGCATTACCATCGTTGAAACGGGCACGTTCCATGTAGTGTGGACTCACATCCAAGAAGTAAGTTCCCGTACCATCAGTTGGATCGTTTATGATTATCGAGCTGTTGAAAACCGTAGCCAGCTTGATCATATCCTTGGCAGGCATCTCGAAATGCAAGACGGTCTCCCATGGGAAGAACAGACCGTTTCTGCCCCACCCCAACAGAGTTTCCTGCGACAGCCAAGTGGTCAACGCGAGGTTGAACGTCATCTGTAACCAGGAACGAACAAGCTGATGCAAAACAGCGCGGCGTTCCTGCTGTGTGAGTATAACGTTGAAGAATCTCCAGTCGTACTCTGCCCTGATGCGTTCTCCGTTGTTGTATATCAGCGTGTCTTTGTAGTAAGACTGTCCCGCAACTCTCGCATCGTTGGAACGCCTGCTCTTCCTCTTGTCCTCCGGAAAGTCAAAGTCCTCCTTAGGAATGTCTATCACCGTGAACTCTCCGCTGTTCATGTCAACAACAGGACGTCCAAGACTCTTTGAAATATCGTCGATGCACCACACTGGGTTGACAGGGGCTTTCAGAACTTCCAAACGCGATATTTCATCAGACACACGAGCGTCGATGAATTTTTCAACCATACCGCTCTCGACGATGTCGTTTTTCTTGGCAGTCTTGACGACAAATGCCAGGTCGCCTGCCAGAAGGACTATCTTCTTCGGGTTCGGAGCAACGGAGTACAGGTAACTCTTCGCACGCAGCGACAACCTGTACGGGCTTTCGTACTCGGTGGCAGGTCCTGAGAATATGAAGTTCAGGTCTCTAGGATCATCCGACTTCCTATCTATGCATCCTGGCCAGGTGGTTCTCACGTTCGAGCCCAGCACTCCAATGATGAAACAGTTTGTCTTTTCCTTGATGAGCGGGTTGACAGCCTTCATGTCTATCCAGTCCCTCCAGTGGAAATCGTACTCTGGAATAGGTGTCTTTGGGTTGATCTTTGACCTATCCAGAAAGTCTCTGATGGCGTCGTAGTATACAGCCTGCGTAGCCCTTATGTCGCTGGTCTCCTTTGCGTGTTTGTATGGAGCCAGCGGCAGAACCGCCACGTCTGCGGCGTATGGGAAGTACACCAGGTTGTTGGAGTCGGTCTCCAGCTGCACCTGGTTGGCGGTCTTGGCGGGAGGACCGAATATCGACGAGAGCCAACCCATCTTGCGCGGTCTGTCGAGATACAGGTCCAGGTCGTCGTCGTGGTGTCTGGAAAAGAGGTAGAACACAAAGATCACGATCGTCACCAGGTACAGGATGGGGATGGCGAACCTGGCCCACTGCGAGGTCTTCCACCTGTGTAACTGCGCCATCATCCTGTTCTGCTGAAATCGTATCTTCTTGACTGGGATGAGCCTGTCGTCCGAATGATCGGAGCCTATGCTGTCTTCCTCGTCGTCGTTTTCGCCCACCGATCCAGTCAGGGAGATGGACCTCACCCTGTGCGCACCCGAGGGCTTACGCGCGTTGTACTTGGTGAACACGTTTTCATCCAGCTTCTCGCTCTCGTCGCCCGGGTTCAGCGAGGCAAAACTCAGGTCTCTCCTGAACGGGTTGCGGTGGTTCTGGTTCCGCTGCATTAATTTTTTTTGTTTGCCTGGCCGTTCTGTGGGTGCAGGGGGATCCGTTGTAAGCGAGCTGCTATACCCCCGAAGTGCTTCTCTTTATATGGGAAAAAGAAAAACGAGGCACAAATAGCACGGTGAAACAGACACACTCCGGAGAAACAAAACAGGTCAGCTGGGAGATGGCCAACAGGGAGAATGAGAGTTCTAGACGCACAAAGAGAGGGAAACAGAGAGAAGAAAATTAGACTGAAACTTTTCTGGGTCGGAAATGATCTGCAGCAGCCACGTAAGAAACTCGTGTTCGGGGGGCAACTGGGGATTTAGCCGCGGAGGGTTAGGGCCGGCCTTGGAACGCTGAATAGCTGGGCACGGACGCTGGGCAGAGGTGTCTGGTCCCGGATTGGCCACTCGGTCGACACGCTTGTTGGTGGACCCAGCAGAACCGTGGCAAAAGAGAGATCGTCCCCTGTTCCCCTTTCGGCAGGGCAGGGTCGCCGGGGAAAACAGGCGATCTTTTGGGTTATGCACTCTACAACACTACGGTTTGGTTGCATTCATCTGTGTTGTGTCTTCAAAAGCATAATGATCATGCCAAACGGTCTCAGAATCCTCTGCAAGACACATACCCTGGGTGCATAGAGCGGACGCGCTTCTGGCGCTGCGATCCCCGCCCGAACGCGTGGGTCTCTCCATCGTTCTCCTGGTCCTCGGGTTTAAGCTAATAACACCCGGGGCGGAGAGACAGGAGAGTCACGCACTCAGACTTGGTTGGGGACAGCAATAGCCGGAAACAGCGGCGCGCTCGGACAATACACACAGGTTGATATATGGGGGTCGTTTACCGCCGTTACCTGGGTGCTTCATGGTTGAAACAGTACAGTAACCACGGAGATATTGCCCCAACGTCGGGTGTCCCCACGGAAGCAGATCACCGAACGGACACGCTTGTCCATGCCAGCCATCTCCTCCAGCGGGGATACCCTGTGCTCTCTGCAGAGGGAGAAAGAGCGGAGAGCAGAGAATTTTTCATCTCTTCTCGCTTTGGCCACTGTGGCCGGGTAACAGGGGGACGTGCGGCGCGTTTATATGTTTACATTGGTCTATTCGGTTAACCCGAAGAGGTGGATCCCGTCGATTCCACCGCACAGAAACTCTGTGTCGCTTATCCATACCACCCTGTTGAGTCCTGCTCCGGTATCGACACTCTCCAGACAGTTTGCGCTCTCGTCCAGATCCCACAGCTTGACGGAACCCGCCATGTCCACGGTGACAAACCTCGTCGATTGCGGTTGGAACTTCACATCCATGACTATATCCCGCACGGAGACAACCTGCTTCTCCAGCGATACCGTGTTTATCAGCTGCACGGTTTTGTCGAGTCCACTGGACACCACATAGTCTTCCTCGCTGTCCATTCCACACACCAGCCCTTTGTAGTGCTTGGTCACCTCCCGCATCTCTCCGGTCTCGAGGTTGACACGCAGGACACGCCCGTTGGAACACCCGACCAGCCCGTTGGACACCACGCAGCTCACCCCGAGCTCTCCGTCCTCGTCCTCCAGCCTCAGCGGGTCCCTCATTGGGCCCCCGGTGTCCACGAACAGCGACCAGAAGCAAACCGTGCCATCGAGATCGCACGTATAGCACTTGCCAGTGTCCTGTACCATCCCCACTATGGCGCACATGTGGCAGTTGGCAAACTTGAGAGACTCCCCGAGCGTCAGCGACGAGTTGGAGTTGAGGTCCCACGTCAGCAACTTGCCGTTTGCACCGCAGCCATACAGAATGTTTGACTTTATCTTCGAGAACTGTACCACCTTGATCCGCGTCGTAGACACAAGCATCTTCTCTATGTTACCGTGCACCGACCACACCACCACCCTGGACTTCTTGGTGGCGCTGTGCGTATACGCAGCAACAAATATCTCGAAGAACGGACTCTTGTCCAGGCTCTCGACGCTCCACCCGTCCTCGTCAAGTTCAAACTTGTGCTTCTGGCCGAGTCGCTGCGGAGCAACCGTAGTGCTCTGGTACTTGAGATTGGTGTCCAATCGACCCAGCAGTCTCAGCGACGACATGAAGAACTCCACCACGTCGCCCATGGTTCCCGTTACTCCGATCTATCGCGTGTCTGCAGAGAGGAGTAGTCCTCAGAGAGAGGAGGGCGAAGAACGCGTCCCGGACACGCCCACCCACCTCAGCCCAAAATCTCACTTTCTCCTCCTCTCCTCCTCCTCATCCTGACAGATCACAAGACATAAAACGATGGTGGTTGACATCGACGATATTTTGAGAGACTTTGAGGTCTCAGCCAAAAAGCCGAGCCAGGAAGTCGACTACCAGCGTTTGGTGACCGCCTGGAAGAACGAGAGACTCACGCCTGACCTGCTCCCGTACGAGACACAACTGATCGAGACTCTGCTGGAGCGGATAAGGATGCAGATAGAGTACATAGAGCTCAACTCGATTGAGCTGCAGAGCGAAAAAGAGATCAAACTGATGCTGGTGATTGTGGAGACCGAGGTCAACAGGATAAACTTCCTGATACGGTCATACCTGCGTACGAGACTGGCAAAGATAGACAAGTACGCCGTGTACATAAGGACGGAAGAGTCAGAGATCAAGAAGCTGTCAGGGGACGAGTTCACATACATGGAAACACACCTGAAACTGCTCGTGGAGCTGTACAACTCGTTTCTCGGTAAGATACCGGAGTCGCTCACCAAGCTCGACGACACGTCTGGAGGTATATCGATGATCACACAGCCAGACCTCAAGACAGTCGTGTTTGTCAAAGTCGCAAGGGCCCACGAGGTCTCCATTGACGACGAGCAGATCGAGCTGGAGCCCGGTGCCATCTACGCTCTGCGATACGAGGTGGTGAAGGAGTTTTTTGAGATGGGAGACGTTGAGATTATATAGTCTAGAAAGAGTCTTTCACGCCTCTGGATCCTTCGTCCTTGAGTCTCTGCGTGTTGATGTCCCACCAGAACTTGAAGGTCCCGGTATCGTCCTTGTAGGACTCGTCAACGTCCCATGGCTTGGGGCTGATGATGTAGTGAACGTTCTTCACCTCGCTGATATTCCAGATATCAGGGTGCACAAAGGACAGCGTCTTGAGAGCGTTGTACTTGTACGACAACGGGTACCATTTCCCATGGAAAACATCCGACAACAGAGACTGGTCTGCAAACTCGTAGTCGTTGGTCTGATCTGGATTCTGCAGCGCGTCGACGATCTTGTTGTAGGATGCCTTGCTGGGATTGACAACCTGCAAACCTCCGTTGCACATACTGAGCCCAGCAGAGGGTGGTGGGCCCTTGATACCACCGAGCGAGGTCTTGAGGTAGTCAGTGTACGCGCAGTTTTCAGCGGTCCAGTCCTTGGGGTAGTGTGGTTTGTTGTAAGGATTACACACACACGCGTGGGAGGCTGCAAAGACAGCATCCTCGCCGAGTTTGATCTCCATCAGCTCATCCATGTTTTGCAGGACAACCATATCGGAGTCAAGCATCACCACCCTCTCGAACTGCGTGAGGCTGAACGGCTGGAGCTTGGACCAACAGTCGTAGAACCGAGGGTCGTTGGAGTATTCCTTCTCCTTGGTAGGAGCAAGATACTCCACCTTGAGCTTTGGTATACCGCGTCTATCCAGAGCAGCATGGCCTTCCTCGTCAAACGTCTCGGTGTACAGCGCCACAAGTTGGTACTTGGACCCAGCTATCTTGAGACTGTAATCCAACACAATCAGCCCTGTGAGGTACTTGTTGTTGGTGATCAGAGTCGTCCACACCTTCTTCGCCTCTGGTACCCAGTCTTCCTTCATCTCCAGCTCAATTGACCCACACCTGAAGAACTACCGGGCCCATCGCGTAGCCCCTTAAAATGCCGGTCGGCTTCCCCTCACTTACGTAATTGAATCACGTGACAATGAAATTCGGTTGGGACACTAAGAAAAGACCCCTCACGCAGACGTGAAGATTGGTCGTTTTTACCCCTTCCAAACAACTTGTTGACGCCAGAAATAGATTCATCATCTTTTTTCTGATAACTTATCTGTTGGCGATCGACCAACTGCTGTGGATACTCTATTGTGTGGAGCTCAGCCGATCTGCTCACGCTAGCGATTTCACAGGCCTTTGAGCGCCCTCCGTTCCCCCCCCTCGTTTACCCACAGGTTCAACAGCACCCTTCCGTTTGGATGGCAGTGTGGTTCTACAGGAATCCGCTAATTTGAAGACACATACCGGTTTTGGGGAGATAGACAAAGATCAGAATCTACTCCCATACAGATCTTGATTTTCTATGGAACGATAGAAGCCTGATTCACTGCATTTCCAATTTTTTTTCTGTTCGAGAAGCTATAGAACCTCTGCACCATGGTGATGATCAACGGAGTCAAGTACGCGTGCGAGCGTTGCATCAGAGGACACAGAGTCACAGCGTGTACGCATACGGATCAGCCGCTCTTGGCGATCAAGAAGAAGGGACGACCATCGAGTCAGTGTGATCACTGCCGGGAACAGCGCCAGATCAAGAACAACCACGTTAAGTGTTCGTGCGGTCGCAAGAACAAGGAAACAAACGATGCCCACGATGTATCGTGTCCTTGCCACATCGACGGTAAGTGTACGTGTCAGAAGACCAAGAAGAAGACGCCCCCCAAGGAGTCCGAGAGAAACAACTCGACAACCAGTTTAGGTTCTGGTTCGAGTCCCTCGACTAATGCACCCACTCCAAAGGAGATTTCATCTTCAACACGCAATCCGGGAGAGATATCGATACCGATAGACGAGTACATCGGTCCTCTGAACACGATGACCAACAACCTCAACAACCTGCTGCAGGACAAAAAGGCAAACGGGCTTCTCAGTGCTTTTGAACAAGATGGAACCGCCGGCCCTGCACCAAACCAGCCTATGACTCCAGAGGGGCTCTTTCCTCTGTATCCTCTGCTCGGGCCCAGCTACGACTCGCTCCCTCTCCAGCAGAACCACACAGGTTCGAGTTACAGCAAACACCTGTCAAGCAGTGCACTGCAACACTCCAACTCCTCAAGCTCGAGTATAAACATACATCCACCGTCATCGCTCAATTCGCCATCAAGTGCCAACCTGCACCACGCGGGGCACCACTCGCACCACCACCATGGGTACTTTTCGCCGTATCCTACTCCAAGACGCACAACGAGTTTCATCTCGCTCTCTTCGAATTCTTCGATCAACACACTGTCACCGCCACGGCCGTCTCTACTGACGATGGAGTCTACAGATTCGCTTGACGGGTTCCAGCTGACCAACTCAAAGACAAACTCGACGGTTGTCGACGATCAGCAGCAACTGTACCACACAAAGACCCTCACCGATACCGCTTCCGCAGTCAAGAACGAGTTCCTACAGAACTTCAACTCCATTGGCAGCATACCGATAAGCTCCAGCGATTTTGTCAAAGCAGAGAGCAGGAGCAGCAATTTCACAAGGGGAACAGATGATGAGATAATACAGAGTTTATACAAAGACTCTACACCCCTCAACGACGCTGAGTTCAACGGCATAGACAAGCCGGACGACGAACAAGAGTTGAAGCTCGACGATCTGATTGACCTTTGAGAAGATAGCAGCAAGCAACCTTCCCTTCTCCCCGAAAAAATTGTGCTATACAAACTTTTTTAAAAAAGAAACCATTGCGAAAGTAAGAAAAGGATAGTAGTAATCTGTAGTGCCAGTTACGTATGTTCTCCGCTTTCGCGGTGGTTCACGTGGTGCTGTCTTGTTTCTTTTTTGTTGATGTCCTTTTTGACACATCCAGCAGAGTTGCTCGGTGGAGACCACAGACGTTGCCGCACCACGAAGCTTTAACCACTGTAGGTGTTTTCAAGTATTACCAAGCTTTTAACTACTGTAGGTGTAAGTAACGTTCACGTAGTGTTGTTTGTCTTGGCGGAATACCGCGATTACAAGGACGGAAATTAATTTATCTCCGTGCTGGCTCTGAGTGGCCCAACGATGGGCGACGATGAATAATATTATTATAAATACAAATACGGGTAACACTGCCTCCTTTGTGTCTTGTCGCTATTTACTCTTGTTATTGTCAAGAGCGGACCTAAACATGCCTGCCGAGCATGCCAAGGAAACTCGGGAATTTTTCAGTCTCGGGAGAACAATGGGACAATAGGAATGCGACGGCTGGCGGATTAGCCGTGAGCGTCCATGTACACCACCCCCAACGCTTCCCGCATAGGAATAGTTTAAGTTTCGAGTAAACAAAAGGTAAAAATATCCTGATCTACAGAGAGAAAAAGCAGGCAATTTGGGAAATCGAACATAGCAAGCTTTGCTTTCACTGCGTCGGCTTCTGCATCGGGATGCATTCCAAGATGCAGTGTTTGAATCCAGAACTCTATAACGATGATACCTGAAATTTTTAGTTTTGCTTTTGTTTATGCATCTCTTGGCCTTCGCAAGGTTTTATACGGGGTTTATTCTGGCCGCTCATCGTATATATAGCGCATCCGCTTCCCACCCTCCTCCTCATCCTCCTCCGCACCCAATGCCCCCCCCATACAACCGTCATGTACTCTAAACCGTTCACCGAGGTTCTGGTCAAGATAGAACAGAGCTACGCTCCTCTTGAATTCGACTTCCCCACAGAGCACGAGCTGTTTAACGACACCATGTTCCAGTTCGACATACCACTACCGCCCAAGACGGCGTGTTCACCCGAGGTACCACAGCATCAGTCAGCGAATCCCCAGCAGTACCAGCAGTTTCTCCATTACCGGCCAGAGCTGACGAGCCAGTCGCTTTCGGACAGCAGCTTCTTCGAAGATTGGAGCACAAATAGCACATACAGCTCGGTTGGCTCCATCAGCTCGGCTGGTTCCTCGCCCGTGTCACAGCACTTCAGTCCCCGTCTCAAACAGCAAATCGCCAAGAAGTATGCGTGTTCGCAAGAGTGTCACATATGCCACAAGGTCATACGCAGAGATCTGTCGCGCCATTTAAGAATACACGAACCGGTCGCACGTTTCCAGTGCTTCATGCCCAGGGACGAGTGTATGCATAAGACAGGCAAGTTCAACAGGCCCTACGACTTCAAAAAACACATGCTCAATTGCCACTTTAATTTCGACGATCCCGTGGTTCGCAAACTGCACAATCTGAAAGAGAAACTGAACCACTACGGCGAATGCCCATGTGGACTGCGGACCACTGGAGAAGAGTGGCTGGATCACTTCATAGATGGTAAATGTCCTGTATCCGAGCGGTACTTCAGGTGAGAGAGCTACTTTTTTCTAATGACCAATAAATTTTCTTCTGTACGCCTACCAGAACCCGTAAAACACACAACATTCCACAAATCCAGGGCCCACCGTTTTGTTCGTTGCCCTTTCTTTTCATTGAGACAGAAATGCAGGTTTATCCATCGTGCATATGGACCTGGTTTCCTCGCATTTTTGGAAATTCCCGTAATTTTTTGGCTTGCACGGCATTTCCCTACAAGCATGGAAGTCTGTCCAGGTACGCTTGGAACGTTCTTCGCCTGCAGTGCTCGTATATGCTCCGAAAAGTCCTTGGCCCATTGTACGGGTACGAGTGCGGCTTTGGCCGTAGCCGCGCTAAACCCGCTGCTCGTCGTAAGTTCCTGGCGCTTAAGGTGCACGTTCACATGAACTATTATTCACACATACGGCGTATTTTTTGAAATATGTATCAAATGTATATCAGAGGACTAAGCGGGAAAAGCAAAAAACATCCAAATCTGGATCTCTACAAAAGGGGCACGCGAGACCCTAAAAGGGCGCCTCTGTTGTCTCCATTCCAAAAGTTTTAGGACTTGGTGCAGCTTTAGCACATAGAGCAGGAACCGCGTGGAAAATTTCCCGCTCAGATTGTTTTTTCTTTTCGAAACAATGCCGAGCAGACCCTTTCGCAATTACCCGTTCTGGTAGGGCGGTCCGTCTCGCGGTATTAACCGTTATTGGAAAAGAGTAGAGGTGATGCTCAGTCTTGAAGAGACGTATTCGCGCACAGATTCCTCCGAGTCAAAGAGGAACTTGTTCCCAAAGGCTGGCGACCTGTCGATTGCAGGGATCTTGATGAGCTCGTCAATGAGGGCCTCTATCGAGGTGATCGATTTCGAGGTGAACTTTTCGGTCTCTGTTCCGGCACGCGGAGTCAGCGGCGACGATGGCGTGGGCGGCGTCGCCTTCTCTGACGCCGTGTCTGTTGCCGCGGTGCTCGGCGTGCGTGGTGTGGTTGACGCCAAGGCGTACGGTTTGAGCCAATCGTTCTCCTCAGGTACGGCCTCCTTTTGATAGCCTTCAAACATTCCACGATCCGAATACGGCTTCACCGGGTTTTCAATCCTGAAATGCTTCAGGTTAAGTTTCTGGTGTGGATGCAGAGTTTTAGTCAATGCCACTCCCGTGATGTCACCTAGCTTGGAGGCACCGGTACTAATGCCGTCTGTAGTCTTGTCCAAAAAGCTTTTGCTCTGGAACGGCTTGTAGTCGCGGAGAAGCTCCAGTTTGTCCAGATTCATCTTAAACTGGGAGTTCTCATACTCCCACTCGTTTATGATCTGGGTGTACTCTATTCCCGTGAGTCCTTGCAATTGAACAAACTTCCCCATGTTGGAACACAGAAAGTCGTATATGTCCACCTGTTGGTAGTATATCTTTATGCTGAGCTTGTTGACAAACTCAGAAAGGGTGTTCAGAACCTGTGGAATGATGAGCCTGACCTTCTCGTCTAGGTCAAAGAAAACAGCCTTTGTCTCGTCCAGGGCGTTCTGCGCTTGCTCCAGGTGAGTAGCGTCCTTCTCGCTGAAGTCTGCTTTCTTGTACGACTTCTCAACGGCATGGTGATACCTGTCATAGTCGATCTTCTTGTGGTTGCGCTTCTTGAGCAGTTTCAGCGACGCCTCCAAGTGGTGCTTCATCTCCCTGCATATCTCATCGAAGCTCTCCTTGCCGACTTCCACCTTGCTGCAGATCTCGGAGTTCAGCACACGGATCAGTTTCTCGCATTGTCTGATCTCCTCGAGCGTGATGCTGGACTTCAGGTGTTTCTCGTCGTACTTGAGGATATCCTCCTTGTCCCCCACCGTTACCGGATGGTGGAACTTCTTGAAGGTGTCCATGACATCCAGAAAACAGTCCATGATGTACACCCAGATGTTGCACCACTTGTCATTCTGCGACATGAGGAACTCGAGGCCCGTGATGGCAACATGCAGATCGTGCTCCCATTGCTGGATAATCCTGTCCTCCACAGACTTTCGGCCCAGCAGCTGGTGTGGGGTCCTCACGATGGCCTTCTTGACTCCTCTCAGCGACATGTCTCTTTCCTTCTGTTTCCGAATCAGCTGATCAACGATGCTGGATGGTGCTCACCCCCAATGAGTATAATCCAAATCTACCGCGGGAAGACGGGTCTACTCGGCTGACAGCGGAGGGGCGCTTCCAGGTGGCGATCATTTGAACTCGGATGGTCGATACACTACTAGTATTAATCGTGCAAGATGAATTGTTTCTCGAATGCTCATGGATACTTGGCGATCTTAGGCTGGTTGAAGAAGCGCGAAGGGTTGGTATAGGCGGGTCTGTCCAGCCCCGTTTGTGGAGCATCGCTGGTGTAGTAGTCCTCGAACTCATCGTCGTCCAGGCCCTCGTTATCGAGGTAATCTCCGTGACTGAAACGTCTGTGATCGTGCTTGATGACGTATTCATCGTCCATATCATCGCTCATCTCTCTTCCAAACTCATCGTCCAGTTCATCGTACTCATCGCGCGGCCGCACGTCTGCTTCCACAAACGAGTCTTCGCTGCCGGCGTACTCCTCGTCCGGATAGTCGTTCTTGTAGAAGTCCTCTGCGTTGGAGTCTTCATCGTCCGTGATGGCGTGCTCGCTGTCCTCTTCCAGCTCTCCGGTGAGGTCATACTCCTCGTCAAACTTGATGTATCCAATCTTGTCCTTCTCTAGCCGGTCTGCAACCGCCTTGTCTCTGAAGTACACATCGTAGACGTACTCTGAGCTGCCTGCAGCGGCATCCATCTGCTGTCTGGTCTGAGCACTGGAGCTTCTCCGGCGTGGCTTCTGCGAGGGGATATCGTTGTGCTGTAGGTAGTCCTGGAGTAGATCGTTTATCTCTGGGTTGTTGGCCAGCTTCGACACCTGTTCGTCCTCAATCTCCTTCTCTGGCTTGGGTATCTCGAAAAAGTTCTGCCGCCGTTAGACCAAGTCTGCGTCGCAATTGCGAAATCCTACTCACCTTCTCCTCAGTGGGCTTCAGCACTGGGTCTCCGCTTGCATTTTCGTCCGTCCTCAGCAGCTTGAAGACTTCGCTGGGTTAGCCATCATCGCATCACTGACAACAACATCACTTACCGAACTGATCTGATTTGGATCTCTTGAGCCTGTTGCTCTCCAATACTGGATGAGGTTAGTCCTCCGTTGCTCTTGCCACCTCGGTGCGACAGGAACATACCCAGTGCCTGCAACGGATCTTCGGTCCGCTTTCTCTTGACTCTGAGAACCTGTGGCGGTTGTCTAAACATTCTCAGCCGACTTTCGATTACGTTTCGTATTTATTCTCCTGGTGAAACGGTAAACAGAGCGGCTGCTGAAGCCTGCGCCCAGCCTCAGAACGGCGGTTTTGACCGTACGGAAATGACAGACGTGCGGCGTTCGGGGAGGGGCTCAGAAATCTGGCGCTCTGCGCAGCGGTTACAGCTCCGAGTGCACCAAAGAACAACATGACTGGGAAAGAGGCTATAAAAAGCGCGGTGTTTGCCGCCGACAAGGCTTACCGCACTTTCAGCGACTTTTTCATCGGAACCGTCTTTGATCCCTACAGGGACAGAGTACTCGTTACCGGCGGCAGCTCGGGTCTCGGGCGCGAGGTTGTCAAGCAGTTCAGAGCAGCCGGCGCTACAGTTCTCGTGCTTGATATCAAGATACCTGCTCCTGGCGACGAAGCCTATATCGAAGACGTTATCTACTACAGGTGCGACGTCAGCAAACGGAAGGAGGTGATCAAGGTTGGCGCTCAGATCAAAAACGAGGTGGGAGCGGTTACGGTGCTCATCAACAACGCAGCGATCACCAACGGACAGACCTTGCTGGAGAGTGACTTTGAAGAAATCGAGAACATACTCCAGGTGAACTTACTCTCCAGCTTCTACACGATAAAGACTTTCCTGCCGGACATGGTCGAGGCTAGGCGCGGGTACATAGTCACCATTGCGTCTGTGCTCGGGTACATGTCTCCTGCACGCCTGAGCGCATACGGAGCTTCCAAATCGGGGCTAATTGCGCTCCATGAGTCCCTCACATACGAGCTTGGACCTCCTGCATTCACGTCGAACGGCGTCAAGACGCTGCTTGTGTGTCCCGGGCAGATGAAGACAAAGATGTTCAACGGAGTCAGAACACCTTCGACTCTGCTTGCTCCTGAGCTCGAACCAGATTACGTTGCCATGTCAGTGCTCAAAGCGGTTCAGATGGGTCGCAGGGGCGAGATCAGATTGCCATTCTACGGTAACTTTCTCCCCATCTTCAGAGCCATGCCGTGGCCTGTGGTAGAGATAGCACGGTGCATCTCCGGTATCGACAAGAGCATGAAGAGCTTCATGACCAAGAGCAGGCCTGAAGAACCTACATCGGAGTAGTCAAAGCAAAATTAGTACACGTTTTTCATTTCTTAGCCTTCTTCTTGCCCTTTTGTGCCTTTGCATCGGCAGCTCTCTTCTTTTTATCGGCAGGCTTGGCATCTGTTTTGACGAAGGAGAAGAAACCATCGAGTCTTCCCTGGGTGCCCGACTTGAGTCCCTTCTTCAGCTTCTCGGCACCGTCTCTGATTCTCTGTTCCGAGAAACCCTTATCTTTCACCATGTAGTCGACGAGACCTTCCACGTCTGGCTCGGTCCACTTGATGTCGATCTCGCTGGCATCGGTGACATCAGGGTGAAGGAAAAGCTCGCGGGCTTCCTTGTACGGCCAGTTCTCTGGGATCTTGTACTTTGAGCTGGGGTTGGCCTCGATGGCAGCAACAATGTTCTCAATGGACTTGTGCTCCTTGATGAGCTTGAAAGCAGTAACAGGGCCAATACCACGGATGGTCTCACAGTAATCACACCCGAGGAGTATGCACAGATCCACAAACGTGTTGATGTCCATCTCAAAGTCCTCCATCACACGCTTGTAGTCAATCTCGTTGACGGGCAGCTTTCTCGCCTCTGCAGCGGTGAGATGTCTCAGGAGATACGGAGTCTCGTAACACAGGGTATCCATGTCTTCAGAAGCAGCAGCGTACACTTTACCTGCCTTTGCAAGAATGGCACACTGAGCCTCTGCCTCACATGGAGCCTCAACGTAAGGAATACCCATGAGCTTGAGCAGTTTCTTGGCCTCAGCGTTGTGCTCTCTGGTTGCCCTCACGGTTCGCCTCTCGTATTTCTGCAACTCCTCAGCGGTACCTGTCTCTTTCAAAGCCTCAGCCTGTTTTTCAGCCTCCTCTCTCTTCTTGAGTCTCTTCTCGAGCTCTCCGCCCTTCAGCACAGGTGGCTTGCCGTCAAACACATAGCACGGTTTGATCCCCGCGTTGATCATGCGGATGGTCCTGTAGAAGAAGCCCATCAGGTGCGAGGTGGTTTCTCCAGCCTCGTTGGTCAGCTGTTGACCGTCCTGCTGGCGCACGGCAATCAGAAACTGGTACAAGCACATGGACGCATCAACGGCCACTTTTCTGCCGAAAAAAGTCTTGAACTCCCCGGTCTTGATGGCCTTGGGAGCATTCTCCAAAATCAACGCGTTGAGACCCTTGATTCCCATATTTATTGCCACCAAGGTTGCAGTGGGGAGGAAGAAAGACACGTAAAGTGCCCAAAAGGCCTAGAGTCGCGAGACTGTCAAAAGCCAAGCGTGTCAGTACCTGAGACAAGAATTTTTCTGCTGAGGGAAAATCAACGGGGGCCGTCAACAAGGACAACAACAAGCCGGGCTAAACCGTACAAAACCACTGCTGTCTGTCCAATCCGTCCTCGAGAGCGATTCAGAAATGTTCGGCAGACCTGCAAACACAACCTCTGGGTTTGGAGGGTTCGGAAGCAACACCAACAACAACACGGCTCCGAACAACTCCCCATTCGGAAACACAACAACCTCGCCGTTCGGCAATCAATCTGCTGGAGGGGCATTCGGATCTGCCAACAACGCAGCTGGATCTACAGGGTTCGGATTTGGCGCCAACAACAGCGCCAATAGCACCACCAATAACAACACCAACAGCGGAGGGTTGTTTGGATCGAACAACAATGCGTTCGGCTCAGGCAGCACCAACAACGCCTTTGGATCTGCAAACACTGGCGGCGGAATGTTCGGAGCTCGTCCGGCCACAAGCGGGTTTGGAGCAGCCAACACAGGCGGTGCGTTTGGTGCTGCCGCAACTACAAACACCTCGCCATTTGGAGCGAGCACCACTCCGTTTGGAGGAGCCAGCACTCTGGGTGCGGGCCAAGGTACCACCACCCCGTTCAAGACGCACAGAGAGGACGACCAGAGCGGCGCGCTGATCTTTGACACCATCTCGTCGATGCCACAGTACAGGAACTACTCGTTTGAAGAACTCAGGTTGCAGGATTACACGGCCAACAGAAGATACGGAAACGGCCAGCCTGGTGCCCCAACTGCCGCAGCAACTGGAGGTTTGTTTGGTTCCGCCAACACTGCCACCCCCGCTGCATCCGGATTTGGGTTCAACAAACCTGCCACTGGTGGGTTGTTTGGCTCGAGCAACAACACAACGTCTGCGTTCGGTGCCAACAACAACACCGCCGCCCCCACCAACAACGCTTTTGGCTCTGCTTTTGGCTCGAACAACAATACCACCTCTGCTTTTGGCGCTACAAACACCACTCCCAGCCCCTTTGGTGCCAATAACAACACCACAAACGCTTTTGGTGCCAATAACAACACCTCCACCGGATTTGGCCAGACAAATAACGCATTTGGTGCCAGTAACACTGGAGGCGGTCTCTTTGGGGCTGCTAACACCACCAACAACACTTCTGCATCTCCGTTTGGATCTAATAACAACACCGGTGGTGGTCTTTTTGGCAGCAACAACAATAATGCCACCAACAATGCATTCGGTGCCGGCGCCACCAACAATGCCTTTGGTGCCAAGCCTGCTGGTGGATTGTTTGGCAGTAGCACAACAACCCCAAGCGCATTCGGTGCCAACAACAATGCCAACAACGCCGGTTCCGGATTCTCTTTTGGCGGTGCTTCCAACAATACCAACACTGGCGGTGGTCTCTTTGGAGCCAAGCCCGCTGCTCCAGCCGGAGGCGGACTTTTCGGAAGTGCTAACAACAACACCACTGCAAACAACGCTTTTGGTGCTGCCAACAACAATGCAGGAGGTGGTTTGTTCGGTGCCAAGCCAGCTACCGGTGGCTTGTTTGGTAACAACAACTCAACCACCCCAGCAAACACCGGATTTGGCGCCAACACATCGATTCTTGGTGGCAACAACAACAACACTGCGGGTGCTTTTGGTGCTAGCAACAACGCCGGTGGAGGTTTGTTTGGTGCAAAGCCCGCTGCCCCAGCAACAGGAGGTCTCTTTGGTGCTTCTGCCCCTCCTGCAAACACTGGGTTTGGTGCCAAACCAGCCGCCCCTGGATTCGGTACCGGTGCCACTGGATTTGGTGCCACCAATAACAACACTTCGGGAGGTTTGTTTGGCGCCAAACCAGCTGCCCCGGCTACTGGAGGTCTTTTCGGCAACACCCAGAATGCCGCACAGCCGGCCAGACCATCTCTGTTTTCTGGAGGCACGTTTGGCTCATCTCAGCAAGGCCAGCAGTCGTCTCTTTTGCAGCCACAGCAACAACAGCAGAATCAACAAACGTCATCGTTCCTACAGCCACAACAGAACAATGCAGGATTCGGTGGCTTTGGAGCCAACAATAATAACAGCATGCAAGCCCAGCAGCAGCAACAGGGAAATGCGTTGTCTACCGACCCATACGGTACCAGTGCTCTGTTCAGCAATGTGAGCCAGTCGGTCACTGTTCCACCTGTTACAAAGCCTTCAGCTAAGCCAATCTCCTCTTTGCCAAAGAAGAAGCCAAACATCGCAGCTACCTATAGACTTGCACCAAAGCCATTGTTCAACTACTCTGAGACTGTTTCCTCAAAGCCAGGAAGTATTGTGGCCGGTGTTGCTCCATCGCGCACTCTTAGCCTCAGCCCAACGCCAGTGCCTGAGTCTCAGTCTTCTGCCACTGCTTTGAGCTTGAAGAACGGTGGCAGTCTTTTCAATGCGTCTTCCGACGAGGCTATCCTGTCAAGCGGTATCTTCATGCCATCCAAGAAGGCCACTCACCTGATCATCGAGCGCTCGAAGAACGGCGAGTTTGACAAGACTAGACTAAACGGCGATCTACTCACCCCATCGCGCCAGGTTAGTTTCACCATTACAGATACCAAATCGGAAACACCGTCTCCACCAAAGGAGTTGCCTCAGAACGACGAGATCACCAGCTCCAGCAGCACTGGTCTCCCATCGCCTGAGTCAGACAGCTCCGAGGACGAGTACTGGATGTCTCCTTCTCTCAAAGAACTCGAGGCCATGCCTGCCTCCAAGCGCAGAGCCGTCGAGCACTTCACCGTGGGCAAGGACGGATTTGGAAAAATCGAGTTTCTCAAGCCTGTTGACCTCACTTCGATTGTTCCTGGTGCCATCCCTGGCCGTATCGTGTGCTTTGGGGCAAAGGAATGCATTGTTTACCCTAAAGGACAGAGGCCACCCGAGGGAGAGGGTCTCAACGTTGCCGCTAAGATCTCCCTCGAGAACTGTTTTCCACTCAAGAAGGACTCCAAGAAGCCAATCACCGATGCTCACCACCCAATCGTGAAGAAGCACATCCTGAGACTTCAGAAGATTCCAAATACCAAGTTTGTGGGCTACGACAGTACCACAGGTACCTGGACCTTCACCGTGGAGCACGTTTAAATACTCGAGTAAAGTAAAATACAACGAAAGCGTGAATTGTTTTATGACAGTGCGGCGAAAATCTGGGATAGTACACGACAGCAGTAGGCAACACGAAGGCGGAGGACCGCGCGCTCTCAACAGAGGAAACCCAAAGACAAGAGCAAGATGGCTGTGAAGCTGAAGTGGCCCTGGCTGGGTATAGCTGTAAGTTTTGTGTCTCTTGAGAGTATCCTGAGGGGAGTTACTGACATCTAAAGATACCCTGTTTTCTCATCTCGTTCATCGGCTATGGATCGCACCTCTTCGTGTTTCGCCACCGGCTTTCCTTCGCAAAACAGGTGCTGTTCGAGTGTATGATCTCACTGATATGGCTGTCTTACTACCAGGCCATCTATACGTCCCCTGGAACAGTCCCTGCAGGGTACGATCCCGTCGGGGAGAAGAGAAGAGTCTGGAGGAGATGGTGTAAGAAGTGCAAGCACTACAAGCCGGAGAGATCACACCATTGCAAGACATGCAGGACCTGTGTGCTCAAGATGGACCACCACTGCCCTTGGACGATGAGCTGTGTTGGATTTGGTAACACGCCACAGTTCATGAGGTTCCTGTTCTGGGTCGAGGTCACTACTGGGTTTGTTCTCGTGCAGCTGTTCAAGAGGCTTGCTGTCTACTGGCAGGACAAAGATCTGCCTGCGTACCTCATTTCTGCGAGCGAGCTTGCCATGGTTGTTGTGCTGTTTTTGCTGGATCTGCTCGTGTTTCTGTCCATCACCGTGCTCTTCTTGAGATGCCTGTACCACATAGTTATCACGGGCATGACCCAGATCGAAAGTTGGGAGAAGGAGCGTATCGAGTCACAGATGGAAACGCCAAGACTATGGCATAAGATCCGCGCCAACTACCAGAAGATTCACGGGAAGCCACTTCCTGCTCTGACCTCATGGACAAACAGGGATCACCAATCGGAAATGGAGGTGGAAATGTCAGAGATGGAGCCTGGTGTCGGCACAGAGGAGGAGTCCGTCGTTCCAGCAAACTTCACGATCGACGATGTGAATTTTCCTTACGACATCACCGCTTGGAAGAATACCACCAATGCTCTGGGGCCAGTTTGGAGTTGGCTGCTTCCGTGGGGTGGACCTTCAGGCACTGGTGTATCGTTTGAAGTCAACACCGAGGTCGAAGACCAACTCGACTTGCCTTGGCCTCCTGATCAAGACGATCAACTGAAAGATCAGGTCAATGAAAACATAGTGCTGAACGCCGAGAACGAACCATACGTGGTGCGTCCGGATTTCTTAAGAAGAAACGAACTGGGACGTACGAGGTGGATGAACGATTTCGGTGAGACATTGGATGACTTTGGTGTTGATCTCGATGCCGAAGGCGACGAGGTGGACCAACTGTTGAGGAACAGAGTTGCTTCCAACAACCCTTCCGATGAAGAGTAGCTTACCGTATGTGATGTTATCCATCGGGGGGTTTGAAACTGGCATACATACTAGGGGAGATAGAGAAAAAGGTAAAACTGATAAAACATAGAACTAAAAGTTATTTTTTTGTTTGGGTTTTTTTGATTTGAGTTGTTTTAGTCGGGGTCAGTTTCTCAAACGATCGGGAATGACGCCTTTGGTCTTATCATCAGCATCCTTCATGGAAACATCGGCATCCTCAGCGTCAACCCTGTCGACAGTGTCGTCCTGTGGCATCGTCGAGTCGCCCTCGATGGTCACATCAGGCCTGACATTGGACTCATCAGGTTTGTCCTCAGGCTGAGCTGGCTCTTCAGGCTTGGCCTCCTCTTCAACAGGGACCTTCTCGGTGGAAATAGCAGCGTACTCATCACCACCTTTGGAAGAAAGGAGATCAAACTTCTCCTGATGTTTGGAAACACTGTCCTCATCGATGTTCTTCTTCCATCCGTATTCGCCGTCCAGAGCTTCCTTCAGAGAATCCAGCTTCTGCTCCTTGGTCTTGAAGTTGCCCAGCTTTCCAGCGAACACAGTGTTTCTAGTGAATTCATCGTATCCACCTGGCTCAAAGAATAACTTGTAAGTGTTGAGGTCAACCTTGACCTTGAGCTTGGACTCAGAAACACCTTCGTAGTCTGTGTTTTCCTCGTCATCCTCGTCGATAGAACCAGGCAAGAACGGAATTGAGATCTTGGAGGTTGGGATACCCTCGGTAGGGTGGGACATGGAGTACGTAGTGAGGTAGTAGTTCCACTCATCTTCGTCAGACTTGTCGTTCTTCAGAGTCAAGTCAGAAACAGCCACAAACGTTACGTCGACGGTGTTCTTGACATCGTTGAACACAAGGTTGAACATGTTCTCCTCGGAACCCATGAGGGATCTCACCTGCATACGGTAGAGAATCTGTTCCTTGGCGGTGGTGGCTGGTTTCTGACGGTCGTTGACCATAAGATCAACCATATCCGAGGTTCTGTGATCGGTCAAAATCGTGTGCATATGCTTGGCAATACCAGCAACAACCTTATCAACAGTGAAGAGCTTATAGGCCTTGTTTCTGTAACCCTGTCTCAGCGTCTCCTCAAACCACTGGTGCTCAAGATCTCCCTCAATCAACATCTCGGAGAACTTGAGAACCTGGGCGTAGCTATCAGAACCAGTGAAGTTGATTCCCATGTCCTCGAGGTTATTAGCAATCAAGTCCAGATCCTTAGCAAATTGAACTGGTTTTCTAGACTTGATTTCGTTGTTAACCTCGTCGTTCATCAACTTGATCTCATTGAGTCTCTCATAAAGAGCCTGCAAGTATCTGAAGAACACATATATCGTTGTGTTTGAGAAGAAGTTGTAGTCTGACCTCTTCGCTGGGGTAGGATCGAGAACCTTGCCGGATGCAACGGTGTTGACCCAGCTTTTGGAGGCCTCTTCAACCTCAGCTGGCACGTCCCCATCAGTCTCAGGAGCAGGTGTGGTAGGAGCAGAAGACTCGTCATCTGTCTGCATTTCCTTCAAGGTCTTACTCTTCTTCAGCACATCCTTAAGCAAGTCACCACCGTGAACACGCTTCTTAGACTGCGAGAGAGTGACAGATGTAGCAGACTGAGCGTTCTCCTCAGAGTCTGAACTTTCCTCTTCTTTAGAAGCTCTCAGACTGAGCTCTGCATCGATATACTCAGCAGAAAGCGAGAAGAAGGAAATGTAAAAGTTTTTCAGGAAAGTCTCCAGCCTCTCCTTGTCGTTGGCAGAATAGTTTGACGAGTGGCGCAAAAAGACGAGAACCAAGTTGAGGATATCAATCATCACCGAGTAATTGTCAAACTTGTAACTGAGCTGTTCCTTAGGCTTGGGTGCGTATGGGTTGAGTCTCTTTTGTGCCTGCTCCATCTTGATGGTGCTGATCTCACTAACCAACTGTTTGGTCGTAAGCAACTTCTTGTCAGTTTGTTTGAAAGTCAAACCCAGGTGATCAAGAGACTTGTAGAACACCTTCTGTTCCATCTCACGCCAAACCTTGTTCCACTCTCTGTGAGATCTCTTCCATTCCTCATCCTTCTGCTTCAACCTCTTCAAAACAATAGGCACTGCAATGGCAGGATTTTCATGGAGAGCATCAATGACTTCGAAACCACTGACTTTGTCGTAAATCTTTCTGATAACCTTCTTGTAGATGGTGACTGAATTGTGATTGAGACCAGGAGGAAGCTTAAAGTTGAGCTTTTCCTCAGAAGTCATGTTGGCAATCCTATTGGCGATAGTCTCCAAAGTTTGGATAGTTCTGAGATTGGCCTCCATGTAGAAATCGTACTCGTGTCTCTCCTCCTCGATACGGAAAAGAATCTCCTCGTACTGGTTTTTCTTATGGGCAACGAATCCAGAATCCTCAGAAGCCCATGTAGGATGTCCAACCCATTCGTCATTGAGAACTTCCCAACACATCTCATCTCTACCTGAGCAAGGCATGTATGTCTCAGCCTTTGGTAGCAATCTATAGCTTGGACCACATGACTTGCACAGAGACAGATCCATCTGGTGCTTCTTGTATGTGATGTTCTCGATGTGAAGAGGCTTGTCTTCGTATCCGACAAAAGCCTTGAACCACTCGATCAGATCTCTGTACTGACCGATGAATCCATCGACTCTCTCGATGAGAGTCTCTTTGTCGATCACGTCATGCGAGTAGAGATTGATCATCTTCAAAAACTCATTGTAGGTCTGTTTGTTTCCGATGGCCTTTTTCACCTTGTCAAAGAACGAAACCTCCTCAGATAGAGAGGAGCTCTTGGTCGAAGGTCTGACAGGTTCAGGAACACCCGGAAGCAAAGAGGGGGTTTCAGACAGTTCTCTGGAGCGCCTCTTTGGAGACCCACGCATGCTAGACACAGGTGGCTCAGCGTAAGCCTGGGGAATCTGCTGCTGTTGGTTCTTCAGCAACTGCTGCTCAAACGCAGAAACTCTTCTCTTCTTCTCCTTGCCCTGAATCACAGTTGGTGTTGGGAAGTTCCCCACTGGAGGAAGCTGCACCTTACCATACTGGTTTCTATCGTAGTACTCCTGTGGAGTAGGCTGGTACTCCATCTGCTGTGCCGAAGTATCGGGTAGAAACTGCTTGAAGTCATCTAAGAGATCCGGAGCATTCTGGAAAAGTACAATCACCTGCTGGTAAACCTCGTTGATCGGCTTGAGACCCTTCTGGTACATCTGCAAGTTCTCCAAGAAGTTCTTGTAGATGTCCGGTTCGTTGGCAAATCGCGTCTTGATCTTGTTAACGTAGGTGATGGCGTGGTTGAACTCAACTGGAGAGCTATCTCCCACGGGTTGCATGTTCTCTGGAACGTGCGGTTGACCCATGTCGCCGTTCACCTGATGCATGGGAGGAGGTGGCGGAGGCTGTGGCATCTGCTGTTGCTCAGAGTACTGACGGTAGTCCATCTGAGGAGGCTGTTGTGGCTGTGGCTGCTGGGGCTGCTGCTGCTGCTGCTGCTGCTGCTGAGCTAGCGATCCCCACTTCTCCTCGTAACTGAGACCATCCAAGGCTCCGGAGTCATGTCTCGTGGTGGTACCCATGGGTGTTGTGACTCTGATAGGATTGGGATCCGATGGATCAAGAGAGCACTCGATCCTGTATCCAGGGGGCAGAAAGGTGTTGAACCCCTGAATCAGATTTGGGTGACCTCTGAAGAGAGTAGAGACTCTGTCAATAACACCCGGAGTATCGATGCTTGTGTTCGTTAGTATCGAGTGAAAGATCGGAAATAACAACAGAAAAAAAAACTTACTTCTGGCACTTGAAGTCTTTCATGATGTCGAGGAAGTGATTGTACACGTCGGTCTGATGCTGAAACTGCACCTTCACCTGATCGAGGTACGACAGCGCATCCTTGACATTCAGAGGTCTGTACTGCGGAAGAGCAGCACCACCCGGCTGTGGTTGTTGCTGCTGCGGAGGTGGAGGAGCCTGCTGAGAAGCCACCCCTGGAACCATTTGCTGCACTTGGTGGGTTTGAAACTTTGGTAGGTTCTGTTGGATGTTCTGAATCAGAGACTTGTTAGTCAAAGAGAGCTAAAATACCGCAGATACACCTTTTCTCTGTGATTCTTCTCCAAAGGGGGGGGGATGTGATGAGACGTGTCGGAATCCTAACAGACGATCAAAATTTTTTTAATCTTCAGCTTAGAATGACGGCAGGATCTGCAAGTCTGCTGTACACAGTCTGGCTATGTGGTGTTCCCTGAGAGTTCAGCAAAAGGATACCGAAAGAAGGTGTATCTAGACAAGGAATAGAGGAATACTCACTGTAATTGGAGGAAAGTTGTTCCCGCCGCCGATGGGCTTGGATTCTGAAAGAGAGGGTAACCACTCTCCGGCTTGTATAGGGCGATTAGTACTTGATAGACAGACTGAAGCCGGTAAATATATCCCGGGAATATGGGCTGATACCAGACGAGTAGCGATACATACCGTTGTCCGGCTTGGGGATGATTGGAGGCTGTGGCTGTTGACTGGGTGCTGTTAGTACTCTGTTTATGGGTAGCCCCCCGAGGACGACTAGGCGCAATAGGCTCATCCATCGCGTTCCCGAGCCCTTCTGTTCGGCGAGACACAGCCAGCAGTGACAAAACCACCGCTGGATTCGTTCACAAGACATAAACAACTCGGGAGTTCCTCAGAGACGGTGGCAAAAACGTTGCAGGGGAAACTTACTTCATCTGATCCTTATCGATATCGTTAGAGGCTCGCCAGGATTCTTGGGTGGACATCGTCGGAAGATAAACAGCGGTGGATACTCAAACGAGCAAAAGAAGAGCAAACTGTCTTCCCTCTGTGTTGAATAAACAGTATGAAACCGCAAGAGAAAAAGCCACAAGAAAAGACGGGGAGCACTAAGGGGGCTGCCGCTTGAAAAAGTGTGTCAAAGAGGGGAGTCACGTGACAGTTATGTGCTTATGTAATGCGAAAAATAGTGTGCCGGGTCCAACTCCTTTTTGCCTGCGCTCTTCGTCCAAAGCTCCTCTTTTTACGCTCTTTCCTCGGTCCAATCAATCACAGAACCATCCAGGGAAAATGAATGCTCCAGATAGATTTGAGCTCTTCATATTGCCAGAGGGCGTGCCAAAGTATGTATCCGTTCTGTCCCTGAGACTCAGAGATCCGCCACTAACAGCGACATAAGGCTCAAGATAACACCCGACTCTAGGGTTCCAAACTGTATCATAGTCAAATTTGAGAGAGAAGACCACACGCTGGCAAACCTGTTACGACAGGAACTCATCAACGATCCCAAAGTGATCTTTGCCGCCTACAAAGTCGAACATCCACTGTTTGCAAACTTTGTCATGAGAATACAAACGGAGGAGGGTATAAGGCCCAGAGAGGCGCTTATGAACGCATGTAACAGACTGATCAACAAGCTCGGATCGTTGGGCGAGAAGTTCAAGGCCGAATGGGAGCTGAAATCGCTGCTTGCCGGAGGAGAGAACGACGACTACGCCATGTGAAGGTGTGTACATTATCTGGATATTACTAGTGTTTTGAAAAGAAGCGGATTAGATAAAAGAGAATAAAACGAAGAGAAAACAGCGAACTTTGCGAACACCTTTCACGGTATCATCTTCTGCTTCAAAGCAGTCTTGATCATCTGGTACTTGATGTTGAAGTAGGAGTCTCCAGTCTGGAGGAAATCTCCGTTGGCGAGCACCTCTCCGAGAGAACAAAGCTCAACTTTCTTCTCAGGAGTGACGTGGAAGAGACAGAGGCCTCCCTGCGATATGACGATCTTGTGGTGGTCTGTGAAATTGAACTGGAAAGTTCCGTTACTCAGCTCAAACATGATGAAGTGCTCCTCCCTGGTGTATCTTCTGAGGAAGATGTCGCGCGACCTGGTATATCTGCGGCAGTCTGTGAGATCCGACAAGTGCAGAATCATGTAGTTGTTGAAGAACTCAAAGATCTCCATATCGTCGTGCAACTCCTTGGGGATCATGGAGGAACTGTACTGCTGCATGGACCAGCCTTTAGCCTCATCTGCCTCGATGTACATGATGTCATTTGTGGGTATGAACTTGACAATCGTGTGTCCACCTTCGGAGAAAAGAAGCCCCATGGCATTGGTAGAAAGCTGATACGAGAAACCGTACTTGTTAGAGTAATCGACCCACTTGCTGATCATGACTGGTTCACGCAGAGTAGTGGTTGTCTCGAATGTACTCTCAACTTTCTGCATGTTGTGCAGGACCGTGTAGATCTCCTCGTTCATGACCTCCGTCATTTTGTTCTGATACTTGGCCTCGTTGGCCAGTCTCATCCTAAGTGGTTTTATCACTTTTGGTGATATCTCCTGGTACTTGGATTTGGTATTGCCTGGAGAGAGAGATTGTGGCAAAAGTGTCTTTGGCTTTTCGCTCTGCAGATCCGTCTTGAGAATCTCAACCGGAGTTCTCTTGTTATCGTCGAATCCGACGCTCTGCTTGGCACTGATAAAGTTTATCCTCGATTCTTCCATGGTGAGGAACTCGAGAGACTTTGGAGTCTTTCTGAGAGACTCCATGGTGATCTTGCTTGGGAACAAGCCTTCCTTGAACCAGGGGCTTTCGAGGATCTCTACCACACTAGGTCTCTCAAGTGGGGAGGCAGATAGGAGACTCTTGATGAGCTTGACTGCACTCATAGAAACCGTGTGGGTAGAGGGGAACTTGAGGTCGTTGGCCTTGATTCTCTCGTAGATGACCTGAACATCCTTGTTCTGGAATGGGGGTTTTCCAAAGAGCAAGGCAAATATCATGATACCGATGGCCCAAATGTCCACCTCGAAACTGTGTCCAGTCTCTTTACCACCGAGCACCTCGGGTGCGATGTAGTTGGGAGTACCACAGATGGTATATCTCTTCTTTGTCTCAGAGCCCATCGACGATGCGAGACCGAAATCTCCAATCTTGAGGTTCATGTCCGGATCGAAGAAGATGTTACCAAGCTTGAGGTCTCTGTGAATGATCCTTCTGGAGTGCAAGTACTTGACCGCACCTGCAATCTGCACAGAGAAAAATCTAGCCTCCGGCTCGGTGATTGTCTTTCTTGCCTTGAGCAAGTCCATGAGCGACTGGTTGGGACAAATCTCGAGGAGAATGTAGACATTTGTATCGTCCTCAAAACAGTCGATGAACTGGACGATGTTTGGGTGGTTCATGGACTTGTGGATCTTGATCTCTGACAGAAGCTTGGTCTTTGTCTTCTCAGATTTGATCGAGGCCTTGGCAACCGTCTTAGCGGCAAAGATCTTACCGCTCTCGTCCTTCATCTGGAAACAGCGCGCAAAGCCACCTTCTCCGAGGAAAAGGCCTCTGTGGTATCCACGGCCGGTTCTTGTACGCACAACGCTGGGCGGAGTCTTGCACAGACTAGACAGCTTTTCTCTCTTCTTCTTCTTCTCAACGTCCTTGCCCTCGTAGCGCTGGTTGTTGCTTGCCCTGACCGTCTTGAGAGGAGTCTGGAATGCGTTTGTTCTCACATTCATCTCGGCGTGGTTCAGAGCCTGTAGTGCTCCGTTCGATGTCATTTCAGATCAGGTCTCTCGCTTATCGAAAACGCTCAGCACAGTTATGGGGAGTGTTAACTGGGAGGAGGAATAAAGGAAAGGAAGTAAAGAAAGGAGGCAGGATCTCTTTGAAACAAGGGTTATTTCCAAAAGTGCAAATAAGGTAAACACCGCAGAGCTTGTTTCCCTTTTGCCGTTTCGAGCCGATGACCTGCGTGTACTGACAACAACACCCGGATTCTGTTGTGTTCAGCCCTCTCTTACTGACACGTCTTAGAAATGACAGTATGGTAGTGTGCCACCGAGTGCCAACGCGCGCGTGTTTTTTTCTTCTCCTCCCGCCTTCTCCGTCGCTTTTTTAGACCGGCCGGAACCTCACTTTTGATTGTGTCGCAGTTAGCAATGTCTTCGGATATGGAGGATTCTAAGCCACTGGCGGAACTTGCGAAAGGCTCCAAGAGACCCAGGAAGAAGGTTGTGCAGAGTGATTCGGACGATGACATGCCTCTATCGATGATCAACACGCAACCCAGTGAAACTTCTCTTTCTTCTGACGAGGACGAGAAGCCTGCTGCTAAGAAGAGAAAGAAGGCGGCTCCCAAGAAGAAGGTGCAGGTCAAGAAGGAACCCAAACCGAAGAAGGAACCCAAAGCCAGACAGCCCAAGGCTGTAACGAAAGCTGTCAAACAGGTCAAGAAGGAGGAGGACAAGAAGGAGGAGACCCCAGACAACGAAGCGGAGGAGACCAACAAGTGGTGGGAGGCTGAAGATCTGAACGGAGAGATCAAGTGGGAGTCTCTCGTGCACAATGGTGTTATCTTTCCTCCAGAGTACGAGCCTCTTCCATCCAACGTTAAGTTGATATACGACGGGAAACCAGTCTCCCTGCCACCGGCAGCAGAAGAAGTTGCTGGATTCTTTGGAGCCATGCTGGAGACAGATCACGCAAAGAACCCGGTCTTTCAGAAGAACTTTTTCAACGATTTCCTGAAAGTATTAGAGGAGAGCGGTGGTTGTGAAGACGCAAAGATCACAGACTTCAGCCTTTGCGATTTCAGCGACATTTATGCCTATTTTGAGATGAAGCGCGAGGAGAAGAAGGCCATACCAGCTGCTGAGAAGAAGAGATTGAAGGCTGAGCGCGATGAAGCCGAGGAGAAGTACAAGACTTGTTATCTTAACGGTCGCAAGGAACCAGTCGGTAACTTCAAAGTTGAACCTCCTGGATTGTTCAGAGGACGTGGGGCACACCCAAAGACAGGAAAGCTCAAAAGAAGAGTTATGCCAGAAGATATAGTGCTCAACATGAGTGAGGATGCTCCTATACCACCACCACCGCCAGGACACAAGTGGGGCGAGGTCAAGCACGATAACAAGGTTGCATGGTTGGCTATGTGGCGTGAAAACATCAGCAACAGTGTGAAGTACGTCAGATTCGGAAACAGTTCGTCGTTGAAGGGTATGAGTGACTTCAAAAAGTTTGAAAAGGCTAGAGAGTTGAAGGACCACATCGAGGAAATCAGACGCGATTACACCAAGAACCTGAAATCTGAGCTCATGCTCGATAGGCAGATGGCCGTTGCCACTTATCTGATCGATATTTTTGCACTGAGAGCCGGTGGTGAAAAGTCAGACGATGAAGCGGACACGGTTGGTTGTTGTTCGCTGAGATTCGAACACGTCTTTCTGAAGCCTCCCAACAAGGTGGTGTTTGATTTCCTCGGTAAGGATTCTATCAGATTCTACCAGGAAGTTGAAGTTGATAAGCAGGTGTTCAAGAACCTCAAGATCTTCAAGAAACCACCCAAGCAACCTGGTAACGATCTGTTTGACAGACTCAACCCTCAAATCTTGAACAAACACTTCCAGAAGTACATGCCTGGTCTCAGTGCCAAGGTCTTCCGTACCTACAACGCTTCGAAGACGATGCAGGACCAGCTGGATCTCATCCCAAACGAGGGAACCGTCAACGAGAAGGTTGTCAGATTCAACGCTGCCAACCGTGAGGTTGCCATTTTGTGTAACCACCAGCGTACTGTTGGTAAAAACCACGAGGTGAGTGTCGCGAAGATTCAGGAGAGGATCAAGGAGATGATCTGGCAGAGAATCAGAATCAAGAGGATGATCTTGCAGCTTGACTCGAAACAGAAGAAGAAGGACCCCAAGTACTTTGAGGAAATGGACGATCTCACCAAGGAGGACGAGGCAACCATTCAAAAGATGTTCTTGGAGAAGGAAGCAGAAAAGATCACCAAGAAGTTTGCGCGCGATAACGACAAGCTCAAACAGGAAAACGCACAGCCACTTCCAGAGACCGAGTTGAAGACCAGACTCGAAAAGGTCAGAGAACTTGAGAAGGAGTTTGCCAAGGAGCTCAAGTCTCGCAAACCAGAGGTGAAGGCTGGAGCCACGGTGGAAAAACTACAGGCACAGGTTGAGAAGCTCAACCTCAGAATAACAAACACCACGCTCCAGCTCAAGGATAAGGAGGATAACTCCCAGGTTGCACTCGGCACTTCGAAGATGAACTACATCGACCCCAGACTCACCGTCATGTTCTCGAAGAAGTACAACGTTCCAATCGAGAAACTTTTCACGAAAACCCTCAGAGAGAAGTTCCAGTGGGCAATCGAGTCCGCTGATGCAGACTGGAGGTTCTGATAGATTACAGATATACAGAATATACATATACATGTGTATACATATATGAATTACCGATAAAATAAAACTTCCATTACATAAGCAGGCAAGATCTAAGCGCGTCCTGCAAGGGAAAAACGCCTCCTTTCAGAGGCCGAGCGCGTCTCTCGCTTGATTTCCGATCTCATTCTTCCTTTTCTTCCTCCGTTTTCTCTTTGTTCTTCTCCCGCAGATCAGGATCACAGATAATGGACAAATCAGTACTGGTATTACTTTGGGCGGCGGTGGCAAGGGCAGGTCTCCCTGCACTGACAACCTCAAAGTCCTCAACCACAACGAGAAGTTCAAGCAGCAGCAGCAGCAGCAGCAGCACCAAGACCACGACAGGCAGTTCCAGCGATTCAAGCAGCTCGTCGAGCTCCAGCAGTTCGTCCACGACCAGCACGTCTACCCACTACACATTCACAGCAGAGGTGCCCACGGAACTGTCACCGTGGATCTCCTCAGAGTCAGACACCAGGGGAACGGTGTTCATAGCCGTGGGGGCGGTTCTGTTTGCTGGTTTGCTTCTGTTTGTGTCGTGGCGAGCCATCTCTCACCTGAGGTCCTGGAGACACGCGAAACAGACTGGCAAGGAGAAGATGTACCAGTACGGAGGAGGTGCGGACGCGGAAAGTAGCATGTTCACGTACGACGCGAGTGTCTTCCACCAGAAGGGCATGTACAGCTCCAACACGAGCTACATGGACGGAGACAGCACTCTGGGAATGGACCACCGTTCCGTGTACTCGTTCCAGTCGAATATGGACGACGTCACGTCACAGGGCAGGACTCTGAAGAACGCCCTCACCAACAACAGCACCACTCTGAACAACATGCCCCGCACACGCGCATCGTACATATCGCCGATCAACGAGATCATGAAGCAGCAGATGATGGTGAACCTGCAACCCCCTCTGAGTGCTCACTCAGACTCGAGCTTCAACCTCCCGCCAAGCTCAGCATCAACACCACGCGCCATACAGCAGCATGACATCCTTGCGGAACACAGTTTCGAGTCTGTGCCGCATAGGCAGAGTGTCTACGGAACCCTTGGGCCAGAGCCAAGACAGCCAGCGGAAAACAACAGGCATAAGCGACCACCCAGTGTGGTTCTCGACGAGATTCTCAGAGATGAGTTTGATCTATAACTACTGCATTGTTATATAAATATTTCAAATCTTTTGTTTGTAGATAATGTGTCTATGAAAAGGTTCAACGATCCACCTCACCGAACACCAAATCCATGGTACCGATGATGGCAACAGCGTCTGGCAAGAGGTGACCTCTGGAAATGTGGTCGAAGGCGGCCAAGTGGGCAAAACCAGGGGCACGAATCTTACATCTGTATGGTCTCTCCGAACCATCACTGACGACGTAAACACCCATCTCACCCTTTGGAGCCTCGATGGCGGTATAAGTCTCACCCTGTGGCACGGCGTAACCCTTGGTGAAGAGCAAAAAGTGGTGGATGAGGGCCTCCATATCCTCCTTCATGAGGGACTTGGCTGGAGTGGCAATCTTGAAGTCCTCAACCTTGACTGGTCCAGCTGGCATGTCGTTGATACACTGTTCGATGATTCTCAGCGACTGTCTGAACTCGGCCATTCTGATGAGGTATCTGTCGTAACAATCACCGTTGGTACCGACTGCAAGGTCAAACTCAACCTTGTCGTAGGCGTCGTATGGCTGAGACTTTCTAATGTCGAATGGGATACCAGAGCCTCTGAGCATGACACCGGAAAGACCGTAATTCAAAGCGTCTTCGGCGGTGACAACACCAATGTCGATTGTTCTCTGCTTCCAAATTCTGTTGTCGGTGAGCAACTCTTCGGTCTCATCGATTCTGTCACCGAACTGAGTGGCCCACATGTATATATCGTCCAAAAGACCGGCTGGCAGATCCTGCGAAACACCACCTGGTCTAACATAGGCAGCGTGGAGACGGGCACCGGACACTCTCTCGTAAAACTCCATCAGCTTCTCTCTTTCCTCGAAACCCCAGAGGAATGGGGTAAGCGCACCAACATCCATGGCGTGGGAAAGAATGGACATGAGGTGGTTAAGAATTCTTGTGATTTCACCAAACATGGTTCTGATGTACTGTGCTCTGATGGGCACTTCAACGTTGAGCAACTTCTCAACAGCGAGAGCAAACACCTGCTCGTTGGTCATCATCGAAACGTAGTCGAGACGGTCAAAGTATGGAAGCGCCTGCATGTAAGTCTTGGACTCGATCAACTTCTCGGTACCTCTGTGCAGCAGACCAACGTGAGGATCGGACCTGATGATTTCCTCACCGTGGAGTTCGAGAATCAATCTCAGCACACCGTGGGCAGCTGGATGCTGTGGACCGAAATTAAGGGTGAAATGTCTGATCTTGGACTTTCTCACTGGGAAGTCAGCAGAGTCCTCATTGGCCAAGTTCCATGTCTCGTATTCGTGGGCCTCCTTGGCAAACTCCTCGTAGGAACCAAGGGCACTCTCAAGCTCAAGAGGCACCTGACGGAGCTCAGAAGAACCGCTTTTCTTTATGCGGTAGAAATCGTTATTCTCCTGTGTCTGTGCAGCTCTGAGCTGGCCAACGGTAGAGAACAGCCTGCCACCAGCAACAGACCTGGGCACACTGCGGGCAGTCTTCACAAACAAACGACTGGCCAACATTCCTTGTGGTTTTTGGTGAAAGAATCTGATGGAGAATAAATAAATATCGAGCAGATAGACCAGACCAGGGGAGAGACAAGATGGGCTTCAAACTCTACAAGCCCAATTGGCAAAAACGGGGAATTGATTGGCTGGATCCTTTATTTGGTTTGCACACAACTGACCCGCCCCCCACATGGCAGAGTCAGCGGCGAGGAGAAAAATTCTTTGAGTTTCCAACGACCCGCTCTCTCGCCACCCATATAAGCTCTCGATCTTGTCCTCCCTTTTCCTTCCTCAACTCCCCGATCCATCTTTACCAATACACTTATCCAACCATGCCACGTTCTTCCGGTCGTCGTTCCGCTCCATCCAGACCAGCTGCTAGACCAGCCCAGTCGAGATCTGCCTCTACAATGGCAGCTCCTGCTTCCGCTGCCCACCACCCAGCGCCAGTCCAGTCTGCCCAGCAGACCAGACAGCCAGGTATGTTTGCGCAGATGGCTTCCACCGCTGCCGGTGTTGCCGTCGGTTCCGCCGTCGGTCACACCATCGGTGCCGGTATCACCTCCATGTTTGGTGGTTCTTCTTCTGCTCCTGTCGAGCAGCAGCAGGCCGTTGCGCCAGCCAGCGCCTACGCCGACGAACATGCTTCCAAGGCCTGCGATGTTGACGCCAGAAACTTCACCAGATGTCTCGAGGAGAACTCCGGAAACTTCCAGATCTGCGACTACTACCTGCAGCAGCTCAAGGCCTGCCAGCAGGCTGCTTCCCAGTACTAGTTTGGGAGTGGTTTTCTGAACAACACACAAATATCTAAACAAAACGTCGCAAGTTACAAGCATCACTCTTATATATAAGCCGAAATATTAGAAAGCTATTTATTCTTAGTACTCAGACACCTCCTCTACCGAAGGACAGGTACACATCAGGTTCATGTCACCGTAAGTATCGTCAACTCTGGCAACGGTTGGCCACACTTTGTTCTCCTTGAGAAATGGCAGCGGGAAAGCAGCCTGTTCTCTGGTGTATCCTCTGTTCTCCCAGTCGCCACTTACAACATCCTTGAGGTCATGTGGGGCGTTCTTCAAAACCTGTCCCCAAGATTCTCCCTTGCCCAAGGCGTCGATCTCCCCACGGATGGAGATCATAGAGTCAACGAAACGGTTGAGCTCATCCAAGTTCTCAGACTCGGTCGGCTCAACCATGAGGGTTCCAGGCACGGGGAAAGACATGGTTGGTGCGTGGAATCCGTAGTCCTGAAGTCTCTTGGCCACATCTATGGCCTCAACACCTAGCGTTTTGAGAGGTCTCAGGTCAATGATGAACTCGTGGCCGCAGTACTTGATCGCAGACTCAGACTTGGCAGTCGATCCAAGGAACATGATGTCGTAGTAGTCCTTGAGTCTGTACATCATGTAGTTGGCGTTCAGAATGGCAATGATCGAGGAGTACTGGATGTTCTCACCACCCATCATCTTGATGTATGAGTAACTGATGGGTAAGATCGAAGCCGATCCGAAGGGAGCAGATGCAACTGGGTCTATGCTCTGGGGGTTGGAGTGCGAAGTCTCGACGACAGGGTGTGTTGGGAGGAATGGGACAAGGTGCTCCTTGACACAGATAGGACCAACACCTGGACCTCCACCACCGTGTGGGATCGAGAACGTCTTGTGCAGGTTCAGATGACAGGCATCGGCACCCAGATCACCCGGAGAAGTGAGTCCAACCTGAGCGTTCATGTTGGCACCATCGAGGTAGACCTGGCCGCCGTGGGAGTGAATGATGTCAATAGCCTCCTTTATACCGGGCTCAAAGAGACCATATGTGGATGGATATGTGATCATGGCCGCAGCAAGCTCGCTTGAGTGCTTGGCAGCCTTCTCCTGGAGATCGGCGAGATCAAGAGAACCGTTGGAAAGACACTTGACTGGAACAACCTTGAGACCAGCCATTGCTGCAGAGGCGGGGTTGGTACCATGAGCAGAAACAGGAATGAGCACAATCTTACGGCTGGTCTCACCCTTGGACTCGAGGTACTTGCGCATGATGCTGAGAGCAGTGTACTCACCCTGAGCACCAGAGTTGGGCATGAGCGTGGTGGCTGCAAAACCAGTAATGTCAGCCAGATCGGCCTCAAGCTCATCGATCAGCTGCTTGTAACCTGCAGCCTGGTCCTTTGGCACGAATGGGTGAAGGTTACCAAACTCAGGCCACGAGAGAGTCAACATCTCAACAGTAGCGTTCAACTTCATGGTACACGATCCCAATGGAATCATAGAGGTGGCCAGAGAGATATCCTTCTGCTGCAACGCGAAAAGGTATCTGAGCATGGCTGTCTCTGTGTGGTATGTGTTGAAAACGGAGTGACTCAAGACCTCATCCTTTCTGAGCCATTCAGTTGACACAGAAGGAAGCTCGGAGACCTCGCCGAGAGGCTCGCCGGTGAAGAGCTCAACAAGCTTGCCCAACTCTTCCTTGGTGATGGTCTCATCCAAAGAGAGCTGGACAGTAGAGTCGTCAACTTTGTGGAGATTGAATCCAGCAGCGACACAACGCCCGAGAAAGGCATCTGCAGACTCTCCGCTGAGCTTGACTGCGAAAGTGTCAAAGAAGTTCTTGGTGAGCACCTGGTGGCTGGAACTGTCGGCAATCTTGCCTGACAAGACGTGAGCAAGGCCGTAGACCCTAGAAGAGATCTCTCTGAGACCACCGATACCATGGTAAACAGCGTACATGGCAGATATGTTGGCGAGAAGAGCCTGTGCGGTACAGATGTTGGAGGTGGCCTTCTCTCTCTTGATATGCTGTTCACGGGTCTGCAGAGCGAGTCTCAGAGCTGGGTTTCCAAGACGATCCTTAGAGACACCAATGAGTCTGCCTGGCATCTTTCTCTGCAACTTCTCCTGGACTGCAAAGAAGGCAGCATGTGGGCCACCGTATCCCATTGGAACACCAAATCTCTGTGAAGTACCAAGTACGATATCGGCGTTGAACATCGAAGGTGGGTGTAAGAGTGTGAGGGCAAGCAGGTCTGAAGCCACAGAAAAGAGGCCCTTGTTGGCATGCACGATCTCCGAGATCTCGATGTACCTCTTGATAGAGCCAATGGAGCCGTCTGTGGCAGGGTACTGGATCAACGCGCCGCAGATCTGGTCCCTGATGCCCTTGAGTGTCTGCAGACCTTCTTCTGTGTCCAGGTCGGTAACGACAATCTCGATGTCGGTGGTGGTGGCTCTGCTCCTGATGACAGCTAACGTCTGCTCGTGGACTTTAGCATCGACAACGTAAGTCTTTTTCTTACCGCGCAGACCGTGGTAACTCAAGAGCATGGCCTCAGCGGCTGCGGTTCCCTCGTCTAGCAGGGAAGCGTTGGCAACAGGGAGACCAGTGAGGTCTGTGATCATCGTCTGAAAGTTGAGCAGACTCTGCAAACGACCCTGCGACACCTCAGGCTGGTATGGGGTGTAGGAGGTGTACCATCCGGGGTTCTCCAGAAGGTTTCTCTGGATCACCGGAGGTAAGATGGTTCCGTAGTAGCCTTTTCCTATGAGCGACTTGTACACCTTGTTCTTAGACGCAATATCTTTGAGCTTGGCAATCATCTCCGACTCTGTGTAACCCTGTGCTGGTTCCACCTTGAGAGGTCTTCTGACAAGCACGTTCTCGGGGACAACTTTGGCGATAAAATCTTCGAGATCACCGACCTGGAGCACAGAAAGCATCTTGTCTGCCTCCTTAGGGGTAGGTCCAAGATGTCTTCTTGCAAATGTGTCAAGAGAGCTGAGTTTGTCGTGGGAAGCGCTCAGCTTGGGATCCCAAACCGACTCGTACTTCTTAGAAGAGATCTCTGCTTGGGTGGCAAGGAGCCTGGAGGTACGCAATTGAGGCACTGCGTGTCTTGCGACCGCCACTCGGAGCCCGCCAAGTCTAGATGTGTATCTGAGCATCTGTGGAATTCGTTAGTGACCATTAAACGCCAAACACAAGGGCAGCCACGTTCTTATCATGTGGGGGTACTCTAAGAGATCTACCCGTCGATTTCAACACTTACAACTGAAAGACGGTTTCTGAATAACAAAACTCAATAGAGGAAAAGAGCTTCGCACAAAGAAGAGCAGAAATATTGCGGTTGAGAGCGTTTAAATAAAAGTTTTTTTTAGAGGAAAAGCGCCATATGATAAGGCAAAGGCTTATGCGCCTGACTCTGCTTTTCGTTTTTCTGACTCTGCTGCTGAGTTTCTGACTCTGTCGAGACGCCAACCAAACTGTTTCTCTTTTTTTTTTTTTGTTTTTTTTTGTATTTTGATTTTCATTAACAATGTTTATACAATTCACCGGATGCGCACTGCCTGGAATCCCTTTCCGCTAACCACACCGGCCCAATCGCCCTCTGCGTCCCATGTGACGTTGTTTATCTCCATGTCCCCAGAGTACGCAAAAGCAGGAAGATCTGCAGCCATGTTCTCATAGAGATCGGTGGTCCGTGGACGGCTCGAGGATCTCGGTAACCGGCTCACATCCGAAGAGGACGAAGAGGACGAAGAAGAGTCTGGTTTTGAACTCCTTCCCTTGAGCTCGTTGAGATCGTAGACAAATGCCTGGCAGTCATCCGAGCCTGTCAATAACCAATTCTTGGTTGGATGCCACTCCATGCTGTTGATAGGAGCTTGGTGATGTGCCAGTGTCTTGATGGGCACTCCAGGGTATCTCAGATCCAGGACGATGACCCTGTTTCCCTTGGACTCAACAGTGGCAACGTGGTTGGCATTGTAGTTAGATGTGGCCAGTCTCAGTAATGGAGTAGACTTGGGAAGCTCGCTCTCCGGTGGGTTGTACGACACCGGACTCGTGGCCACAGATGAAGATGAGGATTTTGTCTTTGCAGTCTGTGGCTCATAGATGATCGTGGAGTGTTCCAGAGACCTCAGGTCGAACACACGTACCGAACCGTCGTTGCTGCAACTGGTGAAAACGTTCTTGTCTCCGTACAGAAACTTGACATCGTACACCTCGCTGTCGTGTGCAATCAGCTGAGTCTTGGCCGCTCCCTTTGTGAGATCCCATAGCGTGCACGTCGTGTCGACACTGCAAGTTATGATCAGTTTCGGGTCAACCACACTCCAGTCGAACGACGTCAATGGCGGCAGCTGGTTCAAGTTCTTGGTCTTGGAGTTAGACAGAGCAACCCTCTCGGCCAATCTGTAAGGCCCATTACCGTTCTCTGGATTCGATGACACCTCGTATATACGCAGACACTCGGAAGTGGTGGCTAGCCTTTCAGTTTGACTGGAACCAAGGCGCATGGATGGGTCCCATTGAAGCCGCGTCACGGGATAATTGACACTAGTCTCTGCTATTTTGTGGATGTCAAATCCCTGTATCTTTGCTCCCTCGCCATCATACATCATCTCCGAGTCGCTGTAATCGGGGAACGAATAGACAACCTGCAGTCTATTGGTGGTATCTTCTCTGTAGCTGCTGAGTGCTATCCTGCCAGTGTCTGAGTTCTTGATATTTGTCCAATCGCACTGGTACAACGGAAAGTGACTCTCGTAGTACGAAGATCGCGTTCTGGCGGTCTGTATGGTCTGCTGTTGCGTGAACGGCTGCTTGAAACTGCTGTTAACATCACCAATGGACTCTGGTATTGGTTAGTACCGTTGATATAAATCATCAGCTTTGTGACACTTACCCCCGTAGTGCGTGGACGAGTACGGTGTCTCTCCTGCAATCGAAAATCGCTTGCCGCGTTGCCAGTGGGTATCCATGATTCGTGTTCTCTTGGTTTGCTCACCAATACAAAAACCGAGCTAAACCACCAACACGCCACCGGGTATTCTCAGGGCACAAACTAAATCCGGAATGAAACGAGGACAACAACAGTGTTTAGAGCAGTGACTATACTCTCAAGTTATACTGCGGGTCTGTATCGTTGCGAGGGAGAGAAATCTGGACACAGAAGAAGAGGATGAGTGGTTTGTGGGACTTAAAGCTGGCTATCTGTCAGCCATCAACCCCTCTGCCCCGTTATGCAGCCCTGAACATCTTACAGAAGTGTCTCGATTAAATCAACGCCACACCGATGTAGTTCAATCTTGTTTTGGATTGATGGAGAAGCGATTGGTAAAGTAAATTGTATATCTTAGGAAAACCGAGATGCTATACAAGTTGGGGGTATCGGCTCATAAGAGCTAAAAGAAATATCGGATACTATCCGTTCTCCAGTGCTGAACCCAAGTCTATAGAATAAGGTAGAATAAGGGATGGGCTTGAACAGGGGAGAAGAAGATAGAACCGTCTTGTCATGAACGACAGAGAAAGGAGGCGGAAAAGAGTAGTAAAACAAGCCTGAAGGCAAGACCCTGGACCCATCGTCCGAGTTAAAAAGCAGCAAAATAACAAAGGGGCAAACGATCCAAAAGTAGACAAGAAAAAGTATCAAGTCAATTGTGAATCGTCGCATGATGATGGTTAGATGCGTCTGAACAACGCAACTGAATATGTTAAAACCCAAAAGATGAATGTGTGTAACGAATGGCAAAGATAACGAAGTGAAAGTTGGACAACACAAGTGTTGGAAATTGGGGGGCAGACAAGACGATTGATCTCACTGCATGATGACGTAAAATGTAAAAGGCCCTAAAACAGAGTGGAAGTAAAGATGATGATATCCTGAGATACAAAACCGGAAAGAAAACGAAAGTGATGGTGTGAGAAGTGAATAAGGTTTGATCTAGAGATTAGACCAAGAGAGCAGCAACAAAGGCAATACCACCGAGCAAGGCACCGGAGATGGCCTGCTTGTTGGCACCACCCTCCAAGAGAGAAACGGAGGCGGTGGTAGAAGCAGAACCAGAACCAGCAGCGGCAGAAGAGCCGGAACCGGAGACGGTAGCCAAGGTGGTGGAAGCAGAAGCCTCGGTAGCAGCGGCACCAGCAGAGGTAGCAGCGGCACCAGTAGCGGTAGCAGCGGCACCAGTAGCGGTAGCGGCAGCCTCAGTGGAGGTGGCAGCGGCTCCAGTGGCGGTAGCGGCCTCAGTAGCACCACGGGAGTTGACGAAAGAAACACCCTCAGTAGCGGTGGTGGTCTCAGTGACAGTCTCAGTGACGGCGTTGTAACCAACAGAGGTAGTCAAAACCTTCTCAGTGGACAATGGGCAGTAAGTGGTGTAGACAGTGACAACATCCTCAATGGTGGTGGTCAGAACAGTGACACCAGTTGGGACGGCAGTCTCAGAGCACTTGTTGTCCTTACAAGAAGTGATGGTGGCAGTGGTAACCTCAGCAAACTCAGTAACGGTAACAGTTGTGGCGAGGTAAGTGTCAGCAGATGGAGTGACGACAGACTCGTAAGTGGAACCGGAGAGTGGGCAGTAAGTGGTGTAGACGGTGGTGATACCCTCAATGGTGGTGGTGACCTCGGAAGCAACAGAAGTTGGGTCAACGGTAACGGTGACGGTAGAACCAGCAGCTGGAGTGTAGGTAGCCTCAGAAGTGGCGGTGAGAGGGCAGTAAGTGGTGTAAACGGTGACGACATCCGAAAGGGTAGTGGTCACAACGGTAACACCGGTTGGAACGGCGGTCTCAGAGCACTTGTTGTCCTTACAAGAGGTGATGGTGGCAGTGACAGTAGACTCAGCAACATCGGTGACTGTAAGAACAGTAGAAGCGGCAGAAGCGGTCTCGGTACCGTTGTATGGAATGTAAACGGTGTAAGAGACGTAGTAAGTGTCAACAGCACGCTTGACCTTGGAGCTGGAGTCGTAGACAGAGATCTCGAAGGAGGCGGTGAAGTACTCAGAGGTTGGGTCATGAACAGAACCAGTGGCCTGGTTGCTAAAGACATCAAAGTCGGCAGATGGGATGTGGCAGACAAGGTCGACCTCAGACTCGGTGGACTCGTCGGTTATCTGGGAGTTTCCGATGTTCTTACCATCCTTGAAGAAAGCGTTGTCGTTTGGAGCCCAGTGGTAGTTAGGGTGCTCACCAATAGAGACAATCTCGAAGTAAGTCCATGGGCCAATGGTAGTTGGAACGAAAACCTCCCAGACTGGGAAGCCACCAGCGTTCCAACCGGTACACCATGGAGCAACAGGACCAGTTGGGGTAGCGGCAGAGGAAGAGGTGTTTGTGTAAGCAGCACTGGCAGTGGCCAAGACTGCAAGAGCAGAGAAGAGGGCGGAAAACTTCATTTGATCTGAAAAAGCGAAAGACTGGGGAGAAGAAGAAGAAGAGAGAGAAGAAACCGGTGCATACAATGAGGCTATCCCAGACAATATATATTCCAGTCGAAACTGTCAAGTGAGAATCTCAATCTGAATGAGATTTCCCGATTCTTGTTGAAGAGTGTGTACGCTAGTATGCATTCGTATGCACGATCCTCATGCACGTAGCGTGGCTTGGAGAGGCCCGTTCCATTTGCGGAATTTCACCGCAAATTTAAACTTTCTCGTTTTCTCTTGGATTTGCTCATAGTCTCCTTGGATACCCCGTTTTAAACTTTGCAATTTCATTGAGCGAGCTAGGAACACAAGGGGAGAGAGAAGGTAGTTTAACGAGGGCTCAACAGCACAAAGTTAGCCCGATGGAGATGATACGAAAGCACCCACTCATAAGCCACGTGCAATTATGGGCTGCCTAATCTTGAGATGAGCGCATAGCCCATAGTGCTGGAACGAGCGTTTTTTTTACGAATTGGCTCTTGGTATTGTCCAATCTCGCTTAAAAGCATGGGTCGAGAATTTCAGCGGTTGGAAAAAGAAACGTGCATGAGTGTGTGTTTACCAATTCAATCCAAATTGGACCTTAAACTCGGCCCCTTTTTCGAGTTTCTTTGTCATAGCAACCTGTATATTTTTGTCGATTTGGTCTACTGTCGTCGCTAAGTCCCTTATGGTTTCCCAAAATAGCTCGGCTTAGTCGGTTCGACCTGTTGAAACTTGCGGCGAGACACCAGCGACCAAAGCGTGATTAGAGAGGCAGCCCAATTCATTTTTCAACATGCCCTCGACAACGCGTTCGGCAACCTGGACTCCGGCGGGACCAGAGAATGTGCCCTGTGTGTTGAATAATAAATCAAACAACAAAACATGCAGCACATTAGAAAATACCCGATTTGCAGAAAAAGGGGCTATTTAGACGAGGTCTGGAAAAGCCGCGGTCTGCAGTCCCGTTGATCCCCCCTTTTTCCAAGGGATCTCTAGGCACAGCGCCTATCTCGACCTTTTTTTGGCTTTTCCTAAAAGTCTATTGCGTTTGAATTCCTAGTATTCGACCTGAAGGGACAACTCTACCCCCCTTCTTGGCTTGCGGCCTGGAGTCTGGAATTCGTCGTAATAGTCCACATAGTCGTCCAGGAACACTCCATGTCCCAGTGAAACTCTAATTAAACGCTCGTTGTTCTTGGCTCAGGAACAGTATCCTTTCCTGATCTACACCGCTGTATAATGACGAAGATGAGCACAGCACGGCTCAGCGCACTGGGTGTCAACTCGGGAAGCGCTGATAAGCTGGAACATCCGCTGCTGCTGCCTCGCCATTTACCGCCGTGTCTTATAGGTCCAGCATTCGGACCTTTCCCAAGGAAGAGTAGAACGAACGAAAAAGAAAAGAAACAACTGGAATTTTACCGAAACGAAAACAACCGAATTTCAGCTACGAATGCACCTACAAAATCTCTCCGGCGAAGAAGAGCCGAACGAGAATCGGGACACTTTCACGTCGTTCTTGGAATTTGGGAGGTACCAATTCCGCACCTTGTCATTAGGCAAGACCATAGCACTACAGCCAAGGGTCATATTTCTGCTACAATCTACAATTTACATGAAATTGCACTTGCGTGCTTCAAATGCAGCATATGTTGAAATAGTAGCTGATCTGGCTTTGTAGCTCATCGGGAGCGGTCCTCGCAAGATCCTAGGTGAAACTACCTCTGCAGAAATCTGGGAATTTGCAGATTTGCTAAATAATATGGGAACGCCGAGGAGCAAAAGAAATCATTCAAAATTCTTCCTCTTTCGAGAAACCTTAACAAACTCCGAACGACATTACATAAGCTTCAGAGGGATTGATACTAACACGAAAACGCGTTCCTCTTTTCGGAATAAGCCGGATCATTAGGATGAGCTTCTAGTTTTATTTTTTATTTCTTTTTATTCAAAGTTTTAGATTTTTGTCAAAGAAAGAGAAGTGGAAACAAGTCATCAGATTAGATACTTGTTCCCGTAAGAGAAGAACAAAACAAGAGAGACAAAAAGGTAGGGGAAGCAGTTTAGAAACACTTGTGGTGGACGATAGAAGGTCCAGACTCGTCGTACTCCTGCTTGGAGATCCACATCTGCTGGAAGGTGGAAAGAGAGGCCAAAATGGAACCACCGATCCAGACAGAGTACTTACGCTCTGGTGGAGCGATGATCTTGACCTTCATGGAAGATGGAGCAAGAGCAGTAATCTCCTTCTGCATACGCTCAGCAATACCTGGGAACATAGTAGTACCACCAGACATGACGATGTTACCGTACAAGTCCTTGCGAACATCCAAGTCACACTTGGTGATGGAGTTGTATGTCGTCTGGTCGATACCAACGGCCTCAAGACCCAAGTCGGATGGGTGGAAGAGGGCCTCTGGAGCTCTAAATCTCTCGTTACCAATGGTGATAACCTGACCATCTGGCAACTCGTAAGACTTCTCAATGGCAGAAGACTGCGAAGAGGTCTGCAACTCCTGGTCAAAGTCAAGAGCAACGTAACAGAGCTTCTCCTTGATGTCACGGACAATCTCACGCTCGGCAGTGGTGGAGAAACCGTAACCACGCTCAGAAAGAATCTTCATGAGGTGGTCGGTCAAATCTCTACCGGCCAAGTCAATTCTGAGAATGGCGTGTGGAAGAGAGAAACCAGCGTAGATTGGAACAACGTGGGTAACACCATCACCAGAGTCCAAAACAATACCGGTGGTTCTACCGGAAGAGTAGAGAGACAAAACAGCCTGAATAGAGACGTAGAAAGCTGGAGAGTTGAAAGTCTCAAACATGATCTGGGTCATCTTTTCTCTGTTGGACTTAGGGTTCATTGGGGCCTCAGTCAACAAAACTGGGTGCTCTTCTGGAGCAACACGCAGTTCGTTGTAGAAGGTGTGGTGCCAGATCTTCTCCATGTCATCCCAGTTGGTGACGATACCGTGCTCAATTGGGTATCTCAAAGTGAGAATACCTCTCTTGGACTGAGCCTCATCTCCAACGTAAGAGTCCTTCTGGCCCATACCAACCATGATACCCTGGTGTCTTGGTCTACCGACGATAGATGGGAAAACGGCACGTGGAGCGTCATCACCGGCAAAACCGGCCTTACACATACCAGAACCGTTGTCAATGACGAGAGCAGCAACTTCTTCTGGTGACGGGTGTTAGTATCCATATCGACCGGTGTGATTGATTGATGGATTCGGATGGAAATTTTCAAGGGGGGTCGACGGAAGGGGGCGCGTGTCTGAAAATTTGGCACAAACGGCGATCGTTTGTGATTGCGAGAATCGTTGAAACCGGATCACACGACACCACAGGATCCACATGCAGGCAGTGCTACTATTGGAACCGAGTTGCACGATGGATTGGGTGGATTGGGTTGCTTCACCGGGAGATCTGTCCGGCGAATCAAACCCAGATCCGGCCCTCCCTGAAACCGATCAATCAATTTCAAATAAGCCTGAATCTTTCGAGATCCTTCAAAAGAGTACTTACCACCTTCCATTTTTGTATTTGTTCACTGTAAATGTTTTTGAATTGTTAACAAAAAATTCAACAAACGTAGAAGAAAAAAGGGGGGAGAGAAAGAGAGGAAGAGCTACGCTCAAGGGGGCGAAGGCTACTGGACAACACACGCCAACGGAACAGCGAGGATCTTCGCTGGAATTTTGAGGTTTACACTTCGCTAATACACGACTTTCTGGTTTGAGTACGGCTATCTATATCTGACCTGCTGCTTGCCCTGTTTCTTCTCCATTTTCTGTTGTCTCTTGGACTTGACCGGTTCCTGTTGAACTTGCATGTCGCCCTGCTGCTTGGTTCCGGGAAGGAACTGCTTGCCGATGCTCCACGCCTTGGCACCAGCGTAAACGGGGATCTGACTCTGGTTAGTATTCACTCTCTCTGCAGAATTGAACAGTACTCACGCTCAGGTACAGAAGCCACACCTTGTTGGATCCCAGAGCACACATCAGAATGTGGCACAGCAAAGTGACGTAGATGATATCGAACATGTACTCCACAAGACCGCTCTGCTTGAGATCCTGTCCAGCGCTGACCAACACCGTGCGGCCATCCTTGACGCCGTGCTTCGGACGCCCGGTCTTCTCAATCACGTACTCGCAGACGATTCCGGGAATACTCAGGATCACAGATGGCCACTTGCCGCTTGGTCTGTGGACATACCACACCAGGAAAGTGGACACGGCGTAAACCACTAGCGACAAGACATGTATCTCCTTGAGGATCTTGACGTTGGCAACCGCCTGTTTCTTGTCAGCTGCGCCTGCCATCTTGTATTCTTCTGTTGTCTGGACTGTTCTCGTTCAGAAGAGAGAGGGCACAAGTTCTATGGACACACGCCTCTCTTTCTTACTGGCACTCGACTGCGATGACAGACAACTGAAACGGAGCCAGCAGACCCAGCATTTGAGGGTGTTAAAGGATAAAGGAGTAACTCTGACTTATATAAGAGCGTAGATAGAACCGAGTAGAGAGATTGAACTAAACACAAAGGGATAAAAAAACCGGGAGGCTAAACACGGGAAGACAGATATAGGGAGAAAACATGAAATAGAGGGGGGGGGACCAGCAGCCAAGCCACGAATTTAACAGCATCCGGCATTCTGGTTGGCGTTGATTGCAGAGCCGCGTATGTTGATACCAGCCTTACCAGCACCACCTGTAGTATTCGAAGAAGTGGCCATCTTGGACTTGATCTGCTGAGCCATGGTCGAGAAAGCCTTCTCAACGTTCGTAGAGTCGAGAGCGGAAGTTTCCAAGAACTTGAGGTCTCTGGAATCGGCAAACTCCTTAGCGGTGGCATACTCCACAACCTTCTTGTCCACAAGATCAGATTTGTTTCCAACGAGCAACTTCATAACAGAAGAGGTGGCGTAACGGTCAATCTCCTGCAACCACTGGTTAACGTTGTTGTATGACTCCTGGTCGGTAACATCGTAAACGATGATGATACCGTGTGCACCTCTGTAGTAGGAAGAGGTTATCGTTCTGAATCTCTCCTGACCAGCGGTGTCCCAGACCTGCAGTTTTATAACCTTGCCGTCGAGCTCTATGGTCTTGATCTTGAAATCAACACCAATTGTCGATATGTAGTCTGGCGTATATGTGTCCTCTGCGAATCTCACCAGCAGACATGATTTGCCAACACCGGAGTCTCCAATGAGAAGCAGTTTGAAGAGATAATCGTATTCGTTATTCATTGTTGTTGTTGTTGTTGTTCTTGTCGTTGTCTATTTGGCCGCAAACACTGTAAATGATATGATGTATTAAATATTGGGGATGACGCTTCCTGGTGGTTTGCCTTTGATGGATTTGCGATTTGTGCGTTAAGGTGAATGGGATGTGGTAAAAACAGCGCTAAGGGACGAAAGGAAGAAAACAGCACTTTGGAGAGGGAGACAAGTGGTGATCGGCCAAGGGGGCAAAACTGGATTGATAGGCACACGACAGACCGAGAGACCGGCTCTCGATGGTGATCTCGTCTATACCATGGGTAGCGAAACGGGTGGCAATACTGTAAGGATGACGGGGAGTCTTCTGCGAGTGTTGCAGTAGTAATCAGAGTACAAGGGACGGAAGAGTGAGCGCGATCCGAGAGACGGACCCCTCAGATCAGTGCACTTCAGCACCTTCCGGGCTCGATGGAACAGAAACAGAAGTGAAAAAGTGTATTAGATGCCAGCAACCAAGTACTAGACATTGTGTTTTATCAGAAAGGAAGAGCAAGACGGCGAGATCACGGGAAGATCAAAACAGCACAGCTGGGGGCCGATGGTTCAGTCCATAGACGGAGCAAGACACCGACTTGTGTATAAGGCGGTAAATATCCCGAGTCCAGGCCTCGCGTGTCGTTTAAGAACACGCATCGTCAGCAAAAACCAAAAACCAAAACCCGATCCCGTCTTCTAACGCCCCGTGATTCGTCCCCCCGAGCAAAGAGATTCTCTAGAAACTCCCTGGAGCTCCTCTCACTTCTTGAGGGTGAAGAATGCAACGATGGCAACAGCAATGCCACCAGCGGCCACGAGGGGAAGCGAGGAGCCGGAAGAGGATCCAGACGAAGAAGACGCCTTGCCAGAAGAGGCCTTTGGAGCACCGCCTTCAACAGTACCGATCTTCATCTCCAGGAGCATCTCCTTGGCATCTTCAGAGTGTCCAATATCGTCAAATGGCTCAGTGGCATCGGTTCCACCACATTCCAGGATAACCTCCTCTCCACCCGGGTGTTCGTCGAGGTACTCTGTACAGTCGTACACCTCACCGTCGTAGACTATCCACAGATCATCACGGGTGTTGTGCTTGGAGATTTCGTCGTATGTGTAGGCCTTGAGAGACATGATTTGACAATAAATAAATAAGTGTGTTTTCTTTCTTTCGAAAAAGCAGAGGATCAGGGACGGGAAGGAGAGATAAAAGAGAGGCTGCGAGAGAGTCGTCCAATCGTTTAGTTTTGATTATTCGTGTTCGTTAACTAAAACGGGAAAAACTATGCGACCGCGAAGTGAGAGCGGCTTACATAATCAAGGAGGAGCGGAATTGAGATCAGATTTCCATCAGATGTCGGATTTACTGGAGACGCTACCTCGACTCCTTGTCCCTGGCCTCTTTGGCCTTGGAGTTGCACGAGATCCAGCTCAGTGCTTCTGTGAGACCCACCCCGTTAATGGCAACTGTTGGAATCACACACCACGGGTGGCCTTCTATCGAGTCCAGTCCCATCTTATCGATGATCTCCTTGGGCTTGAGCGATCCTGCCACGTCCTGCTTGTTGGCCAGCACGACCAACAGACAATCGGCCAGCTCTCTGTCCTTGATCACCTTCCACAGCTCATTCTTGGACTGCTCCAGGCGCTTGTGGTCCGAGGAGTCGATAACGTATATCAGGCAGTCTGTGCCGGAGAAGTAGTGTCTCCAGAGCGCCCGGATTCTCTCCTGTCCACCTATATCCCAGGTATGCATGGTTATGTTTCTGAACTTTATGGTCTCGACGTTGAAACCCACCGTGGGGACGGTGTTTTCCGCTTTTCCCAGCTTGAGCTTGTACAGTATGGCTGTTTCCGATTAGTATTCTCTTCCGTCCAGTCTCGACAGAGCGTACTTACTGGTTTTGCCGGCATTATCGAGACCGAGCATGAGTATCCTCATCTCCCGCGAGCGCAGCTGAGTTGGGTTAGTGGGCGTTGCCGTAGCACTCTTGCATCCTACTTACAAATAGCTTTGAAAGTGACAGTCCCATGGCTGAGTGGTTGAATGGAAAGAGCAGAGGAAAACTGAAAGGGGAGAAACTCTGTCAAGTTATACAAATTTCGAAGAGATGCAATTCTCCAAAAAAAGAAGGTTTTAATACGCGTTTTTCTTGTCCAAGGCGACTTCCCCTTTCGGCGGTGACTTTTTTCCCCCGTTTTTCCGTCTTTCTCGGTTCGATTCTTCCGCTTACTTTGACGTTTTCCCGGTTCACCTGCTACTCCTTCACCACAGGGTCATTTGGGCAAAGTGAAATACAGCATGAGTGGTGTTGACGAGTAGAGATCTCAGCGATCACGATCATAATATGTTAGTACGACTTTCACCAGGGGGGACGATGCAGGGCGATTTTAGCCCATGTTTTAAGGCGTCTAAAAAATGGGCGGTTCCTGGTTAATGGGTTTTATACATCTTGCTTTATGGAGAGGACAATATCAACTGTTTCGCTCGTTGAATTCGTTGATTAGCTCGGCATCCTTGCCAACTTTATCCAACCAGCGTGCAACCAGCCTTTCGTTTTCCTCCTTCAAGTTCTTGTTGACGTCGTTGAGCAGGTTGTTTTCGATCTGTAACGACAATATCTCATCGTTTATCACCTCGAAGTTCTTCCTCTTGAGCTGTGTCTCTTCGTGAAGCTTATCCAGTCGCCGGCTCTTGTCTGCGTATAGCGTTTTGTACCGCTGTAGTTCTTTAGCCGCCAATTTCAACCGCGCGTTCTCAGCAGTCAGACGAGCCACCTGCTCGGTCTGCTGCTTTAGCATCTGGTGCACCGACGATGTGCTGAACATGGCCAACTCGTCTGTCTGCTGCGTCACCACCTCCACCATCCTGTTGACTGGTCCACGTTAATATTCGCCCAATCAATCCACCGCAATATACATACACGCATCAAACACGTCCGTGTCACACCTCTTCGTATCCCTTGCTATCAATCGCTGTAATATGTCGTCTTTCCAATCCATGGCGCAGAAGAACGAGGGGGATGGCAAGGGGAAAGCACAAGAGCCGCTGGCTTATCGGATAAATTATTTTTTCGGGCTCTTCCACGCGTCTAAATTGGACAAATAGAACAAAAAACGTAAATTTCTATAAAAAAAGTAAGCATCGTAACAAAAACATATATAAAAGGGGACGTCCTTCTCATTTCAATTCCATAAAATCGTTAAAGAGTGCTGAGTACTCTTCGTCTTCTCTCTTGACAATGCCTATATCGTCTTCCATGATGGCATCTTCTCTCTCATCTTTGTACTTCTGAAGCTTGAAAGTGGCTTCATCCATGAGGTTTGTAGTGAATGTATCGAGCATCTTCCAATCGACAAACGAATCCTCCTCGGTGGAGGTCGATAACAAAACCGGACTTGTGGGAACGGTATTGACTATCTTGGGGTATGGCGATTCTCCGTGCTTGTGGTCCTTCTGTCTCTTGAGCTGTTTGAGTCTCTGAGCAGGTAGCGAGTTCGTACTCTTCGACTTGAACAGTTTGGTGGCAACACCAACGTTGTTGCCGAACAAAGAGGGGGTTATCGTTCCGCTCGGTGGGAGCGATATGAACTGTTTGGCAGGCTCATAAGACGACATGTACTTACCGGTCAGCTTGTCGATTATCTTGATGAACTTTGTAGCCGATGAGTTCCAGCGGGAGATCGACTCCAGCAGGTGTTTGGTACGCTTGATGAGACCGCACCATTCTGGAGCATCTGGAGAGCTTGCGTCAGAACAAAGAGAAGCAATGGGGATAAGAGCAGCCTGGAAAACGTAGTGTGTCATTGTGTACACGGAGAGAATGGACGGAGTCTCATCGTTGATGGTGGACCCGACATACCTCTCGATCGAGGAGATGGTTGCATCTGCAGCTTCAATGCACACTTTGTATGCCTCTACAGACTCATGTTTCCATACAAATGGTCTGAAGAGAACAATCTGGAAGTTCTTCAACTTCCAGAAGAGCCGGAGCTCTGCAAAGTCTTCGGAGAGCTGTGCAAAGTTTTGCAGAACCAGAAGCTTGTTGAACTCGAGACAGTCGTCACAGGAGAGCTGGTCCTTGGAGATAAGCTTGTTGTAAACGGGCGTTATCATCATGGACAAGCGCGTCTCTCTCTCGAGCAGCATGATCTTTGGGTCTGTGCTGTCGAAGCAGCCTGCGAGCTGACAGTCAACAACGCTGAGGTCGGGCAGGTTTATAGGTCTGCCAAAAGTGACCGAGAAGCTCAGGTCAAAGTTGTACAGCGTCCACCAGAGTCTGCGCTTGTACTGCGAGCACTGCTTGTGCAAGTTGAGCGACATGGCCATTCTTACGGCAAGACCGAGGTAGTTCCAGCTCGTGTTGGGTTTGTTCCTCAGCTGCGTATAGCTGCTCATGAGGATCAGCGAGGTGAGGATGGACGAGTTTCCAGTCTCAAACACAACCTTTCTCAGCGACTCCTTGGCGGTCTGGTAGTAGTGCAGATCGATCTTTGAGTTTTCACCGTTCAGACACCAGCATCCTATGGCCAGCACAACGTTGAGCAAGATCTCCCAGCGCAGATCGTTTTTGATCTCGATCTCTCCTCTGAAGCAGCGGTAAAACACAGTCTCGTCGAGGATAGGGTGCACCGCGTGGTAATTCCTGAAAAAGCTCAAGACGAACTGCTCCTGTATGAAGTTTGACTGCAGCTGATTCTTCAGATTGGGCAGCTGAAGAATATCGTCCAGCTCCTCGAAATCTGTGAAGGAATTGTTGCGAGAGGGCGGATCAACCAGATTATCCGAGTTCGTCGAAGATGAACTTCCGGGACTGGCGTGCTCTTCGTCCGAATCGGGGGAAGCTGTGGTAATCGGTTTGACTCCGTTAGAAGCGAGGTACTCGTCAATGGAGATGTCCTGCGGGATCAGCTTTGACAGCAGCGACTCGAGCGCGGATACTCGGTTCTCGACCTGTGTGAGGTGCGCTCTGGTGAGGGGCGATCTCACCACACGGGGTGAGTAAACACACTGCCACTTGTGGTGTTTGCACTTTTGGCACTTGGGAAACTCCTTCGTACACCGAAGTTTACGCTTGCGGCACGAGTCGCACGCCTGCTCGATGTTGGCGTTCCCGCCAGCTTCAAACTCCAATTTGACCGTTGTCATTTCTGATAAACCCTTGAAGAATTCAAAGAATTCACAGAACTGGCAGGAGAAGAAGAGGGAGGGAAAAGCAGATCACCACAAACAAAGTTGTTCCCTCTGTTTTAGGCAAGAAATTTCAATGGCCGCGAGCGGGGTTTTTCCAGAGAGAGCTTCGACTTTTCTTTTTCGCCGGAGCGGGGTCTTTTTGTTGGGAACAGCTCGGAAGCAAACACGGAACAATTATCGAGAGTTCTTCCTTGGTTGAACGATCTGTGGCGAAAGTGCACAGCACCCGAGAATGGAAAATAAGGGCGTATCAGGTTATACAAGTAAGTCTATGGTAAAATTTTGCAATCTGCTCACAGAGGGGAGTCACCTGTTTTCTCCTCTTTGGATACCGGGAAAAGTTTTTCCGATTTACCTCTTGAGCCCCTCGCCAAGTGTTTTACCTCTACTTTGTATCATTACTTTCTGTTATTCTTTCTAGACGCTCAACGTGGTTCGTCCAGTGGTATCATGGGTATCGTTTGAGAGGTGTAACTCGTAAAGAAACTTAGCCCCTCATCCTCGAGAGGGGGAGTGAGCGTTGCAACGGGTGATGCGGCCCTTTCGTCAGGCCATTCGGTTTGATCGGACTTTTCGAAGGCTAAGCATCTACGTTTGAGTCTGCTATGAATCGCCGCTACGTGCCGGAATATTCGATATAACGGCGATCAAACGTGCGAATGAAGCAACGTGGCCTGTTGCAAAATTTAATCCGATAAAAAATAGGCAGCCAGCCGATCTGTTAGCGGCGGGGCTTTTTTATGTTTACCCCTCTTCTCTATTTACCTTTTTTCTTGGGCGTTAAAATCGCTCTGTGATGGCCGTTTTTTTGCTCAACAAGAGCGCTAAGCTTCTTTCTTCCATTCCTCTCATTTTCGAGCGCTTAGTTTACAATGACCATGTAAATATGGCTGACGTACATCATCTGCGCTCGAAATCGTGACCTCTGCGAGCCAAAGTGGGCAAGCGAGAACGAAGGGAAGCGTAATGAAAACCATGTTATTGGCCAAATTCGCTGTCACGCACTTTCCCAAGCCCTATTGTTCCGGATAAACCCCCTTTTTGTTTGCAGGTGTGTATTCTCTGAGAAAAAAGGCGCGGCAAGTGGAGCAGTGGTCATGGATCTTGAAAACGGAAGGTCACTCCGCGCTTGCAGAGGCCAACCTTGTGCATGCAGTCGATCATTTACCAGATATGGTACAACTAGAGACACATAGCGAGCGAGCGGACGCTCCCCACTATCTCCCCGCTGTGTTCCTACATCCACTCATACGAACGCGAGTGAAGGCGCGGCTGAAGGAGCAAACAAAAAATATCATTGAGAAGGTGGCAGTGCGGCTGCAGAACATTATGTAATCCCACTTGTGCCTCACACGCCCCTCGCCGCACTTCGAGGGGCGAGCCTGAGCATGTATGTACGGGAGGCCATAGCCAAGGAGTGTGTTGTGGTTAGGGATTGTAGCTGGAAGCTCGAGATGCTTCGGCAGCGCGTGAATTGTGGAAATGTTTTGTTTTATTGAAATATGTCATGCACGTATACTCAATCAGATGTCTCCGTGTTCGGCTTTCTCTTTCTCTTGAACGGCCTCTTCTACAGATTCCTCAGGGTCGTCGACCTTAAATGTGGCAATGAGACGTCTGATAACGTAAGAAGCAAGCCAGTTGAATAAAGAGTAACTGGATGATTTGCCGGAGTAGAGGCCGTAGATTGTCAACAGAAGACTCCCGGTCGAAACACAGGTAGAAAGTATATCCAGAGTCACTCCAGACACCGGAGGTCCATGCTTAGCCGTGTGTTTCTTGAGAAAAGTGAGCCCTCTATCGAAACCACGGTAGATATTGAACAGTAATGCCAGTGGAGCAACGACGCCTATAGCCAGAAAGTAAAGCACTCCCTTGGTGTACTCAACGGCAAGCCTTGACTCGTACGATAAAGCGTAGAATTCGGAGATGGCGCTCATTGTGGGTGTAAGAGACCAGAAGAGAATCGGCCAGGGGGCGCGATCACAAGCTATATACATATAAGGTTTGGTTTTCCACGCAGCCAATCACGGCACGGCCGGTACAGCCCCTGAATGAGTCAATCGGTCTGGCACTACTCGGCTTGCTAACGCACGGCAGGAACCACAAATGAAGCGATGATGGAGCCATTGATCTGTCAACCTATGTTTATAAACTTGGGACCCAAACTTAGATCTCAGCCTTGCCAAGCCAAGCAAATATTCGATACGGCGGCTACATCCGAGGGTAGCGGGCACGTGAGCAAATGCGTTTCCGGTAGACGCCAAACCCTCAAGCTTTTTGAATCCCGGGAAAAGAACCAGTATGTGATTCTTGCACAGAACCTAATCGGACCAACCATTCAAACCCACAAACGTCCGAAAACCAACTATGCAGCAGCACCAAAGACTGGAAACGGGAGCGGCAAAGTGATCGAGAGCTGGAAACCTTGGTGGGGGGACTCGGAGATCGCTTCTCCTGCCGCATTCGGTCATTTCCACCCCTTGGATCCGCGCCGAGTGTGTTTCAACCTTCCCCGCACCCAGTTATATATTCACACCTCAGTGCTGGTGGCCGTGGTAGAGAGTGCATCCAGTGCTGAAAGCTGCGGAAGAACAGCCAGTAGGGCGTGAAGCGTAGAGCGTGGAATCCGTTATCTGTGTGGCCTTCCAACTGATAAGGTTTTTTTAGGAGGTTTCCAGTCCCCGACGCGCTTATCTTGACGTTGCAATTGCGACTTGCGTTGCAACCACCGATATTCTGGGCCAATATACGATACCGTGTGGCTATTTCCATCGTGCATTAGGTGGATATAAGACTGAGCGGACATCCCCTGAGATCGTCCCCCCTTCCTCTGCATCTGCAAAGAAACCAACATGTCTTCTGTCTCCTCCAAAGAACAGGAACAGGCAGGCAAGGAGGTGTACGAGGTTAACGTCGATGACGTCCAGGATGTCGAGTCCCACACCAGTTTCGACGAGTCCAAGTGGTACAACAAGGGCCTGAAGCTGTTTGGCCACCAGTGCAAGCCATACTCCCAAGGTGACATCCAGATCCTCATGGTGTCGTTTGTCTGTTTCATGACCGTCGGGATGTACAGTGCCGTCAGTGGTCTCGGTGCAGGTGGTACTCTCGATGCCACTGTGGTCAACAACTCTAACGTTGCTCTTTACTCGACGTTTGCGTCGCTTGCGTTCTTCTCCGGGTCCATCTGTAACAAGGTGGGTGTGAGACCTCTTCTCTGCTTCGGTGGCTGGGGTTACGCTCTCTACGTTGGATCCCTTCTCTGCTTCAACCACACCGGCAACGGTGCCTTTGTCATCGCCTCGGGTGCCATCCTCGGTATCTGTGCCGCGTTCCTGTGGACTGCGCAAGGCACCATCATGCTGTCGTACGCCGACGAGAAGGACAAAGGTAAGAACATCGGAAGATTCTGGGCCATTTTCCAGACCGGTAACGTCATTGGTTGTTTCATCCCGCTCATCCAGACGGTTAACACCGGTGGAAGTACGCTTGGAGATGGTTCCTACGCCGCATTCATCGTTTTGATCTCCCTCGGTGCCATTCTCGCCACCACTTTGCTCCCAACCAGCCTTGTGAGAAAGTCTGACGGCTCCAAAGTCATCATGAAGGACAACCCAACGTGGAAGTCCGAGTTCAAGGGTCTGTGGTTGGTTCTCAAGCTTGAGCCATGGATCATTCTCATGTTCCCCATGTTCTGGGCTTCCAACTGGTTTGGAACCTACGAGTCGAACGACTTCAACCTCGTCAACTTCAACATCAGGACCAGAGCGTTGAACGCCCTGATGTTTGCTGTTCTCGAGGTCGTCGGCGCTGTCGTCACCGGTTCGTTCCTGGATCTCAAGTTCTGCAGTCGTAAGAACATGGCCAGACTCGGTGGGGTTATCCTCTTCATCCTCACTCTGGCCATCTGGGGTGGTGGTCTGAAGCCGCAGCTCGGATACACCCGCGAGACCGTTGCACAGGACGACTGGGTGCTCATGGACTGGACCGATTCGAGGTACGGCGGATACATTGTGCTCTACATGCTCTACGGTGCCTACGATGCTGTTTGGCAGACTTACTGTTACTGGTTAATGGGAGCTCTCACAAACTCCTCTAGAAAGTTGGCCATCTACACCGGTTTCTACAAGGGTCTGCAGAGTGCCGGAGCGGCTGTCGTCTGGCGTTTGGATGCCGTTCTCGTGTCCTACATGGCAATGTTTGCCTCGACATGGGGCTTGCTGCTCGGATCGCTTCTCATCGCTGCTCCCGTCATCTACATGAAGGTTAAAGAGGAGACCGACGAGGAGGACGACAAGCACTTCTCGGAGCTGTAAGCGCGCTTTTTTTTTTTCACTTTTATTTATACTAGAACCTTAAATTAGCCACATTTGTCAGGACCAAACACAGAAATTGTGCACTTCCGCCACAGTTGGAGAGATCGCCTTCGATTAGGACCCCTTGATATATATAGTCGCCCAAATCCTCTTCGAGCGGATCAACTGTTATCGGAGACTCTTGGACAGCGCTGATACTATCAAATTCAGCAGTTTACCAGCAGTTTCCTAAATAGGCGGATTCATCAGGCGTTTCCGGTCGATTGGGAAGAAAAAGCTTATCAGTCACCGCCAAGATATATAGGAGACCCAACGGCCCAGACTTACGCAGAGCAGCCAGCAAGCCATGTCAGACACAGAAAAAGCAGCTGAAGTAAAGGAAGCGGTAGAGGGAGCGGTAACTGATGTCGAATCACACACCAGTTTCGACGAGACAAAGTGGTACAACAAAGGACTCAGGGTCTTCGGGTACCAATGTCTGCCATACTCCCAAGGTGACATCCAGATTGTGATGGTTTCGTTTGTGTGCTTCCTCACAATCGGGATGTACGCCGCTGTGTCGAGATTGGGTGCTGCTGGTACGCTAGATGCCACCGTCGTCAACAACTCGAACGTTGCACTCTACTCCACGTTTTCCGTCGTTGGCTTCTTCGCAGGCACCGTCTGCAACAAAGTCGGCGTCAGACCGCTGTTGTCGATTGGGGGTTGGGGATACGCGCTGTACGTTGGATCGCTGCTGTGTTTCAACCACACCGGTAACGGCAACTTTGTCATTGCGAGCGGCGCTCTGCTCGGAGTTGCGGCTGCGTTTCTGTGGACCGCCCAGGGCACCATCATGCTCTCATACTCAGAGGAGACAAACAAGGGAAAGAGCATCGCGAGGTTTTGGGGCATTTACCAGTGTGGAAACCTCATCGGTAGTCTGATTCCGCTGATCCAAACCGTCAACTCGACCGGGAACGCTTTGGGCGACGGTTCTTATGCGGCGTTTATCGTTCTCATATCCCTCGGCGCTATGCTTGGCGCCTGTCTGCTGCCATCGCGTCTGGTACGCAAGCGTAACAACGCACGTGTCATCCTGAAGAAGAACCCAACTTGGTCGTCTGAGATCAAAGGTCTCTGGCTTGTGCTCAAGACCGAGCCGTGGATCGTCCTGCTGTTTCCGCTCTTCTGGGCCTCGTACTGGTGGGGGACTTATGAGAGCAACGACTACAACCTGGTGAACTTCAACATCAGAACCCGAGCGCTGAACGCTTTGGTCTTTGCCATCTTTGGTATCCTGGGTGCCCTTGGGACAGGCTACTTTCTGGACTTGCGCTTCTGTTCGCGCAAGAACATGGCCCGTCTGGCGTCCCTCATCGTGTTCATCCTGACAGCTGCTGTCTGGGGAGGCGGCCTCAAGGTTCAGCTTGGATACACCCGAGAGACTGTGGCACAGGACGACTGGGTGCGTCTGGACTGGACCGATTCGAAGTACGGAGGGTACCTTGTGCTGTACATGTGTTATGGCTTTTACGATGCTGTGTTCCAGGCATACTGCTACTGGCTTATGGGTGCTTTGACCAACTCTTCCAGAAAGCTCTCGATCTACGTTGGATTCTACAAGGGCATTCAGAGTGCAGGATCCGCTGTTGTCTGGCGTCTGGATGCCCTCGAGACCCCGTACATGTCGATGTTTGCATCAACCTGGGCTCTTCTGCTCGGGTCAATCGTCGTCGCGCTGCCCGTCGTTTTTTTGAAGGTGAAGGAAGAAACTGACGAGGAAGAGGACATTCAGTTCACTGAGAGATAGTCTCTAGCTCGCTTGCTCAGAGTAAGTTTAAGCCGCACGGGCGTTCTGCCAATTTGAGCCGCAACGTAGTTTACCAATTAAATTGGGCCGCACACTATTTTTTCTCCGAAGTTCCATCGGTTTCGCTGCATCAGCGGCTTTTAAGGAGGCAGGTTCTGCCGAGTTTTGGTTCTTTTGCTTTAGGTAGATCAAATGTTGCGGCGGTGATGGCGAGAGAAACGAAACTATACGACATCCTAGAGATTCCACCGAACTCTGACGAAACAGCCATCAAGAAATCATACAGGGCGCTTGCCCTGAAGTATCACCCGGACAAGAATCGTCACCTTCCCCAGGAGCAGGTACAGGCCATCGGAGACAAGTTCAAAGAGATCACCCGGGCGTACGAAACACTGATCGATGCCGAGAAACGCGAGATATACGATACCTACGGAGAGGACGGTCTCAACGGACAGGTTGTTGCACAGGATGACAGCGAGAGCGAGGGCTACTCTGGATTCATGTTTGACTCGAACGGCCTGTTTGACTCGTTCTTCGGAGGATACTTCCAGGGAGGACACTCGCGCAGCCGCAAGACGAAGGGGAAGAACATCACGCACACTGTCAACTGCTCGCTGGCAGACCTGTACTCCGGCAGGTCTATCAAGCTCGGTCTTTCCAAGAAGGTCAAGTGCGACAGCTGTGTGGGGACCGCCTGCAAGCAGTGCAAGGGCTCCGGGCTCTTTTCCTCGAAGATATCCCGCAGCGGGTTTGTAACGATCTCCCAGACAACGTGTCCCTCTTGTCGCGGTACGGGCGTGAGCTTCCCCAACTGCGACAAGTGCCACAACCGCAGGTATGTCGTATCGCGTGTTGTCCTCGACGTTGACGTTGCCGCCGGTCTATCCACAGGCGACACAGTGGTGTTCGCCAACGAGGCTGACGACGCCAACATCCCGGGTGTTGTGCCTGGAGATGTCATAATCAAGATCAACGAGGTTGCCGACTCCAAGTGGAAGCGTTTTGGCAACGATCTTGTACACGAGGTTTACGTGGATCTCCGCACTGCCCTCACTGGGGGAGATGTGGTGGTTGAAGGCCACCCCTGCGGCAAGTCCATCAAGTTTTCACTCTCCGCAGAAGATGTCTCGAGGCCCGGGGTGTGCAAGACGATACCCGGATACGGTATGCCCGTCCCACAGAGTGGCGACAAGCACGGGAACCTGATACTCAAGTTCTTCGTCAAGTTACCGGACCGCTCGTCTCTGGACATCGGCAAGCTACGCGAGCTACTGCCGGCAACCATGCCGTCTCCCGAGGCGTCTGGAGAGGTTGTGGAGACCGAGCTACACGAGTACAGAGAGAGAAAGAGAAGAAAAACGTAGTTTTTGTATGTACAGTATAATCAATGAGAAACGAGCTATCAGCGGTGGGCAAGGTACCTGTTGAGTCTCTTTGCCGTCTGGGCGTTGGTCTTTGTCCTCTGTCCTCTGACTGGGAGACCGAGGGCGTGTCTGAGACCGGAGTAGCGACCGAGGTCCTTCTTGGCCTGGATATTCTCGCGCAATATGGTCTTGAGTTTGCCCTCCACCGTCATCTCCGATAGCTCTTTGGTGATGGAGAGAACCTGGTTTTCGGAGAGCTGGTGGACTCTCATCTTCGGGTAGAATCCGAGCTTGGCGCACAGCTCGCGCGACGTCTTCAATCCAACCCCGAAGATCTTCGAAGCCAGCGCGTAGTCCACCAGCGCAGTTCCTGCCAGCGATTTACCCAAAATATGCACAACCATCCTTGTTTCTTGGGAAGAAGGGAGTAACCACCCGGAGCCCTCGCTGGCGCCAACATCACCACCGAAGAAAATCTGAATCTGTCGGCGCACGAACGCGGAAAAATCCGTCGTGCAGGGCACACTCTAGCGCGCACGACCCTATTGCAAGAGGACCGGTCTGGGCGGTTTTGCCGCCTGACGAGAACAGTGCTGGTTCAGTTGAGTTTGTATATCTGTTCTTCGGTTTCGATACTCTGTGTTAGCAGCAGCCCTTGAGACAGTCTGTCGACCCACGTGGAAAAAGAAGTTTCTGTTTCTGCGCAGATTCACACCCGTTTGGTTCGTTGCCCAGGTTTCAAAACAAACCCCTTGGATTTTACCGTCTAAAACACCAACCGAGCTTTTAACTCCTTGTTTTGGAGTCACTTTTGCCTTTTGCGCTTGTGTGTTTCACCTTGGTTTTTGTGCCGACACGAAACACAGCGTTCCATCTCCTTTTGTGTATTCCCTTCCCCCCTTGAACCCGCGAGGAGGTAACACATACACATGCCGCTTGTCCAGATGGTAGTCCCTGCGTCTCGCACCTCTTCCAACAACTCAGGACAGGATACACAGCAGTCGCAGCAGCTGGCGTCGCCCTCCAGCACCAGTCTGAGCTCATCGAGGCGGAAGTCTGTGTTCACGGCACTGTTTGGATCTCGCCAGCAGTCAGAGACACACACAGAAGAAGCAGAAGGAATAGATAGCGCCGAACCCGAAAGCAGTACCGCAGGCGGAATGCAACAGCAACATGAGACAAACGCCTTTCTGGCCAACAGCCAAACGATGGCCAACCTGAACGCAGAGCTGGCGGACGACGGAGAGGTCGCCACCTCGACTGGAACGTCTTCCTACATGGATGTCGACCAGGATTTTTCTATAAGACTGACTCCCTTCATCGACCACTCATCTTCAGCGCCATTCCTTTACTTTGGACCCATGATTAGAAAGATCAAGCCTGGAGCATGCATACCCATCGGCAGATACACCGACAAACTCAAGCAGAACTCTGCGTCTTCTCCGATAGAGTCCATAGTGTTCAAGTCCAAAGTTGTGTCACGCTCGCACGCAGAGCTCCTGGTGAACGAGAAGGGAGAGTGGTTCATCAGAGACATCAAGTCGTCCTCCGGGACCTTTCTGAACAGACTGAGACTGTCGCCCGCCGGCTGCGAGTCAACAAATCACATACTGCAGGATGGCGATATCCTGCAGCTAGGCATGGACTTCAGAGGAGGCACCGAGGAGATCTTCCGCTGTGTGAAGATGAAGATCGAGCTGAACGACTCGTGGTTGCGCAGAACACAGAAGTTCAACAAGGAGGCCCATGAGAAGCTGAAGCTGCTCACTCTATCGCTAGACAAGGAGAAGCTCGACTCGTGTGCGATCTGTCTCAACGATATCAAGCCGTGCCAGGCTGTGTTTGTGTCGTCCTGTTCGCACTCGTGGCACTACAAGTGTATCAGACCCATAGTGGTCAAGTCATATCCACAGTTCCTGTGTCCGAACTGCAAAGCTGTGTGTGATCTGGAGTCAGAGCTCGAGGAGGACGAAGACTGAATAATCCTTTATCAATACTTCTATGCGTCTATCCTACGCTTGTTGTAGACGTGTCACTTTCGTTGTATTTGGTTGAGTGCACAAGCCCAAAACAAGGGTGTAGTGCATTAAACACTCCCCGTTTGTCGAACGGAGAAAAAGGGAGAGCGGACCGCTACCACTGGAGGCTTCCTTGTTCTAGAATTAGTATTCAGATTATTTCTCTCCGAGAAGCCGTGTGTCTGGTATTATCCATCCGATTAGGTTGAGCCTTGATCATAGCGTGTGCTGTTTCCCGTGTGATTACTGCGACAGCGAGGAAAGGCCCACGAGAGAACCCGCGCTGAGATAGATACGAACAAGGAGAACAAGACAAAAGACAAGGGAGCATATCAGCTTTCGTGCTCGGAAAGAAACGAGAGGAGCCAAGCTTACGAGTGCCTTTGAACTGGCTTCATTTGCTCATCCCTCGCGCGAGGAGTTTTTACACAGAGAGTCTTTGAACAATGTCCAACACAGATTTGCTGGGTGCAGAGTCGAAGTTCATAACCGGAGTGGACGTGGAGTTCGACTACTCCAAGAACCCAGTGGGCGGTGAGACACCAAGTGCTTCTTCGAAGAAAAACAAGAAGAAGAACAAGAAGAAGAAGAACAAGATCAAGGTGAAGTCCTCGGGCGACCTCTTGAGCATGGACCAGTATCCGGAGTCGAGAGTCATAAAACAAGGCGACGATGGAGAGCTGGTGGTGTCACCATTGGACCACAACGAATCCGAAGAGTTCCAGGATGACTACGAGAGTGAAGGCGAGGAATACTCCCACCACCACCACCACCATCACCACTGTGATCACGACGATGAAGATCACCACCACCACCATCACCACCAGCATAGCAAACAGCAACAGCATCACCCACAGCATCACCATCACCACCACCACGATCACGACCACGATCACGACTGCCAACGGCACTCAAAACACATGCATGATCACCGCCACGCTTCGACGACGTCTAAACGACCCCAGAATAGACGTGGTGGGAAGGCAGTTGCATCTGACTTGGACTCTCCAGACAAATGGGTCCCCAGTTCCCAGGAAGAGCAACAGCAGCTCAAGGAGTTCTGGAGCGGGCTATCCATGGCCGACAAGCAGAAGTTTCTTGCAGTGGATAAGAATGAGGTGTTCTCTTTGATGGAAAAGGATCAGAAAACGGCGTGCAGGTGTAAGAGTTGCTCCAGAGAAGCCTTCATCGTATCACGGATAGTCTCCGAGATCTTTGAGGATTATGATTCCACGTTCGGAAACGTCATCATCGCCAAGTTCTTGGAAGACAAAGAGCTGATGGCTTCATTGCTGAGGGAACAGAAGGCTAAACGTGAAGAACAGCAGCAAGAGTACATCAAGTTGGAGAAACAGTTGAAGCTAGAACAGCAAAAGAGACAACAACGGGACCGAGAAAAAAGTCCAAAGGATGACGTTACGGAAAAACTACGCGGAGTGACGAGCTACTCTGAGTGGAAGGCAATTCTGGAATCCGAAGGGTTTGAAAGGCAATCCGCAGCCAAGCTCCCCCCCAATATGTCAGCACAAGAGTATGAAACACTCATGAATCAGATGATTCCTGACGGGTCAGCTCCTCTAGCTACTACCGCTGTGTCTGCCGAAGAGCAACCTACTGATGCCCCTCTGCTTCCAAGTGAATTTGAAGGCGTGACAGAAGCTCAGATACTGTCGCTAGCCCAGGATTTACTGAAGACAGACGGCAAGTACTTCCTCGAAATTATGGAGAAGTTGGAAACAAATCCTGCTCTCAAAGCTGTTGATATTTCTAAGCAGATCAGTCGTGTCCTAGGAATCCTCAACAAGGGTGTGTTCGGTCTACCTAATCCAGACCTCACTGCGGTCGAGTCTGTTCTCTCTGAGTTTCGTCACTGGGAAAATCAGAAAGCCCAGGCCGCAGAGAAGGTATTATCTAGTCAAGTTGTTGAAGACTATGATGAGGTTGAAGCTACCTATGTTGATAAGGCTTTGAAGAGGCCGAATCTCCCCCTCACCTGGTTGAAGAATACTAACGACAACCCCGCTTATGGGGATGACGACCTCGAAGAAGATATTGTCGCAGAATTCGAGGGCGCTGGCGAGCATGATGAAGATGATGACGATGACTACGATAGTGAAGATGAAGAAGAGGAAGACGATGAAGAGGAAGACGATGAAGAGGAAGATGACGTTGAGTTCGAGGAGTACGATGAAGAAGAAGATGAAGATGATCAATATGATGAGATCGATGAGATTGACGAGGAGAAACTCAGTGCTGAGGCCACACGCGATACCTACTCCAAGATCCAGTCCATCTCCTTCAAGATTGTCCACAGCCGTCTTGTCTCTGCATACAAGGAGAAGGTTGCTGAAGATAGTACCAGACAACTTATTGAAGAACTTGAGGCTGAAGAGAGACGCAAGAAGGAGAAGGAGGAGAAAAAGCAGAGACAGAAGGAGAAGCTCAAGGAAAAGAAGAGACAGCAGCAACTTCTCAAAGAGGAGGAGAAGCGTAAGAAGGAGGAGGCCAAGGCTGAACAAGAACGGTTGCTAAAGGAAGAACAACAACGCAAGATGGAAGAGGGCAGGCGCAAGAAGGAGGAGCAAAAGCGCAAGAAGGAAGAGGAGAGAAAGGCCAAACTTGAAGCTCAGAAGCGCAAGGAGCAAGAAGCTGAGAGATTGAAGAGAGAAAAGGAGGAGAAGGAGAGGCAGAGAATTGAGGATAAGCGCAGACATGAAGAAGAGCTCAAACTCAAGCAGGAGGAGGATGCCAGGTTTCAGGAAGAGGTCAGCGCAAGACGTATACAGGAGGAGCTTGAAGCCAAACGCCTGCACGACGAGACTGAGGCGAGACGTGCTCAGGAAGAAGCTGAGAGTGCCGAACGGGCTGAACAGGAACGTCTTGCAGCTATTGCTGAAGCCAAGGTTGCCGCTGTCGCTGCATCTTTTGGTAACGCAGATCGTGAACTTCCTCAATTACGCTCTGCGCACTCGTCTCTATCGCAGCCTGGTATGTCTCCCCCACTGAGTACAGCAAGTGTTCCTCCTCCTGGTCTCATGAGGCCTCAGCCATCCAACCCAGATATCATGCCGCAGGGAATCAACGATATCCTCCAGCAGGCCATGCAGCAGCAGCAGCAATTGGGCATGCCTCCACAGATGCCTAATCAGAGGATCAGTTCCAATGGCGTGTCGCCATGGGGAGGGTATGGTCTCAACGAGCCAACTCAGATACCTCTTGGTGCAAATGGTGCTGCTAATGGCAACGGTCTTGGAGGTTACAACAACTCTCTGTATGGAGCTGCCACCCCCTCTCTATCTCAGCCAGCTTCTACAAACAACCTGTTTTCTCCGTTTGCGCCGAGCATACCAACTGTGGACTCGCGCAAGGCTTCTGAGATCGACATCTCTGGCTTGAACTCCTACATGAGTTCTATGGGTTTGAACGAAGCTGCCGCTGACATCAAGCCAACTTCTACGCCTTCCAACCTATGGCAAAGTGACTCGTCACTTCTCGGCAACAGTGCCGCGTCGTCTATCTGGGGTCAGACGCCAAGACTGGCTTCTTACAACAACGGTGCCAGTTCGCAGCTGGGAGGGTCTCTGTGGTCATCTCAACAGCCCAGCTCGGTCAACGGTAATGGGTATGCCCCACAGGCCCCTCCACAGGCACCTCCACAGCAGCCCCAGCCTCAACCGCAGTTGTCATATGGTGACGCCGAGCTGGTCCAGATAGCTGCCTTCAAGTCATCCTCGATGAACTTGGTGAAGGAGCCGGGAACGGTCATTCCAACGAGTGCTCTGTTGCTCTATACGAAACCACTTCTCCCCAGCCTCCCCAGCCTGACACAGGAGCAGTTTGTTGCTGCTCTGAGTCTCAACATTGCTGCCAAACTTGGATTTTCGTTTGAGTTTTTCTACAACGATCTCGGGCAGGCCAATCATGTCAGGATCAACATCTCGAAGGATATCGCTCAACAGCAACCACAGCAGACTCTGTTGAACGAAAACATATTCTCTCCGTTTGGAAGTGGTACTGGGCTTTCTACTCTGAATGGCTTGAGCGGTGTCTGGGGATCGCTCTGAAGCTATATATATATATATATATATATATATACCTATTTTCTAAATCATCTGTCTATCTTTGAGACGACCGGACCTGACCAAAACGACAACGAATCACGTTCTTTCCCACCGTCGCGTATGATGTAATTGTACAGAGAGAAAACCCACGCATATTTCGAAAAATATGCAGGAAGCGTTAAAACAGGGATCAAACAGGAATCGGGCACCGACCGAGCCCCTGGAAAGCTCGCAGAGAACAACGGCGCTTAGCAGAGAGAAGGTTACTTTGTGATGCAAGGTGGTTTCTTTTCCAATACGAAAGGCACAGAGGGTTAATGGCGGAGGATGCCTTACACGAAACGGATTTCGGACTTCAAATTTCGATCCAAACCTTACCGCTCACCCAATGAAATTCTACATGCGCGCCGTTCCCGGGTCCAAATATAGATCTGACCCTGGCGTTTTCCTGGATTTTTGGCCAGATTCGTCGGGATTTTGGGATTCGTTGACGCGACAGGAATAACCCTACATTCGATCCCTTGGAAACTCATATATATATCCCCTTGCTCCGTTCCCGCTCGGCTCCACCCTCGAAGATTATCCGCACGAGCAAAAAAAAAAGGGTCGTGGCCATTACAACGCTCATAACCACCGCTCTCCCATCGTTCCCCCTTGGCTCCTTCCTTTGGTCACCCTTCTCCGCCTCTTGTCATTCCGCTGGCCAACATAGACCCACGCGACAAGACTAAATCCCAATTTCCTCACGAAATTCATACTGGTTGGACTCGATTCTCCGGGAAAGCTTCGATCGAAAAAAAACATACGCGCTCGGACGGATTGAACGATGGCCAGCAGAGAAGTTGTCAAGCGTAAGATAGTCATCGTCGGAGACGGTGCCTGTGGAAAGACGTCGTTGCTCATTGTGTTCACCCTGGGCGAATTTCCCACCGAGTACCACCCCACGGTCTTTGAGAACTATGCCACAGACTGTCGAGTGGACGGTAAAGCTGTTCGTTTGGCTCTGTGGGATACGGCTGGCCAGGAGGAGTACGAACGTCTTAGACCGCTGTCGTACTCTAAGGCACACATCATCCTCATTGGCTTTGCGCTGGATGTTCCGGACTCGCTAGACAACGCAGGACACAAGTGGGCCGATGAGGTCAACTCGTACTGTCCTAACACTCCGGTGATACTCGTTGGTCTGAAAAAAGATCTCAGGCCAGAAACAGAGGACGGAGATGCACAGTTCGACAAGAAGTACGTGCGATCCGCGCGTGGAGAACAAGTCGCTCGGTATATCGGTGCCAAGAAATACCTCGAGTGTTCCGCCCTCACCGGAGAAGGCGTCGATGACGTATTCGAACTCGCCACCAGACTCAGTCTGTTGGTGACCACTGAGAAACAGGAAGCAGGCGGGTGCTGTACTATCCTGTGAACACCGAACAACAAAATTTTGCAAGTCAAGGCACAACGAAAACAACACCACACACCCGTCGAAAGAAGGAGACTCCCTCAAACAAATTGTACACTAGTCGCTCATTACCACTCACCACATTCCCTACAGGACTGCTCAGCATCTTACCAAACAGGAAGTCCTAGAGATTACCTCGGAGGATCCGTCATATTGATGCCGAACTCATCCCGTACAGTCGCTCATTTATTCGCTTTCCCCACCTTTGCTTTACTACTATTTTCCAACTTGCATGTTTTTATGTCTCCCTCTCTTTCTACTTTCGGTCTGTCTGCTACAACCAGTTGCGAATCCCCGGAGAGGTTAATTCTGGAGGAATGACGAGACTCGTTCCGGATCGCCGCTCCTTCCACACACACCCCTTTTTCTGGAGATCGCAATTCACGATCCCTTTGCTACCTCTACAAGCTCTTCCACTTACTGGTTAAGTTTGGCCTTTTTCTTTATCTTCATCGCTAATCCCATACATAGCTTTACAAGAAAACTGACTTTGAATTGTGCTAACGCTGGTGTTGTTGTGAGTGACTCGATGTGCTTTCCCCGGGGACTTATCCCGCAGCTCAAATTTCACACCCCTGGTTCGAAGGGATCCCTGGATATGGTTCCCGTTTGGGAAGACGGCTGATGTACTTTTCCAAGTGAACGTCATGCATCTCCGCTTTTTCACTTCCCTTGACTGGAGCCAAGCTTATGCAGGTCTACCCCACACACCCGATGTTTAATCCGGGGTCAGACAATCATGTTCAAGACATGTCCCTAGCGCCCTATTCCCAATCAGGAACTCTTTCCAGACGATTATATATATCCGGCTGGTTTGGCCCTTCTGGTGGGGGAAGACATCAACCAAAAGCCAAAACATGCGCTCTGTCCTGGCCTTCCTTCTGCTGCTCTGCACCGTGAGCGGACTCCCTTTTTCCCACAAACCCCACCAGAAGCCTGGTTTCAAGGGTCCCCACAACTGGGACAAGCATTGCCGCACTAAACGTGCCAACTACCCCACCGTTTCGAACCTCACCATCTTCAACCCCAACCACGATCTGTACAACATTCCAGGTGTCTACTACGCGCGCTCGGTAGAACTCGCCGACGGAACCATCCTTGCCACATGGGAGAACTACAGTGAGGAGCCACCTCTTGTGTACTTCCCAATCTACAAATCCACAGATCAAGGCAACACATGGGAGTACATCTCTAACGTCACCGATGAGGTCAACGGCTGGGGTTTGAGGTACCAGCCATTCCTGTACCAGCTCGAAGAGACGTTCGGGGAGTACGGACCCGGTACACTTTTGCTTGCTGGAAACTCCATCCCCACCGACCTGAACTACACCAAGATTGACGTATACGCCAGCACGGACTACGGATACACTTGGGAGTTTGTGAGTACCGTTGCCAGCGGTGGACGCGCTGTCCCAAACAACGGACTCACGCCTATCTGGGAGCCATTCATCATGACCTACGAAGGAGAGCTGATCCTGTACTACTCTGACCAGCGTGATCTAGATCACGGTCAGAATCTTGTCCACCAGACCACCACCGATCTCGTCAACTGGGCCGATAAGGTTGTTGACACAGAGTACTACGACTACTATGCTCGTCCTGGTATGACAACCGTTGCCAAGCTGCCCAACGGTAAGTACATCATGGCCTATGAGTATGGTGGAGCCCCCGTTTCGACAAGCTACTCCTTCCCTGTGTTCTACCACATCTCCGATGATCCACGCACCTTCAACAGCTCCGAGTCGATCCAGCTCAAGGCCACAGACGGAACCAGCCCCACCTCGTCGCCATACCTGGTCTGGACAAGCTACGGAGGAGCGAACGGAACCATCATCGTCAACGGACAGTCTCACGGCGGTCTCTTTATCAACAAGGCTCTTGGAGACCCCGATGCTTGGGAGTACATCTCTATCGATGCCCCCAGAGCGTACACCCGTGACTTGCAGGTTATCGGTGACGATACAAAGCTCATAGTCCTCGGCGCTGGTGCAGAGGGTGGTACATGGCACGAGATCACATACTACACTTATAACCTGGCAGACTTATTCTGACTATGCAAGAAAAACAGACAAACCTTGGCGTTCTTCAAATGTGGCGCGCGTAGTGGGACCACAATTTAAGCGCCGGCCCTCCCTGACGGATTATTTAGCCGAACATCACCCTTTATTGGGGTGTGAGATAAGGTCCCTGCAAACTGTGGACAGTAATCACGGGTAATATATATTCCGCGACCGGCTAAATGCCGGCGGTCTCAGAGGACTCCGAAATAGAGAAAATATAGGCGGTATTGCGCAATCGTGAAGGAGCGCCGCACTTGGATTGCGCCAACTGTGGTTCCAAGCGGCGATTCTCTGCCTCTGTTAGCACGTCTGTGTGGACTAACGGTGGCTGAATGAAAATTTTTCAGTTGATACATATATAGCGATGCAAATGTCCGCTGCTTCTCTGCTTCATCTTCCCAAGTGTGAGAACAATGGGTTCAAAACAGAGTGAGATCAGCGACAACGAGGTTGTTGAGGCGACCAAGGTTGATGCCACACAGCTGTCTAAGGAAGTAGACTCCTCTTTGGACGAGGAGTCCCAGCTGACACCACCCGTTGTTGAGAATACCAGCTGGAAGAGACACGTGTGGGATACCTGGGGCCACCCAGACAAGAACCACCGCAAGATCATCTTCAAGCTGGATATCACCCTTTTGTTCCTGGCGTCGGCGTCTACCTTCATCAAGTACCTCGACAAAATCAACATCAACTACGCCTATGTCAACGGTATGAAGGAGGACTTGGGAATTGTGGGAAATGAGCTCAACTATGCCAACACTGGATACAACGTTGCCTCGTGTATTCTTGGATTCCCGTGGGCCATCCTTATGGTCAAGATGAACACAAAGTGGTTTGTCATTATCGTTGAAGTCCTCTGGATCATCGCAACTTTCTCTTTCTCTGCTGTGAAGACTTCCACCCAGATGGTGGTGCTGCGAACCATTGTCGGTGCGTTTGAGTGTGCTCATTACCCTGCCCTCAGTTACATCCTTGGAACTTACTACACCGCCGGCGAACTCGCCAGGAGAAACGTCATCCTGCAGTCTTCGACTTCCATCGGATCTTTCTTCGCCGGATACGTTGCCAGTGGAACCTACTCGGGACTCAACGGGGTTGCAGGAAGAGCTGGTTGGAGATGGGTCTTCATCATTGACGGAATCATCTCGCTCGGTGTCGTCGTTCCACAGATCTTCTTCTTCTCTGACAGACTGTCCAACAGAAAGCCCGACCTCGTGCTCAACGACGAGGATATAGCATATCTCAAAGAGCGCAAACCAGACCAGAAGGTTGACAAGTACGATTTCAAGATCAGGGATCTGTTCGACGCCGCAACCAGTCTCGAGGTGTGGGCGTTCTGGGGATTCGGTGTCTTCCAGGATCTTGCCAGTTTGGCTCAGAGTGCGTTCCTGCTTTGGCTCAAGGCCTGGAACAAGCGCCAGCCTGGAAGTTATACTGTGGCCCAGATCGATCACTACGGTTCCATCTTGTATGCTGTCCAGACAGTCATCGCTCTGTCTGCGGGCTGGATCTCCGATACCGTTTGCAAGGGTAGACGTTGGCCTCCAATCATCGTCTCTGGTATTGTCACCTTTGTCGTTCTCATAATCTTGGGTGCTACTCCGGTGTATCCAGACAACAGAGCGTTCCGGTTCTTCCTGTACGTCAACACCACCTGGAGTTTGGCCACCGCTGGTCTGTACTGGGCTTGGTGTTCGGAGTACTTCCGTGATGATCTCAAGCGCAGGGCTATTGCTACCGGAGGTATCAACATTGGAAGTTTCGTCACAAACAGTATTGTCAACAACATCTGGTACCAGACAAAGAAGATGCCAAAGATCACCGCTGGTTACTACATCTCGGGTGTTGGTGGTGCTCTCTACTCTCTCGATGCTCTTGCTCTCGGTCTCTGGGAGGCAAGAAAGAGAAGGTCTCCTCTGGGTTTTTAGTTTTATCTCGTTTCAATACATCCATGATGCGCTCAAACTGTATATTCCTTGGGCTTAGGTCCAAGTTCGTCCCACATGCTAACTAACACAACACGTTCCTCTCCTTCCTTCCATGGCTCTCTCCCGTGAGAAACCTGGTAATTGTCAATAAGCAGCAGATCACCCTCTTGCCACTTGTGAACATACTCTAGCTCTCGGGAGATCTGGAGGCTTTTCGCGAGATACTTCTGTGGAATACGCTCCCCGGTATCGTATGTCGTTGGCATGTATATGCCGCCGTTATCACCCTTGAACGGAGGCTCCAGTGCTCCATGGTCGCGAGCAGTTCCGTATCCCCCTAGGAAACTGTTGAAAAACAGCGGTTTTCCCGTTACAGGATCCACTCTGAAGGCAGGGATGTGTTGTCTCACAGTGAGAGACCCATCCTTGTTCCACTCAAAATCTTGAGTGAGTCTCCTCACCTGTTTCTCTGCTTTGACTCTCTTGGTCTCAATACTGTCGCTGTCTTTGATCTCCTTTCCGAAGGAGTCGGGGCCCTCCCAGTAGAACTCATTTCCGCTGATGGCAGCCGTTGCAAAAGTCTTGCTGGGATAAACCTGGTTGTTCACAAGTTTTTTCTCAGACAGCTCGGCGATAAACTCCGGAAGTGCCTCGTTCACCTTCTCGAAAAGCTTACGCGAGTGGCAGATCGGACTTCCTCCTCCGTGAATGGCAGCCTTGTGGCAGAAGAAGTGGATGTTCGCGGGAAAATGCGTGAATCTCGAGTACTCGTTGTGCTGGTAGAATCTCGCCTTTGCGGGACCCTCGTTGGCACTGAACACGTTCTCAGCCCACAGATGGCGTTTGCCTGCAAGTCCTATCTGTTCGAATGGAACCCTCCCCCTTGCCTTCTCGATGGTGTTGATCCAGCGAGCAAACCCCTCTTTGGAAGGGTCACCGAGCCCACGCAGAAGCACAGCTCCGTGTCTCTGGATCAGCTCAGTGAACACGCCCTTAGACGAGACGTCTCTGAGGAACTCTCTGGTTGTCTCGACCTGGGAGACGTCCGAAGAGGTGAACTGGAGAACCAACGGGAATACATTCCCGTCGATGTCCATCTGCCCCGGCACAGACACCTCTTTCAGAGACACCTTGACGGCGCCGTATGTCGCTTCGATCAGCTGGTTTGTGCTTTCCGGCATCTTTGTCTTGTCTTGCAGGGGAAAGAAGGGAAAGAGGCACCGATATGCCACCTTCTCAAAGACATGGCCACACTTCAAAACTGTGGCGGCCCTCTGCAGGACTCGCGCACCACACCCTCCCGTTCGAGTCCCATTAGCGTTCGACCAATTATATCGGCAGATCGGAAACCTCGCTGAGGCCTCGTTGAGGATCGAACCGATCCAACCGTTCCCACAGAATATTTGTGGAGTGGCCGGTTGAATGAACCTGCGCGCGTAATACTGATGCTTTGGGAAACATTAAGCGCACGTCGCCCCCCGCTTTTTATCGCCCCGGCTCCCTTTATAAACAAGCCCCGACTTCTCTCTTCCTTGTAGAAATTTACACACACACAAGACAAGAAAAAGATGGTCGGATACAGCTTGCTATCGGCTGTTGCTCTGTTGCTGCTTCCGGTGTACGCGCAGCTGCTCGTCAAAGACGTCAAGCCAAAGGCGTTCATCATCACGGATATCTCGAACGAGCCTGACGACGCCGAGAGTCTGGTCCGTGCGCTCCTTTACTCCAACGAGATCGACTTCAGGGGAATCGTGGCAACCACTTCTTACTGGCTCAATGATACGATCCATGACGAAGACATCTACCCTATCCTCGACGCTTACGAGAAAGTACACCCCAACTTACTCCTGCACTCCTCTGACTACCCCACTGCCGAGTACTTCAGATCCATCGTGGCCACAGGCCACCCTGTGTATGGAACTCTTGCATTCGACTTTCCCAAGATCAGCAAGGGGGCCGAGAATCTCATCAAGGCTGTCGATGAGGTTCCCGAAGGCGAGATCATATGGATCCTCCTGTGGGGTGGTGCCTCGGTACTCGCCGAGTCCCTCAGGGAGGTTTCCAAGAGGAGATATGCTTCTCAGGTGACCAAGTTTGTCGACAAGCTGAGAGTCTACTCGATATCGGACCAGGATGATGCCGGTGCGTGGATCAGACACGAGTACCCCAAGCTCTTCTACATCACGTCGATGCACGGATGGAACCAGTACGGACTGTCTACCTGGGTCGGTATCGCGGGTGAAGTGTACAACAGATTCGACAGAGGCGGGCCGAACTTTGACGTTGTGTCGATGGACTGGGTCAGAGAAAACGTCCAGAATGTTGGTGGTGCTCTCGGTGCAGCATACCCTAGTTTCTGGTTCATCATGGAAGGAGACACTCCTTCCCTCCTGCACATCATTCCTAACGGTCTCAATGACCCCACCACTCCTAAGCACGGAGGCTGGGGTGGCAGGTATGACCTCATGGACTACTCTGGCCGTTTCAACTACTACGCAGGTGTCACGGATGACGTTATTGGTAAGGATGGACTCCCCCACACAAGCGCTCAGGCCGGCATCTGGCGCTGGAGAGACGACTTCCAGAATGACTTTGCAGGGCGCATGCAGTGGGCCGTTAAATCTTTCGAAGAGGCAAACCATGCTCCATATGTCGTTGTCAACGGCACTCAGTCTGTGAAACCCCTGGAGCTACAGGTTTCAGCCGGCGAAGAAGTATACTTGGATGCTAGTGCCTCCTATGACTTGGACTCTGGTAAGAACGGGGAGATCGCCTTCAGATGGTTCCAGTACAAGGATCCAAGTGCCACACAATCCAACGTCGAGAAGGAAGTACCTGCCATTGAACTTCACTCTGACGGTGGTAAAGTACACTTCACGGTTCCTGAGAAGGCTTGCTTCAACCCATGGGGAAGATTCCTCGGTGATGGAAACTGTAACTCATACCACATCATTCTGGAAGTGGCTGATGCGGGATCTCCTCCACTGAAAGCTTACAGGAGAGTCATTCTGCGCACCCATCCTGCCAAAGATGAGTCGATTCATGACGAGCTGTAAAGAATTCAATTTCTACCGAAGTTAGTCCAAACATCAATGTAGGTGATCGAAGTGAATGGAATCCACCCAATATGTACGACGGCGTATGATGGTAGTTTTCGTAACATTTCTCAAAAAAGTGATGTTTTGAGGATATTCGTTCAAATCTATTTACAAGTTTTCAAGATCTTCTATAAGCTTCAGCGATCTCTCCTCCAACTCCTTGGCCTCAACTGCATCTATAACCTGGTCTAAACTCTCTCCGTTGAGGCATCCATCCAGGTCATGTAACGACAATCCACATCTGTGGTCAGTGACTCTGTTCTGGGCAAAGTTATAGGTTCTGATCTTATCAGACCTATCTGTGGATGACACCTGATCCCTCCTTTCGGATCTTTCTTTGGCAACTTTTTCCTGTCTCTCCTTCTCGGCAAGCCTAGCCCTGAGGACCATCAACGCCTTGGCTTTATTCTTGTGCTGAGAACGCTCATCCTGGTTGATCACCACAATACCAGTGGGGATATGCGTGATTCGCACAGCTGACTCTGTTGTGTTGACATGCTGCCCTCCAGAACCACTGGCACGCATCACGTCTATTCTCAGTTCATCACCCGCGAACTTCCTCTCTCCCTCGTCTGCACCTTCCTCGATCTTGGGTAGCACCACCACGGCGGCGGTCGATGTGTGAACTCTGCCCTTGACCTCTGTCTGTGGAACACGCTGAACTCTGTGCACACCGGCCTCGTGTCTGAGTCTGTCGTATGCGTCGGGGCTGTCTATCAAAAGAGACCCATCGACAAGACCGCCTGCAGAGCTCTCATTCTGCGACAGAATCTCACACTTCCAACGGTGAACCTGCGCATACTTGTAGTACATGTTGAGCAGATCCTGTGTGAATATCATGGCCTCCTGTCCACCAGCACCGGGTCTCAGCTCGATGATGCACCCTCTGTCCGAGAACTCATGGGGCGGCAACAACTTCGAGGCTAGGTTCGACGCAAGCTTGTCAAGCTTCGGTATACACTGCTCCAGCTCCAGTTGCGCCTCTTGTTTGAGATCCGCATCCTCTGCAGGGTCGTTTGCCATCGTGGCTAGTCCTTCGTAGTTGTCTTTCTCATCGAGGTACTCGTGGTACACTGTGGCGAACGACGATAACCGCGACAGCTTCTTGGCATTCTCGACGTTGAAACTGGATCCGTCAGACATCTTGGCTTCAAGGTCTTTGAGCTCCTGGGCCATCAGATGGGCTTTTTGCAGGAGAGCAGGATGCATGTATCCCGGAGTGCCTATGGAGGTTAGTACCTAGAGAGGCAGTTGCACCCCAAGAAACGACTTACTCTGGAATCTCACAAAGAGACACCTTCTCACCGGGCCGACCAGTCTCCCCAACCTGAACATTCCGCCTTGTCTCGAAGCCAAATCAAACAGGTATCGTCAAGAGGAGCCTTTCGTCAGACCCAAAAGGTCGTTCACAGAAACCAAGGACGTGTCATACCCAATTGAACTTCACACTACCAACCTTGGCATCGAAAATCCGGGGAAAGGGCATGAGGAGCAGTTCCTCCTCTTTCTCCCCCTCTTTTTACCCTTGATTCGGGATTTTTGATCAAGAAATCTAACCCCAGAGAGGAACTACGGGAGGGATGTCTGCATCTGCGAGGCCTATTGAGATAGATGCATTTGTCGACGCTATCAGAAGCATCACGGATGCAGAGATTGCCCTGTTGGAGAAACAGGTTACCAACTCCATAACGAGGCTGGAGAGGTCCAACCTGATCATGCAGGCACTCCTGCAGAAGGCAAAGGGAGAAGAGGTGAGTGTGAGCATCGAGGGAGTTGACGAGGATGAGTTCGACGTTGGTGAACAGGGAGAGGACGATATCAAGATATACAAGGACAGCATACGGGAGAACGAGATTGTTCTCAAGAACCTCAACAGACGCATGGAAGCACTTGACAATGAGAAGCTGGCCAGGAATAAGAGTGCACCTGAGACCCCGGTGAAGGCCAAGGAACCCAGCAAAGCTGTCGTGGACGCAGACAACGACGTTATTGACACTAATGCACCAAATAGCGTGTTTCTGTGAGATTGTATCTATCATTAATCAAGTTCTATTGGATGCCTATGTAAGATGCTAGATGAACTTGTTCGACTTGAGATAGTAGATCAGCCATGCGATCTGAACTCCTCCCACAACCACAAGCGCTACCGAGGCGACGATACCAGACACAATGACTTTGTCGAACAGATCCTCGTTGAAGTTACGCGAGGCGGTTTCGTCTGGCAGAATCTGGGTTTCAAACTGTCCAATGAGCTTCGAGAGCTCCTGCTCGATCTCCTGGACCTGTTTCTGAACTGGCCCGAGTGCGGTCTCCGACTTTTCGAGGTTGTCCAATATCTCGGGTATTCCGATCTCAACCTCCAGATGCACGTTCTTGGGCGTTCCTGTGTTTCGCCAGCTCTTGTCGATCAGCTGGTTCTCAAAACAGATGTCGAAGTACGCATCTTCGCGTGGGTTCTCGGGAACGCTGACGGCCATTCGCGCGTCGGATATGTCGTTCTTGCGACGCACGGTGTTGCCCTCGTCGTCTATGACGTTCAAATTGACCTGCTGGTTCTTGTTACCGTGCTCGTCAACGCTGTGCGCGTCTTCGACAAACACGTGCATTGCCACCAGCGTGTTCTGGCTGATGTGATCCTCCGTGTATTCGCTCAGCGGGTATCGCACACACAGGTTATTCAATATGTACTTCGTGACGTGGGTATCAATCATGCGCTGGAGCTCCTTGGCCTTCTTGCTGTTCTTCTTCTTGAGCCTGTAAAGCTCCTCGTGGTAGTCTCTAACGCTCTGCATAATGCCTTGCGAGTCCAGCTGCGACGGTGGAACAGTCAGCCCCAGCTCGAACGCCCTCGCGCTCACCAGAAACACGGCCAGTATAGCATACACTCGCATGTCTATAAGGTCTATCCCCCAAAAAAAAGAACACGAAAGAGATCAACAGGAAAAAAAATACACTAAAAGGGTCCTGCTTCAGCCACGTTGGCTGACACGTGTTGCGCTTGGCAGAGCTGAAGAAATTTTCCCAAAGCGACAGGCGCTTATCACCCTTCGTTGCCACCAAAGACAAGACAAATTTATCTGAAACATGGTGTTGTCGGTGACGGAGAGGTCGTATCTGTTCGAGTGTCTCACAGGCACCAAAGTGATACGAGCAGATGCGCGCAGAACCGATCAGTTCAGACCGCTCGAGGCCACATGTGCCTTCCTCCCCAACTCAAACGGCTCTGCCAGGGTCAGACTGCCGGACGGATCCGAGTGTGTTGCCAGTGTCAAGGCCAAGGTCGTCAAGGTGGACTCCCAGAACGTCTCCGACCTGCTGGACGTCGATGTGGACATCCAGGGCCAGAGAGACGACTCGGATGCCGTGGCCAACTTCTCGTCGATTCTCAAAGAGTCGCTGGACCAGTGTTTCCAGTACGAGTGGCTCAGACTCACGGACAAGTACGCATTCAAACTCAGCATAGACGCCATCGTTGTGGCCTACCCCGGTGGAATGTCGTCGTTCTACTCGATTCTCACGCTCGTGTCGATGGCTACATACCTCGCGCTCAAGTCAACCGCACTCCCGCTGCTCACATCCACCACGGACGACGCCGAAGTCGAGGAGGAACCCACGTTTTCCGACGACTGGGACTTGGCGAAACGTCTCTTCCCAAAAGACCGTGTTGCATCTCCGCCTCTGCTGTTCGTACTCGCTGTGGTCGGACCAAACCTGCTGCTGGATCCGTCTGTGGAGGAGCTGGAAGTTGCAGAGAACGGACTGTTTGTCGCCTACGCATCCAACAAGACCGTCGCGCCTATACGATCGATCTCTCTGAACTCTACCAATAACAAGGGAATATCTGCTGCACACATTGTCAACGCAGTCTCAACTATTGATTCGGTCGGTGGAGCCGTGCTTAAGGCGCTCAACGATATCATGGAAAACTCAACTTCAGAGTACTAACAGTGCTGCGTCGAGTATGCATGCACTATAACCGCCGTGGCGGTCTGTATATTCATAGATCTAATGACCCCAACCTGCTTAATTTCAATGCACATGTCCAATATGGCCAATAGATCGCCTGGAACACCCTCTTTCTCCCTTCCCAGTAAGATCAGAGACTTTTCAGGAAACTGGAGCTTTTCGTCGAGCACCACTGACTTGTCTGTCTGCTCGAGACCTATGAGCGTGTAGCCCTCTCTCTTCTTTGCGATCATGAAATCCGCAATCTGGTCGGGAGTCACCTCAACCATCGGCATCCAACGGTCAGCTGTCACGGCAACACTCTTGAATACAGGGTGGTCCTTAACGCGCATATCGTTCAACGTCAACAGACCAGCACCGAGAACATCACACAGACGACAGATACCACCGAGATTGGGTGGTTTGTCCACAAGGGAAGAAACCACGATCAACTTAGAGCGCTGGACGGAAACAGAAGCGCCGTTGCCGATTACCTGATCAACGTCAACCGGAGTGGACCATGTTCCACTCTTCGTCTGAAGCGGAGAGTTAGATCTCGTGACATCAAGCATAGAGCCAGACTTGGAGCTGTCAGCCTTCGCCTTGAACGAGGCGAAATCTGTACCAATGGCGAGAGAGGGTTCTCCTCTCAGGTACTTCTCAAACGCGAGACGCGGAATGGTCTCAATATCGTCACGGTCAGACACCTTCGACAAGACTCCACCAAACAGGCCAACAAACGTGAAATCGGTGGTGACATCCCACAGATGAGCATCACCGCTTCTGTGTGTTCCAAACCCTTCAGAGGATGCGGCAACGCGGTATACGTTCTCAAGAGTCTCCACAGCATCTGAGCTCAAAGCTAAGTTACGTCTTTTGATCTCTGGGTACACGGAACACACAAGCGAAACCGCAAAGTGTCTGTGCCAGGCTTTGTTGGAAGTCGCAGATGGGACCAGGTACCTCACGATGAAATCCCTCATGAACTGGACCGCATCATCGGCCTCCAATTTCTGACCAAGCAGAACACAGGTCCTTTCAAATGTAGTCACAGGAATGGAACCTTGAAGCAGCACATCTTTTCTGAAGAACTCGAGAATCTCAACACGGCTGCTTGGCACCTTGAGCATACAGAGCACAATGAGCCATTCCATATGCGTGCGGACGAGGGGGCTCTGTTCCTTGAAGATTAGAGCTGTACCGAACTCACGAGCGACCTCCTCCAGATCGTCGGAGGAAAGAGCACGCGTCAGCAGCAGTATCACAGACGTGAGCTGCAATCTCTTCCACTCCTCAAGACCATCACTGCGGCGCTTGGGCTGCTTGATGTGGAACTCATCTTCGTTGTCCTTCAAGAAAGCTATAGTCTTGCGCACAATGTTGCCCTGAAATTTGGACAAGATGGACGCGATGGCCACGCGGAAGGAAACCTCCTCCTCACCGTACACTTCGGCATACAGCCCAGGTCCAGTAGTGGATATCTCTGTATCGTAAATGTCAGCAATGACAGGCTCGAGGATAAACAGGTTGGTACTCTCCTGTTTGGTTGTGATACCACGAACGAGCAGAGGAATGACACACTCAAGTCTGCACAAGATGGAAACATCAATGGAGTCTATGGCAGAAAACATGCATGGCAGAAGCGTCCTTCTCGAAAAGGACTGCTCTATAATCTCAGAACCAACTGTGGCTAAAAGCTCACTGATCTCGGAATCTTCTGCGGCTTTCTGCAGCACTTTCTTGTGAAATAGAGCTCCCACAAGCGCACAGTGGAGCGTTTTGTGCTTTAGAGTGAGTCTCTCGTCAATCATCTCCGCCCAAACACCGCAGAGAACGGAAACAAGACGTCCCACGTACTTTGTGATGGATGAGATCTCAAACAACTTGACGATAAGCATAACCACAGCAAGACGCCCCTCGTATGCGAACAAGATGCCCGCCTTTTCGGTGACTGAGACGGCTGTCTCAAGATCTTGTTCTGGCTGGGAATTGGCGACAATGCGGAAAACTGAAGCATAACAGATATCCTTCGCTCTGTAAAACTCCCTGGAGGCGCTGCGTGATTTGAAAGCACCATTGATCAATGCAAGGCAATCTCTGAGTGGGATCTTTACAGACGAGTCTTTAGAGAGGATCTCCAGCTTGTAGATGGCATTGCTCAACACTGACTCGTCTTCAGAAGAGGTGAGTATCATAGCCAGACGCTGAAAAACAGAAGTGGTGGCCTTAGGAAGGTCATGACAAGATGCGTAAAACTGCTTGATCTCCGGGTCTCCAATGCTTGCCTGCAACAAATCCTTGCCTTCGAACGATGTGCTCTCCGTGGACTTGAGAACAGCCCCATCAAGCAGAGAACACAGCAAGACGGCGTATGTGCGAGAATCGGGCATCTTCTTGATGAGCCTGACGAGGCCCTCCCTGTCGGAGTCCCACTTTTCAACAATGGCATAAGCCACAAACGAGAAGCCGTCGAGAGATTCAACAGACGCTAGACTCTGGTATGCTTTGGCCTGCTTTACCAGTTCAACGTTCTCCCTTAGGACGGTGACCCCAACGCTTGAATTAAGCTTGAGAAAGTGCCCGATACGCTGGTAGAGTTCAAGAGGAGTAGCATCTGCGTATAGAAGTACTCTTAGGAAGATGGTCTGCAGCACCTTCTCGTATATATCGTTCTCTGGAGCACTCTCGAACATCGCGTTCAGCAGAGACACATGTGTAGCATCCAGCTCGGCAAATTTGGAAGCATTGAGACCCTTGAGCAGACCGTGCGCAAGTGCAATCCTTGCAGCATCGAAGGCTAGCTTGTTCTTGACCAAAATCCTCAGCACGGCAGCACTCACTGCGGACACCTCGCTCTGGGAGCGCTGATTGGAGATACAGTTTGCGACAAACTGGACGATGTTGGTCAGGAACGAACACGAGGTTCCAGTGGAGGACTGTGGATCCTTTCTGACAACGTAGTGATAGGCGTGGAGGACAAACGGCAGGAAAGTGTCTTCTAGGAACGAAAGACCCGTGCTCAAAAGTGCCAGGTTCTCGGGAGGAACGGCAAAGACAAGCTCCATGGCAAACCTGCGAACGCTATCCTGGGAAGACTTAAACCCGATGGACAGAAGCGCAAGTGCGAATTGTGGTGGAATCTTGGAGGTTGTGGAAAGAGCACCAACCAGATCAGCAGCAGCATCTTCAGCCTGGTGCAGCGAGGTATCGATGCCAACAATCTCATAGAGCGTGCAGAATCTCTTCCACGACTCTATGTACTGTTCCGACTCCGCCATCTTCCACGACATGTGTTCGTTGTCGATATCGCAGGTTATGGATGTGACTGTGAGCTGGATGATAGACAGCGACATCTTCTTGTGATCGTGGGAGTCGTCCACAAGACTCTGCTTCAAGAACATCCAGTACTCGCTGGTACCGTACGCGTTCTGCAACTCCTCATCTGAACTGGAGTACTGTTTGAGGTAACAGAGCCACAGAATGAGACCGTTGGTTCTCTTGTAAGAGTCCTTCGCACTGAGAAGCGTAGAGATACAGGCCCAGAGCTGCTCAAGGACACAGCCGAGCCCAGCGAGCTTCCATCTCAGCACATTCACAACACTGGTCGATATGCTGGCGTCATCACCGGTCAGGAACAGAAAACACAGAGAGTCAATCTCGGCTGTGGACAGCTGGGCGAGGTTGTCGTTCTCTCTGAACAACACGTTGAGAAACTCAAACAGCTCCAGCACCTCGCCAGATTCCACAGCCTCCAGAGAGGCAACATCTCTGTCGTCGAAGGTCCTCATGGCCTCCTCGAAGAACAGCTTGTTCCTGTATGCGAACGCGCTCAGCTTCCTGGCGATGAGGGAGAGGAGATCAACCGCAACATCCTCAAACTGGCCCAGGAACTTGTAGACAGGAGGAGACAGCTTGGAGGTACTCTCCTGAAGCACACCACTGAAAAACTTGTACACAAGAGGAGAAATAGCTTGTTTGGTCTCTGGCGAAACGTACTTGACAAGGTCGTAAAGCACATCGACCGAGGCAGTGTCCTTTCCAGCCACGAGATCCTCGGCCAGTCCGAGAGCGATGCTTCTCCTCTGCTCTTCCGGCAGAAACTGCGCAAGCTTACCGACTGCTCCTTCTTCCATCCTCCGTTTCTTGTGGGATAACCGCTACAAATACGCAGGAACCGCCAACACGGAGGGCGGAAAAAAATTTGTACGCGGGGGTCGTGTGATGCACAGCGTGCGGCGTTTTTCTGTTATAAAGTGTTTTGCGGATCCTTCATCAGACCAGTCTGCCGTAGGACGTGGGGAAGACACCTCTGATGCCCTCGATCTCACCTTCAGTCCACCCTGATCCGTCATCCTCTGTCACCACGACTACCTTGTCACCAACTCCCACTCCCAGTTCGTCATCACCCTGTGGCTCATAGTCATACAGAATCTCCATGTACTGCACACGCTTGGCACCTTTTCTGGGCGCCACTTTGGGACCTTGTTTCTTGCCACCGTTGGATGAGGTTGTTGCCGATGCTGCTGCCTGCGTGATGGAAAGGTATGACGTCGGCACGAGGCCTTCGCCGGCTGAGGACCTGACTTTGGTCCATCCAGTTCCGTCATCCTGTTCCAGGACAGTAACAGACTCGCCTGGCATCACAGAGACTTCGTCATCTCCCTCCGGATTATATGCATAAAGCGCCTTACCTGACGCAGAAGCGGTCGAGGAGACGGTCGCCATCGACTCAGCTCTTCCTCTCAGTGCACCAAAGAGTCTGCTTCCCTTTGTTGTTGAGGTCGTGATTCTGCTCATTGAGCTTGTAAGACTTTGCACGTCATGGTCATCGTACTCGGCAACATCAGCTGTTTCAGTCTTGCTGTGCTTGGACTTAAAGAGACCACCAAACACACCACGTTTCTTTGTCTCTATCGGACCGGACAACGTCAGGTCTTTATCGCCCGCAGCTGACTGGATGGTCTCAATCTCCACCTCGGCAATGACCCTCTTTGTGTCATCCATGGCAAACTTGGACATAGACACGAGAGATCTCACCATGAGATCATCGTACTTGAACATGTCCTCCTTCGAGCGCATCTTCACCTGGGTGAGCGAGTCTCCAGCTGCCTTGTTGCGCTGCTGGATAAGTTCTCCCAAAGTCTGCTTCTCATCCTCGCACACGCGCTCCATGTTGCTGTATGTCTGGGATGCCTTGGATAGCTGCTTCTTCAGGATATCCAACTCTGCCTCGGACGTGATGATGGTTTCGTCATCGTGCCAGATGCTGGATGGGATATAGTAGAAGTCGGCTGGCTCCTGCCAGTCTGTCATGTTGTGTTTGATGAACATAGATGTGTCGAGAGACGGAACGTTCTGCTTGATGACCTCATCCATGGCGTCGTTCATCTTGGTGATCTTTTCGTTGGTGGCTTTCTCGAGAGACGATGCCGTTAGCCAGACCGAGTTGAGCTTGGACACCTTAGCCTCATTCAGAGTCTGCAAACCATCAAGCACCTCAGGCAGATCCTGGTAGTAGTACTTGTCTTTGAGTCGGTTTGCAACGTTGATCTTGATGAGGTAGGCGTTTTTGGCGGCGTTCATTTCAAACTCGCGCTTCTCCGACTTGTGCTTCATCCTGTCATTGGAGGATCTCTCTGTCTTGGATCTCTGGCTCTCCATCGCCTGGCATGCGGAGTCGTACTCCTTCTTCGACTTGGTAACGTCGTCGTAGTATGCGTCTCTTGCCTTGAGCAGTTCCTCGTTGACGCCCTTCCACCTCTGTCTGATACCGTCGTAGCGACTGGCCATCTCGCTGATCTGCGCAGCAATGCGCCTCTCCAGGTCGCCGGCAAACTTCTCGCGCTCACGGGCGATGTTCTCCGTCTGGCCCAGAATTTCAGTCCATGCAACGAGACTCGCGCTCTCGAGAGAACCAGGAGTAATCACCGGGTTCTGACCGACGGACACAGCGGTCGACACTTTGGCCTTCCTCTTGAACGCCTCGGCACTGAGGTTTTTGAGCTTGATGGCATACTCGCGCTCTATTAGTGCGCGTTCCTTGTAGAACCAGTCCAGGTCCGAGAGCCACGTCAGGCCGGCCTTCACCCACTTGTCTGTGGGCTTGTAAGCGTCCTTGAGCTCGCTTCCTATACTCAGAGCCTCCGCCATGTTCCTGCTAGATCAACGAAGAGTGATGCGGTCCAATTGTGATGGATACGGGATTAGGGGGAAGATCATTCTGGTCGAATCTCTCTGCCAGGCGTTGGGCGTGTCAGCTGGAGATGCAGCTGCCATGTTCTCAACGTGTCACCACCGCCCTCACCCCACGGAAATTCAAAAATGCGGGATGCGAGCTCCACTTTTTTGAGTGCTTTTTTCTGTTCAGCCGTTTAGTGTCTTGAATTTTTTTAGACGACGTTTGCTCCCTTCTGATCTTGTGTTGTTTATCCAACAACGTGATACACACACACCAGCGATGTCTGTGCTACCTCTGGGAGGCTTCATCTATGCAGCTGTCAAGCCCATCCTCAGGATCTATCTGCTGATGGCCACCGGGTTCTTCCTGGCGCGCTACGACCTGATGAGCGTCGAGACCGCCAGAGCTGTCTCGGACATGATTCTGCTGGTGTTCATGCCCTCGCTGAGCTTCACCAAGGTGGTGTCGAACCTCGACATCAGCGACATCAAGACCATCGGCGTGATGGTGCTGTGTGCGGTGCTGATGTACGCGACAAGTGCGTGCTTTGCCTTTCTGAACGTCTTTGTGCTGACGCCTGTGCCCAAGAGATGGCGTGGCGGTGCCATACTCGCCGGTATACTGCAGAACGTGAGCGATCTGCCCATCGCTTATCTGCAGAGCATCGCAGGCGGTCTGATCTTCACCACCGACGAGGGCGAGAAGGGCGTGGCGTACGTCATCATCTTCATGGCGGTGTACGTTTCCGTGCAGTTCAACTTTGGCATGTTCCAGCTTGTCGAGTACGACTTCAAGAAGCAGGAGGAGGATCTCGAGCGAGAGGCTGCGGCCATGAAGGAATTCGAGGGCTCCAGCTCTCCGGAAGACACATCCAAACTGGAGTCTCGCGGAGGCGAGGTGGATGAGGACGGAGTGCCCATTTCGCCAACCTCGACCCTATCGTCGGACGAAGACAGTGACATCCAGGCCTCCGAACTCAATCCGCGTGTGCTCCACTCGAACGAACTGTCATCTGCACGCAAAGTGCTGTCAAATGCATCCACAGCCTCACGCCTACCGTCTGCTAGAGGGAGACAGGGAAGCATACTGTCGTCCGGCAACAACATGTCTCCTGCCTCCAGGCTTTCACCCGGTGTATCTTCTGTGCGCAACAGAAGAACGTCATTCACCTCCACTTTCATATCGCAAGTTATCACGGGACAGTCCGGCCACACCGAGGAGCTCAACCACGACGACGACCTCGTTCGCGAGTACTCGCGCGCTGAACCATACAACCAGAACATGACCCGCATAGCCTCGATGATCACGCAGTCCAACCTCACGAAGAAGGACATTGACAACGCCGGAAAGAGCATCTCCTTTGTCCAGAAGTACCATCTGCAGCCGCTTGTGTTTGTGCTGATGAACTTCCTCACCCCAAACTCAATGGCACTCATCGTGTCACTCACCGTGGCGCTCGTTCCGTGGCTCAAGGCGCTCTTCGTCAACACTGGATCGCGCACCATTGCACAGGCCCCAGACGAGAACCCGGCCCTCTCGTTCTTCCTCGACTACACCACCTACTTGTCGGCACCCTGTGTCCCTCTGGGACTGATCATGCTCGGCGCGACGATAGCGCGTCTCAAGATCAAGTCCATCCCCAAGGGGTTCTGGAAGAGTGTGCTGGCACACACGCTTTTCAGACTGTGTGTTCTCCCCATTGTGGGCCTGGCATTCGTCGGCAAGATGTCCCGGCTGAACTGGCTGTCCGACGAGATGGCGCTGTTTGTTGTCATTCTACAGTTCGGACTGCCTAGTGCCACGGTTCAGGTCTACCTGACTGCTTCGAACATGCGTCCAGACAGCCCCAGTCACCTCCAGATGGACTGTCTTGCACTCTACATCATAGCACAGTATCTCATGCTTGTGATCTCCATGCCTATTCTGGTTACCTACACCCTCAAGAATATCCTGCATAAATGACTCCAATACAAAACCTCTTTGCGCGCTTCACGTCATCGTCCACACAGGAACACAGGCCTTCAGCCATCGTAGAATGGGGACCTAAGCCTGGCGGATCACCGTATCCAACATGAAATTCGGACGCGTTTCTTTTTCCTCGGCTCTGCTGTGCTGCGGCGCGGGATTTCAGCGAATCGCCATGGAGAAGCAGAGCCAGACCGGTATCATCGAAAGAAGATCGCAGGATTTTCGTGATGATTTTCCAGTTTAGTACCGCCAGTTGGAGAGCTGTAAGCCATTGTGCCAATTTACAAAAATAAATCACAGCAAGGGGTGGGGCAGTGGAGAATTGGGCTGCGTTGCCGAACCGGCCAGATCACCCAGATCACCGATACGGCCAAAGCTTGACATCCAGCCGAATTTCACCCGCCAATTGGCGCAAAACCTGGCTTCAAGATCTCCAGCACGCACATATGTATCCCTACAAAGCCCGTGGCATCTAGGAATAGGATCAAACCATTCCAAAAAAAGAAATTCGAGGGTGGAAAGTAGGTTTGTCGTCCAGCGTGAAATGGCGTTTCAGGTTGGGGCTGTGTGGAAACCCGGCGCTTCTGCAGCAATCCGAGCTTCCGACTAGGTGTGATCCCGTGGCTTGTGCCCTCTGAGGATTGTACTTCCGAGGATGCGTCTCAACTTACCGACCGAATAACGAGAGAGGGGTCAAGTGTTCTATAAATTGATCCCCGTTCGCCCCTCGCTGTTCTTCCCGTTCGAAAACCTTCTTTCTCCAACAGTGAACAACCAATTCATTGCAACTAAACATGTCTTCCAACGATTTCTACAGCTCCGGCGAACAGGGCGAGTACCAGGCTCCTCAGCAGAACCAGAACCAGCAGCAGCAGCAGCAGGTTGGTGGCGAGGGTGAGAGAGGAATCCTCTCCACTGTTGTCGGTGGTGCCGCTGGCGCTTTCGGTGGTTCCAAGATGTCCAGCAACCACTCTGGTTTGACCGGTGTGCTCGGTGGTCTTGTTGGTGCCGTTGCTGCCAACAAGGCTGAGAACGCGTACGAGAGGTACGAGCAGGGCGGCCAGGGCGGCCAGGGCGGCCAGGGTCACCAGGGTGGCCAGGGTGGCTTTTTTGGTGGTCACCACGGTGGTCAGCAGCAGGGTGGCCGTGAGGGCGGATTCGGTGGTCAGCAGGGTGGCTTTGGCGGTCAGCAGGGCGGCTTTGGCGGTCAGCAGGGAGGCTTTGGCGGTCAGCAAGGTGGATTCGGCGGCCAGCAGGGCGGATTCGGCGGTCCAGGTGGTCCAGGTGGTCCAGGTGGTCCAGGCGGCTTCGGCGGTCCTGGTGGCTTTGGCGGTCCAGGTGGCCAGCAGGGTGGCTTCGGTGGTCCAGGCGGTCAGCAGGGCGGCCGTTGGTAATCATTTGAACCTAAACGCTCCAAAAAATACATTAAACGACTCTTTCCGATACTCGATAACCTCGTAGAACCCTAACAAATGCTAATTCACCCTGATCTGTCAAGTGTGAAGGGATTGAAATGGGTGGGAAGCTCAAGCTAAAGCCATCTCCAACCACGCGTCACACGGCTTGTGCTTTTCTTCCCTCCCAACAACATCGGTTCTTCTTTGTGCCGTCCGATATATCACCAGACGATGGAAACACTACCAGCTGAACTCCAGAAACGCATCAGGGAGTGTACGGGTATGTCTGGTTTCTCTCATATTTGATTCTTCATTGCTAACACGCTGACAGCATCGTACCCAGCAAGCGCTGCTGTGTTCAGAGATCTGATAGCCCACCTCACCGAGGATCCGAACAAACGGAGGAAGACTGCGAACCCTTCTCAGGTACTGCCGCCTTCGCTGAAAGACATCCACATAGCGCTGCAGATCCCTGAACTGTCAGTACAGTCTCCCATCCGCAAGAAGCTGAATCTTGTGTTTGCCAACAAGGACAAACCGCTCATTGCGCTGTCGAAGAGCATCGACACACAGCCAGAACTCATAATAGACGATCTGTCTTCCTCCAACGTACACTTTGCCGTGATCCTGAAAGTCCCCGAGAAGAAGGAGCTGCGCTATCTGCTAATAGTGTACGAGGAGAACAGGGGTAACATGTACAAGAATGAGCCCATTCTGATACAGTACAACGATACACTGTTGAGCGACCAGTTCTCGCCAATCTTACAGAACATGGATTTCGCCACATATCTACAGAGACAGTGCGCGCTGTGTGGATTTCAGCTGATCAACTCCACCTCGAAAGACTCAAAGTCGTTCTTTGTGGCTGCGTACAAGGGGTCCAAGGACGGTTCCCTCTTCTTCCTGCCCAACCACATCATATTCGGCTTCAAGAAGCCAATCCACGTGTTCAAGTCTACAGATATCGAGAGTATCACGTACACCTCTATCACGAGGATGACGTTCAACGTTACGCTGATGACCGTGCCGGCGGATGGCAATTCCGAGAACAGCGAGCGGTTTGAGTTCTCGATGATCGACCAACAGGAGTTCAACAAGATCGACCAGTACGTCAAGAGCAAGGAGTTCAGAGACAGGTCCATGACAGAGGAGCTCAAGGCCAAGAGCAAGACCAAGAACCCAGAGAAACCAGGGGCACTGTTGGAGGCAGCTAGGATGGTTCCTGGTGGAGCTCAGATCGTTGACGGTGCCAAGATGGACGACGACTCTGACGATCCAGAGGACGAAAACTACCAGTTCGGAAGAGAAGGCGGCGAGGAGGGAAGCTCCAGCGAAGAGGAAGAGAGCGACGAGGAAGCCGTTAGCGCTCAGGAGAATGCCTCGGAGACTGCCTCGTCAGAGAGCGAGGAGGACGACGAGGATATCGATCTCGACGAGGACTCCGAGTGAAGCTACGGATAGACACGTTCAGAATAAATATTGTATCATTTTTTTGTGGTTTTGTGAAATTAATCAAGCAGTAAGGATCCCCCTCTCTGCCTTACAAAAGTGGGGATTCCTCAGAGTACCACCCCACCGTTTTCGTAATCAAAATGAAAATCGTACTTGTTGTTGTGTGTGTGTTCGTATGTTCTCCTGTGTTGTCATTCCGCGAGTGTCTGTTCTGTGTGTTCTGCGCTTTTGCGTACGGCATGTTCACTCAGAGACAGTGGCACGGGACTCTTTCAGACTGTCGAGACGCTTCTCCAACAACTTCTCGTTCTTCTCGGACCACTTGGTGAAACCGTAACCGACGGCGGTCCAGAATCCAGCAGAATACACGTATCCCATAGGGGCATACAGCATGTCAACTTTCCTGATACCGTTCTGGTAAGCTCTGACGAGGACACCTTTGGGAAGCGTTAGTTAGAAACTCATAATCCTGCGCAGATCAGCAGTACATACCAAAAGTGGCCCAACCGGACAAAGTAGCAAACAAAGCCATCGTTATATGTTGACTGATTGGATATATTTATGCGAGGAACCAAACCACCACCTGGATGTGAAGAACCTCTGCTTTTCTTGACCAAAGGACGGTTCCTGGTTGGTTGTCCAAGTGACACAGCAAAACCATGGCAGAAACGAAATACAACAAGAAAGCAAAATACAACAAGCCTTTGTTGTTCTTTTCAGTATTTACAAGTATACACAAGGAAAACATGTTTGGTTCCAGCGAGTTTTTCGAAATCAAAGACTCGTTCACTGTCATCTGCGGCAGGCGCGTGTCAGTGCTGACCCTCCTATCGTATATCGGGGACTGGGCACTGTACATGTAAGTCACTCCATCTCCACTCCGCCACACAGACTCTAACAGGAACAGCGCGACTATCGCCACTTCCATCACGTACGGTGTTTCAACCACGCCTATGGCGCAAGACTTCTCCGTCACAGACACCAATCTGTGGCACAGGTACCGCCCCGAAACACTCACCTGGACACCGGTGTGGTTGCTCATTGTGCTGGCGCTTATCGTTCCCCTGATGGCTATGGCCGTACTGTCAGTGTATGTGGTCAAAACAAGCACGATCAGAAAGCTGTGGGACTACTTCAGCATAGTCATGGCGCTCATGTGTGCCACGGCGATAGAGCTGTTGGTGGTCTGCTCATTGAAGAACCTCACGGGCCAGCCCAGACCCGATCTCGTCCAGAGGTGTGCTCCATCATCGTACACCACGGTCTCCGGACAGCTTGCAACAGTGGATGTCTGTACCAGTCCATTCAGGGGCATTATCGCGGAGGGGTTCAGGTCTTTTCCGAGCGGCCACGCGGCCTTGATATTCGCTAGCGCCACAGTTCAGTCTCTGTTCTCCATGGGAAGATTGAGAATGTTTGATGGACGTGGGATCTTCTCAAGGCTTCTGGCATGCGGGTACCCTTATCTGATCGCAACAGCTGTGTCAGCGGCCAGAGTCGCAGACAACAGGCACTTCATCGGAGACGTCGTTGCTGGAATGGGCATTGGTATAACAGCGGGAACCATGGCGTATCTGCTGTACTTCCCACCACCGTTTCGACATGTCGCGAATTGTGGTAAAGCATACCTTCCTCGCAGGTTCTGCTACAAGTGCGGGAAAAGTGGGTTCTGGAATCTGGACCCTGAAGAGATTGGAGAGTTGCCGCTGGAACTACCAGACTACCCCGCCGCGAAAGTGCAAAGCGTGGCAAGATCAGAGTCTTCGCGCACTGGATACACTCTGTCTGCAGGACATACCATGAAGGGCAAAACGCATTCCGGTTCGAGAAGTCGTACCACTTCCTCAGGCCCAGCGCCTCTTCAGACTCGTCCCGCTGACTCCAATGTTCCACCAGCACAGACGCATGCTGAGTGAGTGTAGCCATTTTTCTTTATTTGCTGTTTGCTTTGCTCATTTGCCGATGCAGAAACTGGAAAATACAACCCCCAGTATCTCCTCGATTCCAACTGCCTCGCCTGTGATCTTCCCTATTCCCTCTATACTGTAGCGAAGACTTTCACTAGCGAGAACCACGTCGTATGTGTCTCCGGTATACAAGAGGAACTCTTCAAACCCGTAAAGCACATCTTTGACGAGAATGTCTTTGGCTCTGTCGGAGATGGAGACAGGATCAGCATGATCCGACCACGTCAGACGCTTGAATGTATCTGTCAGAGCACCAACAAGCGCATCCACTCCATCTCCCGTAGTACATGAGACGACCTGGAAACTATCGCTGGCAAGTCCGAGTTTCGCCTGGCACGTTTGCAGAACTAGTTCGAGTTTCCTGTCGTCCAACAGGTCTGACTTGTTGACAACCACCATGATCTGCTTACCATGCGCAGACAAGCTGCGTAGATGTTCCACGAACCCGTCGTCGAGCTGCAGGTTATCGACCGGGAGAACCACGAGAATCAAATCGGACGTGAGAGACTTGTCCATTGCGCGTCTGATACCCTCGGCCTCTATCTTGTCTGCACTTTCGAGTGATCTGATTCCTGCTGCATCTCCAACAACCACTTTGTAACCGCCAATGTCGAGTGGCACGTTGATGACATCCCGGGTGGTTCCTGCGATGTCACTGACGATGGCGGTGTTGCTGTTAGATAGCACGTTTAACAACGATGACTTCCCAGCGTTGGGTGGACCCAGCAGCACGGTCTGTATACCCTTCAGCAACAGCTGTGACCTGTCCAGCTGCTTGACATACGCTCTGATCTCGTCCTGGAGTGCAGTTATGTTCTCCTTCACGTCTCTGAAGATCTCCTCGGTCTCCTCGACACCGTGCTCCTCGCCAAAGTCTATGATTGTCGTCAGGAGAGCCACGTTGTTCACGATATCGGTTCTCCACTTGTCAAACAGCGCGTGTGTCTCTCCCTTCATAGACGTGAGACTCATGAGTCTCTGGGACTCGGTCTCTGCGTGGATAAGCGAGTTGATGCCCTCCAGCTCTGTAAGATCGAACCTGCCGTTTTGAAACGCTCTCTGAGAGAACTCACCACGCTCAGCACGCCGTATAGGAGCCTCGGGTTTGTGCGAGTCTTCTATCGCCTGCATGACTCCGGCTATGACTGCTGTTCCACCATGGAGGTGGAGCTCAAGGAGGTCTTCTCCGGTGTATGACAGCGGGCCTTTGAAGAACAGCGTCAGAGCCTCGTCAAGCATCACGCCAGTTTCGGGATGGCACAGCTTCCGGAGTGAGCTCGTGCGAGGCTTGGGGTCTGCATTAGACCCAGTGAGCGACTTGAAGATGGTGGAGCACGCGGGGCCGGTTATGCGGATGACACCGATGGCTGACATCCCCGGTGGTGTGGACAAGGCATACACTGTGGGTGCCTCGTACTGGGTAGACATCCATCTCACAGATCCAAGAGCACGTCCCGCCAGCTTCATCATTTTGTGTGGATCTGTCCCTTCGGTAGCCAGGCGCGTGGGAAGAAGGAGAGGAGAACAGCGGCGCCTCAGGAAAATTTGTCGTGAGGCGCACCGAGGTCTCTACGGGTGATACAAATGGTACAGAAGTGTTATATTCCGACAAAAGTGGCCAGTTTATCCCTTGGCGCTATGCTTATCTCCCCAAACAGATCCAGCTGTTTGACGTCAATGGCGTTGTTGGTGGCGAGAACGAGCATCTCGAAAAAGGCTCTTGAGGCCTGTGCTCTTGGTGCAGCGGCGAGCGGTTCAGATGATGTTGTGTCCTTGGCAATGACAGACGAGAACGTGGTTGTCTCTGACTCCTTAGTCAGCTCACTGATGTGGGCGGCAGTCTTGAAATCATTGGTCTCGGCGGGCTCGGAGAATGCAAAGTCATCAACTGGTTCGACCTCTTCCACAGCCTCGGGGTACTCCTCTTCAGGCTGCCCGTAGTCGATCTCGGGCATGGAGAAGTCGGGCAAGTCGTACTCCTCCTCCACTGGAGCCGGAGAGTGAATCTTGCGTCTCTTGGAGTCGCTAGCGTTGAACAGAGACTGCAGTTCCTCGGTAACGTGTGCACCAGGCTTACTGGCCAGCAAAACTTGCTCCAGCTTCTGTTTTGTCGAAAGAACCCTTGGCTGCTCCACTGGACCTGGTAGTTCACTCTGTGCCTCTCTGATAGTCTCGCTAGGAATCTCGATGATTTCGTCAACAATCATCTTCCTCTTTGTAGTTCTCACAACATCGTCTCTGACGAAAGTCGTAGGAGCGCGCGGCTTCCTCTGAACTGGTGCTGGTTCCTCAGGCGGCGTCATGGGCTGGTCGTAGTCATTCTCAAAACTGAGCTCGGGCAAGTTGAACTCGGAGCCCTCAAGCTCCGGTGGGTTGTTGTCATCGTCAAAGGAAGCATTCACACCGGCGTTTCTACCAACTTCAATCGACTCGTCACCGCCTCTCATAACACCATCGTTGATGACGTCGTCCTCTTCGCCGAGGTCAAAGTTGAGCTCCAGGTCTAGTTCGTCGTTGTCGTTATCGGGGATTTCGCTGGCGTTGAAATCATCGTGCGCTCTCGGGTACTCTATTGAAACGTCCTGAAAGTTTGTTGAAAAGAATCCTCCCTCCGTGTTGTTATTAGCGGGTTCGTCAAAGCTGAGTGGTTCCTGGTACAACAGATCGGTAGCAGTCACTGTATCGTGGAGCGTCAAATTGCTAACGTTTTGCACGGTGGTGGCCTCAACAGGGAGTACCACAGACTGATTGGAGCGGAACGCGGTCTTGATGCGCATCAGAGCGTCTGACACATCGTCGAGAAGATACTTGGCCTTCCTCGAGTATATCCGCACCACTCCAAACAGAAGCTGTCCGGTGATACGCAGTGCCATAGGCTCCTCCTGTTGTGCGTTTTGTGACTGGGCAATGGCCCTTGTGGACTCCTCGATCGAGGTCTGCAAGAGCTGGTGTTTCGTGAGCTTTTTCTCAAGGTTGGCGGCTAACCAAACATGTGCGAGCGGACCATCCCGTATTAGCAAGTGCTCCGTGAAAAACATCCCGAGCGTATGTCGACTGGCGAGTTGGTAAAGAAAAAGAAGAAGAAGGACTCAGATCTCCTGGTTAAAGGGATAGAAAAACGCGCTGACAATTATTTCACGTGTCAAACAAGCAGAACTGTGGTTGAGACACGATTGCATCGTTGGCGCACGACCAGCGCACTGCACGACGATGGAGAAAAAAGCCGCGTTGGTGAGCTTTAGTTTAGCCGTCTTGTTTGATGAAGAGGACGCATTGAAGATATACACGGAGGCTGCGAGTAGTTGTTGTAGAGCCAGTAGCTACAGCCAATTTACCAGAATTGATTTGGCAATCTTTTGGAGGGAATCCGGTCTCGAATCTGCAGGTCTGGAGCGGAAATGCTCACCGGATTCATATCCGCCTTTTCGTCGTCGGTCGGAATTCTGAAAAGTTCTGTGCTGAGAATCAGTCATCGCCCCCCTGTTCATTTCGAGATTACACCTTTTTCTTGAGGACTACCTAAACCTAATCTAATCAACAATGGCTAAGTATGTTGGGTATCACATATGTTGCACTTAAGCGCGAATGCTAACAAATTCAGACAAGTTCTTTTGCTCGGTTCTGGTTTCGTTGCCAAACCAACCGTTGACATTCTCGCAAAGACCGAAGGCGTTGAGGTCACCGTTGCCTGCAGAACCCTTGCCAAGGCCAAGGAGCTTGCCGGTGACGTTGCCAAGGCCATCTCTCTCGATGTCACTGACTCAGAGGCTCTGGATGCCGCTGTTTCCCAGTACGATCTGATCATCTCTCTGATTCCTTACATCTACCACGCTACCGTCGTCAAGTCTGCCATCAAGAACAAGAAGAACGTCGTTACTACCTCTTACATCTCTCCTGCTCTCCGTGAACTTGAGGGTGAGATCAAGAAGGCCGGTATCGTTGTCATGAACGAGATCGGTCTCGACCCAGGTATCGACCACCTCTACGCCGTCAAGACCATCGATGAGGTCCACAAGGCCGGCGGCAAGATCAAGTCTTTCTTGTCTTACTGTGGCGGTCTCCCAGCCCCAGAGGACTCTGACAACCCTCTCGGATACAAGTTCTCCTGGTCTTCCAGAGGTGTCCTTCTTGCCCTCAGAAACTCTGCTCAGTACTGGAAGGATGGCGAGATCGTCTCGATTGCTTCTGAGGACCTGATGAAGTCTGCCAAGCCATACTACATCTACCCAGGCTACGCCCTTGTTGCTTACCCTAACCGTGACTCTACCACCTACAAGGAGTTGTACAACATCCCAGAGGCTGAGACCGTCATCAGAGGTACCCTTCGTTACCAGGGTTTCCCAGAGTTTGTCAAGGTTCTTGTTGACATTGGGTTCCTGAAGGACGAGGAGAACGCTCTCTTCAAGGATGCTGCTCCATGGAACGAGACCGTTGCCAAGTACATCGGTGCCGCTTCTTCCTCTGAGGCTGACATCGTTGCCAAGATCTCTTCCTCTGCTACTTTTGTCTCTGAGGCCGACAAAGAGCGTATCCTCGCCGGTCTGAAGTGGCTCGGTCTTTTCTCCGACGCCAAGACTACTCCAAGAGGCAACCCTCTCGACACTCTCTGCGCTACTCTTGAGGAGAAGATGCAGTACGAGGAGGGCGAGCGTGACTTGGTCATCCTGCAGCACAAGTTCGGCATCGAGTGGGCTGACGGTAAGACCGAGACCAGAACCTCCACCATGGTCGACTACGGTGTTCCAGGCGGATACTCTTCCATGGCCAAGACTGTTGGTGTTCCATGCGCTGTTGCTTCCCAGAGAATCCTCAAGGGCGAGCTCGTCAACGAGCCAGGTCTCTACGCTCCTATGTCTCCTGAGATCAACGACCCCATCATGAAGACTCTCAAGGACGAGTACAACATCTACTTGGTCGAGAAGACCTTGTAAGTGGATTATATATAGTCTGTAACCCGAATGTCTCCGGATCCCCTACAACTTCCATTTTGAGCCGCACGTACATCCCTGCCATCCCCGCCTCCCCGAATTTCACATTGGCGCCCACAAAGGTTGCTACTCTCGCTCCCAAGATTAACCACCTTGGATAAAGCGCCAATACATCCATGTCTGAGGAATCTTCCACTCAGTTCGAGAGTAGCTCGCCAAGACAGTATGGCTCTGTTGAAGATGACGTTGTTGAAAGCAGCGTACAGGAGGACCCTGTCCCGCAGCCTGTGCAGGAGCCTCCCAAGAGCTCGCGGTTCGCCAGTGACAGGGAAAGACAGCCCCTTCTCTCGCCAGATGACCCAGGGGTATCGCCTCTGAACGTGAGACGTGTGCGTGTTGCACGTGGTGCACTCACTGTCATCTCGGTTGTTTCTGCGGTGTGGTTCATGCTGCTGCTCATATCCGACTTTGTCTCCATTCCTGGCTTCAACAACAGGGGCAGGTCTTTCTTTGAGCTCGATATGGTCTTCCTGAGCTTGTTGGCGAACCTCACTGCTCTCACCTTCTACACAGTGCCCTCTAACTTCGAGCGCAAGCTTGGATACGTCACCTCGGGGCTTATCGCTTTTGTGCTCTTCCTCGTCCTGGTAGTGCCCTATCTGCGGGCCCAACACGGCTTCATTGGAGTATTCACGATTCTGTGGGTTGCCGCCACGATGGCGTTTGGATGTCTAGCCGACTACTACGTTGAGCTGGCCAAGACCTCTGAGGAAATCCGCCTCACGGGCCGTCCAGAGACGAGACGCACTCTGTTTGAGTATGTGGCGCTCGCAATCCGCTTTGCCTTGCGCAGTTTTCTCTTGCTGCTGGTTGTTCTGCTCTGGGTGAACGTGCTCTTTGCTGCTTTTGACTCGAGAATCAAACCGTGGGGCAAAATGGTTGCTGTGGAAAACGACTCCTTCAAGCTGCATCTGTACTGCGCCGGTGACGTATACGGCAACATCACAGGCATCGAGAAGGGCGACCAGCCAACGGTTCTCATCGAGTCAGGACAATACACCTCTTCTGAAGAGGTTTCAAAGTGGGTGGAGGAAATGTACCACCTCAACAAGATCCAGAAGTACTGTCTCTACGACCACCCGGGGATGGGGTTCTCGGACTCTGCCCCCTCCCCTATATCCATAGGCATAGTCACAGACATGTTGCACGAGGCACTGACGAAGGAGAAGATCCACGGTCCGTTCACACTTGTCGGGTTCGATATGGGAGGCTTGTACTCCCGTGTGTTTGCCTCTAGGCACCTTGACCAGGTAGACTCGATTCTTCTCGTTGACTCCTGGCCTGCCGACCTCCTGAGGGGTAACCCTCTATCTGGTGTTGCCAAGGGAGAGCGCAAGGAGGAGAACTTCAAAAAGACGATAGGTATCAGACCGCTGTCGTCTGGAACTGGACTGAGCCTGTGGCTTCGCGGGATCCTTGCGCCCTTCGCTCTCTCAAACTTCAAAAACATGCTATTGCACAGAGACGGATCCAACTCGAGGATCTGGGGAGACAGCATGAGACACCAGAGCAAGTTTATCAGGGCCAAACTACAGGAACAGATCACGGCGAACATTCTCTCCTACAACGAGGTTTTGAACTCAGATGACCAGCTCGGCAAGGTACCTGTGGCAGTAGCGACGTCGCAGACGATGATCAAGAAGTCGCCCAACTGGGGCAAGTGGCAACGCGAGCTCACTAAACTCGGAAAAGGTGCTGTCGAGTGGCTGATCACGGATGGAGACCACAAGATCTGGGAGAATCCAAAGGGTGAGAAGGATCTTCAGGATCTTCTGCAAAGCATGGTGACCGGCGAAACCAAATAATGTACGAGTATGTTTCTAATGAAAAAAACACAATTCAATTGGTTGCCCGTTATATATTAGAATTCACTCTCTACCTAGTGCTTTCCTCAGCTTCGACCTGAAGGCCAGGAGCTTTTGGCCAACACGGTTGGGTAGAGAAGAACTCGATAGGGCGTCAGCCTGTTCCTGTGTGATCACCCTCTTGACTAGGAGGTTGAAAATTCCACCAAAAGCCAGCGACATCACCGTGGATGTCAAGATGATCACGTTGTAAGGCATACTGAAATCTGGCGTGGGTAGCGTGAGCAAGGACGTGGTGGTTCTAGCGCTGTAAACCTCTCTACCGTCTTTCCCAATGATGGAAACAACGGCAGGTTCAATCTCAAAACCATGGTTGGCATCGGGAGGGTATTCTGCGTATAAGAGCATGGATTTGTCAAACTTGTAGTTGAGAGTGACGGAAGAACCGGCAGGTACTCTCAATAGCAGCTCAAGGTGGGTTGGAGCCTTCCTATCCGCGGCAGGACTATAATATATTTCCTTGAGAATATTCACACTCTGAGGGTCGGAAATAGAGTATACTTCAGTGGGCTTGCCGGGACTCTTCACAGTGATGTCCATGGTGTGCAAGAAGATGCGCACAAACCAAGGCAAAGTCTCAAAAAAAACCAATTCAACATCTTCATCTTCAGAGGTGTTGGAGAAATCGGTTCTGAATCCTCCAGAGTCTTGCGAGTGGCCAGTGTGCGATCTCGAGGCAACCACAGGTGGGTTCATTGGCGGTACCACTTTGTCAGTGTGCTGTGAGTTGAACAAAAAGTTGTACTGCTCGTTAGGTGCGAGGTCGATGCAGTCATCAACATGAACAAAAGTTTCATCCTCCTTGGGTCCAGAGATCGAAAATGTCTTCCAGTAATCGTGATCGACATGGACGCATACTTTTGAAGGTTCGGATGAAATTGAACTACCACCATTGATAGCATGACCAAACAACGCCGTTGTATCCCACGACATATCCTTCTTTTCGCTCAGTGGGAAACACTGGAAGATGTTGAAAGTCTTCTCTGTGTCGCACCTCAGTTCATCACCCGGCGTAGGCTTAGGAATGGGGTTGGTGTTTCTGTCCAGGGTCTTAGGTACGTTAAGCACCATATCAATGGACTCGTTCATCTTGTAGTGACATGCAAAGTCCTCTCCACACTCGGTGAGGATGTCTATCGACATTGAACTCCACTGAGAGTTGAACACCTTGTGTCCATTGAGCAAAGAGGAAATACCAGCCTTCCCCTTGGCTGGAAGGACCTTCAGGAATGGAGTCAAGTTCTCAGTGCAGATTGGCTCACGTGGAAGGGCACTTCTGAGAAGGTACAGTTGTCTCTCTGGTTGAACGTTTGTGTAGAAGCTTGAGTACGGCTGCAAAGTTTTCACCGGATACGTCGTAGTTGACTCATCAATGAAGTTGAAAGACGCACAGAACAGTCCAGAGAGCGAGTTGGCCAGCTTGATCCAACTTTCAAGGGCCTCATCCTTGTCTGTTGCCTCTATAAGAGCCCATATCTCGACACCCGTGCCACCTGCAGTAGAACCATTTCTGGGAAGGGATCCCCACACTTCCGAGTCCCACCAGCCCTGTGCAAAGCGCAAATGCAGTTCGCGCGTACTGGTGCTCTCAAGAATTGGGCCAAATGACCGGGGAAACACGGTGTAGTGTGTGCTTATAGCTTCGGCATCGGAGTATAGTTGTATGTCGTTTGATTCCAACTCAAAGTTGAACGAGGCAAGAAGGTGGTTTCTCGGTAGCGGTATCAGGTCAAGCCACTCCTTGAACGGATATTTGTTAGATTGGCACGTGGCAGAGACAAACCACACTGCTAGTGCTAGTAGCCAGCGTAGCAACATCGTGTATGTGGAAGCGTGTCAGCAACGGGAGAAAGTGGGTATTCTTTTTATCCCAATTGCCAACTTTGAAGGCACCAGTAGATAACAGAGAGCAACAAAAACGAAGATCTATCGGTGAACGGTGACACGTCTGCTTTATTCTGGGTATCCGGTGGTGATCCAGAGAGCTTGTTGTGCCAACAGAGGGATTTCCCTGCTCAAGAAGCGCCTTGGAAAGGTCGTGTGTCAAACCCCAAAATGTGGAGACTTTTCGTCGGGGCTCTTTAACCCTCTCGGTGCACGACCAAAATCTTTACTTCTCAGGCTTTGTCTTGTTTGTATGAGATAACAAAGGGCATTATCTGAGCCACAACTATCCGCGATGTATAACGACTCTGTCGATAGGGAGGGTGTTACCGTGAACGGACACTCGTCGCAGAAGCTGACGGGCCAATTTACGGCTCCGAAGGCGTTGCAGGAGGGTCTGCTTGAGGAGACCGCCGAAGCAGAGCCATCTGTGGTGGTGAACTCCAAGACGGTTTACGCCAAAGAATCAGACTACCAGAGGCGAAAGTATGATACGATACAGCAGCTGGATAGCTCGGGTGAGTCAACGAAGACATACAAGGAACGTATGCAGTCCAAGGCCGCCGAACAGCTGGCCCTCGCTGAATCTGAGTCTCCAGACAAGCCTGTGGAAGGCCGGAGGCAAAGAAAACGCCGTTGGGATGTGACGGACACCGAGTCCGACCAGGCTGAGAAGAAAACCAAGATTGAAACGGAGGAAAATGAGGTGGCGGTGGTAGAGAAGGCTAAGCTTCCCACGATCAACGGTCTTGAACTCACAGACGGTGTTCTCGATAAACTGCTGCCTGAAGGGTTTTCTAAGATCGCTCAGCCAGACAACTACAAGCCCAGAAGTGATGAGTTGCCAGATTTCTCAAACTTTGACGCGGCAGGAAATGCTGACGGGTACATGATTCCACAGGAGAGCCAGGTCTACATCGAAACCAAGCTTGCAAACCCAGCCATGATCTCCGAAGTCTCAGGCATAGGAGAGTTGCAGTTTTTCAAGGAGGAAGACATGAAGTACTTCGGCAAGCTTATCATAAAGAAGGACATCCCTCTGGAAGATATGGATCCAGAGGAGAAGAAGGAGATGAGGACCATGAAGCTACTTTTGAGAATCAAGAACGGTTCCACGCACAACAGAAAAGTCGCCCTCAGGTCCCTCACAGAAAATGCGAGGGTTTTGGGTGCGAAAACCTTGTTTGATCAGATTCTGCCGTTGATGATGGACAAGAGTCTGGAAGATCAGGAAAGACATCTTCTCGTGAAAGTCATCGATAGGATATTGTTCAAGCTGGACGAGCTGATAAGGCCGTACACACACAAAATTCTGATAGTCATCATGCCGTTACTTGTGGATACTGATTATGTCGCTAGGCTCGAGGGAAGAGAGATTGTGTCCAACTTGGCCAAGGCTGCTGGTCTGGCCCACATGATCTCGACTTTGAGACCCGATATAGATCATTCTGACGACTACGTCAGGAACATTGTGGCAAGAACATTTGGTGTGGTGGCGTACTCGGCTGGTGTTCAAAACCTGTTGCCCTTCCTCAAGGCCGTCTGTCACTCCAAGAAGAGCTGGCTCGCTAGACATACGGGTGTGAGGATAGTTCAGCAAATCAGTATGATCATGGGCTCTGGTATCATCCCTCATCTCAATGGCTTGGTTGCTTGTGTGTCTGACTGTATCTCTGACGAAAACACACAGGTGAGGATAATGGCTGCCAACGCTATAACTCAGCTTGCTGACTCCGTTGCTCCTTATGGTATCGAGTCCTTCGAAGACATCCTCCAGGATCTATGGGGTGGTATGAAGAAACACCGTGGTAGAGGCCTTGCTGCTTTCCTAAGGGCTATAGGATCCACGATTCCGCTTATGGATGAAGAGTATGCCAACTACTACACGAGAGAGGTGTTCAAGGTCCTCTCCAGAGAGTTCTCGTCTCCAGACGAGGAAATGAAGCGTACATGTCTCAAAGTGGTTCAGCAGTGCTGTGACTCTGCTTCTGTCTTGACAAAGAAGTACATGCTTGAGGAAGTCATAGAGAACTTCTTTTCCAACTTTTGGAATAGGAGAACTGCTCTGGACAGGAGAGTCGCGACTCTCTGTATTCAGACCACAGTGACTATATCGAAGAAAGTGGGATGCTCTGAGATCATTGAGAGAATCATAGTCCATCTGAAGGACAGTGCCGAGCCATTCAGGAGAATGACTGTGGACACATGTGACAAAATCATTTCTGAGCTCGGAAGCATCGATCTATCTGATAGAACAGTCTACCGTCTCGTTGATGGTCTGTTAGTTGCATTTCAGGAGCAAACCACAGAAGATCCTGTCTTCCTGAACGGTTTTGGCAAGATAGTCAACTCCATTGGAGTGAGATCAAAACCTCATCTGCCCTCGATTCTCAGTACGCTTCTTTACCGTCTGAAGAGTAAGACTCCAGACGTTCGTCGTCAGTCTGCAGACCTCATCTGTCAAATCGCACCTGTTATCAAGCTCTGTGGGGAGGAGGAAATTCTCTCGAAGCTGGGATCTATCCTTTATGAGTCCCTTGGTGAAGTCTTTCCCGATGTTCTTGGTTCAATCATTGCTGCATTAGGTTCCATTGTCGTCGCACTAGGAGCTGCCTCTATGAACCCACCAATTTCACAGATCTTACCCACTTTGACTCCAATCTTGAAGAACAGACACGTACGTGTTCAGGAGACCACCATTGAACTCATTGGTATCGTTGCAGACAAGGGTAAAGAGTTTGTGAACCACCGTGAATGGATGCGTATCAGTTTTGAGCTCTTGGAGATGTTGAAGGCTAGCAAGAAGTCCATCAGAATTGCGGCTAATGAAACGTTCGGCCACATAGCCCGTGCCATTGGTCCTGCTGATGTTCTCGTCACTCTCCTCAACAACCTGAAAGTTCAAGAGCGTCAACTCCGTGTGTGTACCGCCGTCGCCATTGGAATCGTTGCCAAGACATGTTCGCCATTCACAGTTCTGCCTGCATTGATGAACGAGTATCGCACACCTGAAGTGAATGTTCAGAACGGTATCTTGAAAGCGATGACTTTCATGTTTGAGTACATTGGCGATATGAGTGCAGACTACGTGTATGCAGTTGCGCCGCTTCTCCAGGATGCCCTCACTGAGAAAGATCTCGTTCATCGTCAGACTGCAGCGACTGTTGTGCGCCATATGGCTCTTGGATGCATAGGCCTGGGACTCGAAGATGCATTCTTGCATTTCCTCAACCTTCTCATGCCTAATATCTTCGAAACATCTCCGCATGTGATCCGCAGAATCATGGACGGTATCGAAGGTTGTCGAAACGTTGTTGGACCTGCCGTGATGATGAACTACATCGTTGCTGGATTGTTCCACCCGGCCCAAAAGGTGAGACATGCATACTGGAGAGTGTACAACGAAATGTACGTGCAGAGTTGTGATTCGCTTGTTCCATTCTATCCTAGGTTGGAGACTGTTGGTCCAGAATTGGCTATTGAGCAGGCCGAAACTCAGCAGAAAATGCCTGAAATACCAGAGTTAGACTTGTGGATCTGATTCATATAGTGTCTACGTATAGTTGTAAAATTAACCAAATTCATATAAGCTCGTGCTTCTCGTCATCCGTTTGCTCCTCCGCCTCTTCTTCTTCGTCTTCCTCGTCTTCATCTGAATCATCCTCTTCGGATTCTTCCTCTGATTCATCCTCTGAACTCTCAACATCACCCGATGGTGTATCGGCAAAGAACTCGTCCAAGCTCTGCAACTTGTACTTCTTCGCAGCTGCTGCCGTATCGACCGGTGCTGAGTGAGCAGGAGGTACTCTGTCAGTGTATCCGAACCCAGACACAGACGACACAGAAGACACCGATCTTTCCGTCGTCTGGTGGCTTATGGCATTGACCACCTTGTTGAAGTTCTTCACCTCTGCCTCGCGTTTTCGCAAACCTTCGTACAACTCCGCGAACTCTTTGTCGTTATTAACAAGCTTGCTCCAGTCGGGCACCTTCATGAAAGATACAAAGAGCGGTGAAACACTTTGAATAGACGTATCTATGGCAGTCGCATTCATGAGAGATGTCTTGGAGACTTGGAGGAAAAGCGCAGCCAGATCCAGATCTTTGAGTTTTTCGTTGAGAGCTTCCACAACTTCTGATGCTATAGGTGACGTTTCCACGTTCAGGAAATCCTCAAAGTTGGTGAGAGCAGAAGAAGTAGTGACGTAAGATCCAGATAGGATGTTTGGCAGCAGCGATGATACAAGTCTGGCCCTGTCGCGAACGTCAAGAGACGAGTCGTACTTTGCGTACTGCAGAGTAAGGTTGAACAACTTGAACACATGGTTGTCAAAGTCATAAGTAGAGGAAGTCAGTTTGGAAACATAGAGATCTTTCACGAACACCTTTGCCGCAAAGCCAAGGATCTGGAGACGTACTATGGGGTCTTCTTGTGGGAAGTTTGAAACCAGGACTCTCAGTACATCGGGCAAAGCTGCATCCAACAGAGCAGCATGTTCGGGTTTCGTAGTGGACTGCATCCACTGGTTCGAGAACTCACCTAGAAGCCAGACTATGGATGCTCTGGCAAGTGGGTGTCTTGCAGTTGAGTCAGTGTTATCAAACGATACCAGCTTCGTGAGCAACTTGAGCAGAATATCCGTATTTGCCACAAGATCCTGCTGTATGAGGTAACGAACACCTGTGAGTGCCTCTGATACAAGCTGGTCCGAGCTCTCTGTGGACATGTCGTCGACGATCTTGAGCAACCAAGCGAGAACCTTTGAGACATGAGAGTTATCCGAAATGGAGATGCAGAGGGTGCATATTCCCTTGATGGCGAGTGCCTTGGAATCAAAGTTCATACAGTTCGATTCAACGGTGTACTTGAACTCCTTGAACACGATGTGGAAGTTAGAGTTGTTGGCGAGTTTTGTCATGATGAGCAACTTCAGGTTGGCTATGCTGGGTTCCTCTCCCGGCAAGAGGTAGAACTGAGAGATTTGAGAGTCAGAGAGGAATCCGGGGTAAACTGACACGACGTAGTAGATGGATTCCAAGATGCTGGTTGCCGTTTCCTCGCGGAGAAGTCTCAGCAAGATCGCGTCGAGTTTGAAGTCCTTCCACACTTTCGGAGGAGACAAATTGACCAGACACCGTGTGATGGCAAGTATCACGGCGGATGACTGTGTGTACACGAGTGGCTTGAGCGACTCAATGAGCAAGGACAGATCTGAGTGAAACAGAACCTCGTAGTCATCTGGTAACTGGGAAACGGCAGGCATGTCTATAGTCTGATCTGCAACGACAACTTTGGGCTTTGGAATGAAAAGCCTGGCGTAGTCAGTGAGCATTGGGATGACCATGGCCAGAGAGAATTCATCGAGGTCGGCCAGTTTGGCACATATGTGGTAGAACCGCGTATGTATGAGCTCTAAACGCGACGGTAGTATCTGCTGGAATGCCACCAGCGCGGAGCTGAGCACCTTGGGGTCATCGTCAGAGAGCAGTTTTGCCAGTGAAGCGTACAGGCTGTGGATGTTGGACGAATCGTCATCGAGAGCCTCGTCTATGGCCGTATCGTTGTAGGTGCGTTCCAGTTCGAACACCTTTGTGATGCCAATGGCTGTGGAAGATCGCACCAGCGGCGACGCATCGGTCAGTGTCTTCTTGATGCTGAGTATCAGTATGGGCAGAATGGCAGAGATCTTGATACCGCATATAACACGTATCGCGAGCGAGCGGATCAGCGGAGACCGATCGGCGAGAGACTTCTGGATTGCGTTGATCGACAGCAGGGAGATATCCTGCTCGAGGTGGTTATACCTGAGCAGGTACACAAAAACCAGTTTCTTGACGGTGAGGTTGGTCGAGTTGATGTTCTTGACAACGTGCGGGAAGAAGGACAGTACGTCAACGGGGGTATCCGTCGAACACAGTCTCGTTATGTGTTTCAGCGCAATCAGATTCTCCTTCTCGTTGGACGAATTGAGGTACTCCACCAGCTCCGCCTCAGACAGCTCGGCCACAGTGCCAGATCCAACACGGCCGTTGATGAGGTTGGAGATGGCGTTGGGGTTAAAGTTGGCGGTATGGCTTGTCTGAGAGATGGCATCCAGCGTCAACTCTCGAGCCGACTCCACCATCGACGAGATGTTTCTCGCAATGACCGAATCTGCCATGATTGTATCGATGAATCGCTCCTGTCTATTCAATACGGCCCAATCTTCTGTCTTAAGAGGCCCCAGTCTGTTTACCGCAGGAGTCGTGGCCCGTGCGAGTCACATGGCCAGGGTTCCCAGCCAAATTTTCTGTTGGACACAGCAAAAATGGGGGGAAAAGGGGCAGATCTCAGACAATTTCAGCGGGCAAGCTGATTTCAGCGTTTTGCTCTTGACCTAAAGACAATAAAAATTAGCGGGGATCAAGTATAGCACAATGTCAGAAGAAGAGGAAAAACAGCGTCTGAAACGTACGATATCAATTGATTCGTTAACGCCTTCGAGTCTGCTGAAATCGACCAATTCGTTCACCCGACTCTTCAAGGGCAACAAGCGCCGGCTGGAAGAGGAGTCGACAGGAAGCTCGAGCGAGTCGGAATCCGAAGAACACAGCAGCAAGAAGCAGAAGACCGAGCAGAATGCAGAGCTCGAGAAACAGGAACAGGAATGGGACCTGCTCCTCGACGAGGAGTACCGCAAGTACAGACCGCGTGGCTACAAGCTGAACCCGCCACCCACAGAGAGACCAATTCGCATATACGCGGACGGCGTGTTTGATCTGTTCCATCTCGGACACATGCGCCAGCTCGAGCAGGCCAAGAAGTCCTTCCCACAGGTTGAGCTGGTTTGTGGTGTCCCCAACGACGAAGAGACACACAAGCGCAAGGGACTCACGGTGCTCACTGACAAGCAGAGGTACGACACCCTAAGACATTGCAAGTGGGTGGATGAGGTCATTGAGGATGCCCCCTGGGTTGTGACGGTTGATTTTCTCAAGGAGCACCGCATCGACTACGTTGCGCACGATGACCTGCCGTACGTTGCAGACGGCATCGAGGACATATACAAGCCCATGAAGGAACGCGGGATGTTCCTTGCCACACAGCGCACAGAGGGAATCTCCACGTCGGATATCATCACCAAGATCATCAGGGACTACGACAAGTACCTGATGCGCAACCTTGCGCGCGGAGCCACGCGCAAAGAGCTCAACGTGAGTTGGTTGAAGAAGAACGAGCTCGACATCAAGAAGAACATCAGCGAGTTCAGACACTACTTCAAGAAGTCGAGCCAGAACCTCAACCGTGCGTCTACAGATCTGTACTTTGAGGTTCGCGAGTTTCTGCGAGGCCGCAACACTCGCAAAGACCTGCGTCTGTCGCCGAGTCCGTCGTTTGACTCGTCTTCCTCTTTCCTCAAGAGGTTCAGGTCTCCGGCCACGGATTTCGCCAGCAAGTACAACGGGAACGAAAACATGCGCAGCAACCGGTCTCTGATCGACAACTTCAAAGAGTGGATGACCAGAGACTTGCCTGACTCCAGCGAGGTATCTGATGCCGTTGAGAGCCACGAGGTATCCGAAAATGATGAGTTTGAGGAGGCCGAGGAGAACGAGATTGACGAAAGTGACGCCTAATATACGAACCCTATCTCACCACCAAAAAGCACACCTGATATCAAGGTTTGACCGCATATATACAAACCCACATCCGGCTATATAACATTCGGTCCCCATAATTGGATCTAATTTGGCCCTCTTCGGACCCTGCTCGAGGCCTCGTTTAAAGATGCCGGACGGTTTTAGCCAAAAAAAAGAAAAAGAAAAAGCTAAAATGATGATTCTAGAACCACACGCCAGAACACACCTGATTATGCTGGCTCTTTCTCGCTCGCCCCCCTTGAGCCGTTGCTAAAAAAATTTTCTATCCTGGTTATCTCTAGGCGATCGATTGAACAAACACACAGCTATGCCTACGGTTGCGGATGTGCGGTACCTCGAGCCCACGGATCTCAGTGGCTGGATGCGTCAAGGCTGCAGTGCGACGGGTGATAAGTTCATGGTGGTGGATGTCAGAGACTACGATTACGCAGGAGTACGTTAAGCCTTGGAGAAGACCGCTTATGCAATACTAACTTAGTCAGGGACACATAAAGGGAGGCGTCAACATACCGTCAAACACTCTCGGAACAAGACTTCCGCTGCTGACAGAGGACGTAAAACGCTCCGGCTCCAAAGACGTGGTGTTCCACTGTGCTCTGAGCCAGCAGAGAGGACCGTCTGCAGCAATGGCTTTTCTGCGATACCTCGACAACGCAGACGTCGAAATAGAGGACCTCAAGGTGTGGATACTGCGCGGAGGCTTCACCAAGTGGCAGGAACTATACGGTGAAGATGAGAGTCTGACCGAGGGCTACAACAGCAAGCTCTGGAAACTGTACTGATTATTTATACTAGCGATCTATATACACCATACAATACCAACCCGATAAACATGAGTCTCATCCTGACGGTCTGTTCGACGTAGACTTCGTAAGTGTAACGCTGTGGCTTCATCTCCTGTATGGTCTCGAGGAACCTCACCTTCATACTCTGCCTCGAGAACAGGCTATCCACACGTTCAACAGCACGCTTTCCGGCAGCAGCCTTCTCTTCGGCGGACAGACTGAGTACGTACTTCATAACTTTGGACCACTCACCGAAGTCAGAGGTGACGGTGAACCCGGTCCACTCATCGCTGGCACCGTGATTCTCAACTGACTCTAGAGGTCCTCCTGTGTCCGTTGCGAGGACTAGCTTTCCCTGGCGCATGGCCTCAATTGGGACGATTCCGAAGTGCTCAAAAGACGGGGTATAGAGCAACATCTCACACTTGGCAATGAGGGCATCCTTTAGCTCAGAGGATACGGAGGGAAGGAAGAACACGGAGGTGTTGCGAGGAGCAGCTATGAGTTTTCCCCTGATGCTTAGCGCCCTGAGTCCCAGTTTCGAACACAGGTTCTCCAACTCGATAAGGTACTCAACGTTCTCGCGGACACGGGCGTCGTACCCACCGGCCACAACGAGCTTGACGTCCTTGTTTGTCTTTGCAACTTCCGCAAACGCCTTGATGGCTAACGAGATGTTCTTTTTGCGTTCGAACCTGTTTATGGATAGAAACAACTTGCTCTCTTGGAAGAACTGGGTCACCTCAGAGAGTGAGGTCGGAGACACCTTGACATCGGTGGCCACACAAGGGTATATCACCTCTGTGTTAGCCTTGTGGAGAGACCTGAAAGTGCGCTTGAACACGGATCTCGTGAAGTACGAGTTGACAACGATCTCATCCGAACAGCCGGTGGTGAACTCTTCGATCGTGTCAAAGACCATGCGGTACAGTGCACGGACTGATGATCCGCGTGGAGCCAGCAGCTGATCGGGGAAATGGCAGTAGAACAGAGTCTTTGCGTCCCTGCGCTTGTTGTAGTGCAACAGTGGAAGACAGTAAGGCAGCTGGTCAAGGATAAACACATCGAACAGCTCACACTCTCCGGAGATCACCAGCCAGAGACACAACCATAACTGTCTCAGGGCGGCAAATACGATGTGGAAACGACCGAGGATGTTTGTGGGCAAGAAGTCTCCCTTCACAACAACTTTCAGAGTGCCGTTGGAAACCTCTTCGAAACAGTGGGTCTTGTCGCAATGTGAGGTGTATATGGTGACGTCGTTATCCTCTTCCTGAAGAGCCACTGCCGCGTCAACAACAAGCCTCTCTGCTCCTCCTGTTCGATTGTTAGTTGTTGAGATTCAACAACGGTCCCTGTAACACATACCTATGCCGAGGTCCGGATGTATAAATGCTATCTTCATCGCTGTTTCGATGGCCAACGGGAAGAAGGAGAGAACACGTTGTTGTGCTCAATTTCACAAGCCCATCGCGCGCCGAAATGGGTCTTCCTCTCCCTTCTCCCAGCTCTCTCCCTTCATCCTCGTTACGCCAACCTATCAACTTATTTATTGCTAATCTCCGGCTAGAGTCTCATATTTTGAGATGTTGGTTCCTCCGGATAGCTTTGGACTGGTGGAAGACGGTGTCTGTAAGTTATCCCGCACCCTCGGCATTCTCCGTGTGCATCACTAACCCCAACAGACCGCTGTGCTAAGCTTGACTCCATCAACTATTCGTTCATAGAGACTCTGAACCTGAGATCTCTGATACTTCTGGATCCCGAAAAGCCAGCTCGTCCATTCCGCAACTTTCTGGACGATAGAGGCATAACTCTCTTCCATCTCGGTGGGCTCGAGTCCATCAACGACGATAACAATCCAAAGATGGAAGACTGGATGCTACTGAAACCGCAGATCGTTGGCCGCATCTTTGAGATTATCTTCCAGAGCAAAAACCACAACCTGCTGCTGATAGACAAGTCGGAAACCGTCATTGGTATTCTGAGACAGATCCAGAAGTGGGCATTCACAAGCATAATCAACGAGTACAGACTGTACTCTGGAAACAAGAGTAACTACTTCTCCGAGAACTTCCTGGAACTGGTCTCTGTCGAGCTGATAGCCTACGAAGACGAGCAGAAGGAAGACACGGAGGATACGGATGCGACGACAACGGCAACGTCCACAGAGAGCGAAGACATACAGCGGATGAAAGACCACTCCATCCCCATAAAGAAGGTGCACAGGAACAGTTTCCAGTCGCGGAGACCTGACTTCTCGATGGAAGCTCTACGAAACTCACTACCGAGCACAGCAAACTCTCCCACCACGATCAACGACGACGATATGTCGCTGAGCGTATCACCGCAGATCCCCAAGAACCTGCTGAAATTTGCAGAGCTGCGCAAGCAGAAGAAAAAACTACACCACGAGTCTTCAGAGGAACAGATACCGTCCTCATCCACCAATTTCGTTAGGTACTACCAACCTTCGAACAACTGGTTCCACACGAGATCGAAGCCAACGAAGGTCAAGCTACCGCCAGAAGACGAATTACCGAATTGGTTCGTCAAACAGCGCGATGAATGGGAGTTGGAATTCAGTAGACTAAATTGCTGAGATCCCGCCACTGTCGTGCGGCTGACCCTTAGACATATTTTTTAGGCGCTTAAAATCGAGTCTATCATACCCACCATCTCTCTTTCCCTTTTCCTCTCTTTTGTCCCGACCCATATATATAGAAATAATAACAACGATGGGAATGCGCAACAGAGTCCAAGACAAGACACAGCACACGCCTCAGTCGGAGTTTGGCACTCTGTTTATGGTTTCGCCATACCAGTTGAACACACCCATCCCTGGTACATCGCCAGCGCCACAACTGCCACCTACGACAAACAGGATGTACGCATGTCTCAACGGGAGCCTCATGAACAGTCCCACGCTTCCACGCGGTGCTGTTTCTGCCGCCATGGCCGCTGCTGCCTCTTCTGCAACCCCGCGGTCTCCCGGTGTGCTGGCGCTCCAGGACTCAACCGCAGGGCTTCCCTTCACGTTTGCGCCACGCCTCGAGCCAAACATGTGCTACTCCAAGAAGGTGTCCAACTGGCTGCAGGATTTGCCCGTGATAACGTCATCCACCAGCTACTTTGACGATTGCTACCGTCCGGGAATGTCTTTCAAAGACATAGATGAAGCCGACCTCGACCTCGAGGAGGTGTTGATGGACAATCTGGGGGGAGACTACACCGATGAGGACATAATCGATCTGCAGGCAAAACAGATTGTGTTTCTCACAAGTAAGCTGTACTCTCTGGAAGGGTGTGCTGATCCCGAAGAGTTGCTTCTCCTCCCACGCAGAACTCAGCGCTGAGAGTTCTGACACTCGCTATGTATACCCTCATCTCATTGCATCTTGCATCGCTCTACTAATAAACTAATAACAATAATGTAATGCTTTGTTCAAAGCCTGTAGATCGACACAACAAGATATGCCCGTTGTGGTGTAGAGTAAATCCAGTCACGGATGCGGCTAGAAAAAAATCTCACGCTTCTGACCACCACCGCCTCTTCCATTCATCCTCTTTAGCCACCGTTTGAGATAATGGCATCGTCTAACTCCACGCTGTTGCTGACGCGGCTGTTGTCGTTGAAGGAAAAATCCCCTCTGTTATTGGCGGTTGACTCTCTCACTCAGTCCGCCGCCCATTTCACATCCGAGTTTGTCTCCAGGTTGCCTCAGGGAACGCCCCTGGTGTACCTCTCTTTTGAGACCCTCAACAAACCCAGGTATGCCACTCAGTATGTGGAGTGTCTCGGAAAGTCGCTAGACGGTATCACAAGCGCAGTTGAGTTGGGCGCCGAAACTTCGGTCGTCATTGTCGACTCGTTCAACTATATCCCCACCTCACAGATCACAAACTTCGTACAGTCGATGGTTCGTCCGAACGTTATCGTATACGGGGTGTATCACACGAGCATACCTGAGTCCACGCAAGACGGATACCCCAGCAGCATACAGCTGCTGCAGTACATGGCCACGTCGATCTTTGAGATACGACCAAAGACCACGCTTGATGATGAGGACCTCGAGCGGTACACTGACAGACTCAGGTTCCCCTCTGGTCTCAACTCAGAGAACTACTACATGACCCTCACGAACAGACGCAAGTCGGGAAGATCCATAGTGCATAGGTATGCCATCAACGGACACGAAATAGAGCCATATGTCGCGCAGAAGGAGGGAGGCAGTACTGAAGAGGATCTGCTGAAGGATCTGACCACCTTCAATCTGACAACGTCACAGAGACAGAAACATGCCAGACAGGAAGTTGAACTGCCCTTCATGATGGCACAGAATGGCGAAGGTGCCGTTGGTGGAGCCATCGTTTACGAGTACGAGAAAGATGACGACTACGACGAAGAAGACCCTTACGAAGACCCTTTCTAATATGTATATACAAGTATTGTTGTCATATATCTGTTTCTTCCTGTCTTGTGTTCTTCTTTCTGGGCCACAGACTGGGTAATTTGATCAGCTGGAAACGTGGTTCGATACACCGTTCAACAAACCAGTTGCGGAGCTGAGAATCTATAACCGAGCTGATACGCGGAATGTTCTCGAGTTTCGTACGCGAGCCAATGAGCGACTTGATGTCAAACTCAAGTCTGTAGTCTGGTGAGAAAGAGAACATGAGTCCTATACCCTTTGAAGATCCATCCTCCTCAGTATCATCGTCTGAAGCACCTATCAGTGCCACAGTGAGACACCCAGAGAACCTCACTATCGAAACTGCAAGCTGTATTGGCAGAGCAGCAGTGAGGGCCTTCGGGTAGTTCAGCAAAAGCTTGGTCTCTATCTCAAGGGTGAGAGTATCGGAGAGATCCACATCTATCTTGGCCTCCAGTCTTCCGTTTGCATCGTTCTGTTTGATACGGCAGTTGCTGAAGATTGGGAAGTCACTGCCGATGTTTATCTCTGTGATGTTTATCGTATCGAGAAAATCGGGCAGGTTCGAATTGCTCAGGGCTCCGCGTAGACTGTGGTATATGTTGTCGTTACTCAGTGCCTCGTCTCTGAACTGTGATATCATCTGTGCAACAAGCACATTGAACCAGTCGAGAGACTCGGACTGGTGTGTTTTCACGTCGTAATACGTCTTCTCCAGGATAGCTGTCAGACGAGCTTTGAACAGGTCCGACGCCGACTGTTGTTCGCCATCCGGTTGGTCAATACTCTTGTAGTTCTTCACCTTTTTGTTGATTATGGGTTCTTTCGGCGTGCTTTTCGTGACAGCAGACTCGCTGAACACGAAGAACCGTATGAAAAGAACAAGAACAACTATAACGCTGAACTGGCCGAACAACAGGCCCTGTGTGAACCCCCATCTGGACTTGTTAGTGGAGGCCCTTCTCTCCAAACAAAGCTATCTACTCACTTGGATGACGAGTAGCTCTTCAGCAATACATCATCCAGAGGAACAAGCGTCTGGAACGGAGGGGTTTGTGTGTACGACTCCATATCCCCCGGTAAAGACTCCTTCATAATCCTTTGGGTAGCGTGGTGTGGTGAAGAAGGAAAACAAAGGGGGCAAAGAGGAGCCCTGTCAAATCCCAGGCGGGCCACTCTCTTTTCCTGGAAGCTACGATTGAAGTGAAAACCCAAATGTTTTATGTTTTTTTTTCTGAAAACCGAAAGTATATGAATATATATAGCTTGTGTACATGACCGTCGTTACTGTGTAAAATGTGATCTCTATATGGCGATCTCAAAGAGGACAAATGCAAGAGTTGTTCCGACCATCAACATGGAAGATACAGGCATCTCAGACTTGAAAGACATGAGGGAAACAGCACCCGAATCGCTGACTGTGATTGAGTTTGTGGTGGAGCCAGAAGCTGTGTCTGACCCAGATCCAGTGGTAACTGTTTCCAAAGTGGTGGCAGAGTCTGAGGCAGTCTCAGTCTCAGTAGAGTCCGAAGCGGTCTCAGTCTCTGTAGACTCCGAAGCGGTCTCAGTAGAGTCCAAAGCGGTGCTAGAGGTCTTGCCAGAGGTTGTCTTGGTGGACTTGGAAGACTTTGTCGAAGAGGAGGACTCAGAGTCGGTGGCGGTCTCGGTGCTGGTTGCAGCGGAGTCGGTCGAAGTGGCAGTGGAGTCTTCAGAAACAGAGCTGAACTCGGCCTCGGCCTTGGCCTCACGTCCGTTGACCTTACCATCAGTAGCCTCGATCGAAGTCCAGTCGCCAGACTGGTCAGAGTACTTGTATTCGGTACCGGTAGAGTAGTCGCTAACGGTGAGCTTTCTGATGTACATGGAGAATGGGGCGGCGCTGTAATCGGTAGAACCACCGGCCCACTCAATGGTTCCTTCTTCGTTGGTAGAGTCACCCCCGGCCCAGATACCCATCATAACGTACATAGGAGACTGTGGGTATCCCCCGCTGCTTGTGTTCTTGAGAGTTCTGACCACTTCACCGTCAATCGACCACGTCAGCTTCTCGCTGGTCCAGTCAATGGTGTAAGTGTGGTAGTCGGCTCTTGGGTCAGCCATGTCGTGGTATGCTCCTCTGTCATAGGTGGTTGTGTTTCCCTTGGAGAAGTAGTTGGACTGCATCTGGGACGCGTCTCCGCCGAACCACTCACAGTCGATCTCGTCGAGATCGTCGGACTGTAGGTAGAAACTCGACACAACACCGGTTCCGTTGGCAGACTTGAGCTCCACCTCGACACGGCCAAACATGATGTAGAAGTTTGACTTGAGCGAAGGGTTGTCGAAGCGCTCGGCCAACGTGAGCGTCAGGCCATCATCACCGTAGAAGATCTCGTCAGATGTGGAGTAAACGTCAAAGTAGTCAGACTTCTCGCTGAAGTCAACGGCAATGGCTGTTGCAAGCGCCGGGTCAGCAGGACACGAAGATGTCGACAGCGGGTTGCAGGTTGTGGTGGCGGCGGCCACGGTAGACGTTGCAGCGGCAGAAGACACTGTGGTAACGGCGTTGGCTTTGGCGACGGTGGCTGCTGTGGCAGACAACGCGCCAGCCAGGGCGGATAGTAACACTGTGGAAAACTTCATGATCTGTGGATGACAATGAAGAGTGGGGGGAACAATCGGCAAGTTTCAGAAGACGGACAGGGCTGAATATAAATAAAAAAAAAAGGTTTCAGCGCGCGCTTCTAAAAATAAAACAATAATAGCTAAGCATGGGGGAAATCCCGAGACGCGATGAGCTTCGGGGCGGTGCTAAAAACCAGCCCCTTTGGACGTGTTATAAGCACCAGAAGTCGTGTCATCCTAACAATCCTCAGCCTCAAAGCACGGAGGCAGGAAGCTAAGCCTGGAAACACGGTCGGGCTGGATGGAGGCTTTGTCGATCGGTACGACGGTCATGGCTCTGGAGAAGCGCTGGTTGAGACGAACGTGGGTGATCACGGTGCACACAAACGCAAGGATCATGCCCATGCTCAGATTCAAACAGGCTTCACCGCTTGCGTTGCGCACTATGCCGAAAAAACCTATCAAGCACACTTCAAGACAGTATATGCCCGAGTACAGCTGCAGCAAAGCCACCGCGTAAAGCTGGCCGTTCGTTTCAGACGCGTTTTGCCCGTGGTACACATTCTTAAAACAGTACTTGTACCCAATGAAGATAAGCACGAGCGAAACGCACGCGCACACGAGTATAAGCGGTGCCAAGATGGAGTAAACGAGCGCGATTGAGCCGAACAGCGAGACCGTAGGATACAGCATCCCCAGTCTGAACCTGGGTGCTTTTGTCTCCTCCCGCTTCCCCCTCCTGTAGTCGGTTGTGTCGACAAAGCGGTAGTAGACAGCATGTCTCACTAGTTCTGTGAACCGCACAAGCACGTTGCCACATATGGTGAACCCCCTGAGCAGGAAGAACGAGTAAAAGAAGCTGGATGCTCGCGGAAGGTCTCTGGCCACAATGGTTGCCAGAGAAGTCGGGTTGTAGAGTATGCTCTCCACAATCACCATTACCCCAGACGAGATTGTCACCACGAGGAATACTTGCACGAATAGAAAGGCAAAGTACCACTTCTGTACATGCAGCTCAAGTTGGGACATGGTAAGAACGCCACTCATGAGGGAAAGTCGTCTGAAGATAACCTGAGCCATCTCCGTGAGGCAGGTAAGCGTGATTGTGGGGAGCATTCCAGAGATGACATCCTTGAGGAGCTGTGGAGACTTGTTGATCCAGCTTAGGTGAGGCACCAGCATAGTGAGGTATGGCAACTGCGTGATTAGTGCAACAAAGGAGACAGGAACAACCCAGCCAACGGTTACAACAAGGCACAGCACGCTGGCGAGGTTAGAGGTAACAGTGGAGGCCCATCCGGGGCTCTTGGTCATATTTGACCAGAGTATGCCCTCGGGGTCCACTTCGATTGTGAAGTGGTTCATCTCATAATGCTCCTCTCCAAACACCAGCGTCTGTTTAGCCATGTATGCTCCAATGGGGTTGGCAAAACATATGAATGCCTTTCCGAAATGGCCGGACTCCGTGTTGCTGAGGAGCCGCTCACGTGCACTCGTGATCTGACCTAGCACTATCTTGAGGCTGCGCTGAAGATCCATAATTTCCACTGAAGTAGCTGTGCCCCGGATCTTTTCAATCATATCAACCAGCTTATCTCGCACTTTGATCATTTTTTCGAGTCTCTCAAAGTCGGGAATCAGCCACACGTCCTCTACCCCACCATGAAACTTATCGAACGCGGCAAAGAGCCTTCCCCGCTCCAGCTCACTCTCAGGGATATCTGATACCAGCAGGACTCTGTTATATGACACCCTAGTACTCATGTATGTGCATCTGTGATCGGTGCATCCTTGTAACTCCTTGAAAATCACGTACTGTACGAGCACGATGTCGATGATGGCCAACACAAAGTGTGCGATGTACCTCCCTGTGTGGTCCTTGGGCACAGATGAGATCGAAAGCCGATCCAGGCCACTGTAGTGATCTTTGTTCCCCACAACCAGTATGGGTATCAGGACGCAGGTGTTGATTGTGCCTATTGGCACCAAGATCACAAGCACTAGCACCACCAGAAACCGCAGAAAGTAGTACGCGTCATTGCTAATATCGGCAAATTCGAGAATTGGATCACGCCAGGTTTCGATGAACCAGCTGAAGAAGCCGCCAGACCTTTTTGCGAGCCCTTGTAGCTGGTAAACCTCGTGGAGATGTGGTCTTAGTAGAGAGAATACCGCCACCTGGAAGAGAAAGTACGCAAACGAGAAGCCCAGCGATGACGCGATAGAGGATGCATGGGCACCGGTAGCTGAGTGGGCAACACCTGACTGAGAAGTGTTCAAAAAGTCGAATAAGTGTGTTCCTGGAAATGTGATTGACTCCATTTTGTGGGCAGTTGTCAAAATGACCCTTGTTTCACGTTCAGGGAAGAAGACGATGGATCTGTTGTATTCTCCTGTCCCGATAGCTTCCCTCTCTTCAACAACCTTCAACTATCCACTACAATCGATCCTCTATGCAACATGTCTTTATTCAATTACTGTTAGCTTGTTTGACTGATCTCTTTTAGCTTGCTCCATTGGAAAGTCAGATCTTCAGCGGGTCTCATGGTAGAAAATCAATCGAAAAGTCACAGGTATTCTCACTTTTTCGATAAATCTGACAAAACCAGAGACCCGTCTTTGTCCTTCGATATCCTTGCTGAAACCTTTTTCAATACCTCCTTTTCGATCTCAACAATCTTGTCAAGAGCTCTTCTGTTGAAACCCGGCGGTAGCATAGCGACCAACTGCCGAGGAGACAAGGGTGGCTTGTCTTGTTCTGCCTCCGGGGACTCTGTACTCCTTTTCATACTCCAAGAATCAGCTTGAATAACACTGTGAAGGCAATAATCAAACCTGTAAACACTGTGAAAACCTTGAACGCCTTGTCTTTGAGGTGAGGAGAGAAGCAGAAACGCCGCACAGGCCCACTTTAAGCTGATTCCGTCTGCCAGATGTCACGTGTCATTAGAGTATAACACGACCCTGCCTCTTCAAAAAAAGTCGAAACTCACCACAACAAACAACGACCCGCTGCATTACACATAGACGATCAGAAACAATGGTGGAAGATAGTATACTCGGATCCATATCGGAGCTGAACTCTACATCTTTGAATGTGTCTAGCGAAGTGAGGCCCATGGCAGAGTTTGCCAAGTCATTGCTGGAGCTGAAGCTGGATCTGTCGTCTGTGGATCTGTTCACCATGGTCCATGCATTCAGCGATGCTGCGACCTCAGAGCTGTTGATGGCGGAAAATGAGGGAATCACCAATGAAACAATCATCAACTGGACCCTCGAGGCCAACTTTTGGAGACTCGTGGAGACGCTCATCAGATTCAGGTACTCCCAACACCCGCCCAACGAGTTGAAACTGTCTCAATTCACAGACCTCACATCCAGAAAACTACTTCAGGAGTGGATACTATCACAGAAGCCGGAACTCAGGGAGCTGTGGTTTGCAATGGTGTGGCTGACCGATTCAGTGAGGTTGAATCATTTGGATGACGAGGACAACGTTGAAGTCGAACAGCTGCAGCCTTCAAAGTGGCTTTCTACCAAGGCAGAGCTTCAGGCTAACAAGCCAAGATTTGTGAAAAACCTGGACGCAGATGCTCCACTCAGACAGCAGTCGCGTATCAGCGAGTCTGACGCGGTTGCAGACCAGAAGTTCTTCAAGAAAGCCTTCCATCTCTTACTAGAGAAGGATGATGAAAGCCTGGAGAAGGTTTCGGAGCTGACCAACAACTGGACTTTTTCCATGATTGTCTCGGGAACGATGGACTACTGTGACCCACTCATCGATGGATCTTTCTTGTCGGGAGATGACTCGATGGAGATGGACTCTAAGCCATTTGGTATCAAGAATAGTCTGGCCTGGAGGCGAACCGTGTACAACTTGTCGCAGCAGAAGGGCCTCAACGATTACGAGAGGGCAGCTTATGAGTTTCTGTGCGGTGAGGTTGAAGTTTCAGCAAAATTGACCAACTCTTGGGAGAAACAACTTCTACTATACCTCAACAACATCTTCAAGTGCGAGATGGAGTCTGAGCTAGTGAATCTACTGAGGTTGAAACAGCCAAACACAGAGGACTTGAAGGTTGTTGACTCCATGAGAGTCCCATCCAAATCCTTCTCTTCGGTGAGTGATGTTCTCAATTTTCTTGCTGCTAGTGGCAACGAGGCCGTGAGATCGCAGAGTGAGCACCCAATCCGGGTTTTGGAAGGTTCAATCCTGACGAACAGCATTGCATCCATCATGCAGAGCTCTATTGAGCTTATCAACCAGACACTCTCTGGAACAGAAAACTCCCTGCTCACCACAACGCCGTACCTTCTGAGAGTGGTTGTGCATTTCGCTTTGTTCATGAAACTGCTTGACACAGAGGTGCTGGACGATGCAGAGTTCACCAAAATGCTCAAACTTTACATCACCAGACTATCCCTGTACAAGCTCTTTGAGGAGATTCCGTTGTACGTCTCATTCATACCGGAGGAATCAGACAAGATAGACAGTTACTCCTTTTTCCTGTCGAACATGATAGTGGAGCCAAAGAGCAGGACCACACAGTTGGATGTCATGCGTAACTTGGGATTACCGCTTGAGGACATCCTCAGGAGAACAGTCAACAGAGTTTTTGAGGATACCAAGACACACTACTCTTCATACGAGGAGATTGTCCTGTTGAAGGATGAGAACTCAACGACGAAGATCGACACCAAGCTGTTCATGTCTGTGCTGTGGTTTATCGAGGAGAACATGTGGACAGATGCAGCGGAGGCCACCCTTGTGATAATGAGGAGATTTCTGACCAGGGGTAAAGTTGGATCTCTGCTCAAGTTCCACAAGACTATCAATCTCAACGAACTCATTGCCGCATACGAGCTGCACCACTGGAACATGGAGAAATACTTTGCACAGAATAGCACCAAGACTGTTTCGAGAGCCAGACTTTTGGAAAAGTACCAGGTTGACGAGATCAAGCAGAACATCGCGTTCATCGAGACCTTTGAACTCATCAATAAGAACGACAAGCTTGCGCAGATCGATGCCAGGTCCGACAGAGAGAGACTTGGTCTGCTCAAGGATTTGCACAATGCCGATTTGCTGGTCAGAGAGAGGGCTGTTTCATGGTACCACGAACTCATACACGGAGATCTTGGACCTCCAGAAGAAGATGTTCAACTGTACCAAGACCTGAGAGTCATGTATGTTCCATTCATGATTGAGACCTTGTTTGACGCACTGACTGGATCCAAGTCTATAGACTACGTGAGACAGGGTATCGACCTCGTCAACCTCGTTAGCGATGACGCCTACAGCCTCGACCAACTGTTTGTCAAAGCAGGAAAACTCCAGTCTTTCCTGGGAAAACTCGCGACAGTTTCCATATCTGCATTCGAGAGCAGCGAGACTGGTATTTACGTTTAGACTGATAAAAATTTCTTTTTCCTTTCGTTGTCGATTCAAAATATTCTAGTTCAATGACGAAGCCTTTTCGTACAAGAGGTCAACAACACTGGACATGTTCTTGATGACATTGAGAGAGAGATCATAACCTTCATCGACCTGTGGTTCATCATAGACAATCAACCAGCCGTTACCCTGGTCCAGAACACCATAGAAAACCTTGTCCAAAATCATGTGGGACAATTTGTTCTCGATGACTTTGGTGGACAAACCAATCATGGTGGAGATGTGCTGAATCTCTATACAAGAGTATGGCTCAATCAACTTGAGCAAGTTCTGCTGGAAAAGCGAATCGTACAGGTCTGTCAAGTGAGAGCGAATGATCGGATCCTGTGTGAGTTCATCGGAGTAGTTCTTGAGACACTCCTCAAATTCGCGAAGAGATCTGTTGGAGTGAGCAGTGGCCACTGCCTTCATTGCCTCTATGTCCCTGTTCTCAACGTACTTTGTGATGTTCTTGCTCGACAAGATAGACTTCACATCCGACAACAATCCAAGCATGACTTTACAGAGAAGCATGTACTTGAGCACCTTTATCGTCTTTTCATCCTCTGTGTGTAGCTGGAAGCTCTCAAAAGACTCAAAGAAGTATGAGAATGCAGTCTTATAGTCTTTGTCCTCAGCGTGCAGTATACCACTCATGAGGTCCAACTGGGCCTGAAGCTGAGTAGGACAGTAAATCGCGTTTGCAGAAGTTCTGGCAGACGTAAGCGCAGCTCTCGATTTGGCAAAGTTCTTCAAAGCCAGGTAAGTCTCTGCCTCGAGCAGCTGCACTTCCACTAGCGAAGACTTATCGTCGAGTTTCTTGAACTCTTTGAGTAAGTTGTTTATGATGCTGAGGGCCTCGGTGTATGTCTTCTTCTTATAGTACAACGTTGCCAATCTCAGCTGTAAGGCCTGACGCAAAAACGATCTCTTCTCCTTGATAGCCCATTCGATGCAGTTGCTTGTGACCTTGATGGTGAGGTCCAAAATCTCTTCTCCACCAGGCAAAGACTCAATCAGGTCAATGAGAGATCTGACAATCTTTGAAGTCTTGGATTTGGCAAAAGTACTCAGAAGAGCCTCCGATCTGGAGATCAATCCAACAAGTGCATCCTGTGCATTTGTATCCTTGTACAGTTGACCTAACTCAAGGATGGAGTTCTCCTTGGCCTGGTTCGCCTTCTCGTTGACGGTGGGATTGGACAGAATCTCGTTGTATATCTGTTCAGCCTTGGTGTAATCCTTCGACTTGACGGCACTTCTGGCGTCTTCTAGTGATGGGATCGACATTGTTCAGTCTTGTTTTGGAAATATTCAAGATAGATATCGGGATGAACTCGTAAACGTAACACACAACCCGCCAAGGTGGCGACTCCCCTTGAATCGTTTAGCGACACTTCTAAAAGTTGGCAGAAGTGCTCTTTTGCGTGCGGCGTTTTCTTTTCGCCGGGGAGAACTCCAAGAAAGCAGCTTTTTATATTTGATTTTAGATGGTTTTATATATACCCTGGGACAGACAATGAAAAACGGGTCGGGTAATGTTAAAACAGACGGACAGACAAAGAATAGTTATCGAAGAGACAGAGTTACTAGTAGGAAGCATCGTTCTGAGCCTTGCGTTGGTTGTACGTTTGGAGAATTGCTTCTGCAGCCTTGACACCAGAAAGAGCCATTGCTCCAAAAGTTGGTCCCATGCGGTTACAGCCATCAACTTCGGCCAATTCCATACCTCCAACAACCAGACCAGGAACGATTTCTCTTGTGCCCTTGACGATGGCATCCTCTGCCAAGTTCATGTCCAATCCGTTCATGCCCGTTCTCTTCTCCAAGATACCAATCTCAGCCGATCTCTTGACGCAAAAGGCACCAAAAGGACCATCGTGGCCAGTGGTGGACAATACAACGTGCGCATTGATGGTGTTTGGATCCATACAAGACTGATCATGGTGGTGCATGGTGACCAAAGTCCAGTTGGTGACAACTCCAGCAATACGCAAGTCTCCGCTCTGCGGATCACGTCTCGTGATAAGATCCTCAACTGCAGTTGCGTTGAAGAGCTTAACGTTGGGAAGAGCCAGAACTTTCGCACAGAGAGTGGTGATGAACAACGCAGCGTGCTTGACGACAACGTAGTCACCCTCATCCTCATACTCGATTCCCAGATCGTTGAGGAACAGATGCGCAGGCTTACGCATCACCATAGCACTGAACAACTGTCCTCCGAGGAAACAACCACCGCCGATGGAGACGTTAGCCTCGATGATGGCGATCTTCAAATCGGGTCTCGCTGTGGCCAGGGTCCAGGCGGCGGACAAGCCACACGAACCGGCACCGACGATAACCACATCGCTCTCTGCATACTTGTCGAGATCTGCAAAGTAGCGCCTGGTCATTGCACGGGACACAGTCGACTCTCTGATGGGAGCAAACTTGAAGGCATCCCAGTCAAAGACAGCCTTGGTGGCCTTGGCCACAGGAGACTTAGCATTGGTGAAAGTGGTGGTGGTGGTGTTTTCCTTGAGGTTCAAAACCGGTTGAACCAGGGTCTCAGTAATTGCAGAGGGAGCCCTAAGCCAGGTTAGTAAACTTGTCAAACACTTTCTTCTTTCAGCATGTTCTTGGCGCTAGTATTATCTAGATCAAGTTCAGCCGTATAATCTCAGCCGTTCCACACTTGTGGAACAGCACCGGCCATGCAACGTTGGGAAACTTGTAAGCGACTAACTGTGACTAAAAAAAGCGGGGTGTAACTCATCGGCGTGAATCCATGCTCACATCTCCCAGGTGGTTAGTCGCAAAGTGCGGAGTAGGAGACGACAGAGAACGTACAGTAAACGAATTGATTGCTGTTCAATTGAATGGGCAAAAGAAGGAGAGGAAGAAAGAAAGGGGACAACTGGCCGAGCTTTTATATCGAAATAATAGGCTATATGCGCATATTATCCAATCGTTGGGCGTCGGCTAACATTAACCCTTCAGGTGATTTGACTCATCTGCAGGCTAGACTAAAGGCTACGGGGTGTGCAAAATCTCTTCGAGTGTCAGCAATGAAAGTCGATTCGTTAATAGAAACACATGGCAGTGAACAGCATTAAGATAAGAGAGGTAAAACAGAAAAAAAAGGAGTGTTATAAAGGGGGAAAAGGGAAGTAAACGCATGGTGAGAAGGATCACTCCCTGTCAAGCAAAACAAAGAAATAAGGGGGTGGGTTTGTTTCATGAGAACGTCAAGGAGTAATCGTTAAAAGCTGACGTGGAAAAGACTCAGTTCAGTTCTGGCTTCTTCAGTTCGTCTTCGGTATATGGAACAAAGCTCTGCAGAGAGAACCCGTAATCCTGCTCGTAGGAACCACGTTTCCACTCTGGGATCAGCTTGTCAATCAGATCTGGACGCACACTGAGTTCCCTCTTGTTGAAGTCGAGAACATCGGGTATGGGTTTTGGGATCCCGTTGTTGACCATTCGCGAATCTGGAAGCTGGACGTTCGGCTGTTTTAGTTCATCGAAAAAGGGCAGCGTGAGGGATTCTATGGCCGATATGCGTGATATTGGAGAGTAGCTGAGCACGTACTGCAACAGCTGCAGACAATTGGCGTCTGTGTTTTTGAACACCTTGCTCAATGGGATCGGTTTTATCGAGGGGAACTTGTGCTCCATGTAGTTTGGGTTCATTGTCTTTATCTCTTCTCTGGAGGGAGTGCCCAATATCTTGATGATCTCAACCAACTGGTCAATACCGCTCTCTCCTGGGAACAGAGGCTGTCCGAGAATGAGCTCTGCAATGACGCATCCAGCGGACCAGATGTCTATCTTTGTCGTGTAGTTTCTCGATCCGAAGATCAGCTCGGGAGCCCTGTAGTACCTCGAACAGATGTACGAGACGTTTGGTTCCTGGGGGTTGAGTATCTTGGCGCTTCCAAAATCACACAGTTTCAGAATCCCGTTGTACGGATCTATCAACAGATTTTGCGGCTTGATGTCTCTGTGGCAAATTCCCAGAGAGTGGATGTAGTTGAGCGAGCGCATCAGCTGGTAGGAGTAGAGCTTGATCTCGAACGTGGGCATCGTGAGACGCTTGGAGGTGTAGTAGTGACTGGCCTTGAACAGAGTCTCTGGGATGAACTCGAGAATGAGGTGCAGGTAGAGGTCTTCGTTTTCGGCCGCCTTGTAGAAGAAGGATATGAGGTTGACCACATTCTTATGGCTTATGGTTCTCATGATGTCGAGCTCTCTGTTTTTGAAGCGCTTGTCCTGCAGGACTCTTTTGATGGCGGCCTTCTGATCGTTTGGCTGTATGTTTATCTGGTACACATATCCAAAGGAGCCGTGGCCCACCATGGCCCTCTGGGTATAGGTCATTTTGCGGTACTCTCCCGTGTGTCCATCCTGGACAGTCTCCTCGACGTAATTCATCTTGTTGGGTATGATTGACATGTCCGACAAACACTCGTCAACTCTCGATGTCAACCAAAACAAGCAACAAGGCCAAAGTAAAAAACACAAACACGCTCGTCGACAAGCCGTGGAACGTATGTATATATGTGACTGAGACAACCAACCAACCGAACGATGATTCGAATTAAAATATAAACGCCAGAGAAGCTGATTGCAAAAGAGGAAAGAAAAAGAGAAGAGGCAAAAAAAAGCTTCACGGGGCGAGAGGGAGGGGAGAGAGAAAGGGAGGGGGACGAGTGGGGAAAATTCACTTGGCTCAGCAAAAATTCCAGAAAAACAGATTTGCAGAGCGTGACACAAACGATGGCCAGAGATACCGCGCGTTGGTTTGGCGGGGGTTACTGTGTGCATTCAATACGAAAACAGACGTGCAGCGGAGCTACCTGCACACACACCGCCGAACCGAATATAATCGCGAGATCAGCTGATAAAACAGAGCGGCCTTCTCTGGGCCTCCAAGTTACCCCGGGCGTGCACCTCCTGGTTTGCTCTTGCTTTTACCCACTCCGCCGCGTTGTGGGGGCAGCATTCTGAGAGGCATTAGCGCTTGGTCGTGCGAAGGCCAAAGGTTCGCCTGTTGATCTCTGGAACAAGGCCACGCACCAACCACACAAGGCCAACACCAACACACCACAGGGCCAAACACCATGAGCTACATCAGACGGAGGCTGTTCTCCACGCTCGACGCGCTTGCCAAGGACATCGACACCGTGCCGCTTGTGTTTGACAAACACGGCTCTCCGGAGTCCTCGGCCAACGCACCCATCGTCTTTCTGCACGGTCTCTTCGGAAGCAAGGCCAACAACCGGTCTGTGTCGAAACAGCTGGCCAAACGCCTGACCCGCGACGTGTACTGCGTTGATCTGCGCAACCACGGCGAGTCGCCGCACGTCAACAGACACGATTACCCAGCCATGGCTGCGGACGTCGCCCAGTTCATCCGCGAGCACTCTCTGCAGCAGCCGATCGTCGTTGGCCACTCGATGGGCGCCAAAGCGGCCATGGCGCTCATGCTGCGCGAGCCGCGTCTCTGCTCGGCGCTCGTGTCCGTCGACAACGCCCCCGTCAACACCTCGATGGGCACCGGCTTCTCCACGGGCTTCTCGAAGTTTGGCAAGTACGCGCGCCAGATGCTCGCTATAGTCAACAAACGCAACCCGCCGGTGCGCACGTCCAAGGAGGCCGACGAGATCCTCGCGCAGGTGGAGGAGTCACTGCCTGTGCGCCAGTTTCTGATGACCAACCTGCGGAGACAGAACACAAAGGACCCGAACGAGCCTGTGTTCCACGAACGTGTCCCGCTCGAGATCATAGCCAAAAGTCTGGACAACGTGGCCGACTTCCCATTTGACAGCACACACACCCACTGGACGAGACCCAGTCTGTTCGTGAGGGGCGAGAACAGCCCCTACATCTCCGACGAGATGATCGTGGAGATCGGCAAGTTCTTCCCCAACTTCGAGGTCCGCGATGTGAAGGACGCGGGCCACTGGCTCATCTCCGAGAAGCCCAAAGAGTTCATAGACATCGTTGTCGAGTACATAGAGAGAATAGAAGACAAATAGACGTGATCTGTGCGGCTCTTGCGTGCCTCCTCCTTTCTCGGAACCCGGAGTTCTGTCGCCCTCTTCATTGCTAGTCGTGGGCCAACAGAAAAATGGACGGCGGTCGGTGATTGGCGGGTCCCGGGACTGCGTGCTGTTAAGACGCCCCCTTTGTAATCCAGCTACAACACTCTTGTTTCTCAAGATAAATATCTTTACCTATACAGAATGTTGAGATTTGCGAACAGACGTTTATTCTCCTCCGCCAGAATTCTTGCCGAGGCCAGTAAGTGATTGCGCCCACCCGCCCTTGTCCGATCCGAGAAACTAACGCACGCTAGAAAAGCACGACGTTGTCGTCATTGGTGGTGGTCCCGGTGGCTACGTTGCTGCCATCAAGGCTGCCCAGGAAGGCTACAACACTGCCTGTGTTGAGAAGAGAGGCCGTCTCGGAGGAACCTGTCTCAACGTCGGATGTATTCCATCCAAGTCTCTGCTGAACAACTCCCACCTCTACCACACCATCAAGCACGAGGCCAAGGACAGAGGTATCGACATCCCATCTGCCGAGATCAACGTCGAGCAGCTGCAGAAGGCCAAGGATCTCTCTGTCAAGCAGCTCACCGGTGGTATCGAGATGCTCTTCAAGAAGAACGGTGTCACCTACTACAAGGGTGCCGCTTCCTTTGTCGATGAGCACAAGGTCCAGGTCGACCCTATCGAGGGCGGTGAGGAGGCTGTTCTGGAGGCTGACAATGTCATCATTGCCACCGGCTCCGAGCCTTCTCCATTCCCAGGCATCGAGGTTGATGAGGAGAGAATCGTCACCTCTACCGGTGCCCTTGCCCTCAAGGAGATTCCAAAGAGACTCGTCGTCATTGGTGGTGGTATCATCGGTCTTGAGATGAGTTCTGTCTGGTCCAGACTGGGCTCTGAGGTCACCGTTCTGGAGTACCAGGATGCCATTGGTGCCGGTATGGATGGTGAGGTTGCCAAGGCCACCCAGAAGTTCTTGACCAAGCAGGGTCTCAAGTTCCAGCTCGGTGCCAAGGTCACCAAGGGTGTCAGAGACGGCGATGTCGTCAAGATTGAGTACGAGGACGTCAAGAAGGGAACCACAACCGAGATCGAAGCCGACGTTCTTCTTGTTGCCGTTGGTCGTCGTCCATACATCGAGGGTCTCGGTGTCGAGAAGCTCGGTCTTGATGTTGACAACCGCGGTCGTCTCGTCATTGACAGCGAGTTCAAGACCAAGTACCCCCACATTAGAGTCATCGGTGATGTCACCTTTGGAGCCATGTTGGCCCACAAGGCCGAGGAGGAAGGTATTGCCGCCGTTGAGTACCTCAAGTACGGTCACGGACACGTCAACTACGGAAACATCCCATCGGTCATGTACTCTCACCCAGAGGTTGCCTGGGTTGGCCAGAACGAGCAGCAGCTCAAGGAGGCCGGCATCAAGTTCAAGGTTGGAAAGTTCCCATTCATCGCCAACTCCAGAGCCAAGACCAACCAGGATACCGAAGGTTTCGTCAAGTTCTTGGCTGATGCTGAGACCCAGAGAGTTCTCGGTGTTCACATCATCGGTCCTAACGCCGGTGAGATGATTGCCGAAGCCGGTCTTGCCCTTGAGTACGGTGCCTCTACTGAGGACATTGCCAGAGTTTGCCACGCTCACCCAACCCTCTCCGAGGCTTTCAAGGAGGCTGCTCTTGGCACTTTTGGCAAGACTATCAACTTCTAAATGCCCCCCAAACGTATATAATTTTTACAGATATTCACCCTTTTTGATGAAATATGAAAAGAAGAAGAATAATTTTGAGTCACGTGAAGTGCGCAATTGGACAATCGCAAATTCCGCACTTGATAAGGCGGTGTGTGGACCCAAACAAGGGGCAGCGTCAACGAGATCTCGCATTATCTGGAGAACGATTCGCCGTCTTGACCAGCCGGAACATACTGCCGAATGACAGCCTCTACCGAACAGCCTGCCAAGCGGAGGAAATACAGCAGAAATGGATGTGCTGCCTGCAAGAGGCGAAAGATCAAGTGTGATGAAGGAACTCCGAAGTGCGGTCGGTGCGACCACTTAAAGATCGACTGCATATACAACAGAGAGCTGAAGTTCAAGCCTTCGAAGAAACAGAGCCCTGTGTCCATCAGATTTATCGAGCCAATCGTCACAAAGAGAGAAACTGCCGCCAATAATGCTACCATGGCGGCTGCTGAGACCCCTGGCTCCGACAACAATGTGATTGCACCCGAAAGCGTCAACGATATACTGAACCTGCTTGAGAGTGCCGAGTCGATCATTGGTGACATGGCGGGTATAACAGATACTTCACAGGTACCCGACCTGAGCCGTGCTGCAGAAGAGCTCGACAGAATGAACGGAATGGACTTTGACTTCAAGTTATCTCCGGTTCAGCACTTGTACCAGCCGCAGTCGCAAGAACTCCCAGGCTCAAAGGAAAGCCTCGGGCTCAACAAGAGCTACCACGACTACGACTATCTGAACGCTCTCAATTCTTCAATGGAGCCGCGGGAGATTTCCAGACTCGCCCAGTGGTTACAGTTTCGCCCCGGATCATCGCGTCTCGTGCACTTTCGCGCGTTCATAGTGCACGTCAATCTGATCCTGTTCCCACTGACGTGCTCGTACGTCGACTCGCCGTACATCCTTGTTGTGCTGGAGGCTGCAAAGAGGTGTAGCTTCCTGCTGAGCGCGCTGCTCGCCTCGGGCGCGAGCTTCCTAGCAGAAAGGGCCAAATCGCAGCTGAGGTCGACATCCAGCTTTTCAAGAAAACAGATTCTGAGAGAAGAGATTGAGGAACACGAGTCAGCACGGATTTACTACCTTTCACAGTGTTTCTCTCTCCTGCAGCAGGTTCTGGAGGATGCCGTCCAGGTGACGGACCACGTTGACGGGATTCTTCTCACGAGTCTCATTCTTGCGGCAGATTCGTCGTCGAGATCTGATCTGCGCTGGCAGGTTCACTTGCAGGGAGCCAAACAGTTTCTGATTAGATACTCCAACGAGGTGAAAGTATCGGATGCGCTGATCATCTCCCGTTACATCTTTTCCTCGCTCGAGATATCCTCTGGACTCAACGCTTCCCTCGGTGGAAGTCTCCACTCTGCAGAGGAGCTCAAGTGGCTCACGATAAGATCCGACAAGGCTCTGCGCGCGCAGATCTACCGTCTTGGGCTCGCCATTGACGGACAGGTTGAGAAAGAAAACGGTGATTGGGAGGTGAGCTGTGCGGCGTATAACATGTACGTTGGCTACAACAATGACACCATAGAGGTACTCAAAGACATGCTTTTGGCACTCAATGGCATCAGGCAAATGCAGCAAAGCAGCAAGACAACGGCACAGGTTCCACCACGCACTATCAGCAATCTGTTTTCCAAAATGGATAGGGCGAGACGCTTCTTCATCGTGACCAATGAGTCTCCTTTCAGAATCCCCAAAACTTCCAAGTTCCACCCGGCGTATTCTGGAGCAGACAAGACAAGATTGCCGCTTTCTGGCTACTGCCATATCAACAATCCAAAGCTTCGTAACTTCATGCAGGACGGAAGCAAACATCTCGAAGACGACTGTTGGTTTTCATTCTACGATTTTCTTCAGCAGATTCACCTGGATGGTGTATACATACGCATTCTGACCTGCAAACAGATGCTCGATGTTCCTTACGATTCCCCGATGGTCCAGGCCATAGTTCGTGGCATGATCGACTCGTTCTCGTTCTTCATCCAACTCGACTACGAGAACGTTACTGACGATGACCTGAGACACCTTGAGTCTCAATACAACGCAAAAATTGTGTTGGAGCGTGACGATGTCATTCTATCGGACTCATCGTTCGAGATCTCCGAACCAAAGAAGCAGGAGCTCCTGTCTCAGTCACGCCCGATCGACTATACAAAGCTCGTCAACTTACAGGTGGACCACAGACTGTGCATGTTCCAGGGGATTCTGCTGGCTTGTGGGTTTTGCTGCATAGAAGCGCACCACAAACTACTAATTGAGAGTCTGCTGAGCGAACTCAACAACATTGGCGTCAGGAGCAGTGCCAAATCGCTCCAAAAACTCCGTACGGCGTGGCTAGAGAGACGCATCCACTACAATGATGGGATCAATCTGATACCCAAGGAGTTGAACTCCGAGTTCTTCTGGGGCGACGAGGAGAACTCGTTCCCCTTCACATAGTACAACAGATTTTGCAGGTTGTAAGAAGCTGTAAGCGCACGACCCGAAGGCCGGCCGTCTGTGTGCCCCCTTGATGGAAGCTGAGCGCTGTCAATCCTTGCTCATTCCAAACACAACAATCGTATAAAATACATCATGCCCAAGCTGGAAGAGTGGGAGATCAAGAAGTACTGGGAGATATTCTCTGGATTGAGCCCTGTCGACAACAAGTTATCCGGTGATCGTGTGTCTGTCGTGTTCAAAAACTCGCATCTCAACTCCGGTGAGCTGGCAACGATATGGGATCTCAGTGATATCGATACCGATGGGTTTCTCGACTTTGAAGAGTTCTGCATTGCCATGAGACTCATCTTCGACAGAGTCAACGGAAATTCAAAGACGGTGCCAGCTTCTCTACCAGACTGGCTCGTGCCTGCGTCCAAGTCACACCTCGTACAGGCAGACAGGGCCCTTCACGGTTCATCAACCAACGTTGTGTCTGATGACGACGACGAGGCTTTGTCGCTGAGCTCTGATTTTGACTGGTACATCTCGCCTACGGACAAATCCACGTACGAAACGGTGTACAACGCATCCTCGGACAGATACGGTAGAATCAAGTTTGAGAGTCTCAACGACCTCTACAAGACGCTGAGCATTCCAGAGACAGATATATCGAGTGCATGGAACCTTGTGAACCCCAAGAGTGCAGAGACGATAGACAAAGACCAAACACTGGTCTTTTTGCACATTCTGAATCAGAGATCCAACGGAAGAAGGGTACCCCGCAGCGTACCTGCTTCTCTGAGAGCAACATTCTCCAAAGAGGTTCCCGATTACAATCTAGAATCCCACCAGGCAGAGGTGAAAAAGCCAACAGTCACGTCCGGTAAGCAGAGCTTTGCAGACTCGTATCTCAACAAGCTGGGTGTTGGTAACAGGACTTCCACCGGAACAGACTTCAGTGCTACCAAGGGTACTGATTGGGAGGAGGTGAGGTTACGCAGACAGCTGGCGGATCTGGAGGCTCTCATCGAAAAGGCTGAGAAGGAGAGCGAGAAGAAGTCCAACCCCAGTCCAGAGGACGATCAGCTCGCCATGGCAAAGTACGAGTTTGAACAGCTGCTGAAGTACAAGGAGGACCAGGCAAAAAGCGTCAACTTCAACTCGACAGACCTCAGCGGCGTCGAGAGCGATATCAAGCTTATAGAGACCCAGGTTGCTGGTCTAGAGCAGTATTTGGAGACCAAGAAGAACGAACTCAAGGAGCTCCAAGCTCAGATTGCAGGTGCCAGCTGAGCGCACACACCCAAAAAAGTTGTATAAATAATGGATTTGTTATAATTTTTTGCTTCTAATAAGTTATGTAGACTCCTCTACTTCTTCTCCTCAGCTTCTGGTTCAGGTTCTGGGACTGGCAGCTTGAAACTCTCTGGAGTGTCATCCTTACCGTCACCAACCTGTTCCCAGACAGAAGAACCAACAGAGAAGTTTCTCCACGCCTGCGTCAGCTCGAGTGGCTCATAGACAACTCTTCTCTTCTCAGCATCGTATCTGACCTCTGTGTAACCGGTGGTTGGGAAGTCCTTTCTGAGAGGGTGGCCTTCGAAACCATAGTCGGTCATGATACGTCTGAGATCTGGGTGTCCCTCGAAGAAGATGCCGAACAGATCGTAGGTCTCACGCTCGAACCAGTTGGCACCCTCGTAGATAGGCACAGAGGATGGGACTGGAGACACCTCGGATGCGTATGTTTTCACTCTGATTCTGGAGTTGTATCTGACAGAAAGCAGGTCCCAGACAACATCGAATCTGTTCGTTCTGGATGGGTAGTCAGCAGCAGTCACATCAACACAGGACTTGAACTGAGCAGAGGTGTGGTCTCTGAGGAAAGTGAGAACCGGAATAACAGAAGATGGACCAATGTAGATGACCAACTCGTCCTTCCAAACAGAAAACTTCTGGACGTACTTGGGCATGCAACCCATGATGTAGCGACCAAACTTGTGCAACTCCTCCACCTGGACCTTGTACTTGTCCTTGGGGTTGTATATAGGCACGTGAAGCTCCTCGGTCTCTGGACGAGGAAGCTTGCGAACGTCAATGGGGTCTTCGTACCTGGCAATGGCACACTGCGAAAAAGCGCGCACAGCGGCTAGAGGCCTGGCTCTCAACATGGATCTAGGAACAGATCTCAACATCTTTTATTGTATATTTGTATGTGAAAGAACCGGATGGATACAACCGTACACACACAAGAGGGGATGCTCTCCTTTTCAGAACCTTCGATTGGATATCGGCGTTTTGATCGGAACACGACAGTTGTATTTTCCGCCATTGGCACTACCTTTCAGCCGCACACCATTGGGCTCTCTACGTTTGGTTCAGATGGAAAAGGGTAAGAGGGATGATACATTAGTGGTTTCTACCAGCAGTGCGAGGCTTCGCCCTGATGATGTTGTCCACTCTCAGCAGAACCTCAGCAGCCTCACTTGCAGAGTTGACAACAGCACGTTTGAGCTTGTAACTCTCAACGATACCAAGCTCTCTCATATCGGCAATGACTCCGTTGTTGAGGTCCAGACCAGAGGTGGTCATACCGTTGTATATGGAGGATCTCAGCTTGGCAACCAACTCACTTGAATCGTAACCGGCGTTATCCGCAAGAATGGTAGGGAGCTGTCTGAGAGCACGGGCAAAGGCTTCCATCGCTAGCGATTTCTTACCATCCTCATTCTGTGCAGCGGTGTCAACAGCCTTGGACATGTTCATCTCGGCACAGCCACCACCGAGAACAGTTCTTGTTTCTCTTGTGGTCTGTGACAACACAGAAAGAGCATCGTGCAGAGATCTCTCGGCCTCAGCGAGAACCTGCTCCGTGGCACCACGGATGACGATGGTACAGGCCTGACCAGCAGCAACACCGGAGAACTTGGTCATAACCTCCTCACCGATGATAACCTCCTCAATGGCATCGCAGTAACCGAGCTTGACCTTTTCGGGGTGGTCGAACGTCGAGACCACCTCACCACCGGTAACGAGGGCGAGTCTCTCAACACCTTCGAAATCGGCATGTTCTATGGAGTTGATGCCCGCATCCGAAAGCAACTGTTCGGGCCAGTCGTAGATCAGCTGACGATTCACAAAACAGTTGATGTTGAAAGCCTTGATCTTGTCCACTTTGTTCTTCATCTTTTCACGCTCGGCCTTCTCGAGCTCGGCAAGCTTGCTGGTGGCATCAACCTTGAACTTGGCTCCGAAAATCTTGACCTTGTCTGTGTCCATGGAGGTGTTGGCGATGAGAAGCTTGACGTTCTCAATCTTCTTGGGCTGGTTAACACCAAATCTCTTGTTCAAAATAAAACCTTCGTCGAGGTACGAGTCGGACAATTTGCCACCGACAATCTTCATGATCTGGATGTGGTCGAGGTTAGTGCTTCCCTTCAGTCTCAGCACAGCATCGACGGCAAGCTTGGCAAAGTACTCCTTATCCTGCGACAGGATCTTGGAGGACAGAGTGGTCTTTGCGATATTTATGAGGTCTGCTCTGAACTTGGCGGGATCGGTGCCGTTGTCCACGGCAACACGATCCAGCGCAGCCACGGCTGCCTTGTTTGCCAATCTGTAGCCTTCGATGATAGTCTGTGGGTGGATCTTGCGGTCAACAAGCTTCTCAGCTTCACGTAGGAGCTCTGCGCCGAGCACGGTGACAGATGTGGTTCCGTCTCCAACTTCGTCATCCTGCACCTTGGCGATGTTGACGAGAACCTTGGCAGCTGGGTTGTCGAGCGGGATGGCCTTCAGGATGGTGGCACCGTCGTTGGTCATGAGCGAATCTCCGGTAGAAGCACTCTGCAACAACTTGTCCATACCCTTGGGACCCAGCGTGGTCTTGACGAGGTCTCCCACGGCGATGGCTCCGACGAACGCAGACAATCTGGCATTCTCGGCTCTCTCTTCGGTCACCTGGTCTCCAAAAATGTTAACAGACATGCTTTTAGATGGGTATGTGTATATATCCGGCTTGTCTCTTAGTGTGTGCAAAGAGTCGCGCGTTGGAGGAATCGCGTTGGAGGAAAGTTCGACAGACGCCTTTTCTTTCTCGGTAGGGTAACACCTGGGAGGTTTAGATTTTCCCGTAACTCTGCCCGTCCTTGTTCGTGTTGCTGTATTCTTCCTCGGTTGGCGCTAGCAATTTCTTCTTGTGAGACAGACTGTACATATCCGGAATCCACACAGATCTGGTACCCGAGAATCAGAAAGGGCGAAGCGAACGAGCGACACATGGGACTGAGAGAATGTCGTTGAACGAGTCTGAGAGCGAGAAACTGGAAAGACACAGAAAGCTTTTCAGGTCGATAGACAAGACCAACTCCGGTCAGATTTCTCTGAAATCGTTCAGAGAGTCTCTAAAGTCGCAGAACCACCCGCTGAAGAACTCTCAGTACGCGATCGGAGAGATCTTCCAGAGTTTGGACACAGACGGAGACCATATTGTTGATTTCGAGCAGTTCGAGAGCTACGTGGCACAGGCAGAGTCCCAGATCGCCTCTGGGTTCCAGAAGCTGGACCAGGATAACGATGGTAAGATCCTGAAGAGCGATGTGGAGAAGTACCTCAAGACCACGCTCGGTGTGGATCCTACCCCGGAAGAGGTGGACGTGTTTTTTGTGAGTTTGGACGTCGACAAGAAGGGATATGTATCATACGATGAGTTCAGAGACACGCTTCTGCTGATGCCGAGACTGCAGGGATCGAGAATACGGACAGCATTTGCATTTTTCAACGATGAGCTGGAGAACCTGTCGAGCGATGGAGACGTGACTGTGGGGGACGATATACTCAACAGCGTTGGGTACTTTCTTGCAGGTGGTCTCAGTGGGGTGGTGTCGAGGACGTGCACTGCTCCCTTTGACCGTGTCAAGGTTTTCCTCATCGCCAGAACAGACCTGACGTCCACCTTCCTACATTCCAAGAAGGAAATTCAGCATAAGATAGAAGAGGTGAAACACACAGAGCTTGCCGAGTCCAAAATCAAGTCCCCGCTCATCAAAGCCGCGCGCAGTCTGTATAGACAAGGTGGTCTCAAGGCTTTTTACGTTGGTAACGGACTCAACGTCATAAAGGTTTTCCCGGAGAGCGCTATCAAGTTTGGGTCTTTTGAGGCTGCGAAGCGCTTCATGTGCAACATCGAGGGAGTTTCTGATGTGACACAGCTCAGCAGAGTCTCAACATTTGTCTCTGGTGGTTTGGCCGGTGTTGTTGCACAGCTGGCGGTCTACCCCATCGACACGCTGAAATTCCGCGTTCAGTGCGCGCCGCTCGAGCAATCAAAGAGGCACGGTAGAAACTTGCTGTTGAACACCGCCAAAGACATGTACAAAGAAGGCGGCGTGAAGTTGTTCTACCGTGGAGTCATCGTTGGTATTGGAGGAATGTTCCCCTATGCCGCGCTTGATCTCGGAACTTTCTCAACGATCAAAAAATACTACATCCAGAAGCAAGCAGAGAAACGCGGTTGTTCTGTGGATGATGTCAAGCTGCCTAATTATGCAGTTCTGTCCATGGGAGCCCTCAGCGGATCGTTTGGTGCCACTGTTGTATACCCTATCAACCTGCTACGTACCAGATTACAGGCACAAGGTACGTATGCACACCCATACAAGTATGATGGATTCATGGACGTTGCCAGACAGACAGTCAAGCGCGAAGGAATTCCTGGTTTGTTCAAGGGTCTGGTGCCGAACCTGGCCAAGGTTGCACCTGCAGTCAGCATAAGTTATCTAGTTTACGAGAACCTCAAGACGCTTTTTGGCCTTGAGGTCAAATGAAGCACACATTGATTTCATTCGATAACACACTTAGATCTCAGTAGTTGTTTTTCTGATGTAGTCTTCATCTTCGTACCCATTCTCAGCAGCCTCGAGATTGGCCTCGATCCACCAGGACGAGTTCTTGAAGTCATCATCGTCGCCGATTTTCGTGTCAGTCGGAGACTCCTCCACCACGGTACCGCTAGCTCTCTTGTACAGAGACTTTGACGAGGGACTCGAAGGCGTCTGCTCAAGATATGTATCTGCAGACGAGGAGGGAACCAGATCGTTGACCGAGGAGTTGGCCCACATTGTCGTAAGGGGCAGAGAAATGGCCACCAACGGGATGCCTATGGCGCTCAGATAGTTGTAGGATGTGTGTCCGGAGTAGCAAAAACTCGCTATGATAATAGCTGTGGGGATCACCATGGTCTGCGAAGACATGATGAAGAGGATATGGAAGATATCGAACTGCTTGAGCCCAAGGAAGCGTCTGGTGCGGATAGCGATAAAGAGCTTGACTGTGAGCAAGAGACACACAATCACAAAACTGGCGGTGAAAACGGCAATGGGAACCGTAGCGACCCACCACGGAGACTGCTGGAGTTCATCCGAAGTCAGGTTGATGATGGAGTAAACGCACGAGGCAAAGTAGAGGGCTGTAGTCGCAAGGCCCAGCAGGAGCGCAAGTAAGGTCGACCCCACTCCGATAATGCGCAGAAGTCGCTTAGGAGACTTGAAGATGGTGTACGTCTGCAACACCAGCGAGGCCTCGATGAAGGCGATGATCAGAATCTGGAAAACGTTGGTCGCAACGGTGGTGGCAGTTGCGTCTCTGTCTTTGTAACTGTAGTAGGAGAAGTTGAAAGCCATGGAAGCGTATGCACCGTTCAGGTATCTCAGGTACAAGCCGGAGTGAACCGCAATGGAGAGCAGAGCCAGCTGGTTGACGATGAAGATGGGAGCACAACGGTTACGAGACACAAAGTACGAGACTATGATGACCACAATGGCGACACTGATACGGGAGCCAAAGATGGCTGCCTGGAACACCTGATCGTGCAGCATGTAGTCGAGATCGCCGAAGGTGGCCTGGGTTAGTCCGTAGGGGCTGGTGTAGTTCAGGAGAATGTCCTCTGGGTTAAGTCCCTCCGGGAGTGAAAAGTCTATGATATCAGCCATTCTGTTGTTTTCTCGGTTAGTCCGTTGGGCCTTCCGCAGGATTAGGTAAAGAGATATCGTAGACCACACCCACTCTTATATAGGATCCCTGAGCTGTGCTGCAGATGTAAATTAATCGCATCAAAAAGTGTCACAGTTGTGGCTAATTACTCAGTCGGGGTGGATCAAAGGATGTGTGCGGCTACGTCTTGATTCGCGGACACGACTTGTTTGGGAACGGCGGCTCTCAGATCAGCCCACGTGACAGGATCGAGGCAAGGCAGTGTTGGAGACGTAACCGAGATGTGAAACACATACAAGATCTCCCCGCTCGCACGGTCACCTCTTGCAGGCCGAAACAACCCCAAGGCAAATCTGCCACATACGTCTCCGAAACACGCCGAGAAGTGCTTAGCACCCACCAAGCGAGAGCGTGGACCAGCGCCGAGCGCTTAAAAAAAGAAACAAGGTTGAAAATTTCAGGGCGCGCCCGCTACGAGCCGGGTAAACACAGCAAAAATAAGGCCGAGGAGTTCTAGAAGGCCGGCTAAAAAAACAAACAAACAGCAGCCTCTGTTTTTTCTTCCCCTTTTTTTCTTGTTGTTCTTTTCTTCTCTCCATCCTCGCTTTCCTGTCTTTGATCCATAGGAATAATGAGACTGTCATCGCTGGTGCTGTTTGCTCTGCCTGCTGTTGTGGTTGCAGACACATTCTCATACCTCGGGTGTTATGCCAAGAGCGATGTCTCGGGTCTCACCAAGGACGACGAGTACATCTGGCAGACGTCGTCGTACTGTGAGACACAGTGCAGCGGCCACAAGGTTGCCGCTCTGATGAACGGGAACCTGTGTTACTGTGGAGACGACGTTCCCAAGACCGGCGCCGCCGCTGATGATTCAAAGTGCGATGTTGCCTGTGACGGCTACGGATCACAGAACTGTGGTGGCCAGAGCTACTACAGTGTCTACAGCACAGAGACCAACGACGACGAAGACGATACATCCTCGTCGTCTGCCTCGTCAACCGAATCGTCATCTTCGACTGAATCGTCGTCGTCCGCGTCGTCCTCGTCGTCCTCGTCGTCGGAGTCAAAGACTTCGCTGTCGACCTCAAAGTCCTCGAGCTCCACAAAGTCTTCTGTGACAGCCACTTCGTCGTCGTCCACATCCACGTCGGAGTCTTCGACAGAGTCGTCTTCCGAAGCTACGAGCTCGGAAGAACCCACCTCGACATCTGATGAACCCACAAGCACATCCGAAGATGTGACATCAACGTCCGACTCTCCGATGTCGTCTGCGGACGTTACCACCACTGCCTCTGCCTCTCATACCACAAAGACATCGGCTTCCACAAGTATAGTGTACGTCACTTCCTCAGCCTCTGCATCTGCCTCATCCTCGTCATCAAACAGATCCTCTTCCTCAGACAAATCTTCCAAAATCGGCGGCGGCGCCATTGCGGGAATAGTCATTGGAGTGGTGGTTGGTATACTGGCCATTCTTCTCCTCATATTCTTCCTTTGGCGTAGACGCAGACAGGATGAGGAATCTGACGAGGAGGATGATATCTACCACGAGAAGGAAGCTGCTGCTGGGCTGGGATTCGTGTCCAACAAGGACAGGCTCGCATACCAGAACGAGAAGGGCAGGAGGAGATTCTCAGATGAAAGTCTACCGGATGCAATGCATGAGACTTCGGGTCAATTGAGAGTCGTTAATCCGGATTCTAGCGACGACGAATCATGATCACCTCCTCACACTTTTTATAACAAGCATCTTCTTTCATTTCTTTATATAGCATCTTCAGAATACCTTTTCAACATCACCACGTGTCCCTCTCTTCTCAACCTCCAACAGATACGCAACGTTCAAAACACTGTTCCACTTGATCTGGAACGCATCTTTGCCGAACTTGGACTGTGCCACCTGTCTACCGCGCCCCAACATCGATTCCTTGTCTTTTCCAGACAGAGACTCGGCTTCTATCAGAGCATCGCTGAGGTTGACGCCGTTGTTGATCTTCTTGTAGTCTGGATCATCTTCAGAGGTGAAGAAGATACCAGTGCGTGTCTCGTTGGTGTTTTCGTCAACCTGCTCGTCATTCCAGGGAACACAGATGTCCATCTTGGGTCCAGCACTCGCATGCACAACTGGAATGAGACCGTTGAAGAGGTACTCCACCACCGTTATTCCGAAATGCTCGTTCCACATGGCGTTCACACCAACTTCGGAAGTGCGCAAGAGTTCCTGAAGCTCTGAGTGCTTGGCATTAACCCTGAACTCAACGAGATGAGACACGTTCAGCTTAGCGGCGGTTTTTCGCAGGTTGTCGACAAAGGCAATGTCGCGGTCATCTCTCACAGAACCAACGAGAACAAGCTTGTATGGCTGCAGAGAGTCCGTCTTTTTCAGGTAGTTTGCAAATTCCTCGAGGATCAAAGAGTGTCTCTTCTCTGGTCTGAACTGCGCAACACACACAATCGTCTTGGAGCGATTGCCCCCCTTGACTACCTCGGAGCCAATTGGAGGGTAGCATATGGTTGGATTGTATGTGCTGAAACGCCAGATGTTGGCAATGTGGTTTCTTGTCCATGTGGAGTTGCAGAGGATGATGTCTGCGTAGGAACCTGCAAACGCATACGCCCACAGCATAGAGGTCCAGTAGGCGTATTTGACGGCGCCCTTAAGAGTAGAACAGTCGAGCTTGTCGAGCATGTCCGAGGATATGAGTGGATAGTGCACGTATGCGATGACCGGAACTTTCAGGCAGAAGGAGATCCAGGGATATGTGAATGGGAACCCCATGGTGTCAACCCACACATCAGGCGGGAGTGCAGACACCGCCAGAATCGAAGCGTAAACAGATGCAAGCGACTGCGCAATGAGAGTGAAATTCTTCCATTGAGCTCCGTCGATGATCCATCTTTTGTCGTTTGGAAGCTGCACAAACACAAGGTTCTTCTCGTACTTGATGAGATCCAGTCCGAAGTTTGACTTCACAGACGACAGGATCGACGACACAGACGTGCTGTCCGTAAGGGTGAAGGTGTACACAGCGGCAATGTTCTTGTCCGACTTGATAAGAGTGTTCAGCACGGCCTCCCACAGTACACGTTCTCCACCACCGGAGGCATCGCAGTATGGGTGGAAGAATCCGTAAATTCTCTTTCTTGTGGGGTCTTCGGGCAGCTTAGGGTTCACATCGTGCATGAACTCGGTTGCACGGGACTCAGGCACCCTGTCCACTTTGGCCACACGGATCAGCTTGGCGTACTGCTCCCTGCTAGAAGCCGTGTCTGTGACAGTGTTGAGCGGGACCGTGGAGTACAGGATGGGCTCCTTGCTCGCCAGCACAAACCTCCTCCTGACAGAGCCGAGCTTGGCACCGAATCTGGACTTGGGCAGAACGGCAGGCCGGTCTGACTTGACGGCCTTCTCGATGACTGGCTGCACGTAGTCCTTCCAGTTGTTGAAGGGAACATACAGCTGGCGTGGCACCACCACCGTTAACGACTTGTACAGCGTTGCCATCACAAAGCAGAAGGCACACGCGAGCACCAGAACAATGTTGGGCATGGATTTGTAGCCGTTTGATTCGGAGATGTGGGAGAAGGGCGATTTGGTAGGAGGAAGGCAGCCCTTTTTCTGTGTGGGTGGCGGGGGGAAGAGGGCCCATCGCGATCTGGACAAATTTTCGCATTTTGCCGCTGGTTCGCCTCCACAAAACGTGTCGCAAAGACAAGACAAAAGCGCCTGAAAACCGATATGTTGCTGTCTCTGACTAACCATTGGACTCCGCAGAGATACTCTCTGAACCTGAAAATCCTAGGAGACCGCCCCAACTTCCACGGCCGCTGTTCTATCGAGCTCAAACCTGGGTCCAACGACTTCAACTCCACCTTCAAGCTCAACACAACCAAGGTCATCGTCACCAAGGCCGTGCTATATGACGGAGACCGCGAGCTTGCAGTCCTGAAGGCTCAGAGGGAGACGAAACACGTTGCGTTTGAGTTCCCCGAGGAGGCGAAGGACGCCCAGGCCCTGAGACTGGAGCTGGAGTACCTCGCAGTCCAGACAAAGGTCACCAACATGGCCACGCCGACTACCGGTGTCTTCAAGTTTCCAAATGGAACATGGGCCACCCACTGTCAGCCAGGTTGGGCCTCCTCGATCTTCCCCTGTGTGGATGAACCTTCTCTGAGGTCTAAGATCCAGCTGACCATCACCACCGACGATCCAGACTACACCTGTATCTCGAACATGCCTCTCCAGGACACCCAGACATCAGCTGAGTCATGCTCATTTGTGTTTGAGGAGTCTCTGCCCATGCCAACGCACCTTTTCGCGTTCGTCATGGGCAAGTTGCAGAAGCTGTCCAGTGAGGGTGACAAGATTCAGGTGAGTGTCTACGCAGAGAACACTACTGGTCTCGAGTGCGCTTTTGCCACGGCAACTAAATGTGTTAAGAAGATCGAAGCACTGCTCAAAATCGACTACCCAGTGCCCAAGATTGACATCGTGGCCTTGCCCTTCCTCTCCGATGGAGCCATGGAGAACTGGTCGCTCATTACAGTGGCCGGTGAGCACCTCAAGTACACTTCGGGAGAGGCAGACAATGACTGGAATGCAACCAAGAACCTACGTGAGATCGTGGCACACGAGCTGGTCCACCAGTGGTTTGGTAATCTCTGTTCTTTCCGCTCGTGGGACAACACATGGTTCAACGAGTCTTTTGCAACATGGATGGCCAACCGTGTGCTGGATTCCATTGACGGAACAGGTCTGTGGGAGACACATCTCAACATTGACCTTACGCAATTGTTGAACATTGATTCGCATGTCCAAAACACACCTGTCATTGGAAATCACAAGACAAATGAGACCCCCTCCTACATCGCAGAAACCTTTGATCCAAAGACATACACGAAGGGTATCTACCTTCTCGAGATGCTGAGCAGTTTCGTTGGTTTTGAGACCTTTTGTGAGGCCGTTGGTCAGTTCATTCTGTCCAACCAGTGCAAGTCCATCTCCGTACTTGACCTGTGGCTCTACCTCAGAGAAGCAACTGCGTTCGATATTCCCACTGTCGTCAACTCATGGGTCCGCAACAAGGGTTTCCCCATTGTGGAAGTTAGCATAGAGGGTGGGAGATGCAAGATCGAACAACACAGATATCTCGACGTGCAGAAGATCCAGGACACAAACGAGGAAGATGTGCCCTTCCATATTCCACTTGTTCTTCACTCCAACGGCCAGACAACCAGGAAGATTTTGACTGACCGCAGAATAGTTCTTGATAACATTCCGGACTCCATCACTGCCCCCAAGCTCGCTCTGCTCTGCTATAACAGCGTCGAGTTCGCCTCGAAGCTCAAGGGTGACCAAATTTTCAAGTACTGCTTTGACTTTGAATTCACAACCGAGGTTTACAAGAAAGAGGTCGATTTTGCCATCTTGAAAGAACTGGGCAAGAAGCTCAAGTGGAACTCGAGAGAAGGCTACAAGTACCTACAAGTTGTGATGGAGTTGATCAATTCAATCAACGTTACAGCCTCAGCAGATGACAAGGCCTCCATCAAGAAGTGGGTGAAGTCTCTCAACCTCCAGTTCAACATGGATCAGCTCGCGCTTACCGAGGCCAAGAGAACTTCATTCGAGGTGAACGCCATTTCTGGAATGCTCAAGTTGTCAATTGGAGAGAACGTCAAACAACTGGTTGGCCTCTTTGACAAACTCGTCAAGGGTGAAGTCAACCTTCCCATTTGTTTTGCTTCTCTTTCTTTTGTTGCTGTTGCCATGCACGGCGATTTTAAACAGTTCGAGAAGCTTCTGTCTCTCACCGAGGACGACAATGCGCTCTTGAAGGTTCTCGGATCCGTTCAGCTTGAGGGTAAGCCCAAGTCAGAGATTCTCTCGACGCTTAGCACTCAAATAGTGCAAAGTCTTGGGTTCACGCGTCCAGTCGACAACCTCCGCAAGTTGCTGGCCCATATCCTCGCCAGATTGAAGAAGGGAAAGGAGAACCAGTACCATCTCTGCTTTGAGCAGCTACCATCGGGGCTATCGTCCACTAGCGAGATCAGACGCATGGTGTGGGAGTGGTTCAGAACAAACTACAAGACACTCGTCAAGAACGGTGATAAGAGCAAGGACTTCCAGCTTTTGGTGAAGTCCTGTTTCAGCTGCTGTGTGTTTGAAAAGTCCACCGAGCTCAACAAGGAACTCGTGACATTCACGAAGAAGAACGACACTCTTGTTCTCAAACGTTGTCTCGAAGCCAGCAGGGCCGAACTTGAGAGCCACGAACGCATTTACGACTTGTCAAAGACAGCTCTCTGCACATAAAAAGAAAACCTGTATATACAACTTAGAAAGAAAAACTCCACCGTTCCAAACCCACAAAATATGCCCAAACTCAATACCCCAGTAACTCCACGTCCAAACGCAAGATCAACAACACCCTGATGAGTCCAAACATGGTGAAGAAACTAGCTACACCAATGGGGACCACGGCAAATACAACGATGTTGTAGAGATCCATCGTACGTGGATTCTTCTTGTTGCCCAAAGTGAGGTTCGAAGTCATGTAGTTCTGGAAGATGTATATCACCGTGAGAACACAGGATATCAAGATCCAGCTGGGTAGGTGGTAGTTTCCCGAAGGGTTGAACGTGAGGGATATCCACTCGACGATTGTCGCCAACAACAGTGACATGCTCAGCATGCGTACAATAGCTGCCGTAATAGAGTAAGTGACTATCCAGCGAACCATGAGGCCATCGAGGATGGAGTAGGTCATGTAACCAGACACAACACACCACACGGCTGCAAGCAGATACTCAGACGACCGAGAAGCCGTTATCCTGGGGGATGGCTCAGACGCAAGATTGTTGTAGGCCTGGAGGATGGCGTACAACTCCTTCAAGATCACTATGAGCGAGACATCACGACACACTGCGATCGCCAAGTGCTGTGTTGGTCCCAGGATCTTCAGACCTAATGACTTGAGTCTGTTGCGCTCCTTGTTGAGGTTCACGGCTGTTTTCACCGTTGGTGGACGCGGAAGCGGGGGTATTATGTGAAGGGCTTCTTCGTAGCTTGGAACTGGATCATCGTCCAGCTGTTCGAGCTCGGCACGCGAGAACGCCGACTGCAGACTCGTGGAAGACTGACTTCGCACAGCGATGCGTTCATCCATCATCTGTTGGACCTGCGTTTGTGATATTTTTTCTTGTTAATATGGTCCCTCTGCAAAAGAATGGGAAGAAGAGAGCTGCTCTTTTAGCGAGGGTTTGGTAGAAACTCAGCCTGCCTCACCAGCCACACCTGGTTTTCCACGACGGAATCAGACAACGGGAGTTTTTCCGGGTTTGATGCGCGCCACATACGGAATGTTAGAGGACGAAGCAATATATTTAAGAATTGAAGCAAAGATAATAGGAGGAAAGAGGGAAAAAAGGGGTTATCTGTGAAAGTACTTCGAGCTCACATACACCAACAAAGCCAGGACAAACAGGTAGGTGACAGAATCATCCACACCTTTGTCTTGCTCGTGGATGTTAGGGGTGGTATTGGGGTTGGCTTCATCAGGAGATAGTTAAAAGGCCTCGAGCTGGGCGGAGATCTCCTCCAATTCGGCCTTGGCGGCGTTGTATTTAGCGGTGATGTCCTCGAACTTGGTCTCGAGCTCCTCCTTCTCGGCCTCGAGAGAGGTGACCTTCTTCTCCAGGGTCTCAGCCTTAACATCGGTCTCTCTGAGCTTGGCAGTGGTCTCCTTCAACTCTCTGTCAGAGGCCTCAAGCTCCTCCTCGAGCTGCTGGTGCTTTCTGGTGTAGTTGTCGTTGGAGGTCTTGAGGTTGGTGGCCTCCTCGGCGGTGGCCTTGTGCTCGGAGAGCTCAGCCTCGAGTTTCTCCAAGTTGGTCTCGAGAACCTCGTTCTTCCTGGTCAGGGCCTGTATCTGGTTGTCCTTCTCAAGAGACTCCTGCTCCATCTTCTTGATCTTGTCAGAAAGGTCATCGTGCTTGTTCTGCCAGTCCTCGGCATCGAGCTTCAACTTGCTGATTTTCTGAAACAGAGTTAGTGCCACGACAACAAAAGGATTCGTCTAGGATACGATTCCGATCAATCAATCAAGCGTTACTCACTTCTCTGAGCTTATCCATTGTAATTGCGACTTGTATTTACAGACCTGACGAAAAAGTGGACGAAGATCGGAGGAAAAGGGGAGAAGGGAAAACAGAAGAGGAGGAAAAAGGACAACAACGCGCCCAGCAGGGTCGTGTGTTCGCGGATGCTGATCCGGCGGTGGGCACACGACCTTGCGCTCTGCCGCTCTGAATGGAACGACTGCACCCGCTGCACCCTCTTTTGACACCGCTGTACGCATCATCAAGCTGGCGTTGGGGTGTACGATGTTTGAATCGAAAGCCGTCGTGCTCATATTCTCAGGTCTGGTCTCTCTAGCCGCCGGCACGCCCTATCTGTATGGAGTGTACTCTCCGCAGCTGATCCAACGGTGTGGTCTCACGGCCTCAGACTCGGCCACGCTATCATTTGCCACATCTGTGGGGACCAGTCTGGCCAGTCTGCCCGTGGGGATGTTCATCGACCGCTCCGGTCCGCAGAAGGCTGTGTTCACCGGAACCCTGCTCAGTGTGTTTGGCTTCTTCACATTGTACATGTCATACATGCTCAGACTCGCAAGCGTACCGCTGCTGTTCTTTGCCATGTTCTGCACGGGTGCTGGGTCCATAATGCCGTACTACTCGACGCTCAAGGTCGCCACGGCCAACTTCCCCCACCACAGGGGCACTGCGGGCGCGGTTCCGGTGTCTGCATACGGACTCTCTGCGCTCTTCTACAGCTCTGTTGCGGCATACTTCTTCAAAGACAACACCGCGGGGCTTCTGCGCTTTATCTCTGTGTTCTGCGGAATCTTCATCGGAGCCGGAAGCTTCTTCGTTAAGATCATCAGTTCCGAAAAGTCTGGCTCTGACGATGAGAGCGACGAGGAAGACGCAAGTGAGACTACCGTCGTGGCCAGACACCCACACCACAGCGACCCGGAGCATGCTCCTCTCAGTGGACTGCTTGCCGGACACAGAGGGTCATTTGCAAACGTCAATATAACGAGAGAGGACTCACAGAGCTCTCTGTTCTCTTACGCACAGAGCATGGCGAGCTCATCGGTCTCTATAGCATCTTCTTTCAACACAAAGGACCACCAGCAGCCACTGCCGCAGCCCATTATGACAACCACAAACGCCTACACTCAGAACTTCCAGCCGGGATCTACCTCGTCACAGGGACTAGTCATAAAGGCGAGACAGAGCCCACAGTTTTCCCTTTCGACTTCGCCGAACGGAATGCGCATATCTGCATCTCCGCAGACGGGAAGGCTCTCATCGTCAGTGAGCTCGAGTCTGTCGTCATCCCCTGCAGCTCAGATGGACTCCTCTTCGTCACCCGCGAAAGCCATAAACAGGGGTGGGTCATTTGTGTTCAGGAACGTTCCTCCGCGCGGGTCCCAGGGAGTCATGCAGCGCATGAACCTCATCCGTTCCAGCAGTGAATCCGCGGTTGACGAGCAGACGGCTATGCTTCCGCCGCAAATGGACAAGGTGAACAACTACAAGACAATGCACTCTGATTCTTCAGGATCCGAAGTTTTCCAGCCACCCACGCCTACACCCAGGAGAACGAGGAGGAAGAAACAGACTGCACGTCAGCACATTTCCAAGCTTCTCAAGAACAGTGTTTTTGTATCCAATTGTCTGATTTTGATGGGTCTCTCCGCTGTGGGTCAGGTATACATCTTCTCCATTGGATTCATCGTCAAGGCACAGGTCCAGGATGTTACCACCACCGGAGCATCTCAGGCACTCCAGGTATCCATCATTTCATTCTCGTCTTTCCTGGGACGCTTGCACTCTGGTCCATGCAGTGACCTGATCCGGAAGAGGTTCAAGATGCAGCGTCTGTGGGTCATTGTCATTGCACTGACTGTGATGACTGCTGGTCAGTCAATGCTCATATTCATTGACTCCCCTGCCACACTTTCATTCGCCAGCTTACTCATCGGAGTAGCTTACGGCGCAGCTTTTGGAACATACCCATCCATCATGGCTGATCAGTTTGGCACAAAGGGATTCTCCACAACGTGGGGACTTGCAGGTACAGGTCCCATCTTTGCATTTTTACTGTTGACCAAGATATTCGGACATATATACGATTCCAACAGTGTTTCTGGTGAGGACGGTCTGAAAGTTTGCCTCAAAGGAAGGTTCTGCTACAACGATGTGTTCAAACTCACAACAATCATCTGCGGAGTCTCATACATTGGGCTTTTTGCACTTATCAGGCATAACTACAACAAAAGTAAACATTAGAGATACAAAATTCTGAAACTTTTCAATATACTTATTCCATTTCAACATCACCGTCCTTGTCCTTGTCCTCCTCCTTCTGCTGCTCTTCTTCTTCTTCCTCCTCTTCCTCGTCCTCCTCCTCTTCGGCATCATCAGCAAGGTGTGGTCTCCAAACGTCGACGAGATTATCCTCTGCCACGCTACCCAGCACGTTGGACAAAGTAGGGTGCCAAGCAACCTCACTGAGCCTGGTTGTGTGTCCACCATGCACGAAAACCAGCTCAACGTCATGATCCTCATCGGAAATCTCTGACTCGCCAGGCGTCAGCAGACTCAGATCCCAGACCATGACTCTGCGGTCTGTTCCTGCCGATGCCAGGTAAGAAGAGTCAGGTTTGAACGAGAGCTGTGTGATCGCTCCCGAGTGACCCTTGAGAGCCTTTATCGGCGTGGACAAGTTTCTCAAGTCCCATGTCTTGATGAGGCCATCAGCACCCGCAGTCACTAGAAGAGACGCGAGCGAGGGGTGGAATGCAACACCGTTAGCTGCAGAGTCGTGCGCCTCGATATCGTGGATAGGGGTGGTTGTTGTCGATCTCAGATCATGGATCTGCAAATGGCACGAGTCTGAGACACTGGCAAACACGTCATGGATCACAGGGTTCCACGAAAGGTCGTTGACTATAGACAGGTGGGTCTCAAACACCTTCGATGGCTTGTCGTGTTCTGTATCCCACAGCGCAATCCTCTTGTCCTCGGTAGAGGAGAGAAGACTAGTGGGTCTGGTGGGGTGCCACTCAAGGCCGTAGCCCTCCTTCGTGTGGAACTTGAGTGTCTTGGGCTTGCTGCTATCCATCGAGTACAACAGCACAGTGCCTGAGTTGGTCATCGTGGCTATCGTCTGGGACAACGGGTTGTATCTTGCCTTGTTGACCTCGCCTGGGTGGCTCCACTTCTTCACCTCCTTGAACTTGCAACCAGCGGGCAATCCGCTCTGGTCGGAGCCCTGTGCGCCATTCAGGGTGGCGGGAAGCTCAACAGAGTACAGTTTGAGGTAATCCTGCGAGTTTCCGGAAGTGTGTGTTCCCGTGATGAACTGGGCGGACACAGTTGTGCTGTTGACGGTCTGCACCTCGGGCACCCAGTCTATCGTCAGGGCAGGCCAGTCCAGAGTGTAAGAGTACACCATGTCGTACAACAACGGCGACGACTTCTTCCATATCTTGAACTCCTCGTTGATGATCTTCTCGGACTCTCGCAGAGCCTTTATCGTAGCATCGCTGCCTGTGTCTGCTGATGGAGCCATGGCTGTCGGTGTAGTCTATGATGGCGATGGCTCCGGCTTGTTCAACAGCGAGGGCGCTAAATTGCCCCCTTGACGTCGTGCACGGTCCAAGGCATCGATCTCTCTTATGTAATATCTTGGTAAGCGTTTGGGACCGGCTTTTGAGAGGGATCACGTTAGCCATTGCGAGGCTAACTGAAAATCGAAGCCATGCGATTTAAGCAATAAAGTTCCGTGACACCTTTCAGGGTCGGCCGATATATGCACCGTCCGAATGAGATTGCACGGAGATTAAACAAGGGGAAAGGCCAAGAGACCACGCTAGAGATCTCACCACCGATACGACGCACTTAATAATCCATTACTCCGGCCTCTAAACAAATCACACACAGACAATCCGGAAATTGGAGCCAAAAGAAAGGAAAAGACGAAACCCACAAAAAAGCGCGACTCGCGTCGCTCGCGGGTTTTCTATGGAAACGCGTGCCAGTTTCAGAGGTGTGCGACCAATTGCGCAGGGTTAAACACGTCTTTCCCGCCAGAAGCGTGGAGCGTGGCTCCCATTACCCGCCCCCGTAGGCTGCCATGTAAACACCGGGCACGATATTTCTTTTTCTTTGGCGTTTTTTGCAGAGACGCGATTCTCTCTCTTGCCTTGCCCTCGGATTATATATACTTGTTTGCCCCCCTCCGTTTCTCACTCTCTTTTTCTTCTTCTTTTCTCCATCACCATCCCATCACTTCATAGAATCATGTCTCTAGAACAAACACCATCAAAGGTTGCTGCCAGCGCCCTCTCGACCCTCGAGTTGAAGGACGGCGCCAAGGACCTCACCGCCACCCTCAAGCAGGCCGCCGCCAGAAAGGAGGCCGCTGCTGCCGTCACCGAGGCCACTCCTGCCGTCGACGCGAAGCTGGAAGAGCACAACCAGTTCCTGAACAAGCACAAGGTGCACCGTCACAAGCTCAAGGCGCTCGAGAAGGAGGAGCCTCTGCTGAGGGAGAATAAGCAGCGTTTTGTCCTCTTCCCCCTCAAGTACCACGAGATCTGGAACATGTACAAGAAGGCCGAGGCCTCTTTCTGGACTGCCGAGGAGATCGATCTCGGAAAGGACACGCACGACTGGAACAACAGACTGAACGACAACGAGAGATTCTTCATCTCCAGAGTCCTCGCTTTCTTTGCCGCCAGTGACGGAATCGTGAACGAGAACCTGGTCGAGAACTTTTCCGCCGAGGTGCAGGTGCCCGAGGCCAAGTGCTTCTACGGTTTCCAGATCATGATGGAGAACATCCACTCCGAGACATACTCCCTCCTAATCGACTCTTACATCAAGGACCCCCAGGAGTCCAAGTTCCTCTTCAACGCCATCGAGACCATCCCATGCATCAAGGAGAAGGCCGAGTGGGCCATGAGATGGATCAACAACGAGGACGCTCTCTTTGCCGAGAGACTCGTTGCGTTTGCTGCCGTTGAAGGTATCTTCTTCTCTGGTTCGTTTGCCTCCATCTTCTGGCTCAAGAAGCGTGGTCTCATGCCTGGTCTCACCTTCTCCAACGAGCTCATCTCCAGAGACGAGGGTTTGCACACCGATTTTGCCTGTCTCCTGTTCTCCCACCTGAACAACACCCCAGACCACGACATTGTACTCAAGATCATCACTGAGGCCGTGGAGATTGAGAAGAGATACTTCACAGATGCCCTCCCTGTGTCTCTGCTCGGCATGAATGCCGCGCTCATGTGCCAGTACATCGAGTTTGTTGCCGACAGACTTCTCGTTGCACTTGGTGGAAAGAAGTTCTTCAACGCCACCAACCCATTCGACTTCATGGAGAACATCTCGCTTGCAGGTAAGACTAACTTCTTCGAGAAGAGGGTTTCCGACTACCAGAAGGCCGGTGTCATGGCTAGTCAGAACAAACCAGAGTCTGACCCAGCTGACTCATTTGCCTTTGACGAGGACTTCTAAGCGCCCTCAGTCACTCTCGCCCCTTTTACGTCTCATCTCTACGCTGCTCTTCCTTTCCTTTCTTAATACCCCAGACAACCTCTGGAATATAGGAGTTGATATCCTATTTTGTACACTACACAAACAAATACACTTACTGAAGCTTTGCTAAATGATATAAATGCATATCCGCAGCCGAAATCTAATTCGAATCTGAGTGGCTCGAAGAAAAACTCGGTTTCCACCGCTGCTATTTCCGCCGCGATTTGAAATTTTTTTCTGCCCAAAGCATTTTTTTTCGCGCAGCTCAGAAAAAACGAGCCCAAGGGAAATCAGAGCCGATTTCCGCTGTTCTGCTGCCTTTCTTCCTTCCTTCTGATACGTCTCTCTTTCCGTGTCTGGTGGGTTTTCTTCTGGTTCGGTGGTTTACCTGTTTGTTGGATTTGATATTGGTTGGACGATACAACTCATAGATGTCTCAGAGTAATGATATGAGATTGGGATTGGGGAGAACTTACAAGGACGCCATCAGGTGTCTCAATTCCCTTCAGTCTAACTTTGCCACCGTTGATGCGGTTAGGAAGTCGGGGGTCACCAAGAACGATAGACTCATTCCAGAGATGATCGAGTGGACCGCTCGGTGCGGATACACCCCAGACTCCCTCAACGCGCTCAACGTGGTACACGTTACGGGAACCAAGGGCAAGGGGTCCACCTGTGCCTTCACTCACTCGATCCTGAACCAGTACAGGTCAACCGCCCGGAAGCCTCTGTCAAAGCTGGGCCTGTACACATCCCCGCATCTCAAGAGCGTCAGAGAGCGGATCATGATTGACGGACAGCCACTGGATGAGGCTCGCTTCACCAAGTACTTTTTCGAGGTGTGGGACAAGCTGCAGCTGAAGGAAACTCCCGAGGAAGGTGTCGAGCGTCCTGCATACTTCAGGTTCCTTACACTGCTGTCTTTCCACGTCTTCAAGTCTGAGCATGTCGATACCGCGATCTACGAGGTGGGTGTCGGTGGTCAGTACGACTCTACAAACATCTTCTCCAAGCCAACGGCAACTGCCATATCCGCTCTCGGCATAGATCACACCACGATGCTCGGTAACACTCTGGCTGAAATCGCGTGGAACAAAGCAGGTATCTTCAAGAAGGGTTGTCCAGCAGTCACGATCGCCCAGCCAGAAGAGGCCATGGGTGTTATCGAGTCTGTTGCCAAGGAGAAACAGGTCAGCGAACTCATAGTGCTCGGAGAGAGACCGTGTCTAAAGGACATCAAGCTGGGTCTCGCGGGAGACTTTCAGAGGTCAAATGCCGCTGTCGCTGTTGAGCTGGCAAGATTGCACTTGAAAGCACTTGGTGTGCCGGATATGAATTTTGGGCCTCTTGATTCCATTCCTACCGACTTCAAGATCGGTCTGGAGCAGGCTTGTTGGCCAGGAAGGTGTCAGACCATCAAGGAGAACGACATAACGTGGTATATCGACGGTGCTCATACCAAGGAGAGTGTCCACATCTCGTCACAGTGGTTTGCCTCTGTCGTTGCGCCTGAACAGGGAAAGCCTGCCGCCGGACAGAAGGTGCTTCTGTTCAACCAGCAAACCAGGGACGTTTCTGCCCTCATCAAGGAGCTGTACGATACCGTTTCCAAGTACGACGTCAAGTTTGACCACGTTATCTTCACCACTAATATCACCTGGTCCTCGGGTAACTACTCCGACGACCTGGTGTCGATAAACACCTCCAAGGAGCAGGTTGACGAGCTCGTGGTGCAAAAGAGACTTGCTGATCTGTGGTCGCAGATGGACGACAAGAAATCCAGAAAGCACGTCTTTCACGACATTGAAACCTCTGTCAACTTCATCAGATCTCTCGAAGGCCCGGTCGATGTGTTCGTGTCAGGGTCTCTCCACCTGGTTGGCGGATTCCTCGTCGTTCTCGATAAATAATTGGCACTCATCGTCTCATAAAATCCAAAATCCTCCATAAAATGCATAAATCAGATCGGGTCGTCCAACACTCAAAACGGTCGGTCCGCAAGCCGCTGTTTTGATTGATTTGCCCCCGTTCAGACCTCGCGCTTGTGATTCTCTTCGTTTTTGACAGGTGGAGTTTCTACAGACAAACCATGGTATGTACCAAAGTTGTGCTCATAGCGTGGTCCGATCACTAACGTGTCCAAAGTGGTGGATAGTGCTGACGTGTCTTTTGCTGACGCTTCTGCTGTCAGCTTTCTGCCTCAACATCTTCATAAGGCTGAGATCCCAGCCGGTGTATCTGTCAGCTACCCTTGTGCTCTCGCTGTTCCTTCCGCTCTCGATCATATTCATACTGCCGATTGACCTGATATCCACGTCCATAGACAACTCCAGCGGTCCACATTCGTCGATCTTTTACCTCGATCCGAAGGTGGTGAAGATCCTATGGAAGGTCAACTACTGGACAACATTCGGTCTGACGTGGGTCGTGTTGCCCTTCTTGCAGAGCTGGTTCAGCTCGGGGTACTTCAACATACGCGACAGGTTCAGGGATTCCGTGGTGGATGTGCTCAAGTTCCAACTACTCATGCTTGTGTGTGGTATCGCGTTCCTCGTGTACCTGCTCTTTGCGCACCGTGACTGGCTCACATTTACAACACTCAAATCGCTGGTGATCACAGTGTCGCACCTGTATGCACTTATCATTGCTCTGTGGCTCATGGCTCACGGGCTGGTGTCGATCCCTAGGGAGAGGTACTTACACTCTGGGTTATACGAGTCGCGGCTGTTCAAAGCATACTGCAACTTGCCTGCCATCAAGGAACGCTACGACGACTCAAAGTTCGAGTTCAAGGAGATATGCGGCAAGGTGGCCACACTCACGCCATTGCAGGAAACAAACATTGAATTCAGAGATTGGATCATCAATCTCAACTCGCAGATTCCAGACCAGTTCCTGCCAAGGTCTGGATACTCGACGTATAACGGTGAGAGGCTCACTGGCTCAGACTTGTCTGCCAAGAAAATGAGCCTGATCTCGTGTGAGTTTCAGAGAAAGAAGAACAGGATGGACGCGGAGTACATTCACTTCCAGAACGCCGTGGATGAAATCATAAGATTGGAGGACAAAGTCAACGCACAGCTGCTCAAGGAACTAAACCCAAGGCTAACCCCAACCACTACTTGGGGTAACTTCCTGGTGAAACACCCTAGGTTCAGTTTTGCCATCGCTCAGTACTGGAATCCGTGGTTCGGACGCTTTTTGGCCCTCTGTATGGCATGTCTGTCAGTACTCATAGTTGAGTCCGAGGTTCTCCATGGAACAAAGGCATCGCTTATCAACCTGGTGGTCAACGGACTCACAAAGCACGGCCACTCAACTGCCATTTTCCAGATCTTCATAGTGTGTCTCATCTCACTCACATACATGCTGTTTTCAGCCATGTTCTCACTGTCCAAGATCCGCGTTTTCAACATATACCATCTCTCCCCACACCAGTCTTCTGATCCAGTGTCTGCCACTTTCTTCCTTACATACGCTGCGAGACTCACCATCCCTCTCAGTTACAACTTTCTCATGCTGCTGTCTACTGACTTCACAAAGGAGTCTGCCTTCCAGCAGTTCCTCGGAAACTCGATCAAGCTCATTCCAGCAGGAACATTCCTGAACAGTATGTTGCCAAGACTCATCATGATCCCTCTCATTCTGTCTTTTTTTAGCGTGTGGGACAGAATCAAGAAGTGGTTCAAGGGCACGTTCTTGTTTGAGCAGTTCTTTGACGAATTTGACTACGAGGAGGACACGCAGACAAGACTCATGTCGCGTACCGAAGACCCTGAACGGCTGACATCTGCTCCAATAGTGGGAGCCCCATCCAATGCAAGAGAGGCTGCTCTTGTTCAGGAAGCCAAAAACATTGTGCAGAAAGAACTCAGCGGACAGACCAATGTCGTTCCAAGTACGATTGCAGGACTCGGTATCGACTCAAGAATAATATCTACTGCTCCAAGACCGTTCCAGCTTTCCACCACACGTCAGGTATCGTCACCTTTCAGAACCAAGAGAGCTGATTCTCGCTCGTCGTCGATGCAGTGGGGAGATTCAGACGTTGGCAGTACGGGGAACAGGATTTTTGGCGGACAGGATGATTTTGACGACTCCGGACTTGACCAACCGGCACCAACTTCTACGTTTGCACAGAAGATAAGCGGTGCGTTCGGTGGATTGTTTGGACGCAAACGTGAACCAATCAGCGGATTTGAACTGGGCATGGGATTACGCCGCGGAAGTACAAGCACCATGGCTTCATCCAACGGTGAATTTTCAATGGGATCCAGAGCAGATTATGAGACGGACAACCACATGCTACGCGATGAGGATATTCTTGACATCGACGATGATGAAGAACACGACGAAAGAATGATGTTGTAAATTACACACACAGAACTATTAGAGATTTCTGAACGCCTTCCCGGAATACTCGCATTCTTCGATGACCTACCATCAAGACCCTTCTTGTAGTAGCGGGATAACTCACTTCCCAACCGATCTTTCCCTATCCCAAGGGTTTCTCATGGGCACAGGTTCGTAGTCTCGTTCGAGCGCTTTGGTCTTGACAGACACGCGCGGTCTGAAGGATTCCTCGGAGATGCTCTCACCCGCAGCCAGGAGTCGCAGCGGATCGTTCGACAGCCGCGTGTTGTCCGTGTTGATCTCGCCCCGTCTCTTCGGCCCGGGTCTAGCCGTCAACGCAGAGCTGTAACTGCGTGTGGAAGTTATCGAGACGCGTGGGTCGGGTCTCTGTGGCCAGCCCCTGTCTGTATCGGTGCTTGTGTCGGGGCCTGCTGTCCTCACCAGAGCTTTGCCCTTGTTTGGCTTGCCGATCTTGTCCTGGAAGGCCCACCTGTTCTTCCGGCGTCTCTCCCTGTTGTCCTTCGCCATCATTTCGTTGAACTCGTGGTGCTCTTCGGCCACGTACTTCGCAACCACGGTGGCTATGGGCTCGCTGGGCTCGTTTCCGTCTTCTCTGTCAGCCCTGTCGGATATATCGATTTTGCCGTTCAGCAGGGGGAAGAACTCCGAGGTGATTGCCTTCTTGAGTTTGCCCTTGTACTCCGAGTTCTGAATAACGCGCCGTATCTCTCTGGACGTTAGATCGTCATCGCCCATCGGCAATATTGATGAGTCCCGTAGTAGCGTTGGTGGTCCAGCAGGAGGTTGTGAAGACGGCTCCTCCTTAGTGCCGAAGCGCGGAGCACAAGGCGCAAAAACCCTCTCTTCTGCCCCCTCTCTCGTTGCCTCCCTGCTGGTTTCTCTCATCACAGCTAATATAATCGCTGCTTATTGGCCACTCTCTCTGAACACCTAGTCTAGAACGATCCGTCGCCGGCGAGAGAGAGAGACCACAAATGCTAGCATCCTCAGTACGGCTAACAAGACATGTGCATGTGTCCAAAAGATGGCTTTCACAAAGGCTCAGCGTTGCGCTCAAAAACACAAACATAGTGGTCAATGTTAACCTCATGAAGGTGCCCTCGAACTACGGATACTACAGTTCGAGGGTCAACCGACTGTACAACGAGGACAGGTACAGTGCAGCTGTGATAGAGGTTGACATGGGTGAGAACAGGGTGGTTGTCGGACCCGATCGCAACGCGGACTTGGACACGGCTTCAGAGACAGCAGATATCGATCCCTACGCATATGAGGTCTACCCGCTAGACCACACAAAACAGCTGGTCAAGGTGTTCAACTTCAACGTGTTTGACGGGCACGGTGGAGAAGAGTGCTCCGAGTACCTGACACACCACCTTTCCCAGAACGTTGAGTCGTACCAGATTTCCTCGGGTGCCATTGAGAAGCTGTTCAAGGACTACGTCAAATCCATAGGCGGCTACTGGAGACGATGGGTGAGACGTCAAAACAACCACTTCGAACAGGTTCTGGGTGTCTCCTCTAACGAGAGAGCCAAGATCGACACCGCCAGCAGGAGCCTTGTGCGGGAAGAGAGTAACTCGCGGGTGCCGATGTGGGAAGACGAGAGGTTCGTCGGCATATCTGGTGAGGACTTCCTCAAGTTACGCATCTTTCTCAGCTTTCTGTACACGGACCTCAAGTATCTGAGCCAGGAAAAGGCTAAGGAGGGACATCCTTCAGGCTCAACATGCACCAGCTTGTTCATATACACGATCGACCCGGGTCCCGCGGAAAGCTCGTCCAGTCTCAAGACCGACACCGGTGTGTCGATCCCGTTCGACAATGCGTTCTTCTACGAGCCCAACGTGTTATCCAAACTCGTGGTTGCGCATCTGGGAGACACAAGGGCGATACTGTGCGATAAGGATGGAGTTGCGCATGCGCTTACCGTGAATCACCATCCTTCCAACCCGCTAGAGTCACGCAGACTCGCACGGTTCTCCACTGGCCTTATGATGACGGACTCGTTCGGCGAGGAAAGGTTCATCAACTACGCCAACACACGGTCCTTCGGGGATATCACGGGCAAAAACGTTGGAATCAGTGCTGAACCTGAGTTTCGCGAGGTGCTCGTCGGAGACGCAAAGAAGATGCAGCGTTACAAGAAACAGCACCGCGACGAACTGTCGGCGAAGAAGATGATAGACTACGGAGGCGATGAGTGTTTCGTGGTGCTCCTCACCGATGGAGTGACGAACTACCTCTCGGATCAGGAGGTTGTCGATCTGATCATGGCCACCACCAACAACCGTGGAGCCATAAAGGGAACCCCACATGAGGCCGCTAAGGAAGTGGTCAAGTTTGTCGAGTGCATAGGGGGCGAGGATAACGCCACCTGCAACATCATCAAGCTCAACGGCTGGGGAAAGTGGCCTATGGTTGACAGGACCGGGAAGCTCCGCGAGGAGAAGATGATGAACGTCAGCAGGGCCGATAGAGGATGAGGCTACTTTGGAGGAGAAGCGGTATATCAGAGGGATATGTTCCCTTCTTCGAAATCAACACTATGTACACTATACTATCTTTCCTTGCATGATCACTTCACCTGTTCTTGGTCTGTGTGTATTTGAACTTCTTTCTTGTATGCGCAAACTCACCAAGCTTGTAGCCAACCATCTTCTCGTTGATGTGAACCTGGACGTAGTCCTTTCCGTTGTGTATCTGGAACGTCAAACCGACAAACTGGGGGAGAATGGTACAGGATCTGGCGTTCGTTCTGATTGGTGTCTTGGTCTCCTTGGCCTTGGAGATTGGAAGAGGAACAAAGTGTGGTCCTGTAGCCTGTTAGTACGCAACCCCCCATCACGAATATCAAAAGATGACATACCCTTCCACACAGAGCGTCTGAACAACACGGCAGCTGGTCTCATACCTGTGTATAGAATATATTCGACTGGGGAAGGAGGAAAGGCTGAGAGGAAACCGGCAAGATTCTTCGGGTGGGAAAATCTGGACATCCGGGTTAGGAGCACTTCCATCGTGCGTCCCACCAAAAAAAATTTGAGGGCCGCGCTTACAGAGAGCTTGTTACCGGCTACAGCACAGGAAAAGCGGCTATGTTTGCATCTAGATTCACCGGAGAGACGGCGGCCGTGCCCTTCGATCCGAAGAAGCTGATACGGAAGAGGACCCACCAGGATGTGGCGGAAGAGGAGGGCAGAGATGGATCTGTGTCCGATGAATCTGAGGAAGAGCAGGAAGAACAAGAAGACAAGGATGTTGAGATGGAAGAGTCGGCTCCAGAGAGCGATCCTGAGCCGGTGGGCCAGGCTGAGGTGTCCCAGCCTGGTGAAGAAGTCGAAGCGGAGGAAAATCCCGAGTACTCGTCAAAACACGCAGCTGTGTTCAAGAGGTTCGCTACAAGTGTGAAGCGCGATGAGGTTACAGTGGAGAAGAAGGAAGACGAATTCGACAAGGCAGAGGCGGCGGCCCTTGGCCCAATCCCACAGCCTTCCTTGCCACGCGACGCCAAGCTTGTTGCATCCACGCAAAAGACGCTAGACTGGCTCACAGCCCCACAGTACTCGAAAGTTGAAGAGACCAAGCCGTTCAAAGAGTTTGAGCCACGCGTGGACACACAGATACTGAACAACCTGTCGAAAGAGTTTGGCATAGAAGAGGCTTTCAGCGTGCAGATATCCGTCATACAACAGCTGCTGATAGATCAGCAGAGAAACACACTCAGTCCAATCCCGCAGGGAGATTTGCTCGTCAATGCAGCAACCGGTTCCGGTAAGACTCTGGCCTACTGCATACCTATAGTGCAAGCCCTCATGCGCCGCCGTGTCGGAGCAGTGCGCGCTCTTATCCTGGTCCCGACGAGGCCACTGATCACACAGGTGTACTCGACGTTGCTCAAGCTCACCAAGGGAATAGACCTGAACGTTATGGTTTTTCGAAACGATGTCAGCATCAGAGACGAAGCGGACAAGTTGACTGCTCCTCATGGCGTTCCAGACATTCTCATATCCACACCTGGTCGTGTTGTGGAGCACATTACGCAGGGCCACTTGGACCTCTCGCATTTACGTTACCTCGTGGTGGACGAGGCTGACAGACTTTTGAACCAGTCGTTCCAGAACTGGTGTGATATACTTGTGAACGAGATTTCCAGTAAATCCACCGCAAAGAATGTGGCCGCACAGTGGAGTCTGAGGTGCACCAAGATGGTGTTCTCGGCCACCTTGACGACCGACTCTGGCAGGCTGGCCCATCTGGAACTGTTCAAGCCAAGACTGGTTGTGGTGAACAACTCAGAGGGACTGGTCAAGGAGCTGTACCAGATGCCGCAGAATCTGGAGGAGATGTACTTCAAGATACATCTCAGTCTCAACTTTTACAAGCCGCTTGTCCTTCTCAAGTTCTTGCAAAACCCAATAGCACAGTTCTTCGGTGGCTCTGGTCTTGTCTTCACAAAGTCCAACGAGTCGGCAATCAGGCTCACCAGACTGCTGACCATAGTGGCCGCGGAGTTTGGAATCAACAAGACCGTCGTTTCCATCAACTCGACCCTGTCCAACGTGGAGAGACAGAAGATCTTCAAGGCCTTCGTCAACCGCGAGATAGACATACTTGTGTCCACCGATGTGCTTGCGCGCGGTATGTCTCTCAACATGATCGACTACGTCATCAACTACGATCTGCCTCTTTCCACGAAGGAGTACATCCACAGAGTGGGCAGAACCGCCAGAGCCAACCAGAAGGGTGTTGGTCTGAGCATTGTCGTTGGTGACGGCGAGTTCAAGTGGTTCAAGAAGGTTGTCTACGGAGGAGCCGTCATCAACAGAAACGGTAAGCCCGTCCACGAGATTCCAGTAGTGAGAGAATCGTCTGTCGACTACGAGAACCCATTCCTCCTCGATCTGTCTGCTGAGGAGAAGACCAGGTATGAGGAGTGTTTGCTACGTCTGGAGAAAGAGGTGTATAACAAATGAGGATGGAAATCGTTAGGTGGGAGAGATAAATATATAGAGAATGGGGGCATTCTTCCTCTTGTCATCCAAAAAAAAAAAGAAAAAAAGCATGTATCACACAGTTTTCGTTCTGAGAAATGTCTCTAACAGGCATCTTCCTGGGATGCAATGTAGTCAATTGCCTCCTGGACAGTCTTTATTTCATCGGCTTCGTGGTCAGGTATGATGATGGAGAACTCATTCTCGATCTCCATGATGACCTCCACGGTATCAAGCGAATCAAGACCGAGATCCTTGGTGAAGGAGGCCTCTGGCTTGATCTCCTTGCTGGCTGTCTTGTCATACGACTCCAAGAGCTCAACTATTCTCTCCTGGATGAGATCTTTGGTGAGAGATGGAACATCCGAGTACATTCTCATCTGCTGTGGGAACTGGACAAGAGGCGCCCTTCTGATGGCAACAGCCCTCGAGACGTTCAGCAATCTAGCACAGGAGTATCTAAGCATGATATTTGTTGTTGTGTGTGGGTAAGAGAGAAAGGATGGTTGTGCCTGTCGTTTTGACCAATGACCGGCTTCTCGTTGGCCCTTGTTCTTCTTGGTCGTGTATTCACCGATTATTTTTGAAAAAGGTTCAGGGAGGGTAACCCCTTTGTTCTTGGACGATGCGAAGAAATTGGGCTCAGAGAGCCGGCCACGAGCTCTGATTCATCCACCTTTGCGAGTGCGATACAACATCCAAGCATGTTCAGATCTCTGTTCAGAAGTGTCATACCAGCACAGAGACTAGTGGCTTCGGCGGTGAGACCGCAGCTGTTCAGACCAGTTCGTCTTGTCTCTCCCAGCATTGCCCAGACTGCCGCCAACTTCAGCAGTACGTCGCAGGTTCTCGCTACTCTCAACCAAACCAAGAAGGGCAGGGGTAAGAAGAAGACCCCCAAGCGTCCAACAGACTCTCCCGATTTGATGGGATGTCCAGTGAGAAAGGGTGTTGTTGTGAGGGTGATGATCAAAAAGCCCAAGAAACCCAACTCTGCACAGCGTAAGGTTGCCAGAGTGAGGTTGTCCAACGGAAACATGGTGAACGCATACATTCCAGGTGAAGGCCACAACGCACAGGAACACAGTGTTGTCATGGTGAGGGGAGGAAGAGTCCAGGATTTGCCCGGTGTGAAGTACCATCTCGTCAGAGGTTGTCTCGACCTCAGTGGTGTTGCCAATCGCGGCACTTCTAGATCCAAGTACGGTGTGAAGAAGCCAGCCAAGGCTACGTGAGTTGGCCATTTTGCAACCAAAAAAAACCAGTCTGTACATATAGCACTCCGAAGACGGCCTACACAACGCTGGAACTCAACTCGTTTCCCACCGTGTATAACGACCGATTCTAATGAAACATACAAACGTGAATATCGCGTTGGTAGCTTTCTGTAGCCAGTAGACTCGTCTCGTCGTTAAGAGTGCGGATCTTTGTGTTATGCAGCCCCGCTCAAATCAGGGGGGAGCCTGGGCCTGAGACAGGAAGACAGCGGAAGAGACGAGCTGTCGCTTCTTCTCCTCATACACCAATTGGGCACAGATCAATCAAATACACCACTATGCTTCAGTTGGAACCACAGAACCTTCTGATCCAGGAGGCCTTTACCGCTGCTTTTGCAGACGATTACCAGCCAATCACGCTGGACCGTATCATCACAGACTTTGACTTCACCACGTACCACATCTCCACCCCTGAGTCGAAGACCAAGATACTTCTATCCATCAACATCAAGTGCTGGCCCGACCTGTTGCAGTACGGTGTTTTGGAGCTCCTCACGTCGAAGTACGCTGGCTTTGGTGGTTTCCAATTGCTGGCTACAGCCGAGCCAGGTTGGGACTTTTCGATCTACATAGACTTGGAACAGGTCAAGTTTGACTCTGAGGACACCAAAAACGAGGCGATTTCCAGCCTATCGCTTTTGAAGCGTAACTGTTTCGCCGCTCCGTTCCTGCAGGCGTTTGCACGCTACGAGGAGCTTTCGGCCCAGCAACCACCTGACCCAAACAACATCTACGGTGAGGATTCTACCAACAACTCTAACGAGAAGGTTCTGCAGATCCACTACCGTGATGCCGAGAGCATATTCATCAAGCCATCCAACGACAGAGTCACGGTGATCTTTTCGACGATCTTCAAAGACGAACAGGACAAGGTGTTCTCGAAGGTGTTCTTGCAGGAGTTCAGCGATGCCAGAAAGAGATCCATCCAGACAGCCCCACAGGTTATTAACTCTCACAAGGAAGCACCTCTGGAAATTCGCCACCTCGTTCCAGCTGCTCCACAAGAGGACACATCTTACATCACTTTTGTCCTCTTCCCACGTCACCTGGCTACCGAGGATATCAAGTGGAACACCATCACGCACATTGAGCTGTTCCGTTCTTTCTTCCACTACCACATCAAGATCGTCAAGTGCTACTTGCACCAGAGAATGAGATACAGAGTGAGTGGATTCATGAAGGTACTCAACAGAGCAAGAAGAGAACAGGACGAGGACGAACACAAGACTGAGAGGAAGACTGCCAGCGGCAGAAGATTTGAGGTTAGATAAGTAAGAAAATAGAACTGAATCAACGCTGAAAACAACCCCGCTGGCTGTAGAGTGTTATGTCACAATTGTCATTTTGTTGGTAGTGCAACACCCAGCCCGCATTCGTCGAGATTTTCGACGTTGAGGGCAGGCTGTAACGAACAGACCGCCCCTTGTTTTTGTTCTGCTTTCAATCATACCATCCGTTCGATCAATCAGGGTAATATATTAAGGAAATACGGTCCAAGTTGCTCAGATATCTGGTCTTCTTGAACTAATCGCAGTTTTCTTGCTACTCCTTATCATTGCTCTATACACAGAATGTCGTTTTTCGGGTTTGATGCGAATGGTCCTCCAAAGGACAAGGATACACTCAACTTTGAGGATACATACGCCGGTCTAGGCGAGCACTCTGAAGAGGAGGAGGATGCCTTCAACGATGAGACTTTTGGTACCGATATCAAGACTGGAAGAGACTTTGACTTTGGAAATGTTACTTCCAATTCGTCTTCTGCCCAGCAGCCACAGCTGAGCTACGCAGAGGCTGCAGTTGCCAGTGTTGACGATGTAACCAAGCCAATGGCCTCTCTTTGGACTGGCTCCGCTCCATCTCAGCAGCAGCCACAGCTGGTTCAGCAGCCCAGCTCCGGGCCACGTGTACTCTCTCTGGAAGAGGTTGAGGCCCAGCTGATGGGTCACGGTCCGCAGCAACCACAGATGATGCCTCCTCAGATGTTTGGACAGAATGGATTCCCGTTCGTGTCTCCACAGCAGTTTCAGCAGTTTCAACAGCAGTTTGGAAACCAGATGCCTCCCGGATTTATGTTCCCACCTCCACCACAGGGTTACCCTGGTCAGCCACCTATGTTCATGCCTCCAAGCATGCCAGGTATGCAGCAGGTTCCTCAGGGTGCTCCTCAGGGTGCTCCTCAGGGTGCTCCTCAGGGTGCTCCTCAGGGTGCTCCTCAGGGTGCTCCTCAGGGAGTTCCTCAGGCGCAGACTGCCCCTCAGCAACAGCCAGTTCAGCAGCCACAGCCAACGCAGCAGGCTCCTCAGACCGCTCCTGCTGCCCCAGTTGTTGCTCCTGTTGCTCCTGCTGCTCCACCAGCTGAGAAAGAGGTCCAGCAAAAGCCAGCGCAGACCAGACAGCCTAAGGCTAAACAAAGTGTTTTGCCACTTGATGAGTTCCCAGTTTTGGGATCTGCAGCTCCCGGACAGCATTTCCACCAGCAGCATCATCCACAGCAGAGTCAACAACAGGCGTACCAACAGCATCAGCAGCAGCACTTTCAGCAACAGCAACGTTACCAAACCCGTGGTGGTAGACAGAGACAGATGCAGGATCTCTCTCCAGAAGAAAGAGAAAGACTCATCAGAAGGTCCAACAAAGTTGCGCATATCACTCGCAGTTCTGGGTTCATGACCGCCAGAGACAAGGACTTCGTGACCAGATTTCAACTGTCTCAAATCGTTTCCCAGGACCCATTCAACGAGGACTTTTACCACCAGATCTTCAAAGTTTTGAAGTATGGTAGTTCTGGTGCTGGTGACATGTCATACATTGCACAGAAGTACCTCGACCAGTCCAGACACCGTCTTGGTGGTAAAGAGAGAAGAGCAGATGTCGCTCTCCAGAGAATGCAGCAGCAGATATCTCAGGCAGTCACTGTTGCCAAGGAAAGAGGTGAAAGAACCGGTACACTTGCACGCGAGGGAGCTCTTGGAAAAGTGAGTGTTGGAACCATTAGACAGCCAAGAAAACAACTTGTCATCAAGCACTCTGATGATGAGTTGAAGAACATGAAGAAGAAGGGTGGATTCGACGGTAAAGTATCCAAGTTCACCAAACAGGCTCAGCTCAACTCTATTGAGAGCGCATATTCCATTCTACTCAACCTTGAGACTCTCGAGAGAGAGCACAAGCCTATCTCGACAGATGAACTCTTCGAAGCACTTCACGTTTTGGACGAGGGTGAGAACGACGAGCACCCATTTTTGTCCATGCTCGGCTACGAGAAGGGAATGCGTTTGTTCTCGAGATGTTTCCACATGCTCACCCCAGAGCAGAAACACGCATCTCTTGTTGTTCTATTCCGCAACCTTCAGAAGTTGTCTGTTGTGCTCAGAGGCTCCTACAAGAACTACGAATCTGATGAATTCCGCATTCCAGAGTCCATCGAGAAGAAGATCGGTGTTTTCCAGCTGTCGGTCTTGAAAACCCTGGTGTTGTACATTTCCGAGAATGGATTCCAGCAGGTATTGGAGATGGTTGACGAGCTCGAAAAGTACAACAGTATTCTGTTCCTATGTACCACCAAGATTGGTCTATCTCTCATCACTGTTTTGATTTCGCGTCTTGAACTCATCAAACAGGAAGGAGCGGCCACGGGAGCTGTTTCCGTTGAAGACCTTGCCAAGTGGAGCGATCTCTACGACAAGCTCTTTGGAAACTTGGAAGAGAGACTGAGCCTGATTTTCCCACCAACCAAACCACAGGACGACAGTTACATCTGGCAATTTTTGGCATCGCTTGCACTTGCTGGTAAGCTTCAACACCAGCGTGTTATCGTTGATGAAGTTAGAGATGAGATCTTCGGAACCATGGGCAAGGCCAAGACTCTGAGAGAACAGGGTAACGAGACCGAAGCAGTCAAGCTGATAGTCAACCTCAACCTGTTCCTGAACGTCATGGGACTGAAGGCGTCGGAAACAGACATCAGCGAACTCTAATCAAGCTGAATAAATAAGAAAATACAAAAATAAAAGAAGAATGTTATTACTTTGTCGGAGCTCAGTTCCGCCTCGTCTGTTTTTGGAAAAAACACCGCGCTATCTCCTTCTGGACACGTCCAGGCGCCCTCTCTTTGGTTGCTACTTCCATGCAGTGTTCAGACCTAATTGCGCGCCTCCACCCCATTTTGCTAACAAAATTGCCGCAAAGACGGTATCAGCCCACTCCTGTGGGTGTTTTTTCCAACATTGCTGTGATGTCAGAAGCGGAAGTGCGGTTCCGGGCGCGTAAACTTTTAAAGTTCCTCCAGCGTTTAATCACTTTTGTTATTGTGGCGGTTCTTCTATTTTTTGCCCTCCGGCTTTCCCAACTGGGAAACAATGCATGTTGCCAAACGGTGTGTGACGGGGGCATTTGGTACCGTATCTGATATACCAAAACATGCCCCTTGGAACAGCCCATTGGGCCCTTCGCAATTCTATCGTTGGATGTTACTTATCCGGGGGTGGTAAACACCCGGAGCTCTTTTTTCAATTTTCTTGGAAAAGTCTCCATTTTTCCTTGTTCCTTTTTCTTCTTTCGATGGAGTGATCGCGCCGAATAGACGGGGCGGGAACACAATGATAGAAACAGAACGGGATATTTTCCGTTTTTGAGGGATGAATATTGCAATGTAAGCGCTGTGCATACAGCGCTGCTACACCGCGCGCGCTCTGCCCTCCTCCGCATCGCCTATATTTCCGTAAAGGAATCGTTCAGTGTAGCGGTAAAATATACTTCCATCAGAAGACCATCAGCCTCGCCAACTCACGAGAATACGTGGAAACAGGGGGGGCCACCACGCGAACCGTTGAAGTTGACGTCATCCCTAGAGAGTCCCTCTTCCTGAAGGTTGCTCCAGATCAGAGCGCAAATTCTGGAATCCTTACCGTTTTCATAATAATTATTTAGCAGAGAAGTCGCATCAAAATGATTGTAAGAAATGCTAAGTTGGGCCCGGATCTGAAGGAACCCCCACGCATGCGCTCTCACTGACATCATCCCGGCGTTTAATTACTTTTCCATCGAGTTTTTCCATATATAAAGACTGAAAGGTACGTACCGGCTTTTCGTCTAGTGATCTTTTTTAGATCTTTTTTTCTCCTTTGAGTGATCGAAGGCCAGCTCGATGTTGGATACACAAGCGGATCAGATCTGAGACCTAATATGGTATCTTTGTTGTAAGTATACCCTCCCCTGTCTGCTATGCAGTACTAACGTGCGTAGCTGCTATGGAACGCTTATGAATTCAAGAATCCTAGCTACGGTTCTCAGTAGACAGGAGGGAGAACAGCCAAGCTCGAGAAGAGCATACCTCAGGGGTTACAGGAGGTGCATGGTGCATGAAGCCAAATTTCCAGCGGTCATTGAACAGAAGGGATCTGTAGTGACAGGAGTTCTGGTGGAGAAACTATCCGGTTCAGACATAAAGTTTCTCGATTGGTACGAGGGCGGACAGTACGAGAGACGAGAATGCATGGTTGAGCTGGAAGACGGATCTAGAGTCACCACCCAATTCTACCTATGGATAGACGATTCAGATCTGCTGACACTGGACGACTGGGATGATGGGTGGATGAACGATCGGGCCATAGTCAACGAGTACATGCGCGACGAACTAGAATCGCTGGAACCCTCGCCTGACGTTTAAAAAAGAGTAAGTTATAGCGTTGTCGTTTCTAGAAATACATTATGATCACTGGGGTATATCGTTTACACGGTTTCCTTCGACCTTTGGTCGAATTCACCGGTTTTTTCAGACTTCTGTTCGAGTGCGGCATCTTCAACGTGCGTCTTCTCCACGTCCAAGCCGGGCGCCTCCTTCTTCAGGTGACGGCCGAAACGTGCATACCACACAAGGTGCGATATCACAATTCCTATCTCTAGCGATGCACATATGGAGTAGAGGACAGAGCCCATGATATCGACATCATTGGCAACGGCGAGCGACGCCAGCGAAAAGACGGCTCCGCCGAGATCGATGGCGAGAAACCCAAAGTTCAGCCCCACGATACGGCCCTTGCGCTTGAAAGCCTCAATGTATGGAGGGATGAGTCCCATGGCAAGCATGACGGATGCCACGATACCAAAGATGAGTGCGGGCCAGTGTACGCCGTGGTCGACGTAAAGTCTGCGGAGGGGAATGATGCACCCAACCTCCAAGCCGGTGGCTATGATCAAAAACAGACACACATACATGAGAACTCGTCTGATTGGCATGGACACCGGTGGGTAGAACAGACACTGCGCCCACGTCACGAGACACAGCAATGTGAAGCACTGCGGCTGAACCTGCACTGGGATGTTGGAGTCGACCGAGACAACGTAGATGGAAAATGGAACACCGCACGCAGACCACAGAAACAACATGAGCGGTGGAAGACCTTCGCAGTTCTTCTTGCGGTAGTTTGCCACGATTTGTGGAACCATCTGGATACACCAGAACACAGTACCTATGGTAGCCAGGACGTTAGATGCAACAGAAACCATGTTTGATATGCAGCATATGCGAAAGGGTCTTCACCAGAGGGAACACGGAGCTATTTATACATCTTGAGATCCTCCCCACGCAAACCGTTAAAGACGCCAGTTCTTTTCTTTTTTCAACGTGGTTAGCAAGAAAAATTTTCGTTCCCTGTAGCGTGCGTTGTTTTTTTAGGAAATCCTTTCCGCTTCAGCGAAAATTTTTTCTACGGTGTGGCGTTCTTCCGGGATCAACGGTCAAAGCCCTCGTGAACACAGGACTTGGCGCCTACTAACTCACGCGCTGGAAATCAAACACTCGCTCTATACACTATACGTATGGCGTCAACTTTCTCTTTACCGTGCCATTGAGCAGAATGGATAAGAAACAGGCGCCACCACTATTAGTCATCCGTGCGGCTCTTCCCATTGAGGAAAGCCGAAACGCAGCGGGTTAGACCACTTACCCCTAACGCGTAGCCTTACACGCGATGGTGTTACGTAAACAATGCATGCGATTAGGGGCGGATCGGCGCCCCCAATTGAGAGTGGCAGGTGCTACAGAGAGTATTACTAATATGGAAGCTTATCGAAGCTTATCTAGAGGCGTGCCACCCCCGCTTGACGCGGTGTCCTACTGGATCTGGAATCTATGGAAAGCTTGGTTGAGAGTAATTGTAGAAGATAGGAGATACACAAAAAAGTAAAAATGCGGCAAGTCAAAGAGGAGGAAGCTACCTTATCGCGCATTTCCAGGGGGGTTTAGAGGGACAGAGACCAGCCGCATCTATGTTTTTCAGGTTTTTCAGGCGTTCCAAGTACAAGCGCAGCTTGTGTTATTGGGAGCTACATTTAGCACCGTTGCACTTGCTGAGCTCGGGATCTCTGAGAATCACCCTGATCTTTGGAAGCTTACGCGGTTTACTGATGCTGTGCGGCAGAACGCGGTACTTGAGCGTGAGGCCGAGCCCACACTCAGACCTGACCTTGGTGTAGGCGTAGATGAGATCGTTCTCTTCGACAAACTTGATGGACATAGCGGTCGGTAAATTTAGGGTTATCGCTGAGATTCAGGGCAGTGGTTTACAGATGTGGGAGGAATAACAGAAAAGGGAGTTGGAGGGTGGCGATCCAGATATTTCAACCTCATTTTTTGTCCGCTGCATTCAACTATATTCGCAGGGACGAGATTTACGCCCCGGACTGTCTCTCCATTATTTCCAGTGCAACAGAACAGAATAAAAAGCTTCGAGAAGAAATCTCGGACATTTCCCCGATCCCCGGAAGTGCGATGCCGGGCACGTCAAAATGCGGAGAATTCGGAAGGGGCACGACCTGTGGAAAAAGAGTGAGGGCCCGACTGCCTTGTTGACACCACTGCGTGGAGGAAGAGCAATTATCTTGTTATTCTCGCGATCGCCGTATCATATTCCGAGTCTAGTTGTTTTTCACTACCCCACATTTGCTCTTTCGTCTGAACTCTGTCTATCATCACGCTCCGATTGTGATTTCGCGCACGTTGCTTTCACTCCCCCCTCCTTCCCCCTGTTCCATCGATGTCCCGGGAATCAAGAAACTCCGAACTGCGCAAAAGGCTGCAGGATGAGGCTTCAGCCATAAAAATAGGGATTCCTCCAAACGAGGTTGACTGGTTCCTGAGACCGAACCATTTTGTTGCTGATTCCCTAACCGACTCGGCCGAGCCGGGCGGAGGCTCACTGCAGCCGATCAAGTCCCCCTCACATGCTGTTTCCAACAACGCCAAATCCCCACCGTCCACACTCACCACAAATGCCACCGTGTACAACGAGGCTGTTTCGTCGTCACCGTTGGCTCGTTCAAAGACCGCCGATGGTAATTTTGCCGGGTCCGGCCCGTCGAGCTACGGTTCCGATGGAATCAGCCTGAAACGTACGGCGTCTAACTACGTGGATGGCTCCAAGTCTAACCGTCGCGCATCCGTCGAGGAGAAGAAAGGTGGTTTTTTCAAGAAGCTTCTCGGAAAGCGCGAGAGGTCCAACTCGGTATCGGCTGCGCGTGAGACACACAGACTGAGCATCTCATCGGCAACACAGGATAGACCACACACGTTTGACCACGGGGCGCATTCGACGACACAGAGCGATCCTGCAAGCCATGTTGATCCTAAACTTGAACACTATCTGGAGGACATACATCGTCACAACAGCCATACTGCACTCTCGCCAACGTTCAGACCCGTTTCGGAGTCTATTCACGAAGACGAACCGTTGTCTCCGAAGCTGGATGCCGCAGGATTACCTATCCCACCCCACCCAGACACTCCAAAGTTACCATCAGCATTTACATTGGAACCCAAATACGCAACTTCTCCGGAGCAGCACATGAAACCATCTCCACAGGAGAAGGGAAACGTGTTTGGGTTCAGTTTGGGAAGACGCAGAACTCTTACCGAATCTATATCCCGCGTCACCTCAAGAGACCCACAGTCTTCAGCTACGCCACCACCAAAGTCAAAGAAAGAACCTCCCATCTCAGTGCTGAAGGAAATGAAACCAATGAAGAGAGTTGCATTTGCCACCACTGTGTTTGTTAATGATCCGCCCCAGCAGATTCCTTCTAGAAGTCCCCGAAAGGGTAACGTTGAAATCAACGAAGACGGTACCATTATCGTGCATAAGATCGATCCAACTGATAAGCTCAAGGCTGCAGGAGGAGTTGTGGTTGGTGGTTCAGGTCATCTCAGGTTGATGGAGCACCCCGGATCTCCTCCACCAGGTGAAGCTGGCCCGTCGATTGGCTCACCTGCTGTTCCTACTTCAGAAAAAGAAGACGAAGGAGAGGGTGGTGTTAACCCAAACTCAAAGTTCTCTAAGATGGACGTCAAGATTGATAAGCCAATGATCAGAAGACACAGCAGTTCTCCGTCGATGGATAAACCCCTTGTCACTTTGAAGCTAGATGAGCTGTACACTAGATGTTGTCATCTGCGTGAAATCTTGCCCATTCCAGCAACACTCAAACAGATTCCCAAAGGCTCGACCGAGCCTCTTCTTTACCTACAGTTACGCAATCCCAGGCCTTCTATGATTGAGGTTCTGTCGTTTGCTGACTTCATCAGAATCGCTCCTTTGATGTGCTTATCTCTTGATGGTGTCAGTCTCACCGAGGCGATGTTCAGAATCATCCTTTCGTCGCTTGTGAGCAAGAGGTACTTCGAGAAACTGTCTTTGAGGAACACTCCCATCAACGCGGAAGGTTGGAAGATGCTGTGCTGGTTCTTGTCCATGAACAAAGTGGTGAAACAGTTGGATATTACCCAGTGTCCCTCGCTGACCACAAACACACAGAGGGCTCGTCCTTCGAAGTCTACCGCTAAAGTCATGGAGTGCAACACAAACGACAGATCCGACATGGACTGGCCACTCTTAACTGCTACTCTCATAGCCAGGGGTGGAATCGCCAATATTGTGCTCAGTGGGTGCAAGATCAACGATCTAGAAGTGTTTGAGAACTTCATGGATATGGCTCTGTCTATAAACACGAGAAATGTCGGTTTGGCATACAATGATCTCACTTTACAGCACTGTGAGATCATAGCCAGATGGCTCAAGAACAACTCTGAGGTTTTGGGAGTCGATCTCGGATACAACAACATTGGAGCGTGTTTGAAACCCTTCATAGACTACACCAAAGACTCCGCAATGACTTCGAAGTTAGCCATGCTGTCTGTTAACAACGCAAATCTCTACGACTCTCCGGAGATGAGAGAACTGGTTGACACCTTGTCCAAGCTGCAGAACTTGAGATACCTCGACCTGTCTAACAACAAAGGTCTTTTTCCCAACTTTATCAGCTCTCTCACAACATATCTTCCTCTGTATGTCAAGTTGGCGAGATTGCATCTTGATTACAACGATCTTACCCCTGGAGCTCTAATTTCGTTAGCGGAGACTTTACCTCTGTGCAAGAGTCTAACACACCTGTCTATCATCGGTGACCATCTTGACAACGCAAGTGCCATGTCCCTCTGTCACGGAATCAAACACTCCAAGTCTCTGTTCACCATTGAGTTCAATGATGATGAAATGCCTGCTGGTCTAAAGGCGAAGATCGGCCTCTATACCATGCGCAACATGGAGCGCGCACTTTACGGATCCAAGCACAGTGAGAGTTTCTTTGTTCAAGACAAGGGACTCATCAAACACGGTGGTAAGAGTCTCACTGACACCATGGCTGAGTTCTTACACAACAAGGACGTTGATTCGCGTAAGGCCAAGGAGTTTTTGAAAGAAACAGCCAGTGTCAGAGACAGGATCCACGAGTCTATGACCGAACTGTTCAATCTGCAACACAAAGATGAACTAAACCTCGAGGGTAAAGAGACACTTGTGAGGCTTTGCGTCATCGATGCTTCTCTCGAGAGAGGAATGAAGCTCATTGATTCTCGTTTACAAGGTGTATACAGTGCCACTACACACAAGATGGTCATTCCTGCCGAACGTGGTAGTCTCAACCAGGATTTCGCAGAGGCACCTGTTTCTGATGCGGAGACCATCACAACAGAGATCAAGGGTGATGATACACCTTCGTCTAGTCTCAACGAGACAACCATTAGTCTGAAAGTCAAGGACCGCGAAGAGGGATCTACTTTGCGCAGGTCCAATTCTAGTGGTAAGCTCAAAGCACAGTCAGACGAAGACACCAGTGATAAGTCTGAAAAGTCTGATTTATCCTACGACAGCATTGCGCGCGAGTTACTCGGTGCTACTGATATAGACCGCGTTGCTGAGATTTTCCAATCCTTGAAGAAACGCGGTGTTCCTCTGCGTGAGTTGTTCAGCAAAGTTTCAACGGATGCGTCTTCTCAACTAGCTGAGATTGGTAAGAAACTGCAAAGTTTTGAGGCCACTGAGACCGAAGAATCTGATCTCGAGTCCATCGATAGTGCAGAAGATGATGATGGCCATGATGATCCAAAGGAAAGGTTGGAGTTGAACAAGGCATACGATCAGCTTATTGATCAATTTAGAAAACTCAAAACAGATAAATCGTGACAGATTCAAACATAGTTACATATCACATATAAGTTATGCCTTTTTCATCAGGTTGTTAACCTTTCGCTTCAATCTCATCTCTAACCTGGTCCTTTCGAAGTTCTCAGGTCTTTTCTCTTGAACCTTTTTGGACTTGTCAATCTGTAACGTTGCCTTGGGAGGTTCCTTCTCGCTCGATGTAGATCCAGATCTGCTCCTTGAAAAAGAGCTGGATCTACGCACTATGCTCATCAACGAGCTGGATCTCTCCTGGGGAGGTGCGTACATCGTGTAGTACTTATCCACAATCATCTTCCCAACTGTTTCCAACTCTGGATCCGAGTTGTACATGACTATGGCATCGTTGATGATCCCATTCGGATCAATCTCGATCCTCGTGCCTGTATCCTCTTCTTTTTCTTCGTTTGCGTATGTCATCTCGTTGTCATTGGCCAGTTCTTCATCAATACTCGTGGTGTTATCCCCACCCTCTCCGCTGAATCTGATACTCTTGTTCGTTCGTTCGGTTCTCGTTTTGACAGGGTAGTGCAGAAGGAGATACATGACTTCTCCGTAATCGCTCTGCATCGTCTCGTGTTTTATCATAGAGAGAAGAATGATGATGATGTATGGCATGAGTAGCGTGATGTCGAACTCTTCTTTACGCTTGGTTGCGTACCCGAAACTTATCATCTTGTCCCAGATAGGTAAAGCTGAGTCAACACCCAGTTCGCGTAGGAGAAGCAGACGGTAGTACCTGATGAGCCAGATTGAAGGTTCGATCTTGAGTTTGTTGTTGAGGAGAATGAAGTGGTACTTGTCACATCTGTGCAGTTTCAGGTTGAACTTGATCGACTCCTGTAACAGAGAAGTCTCACCGTAGTAGTGTGCGTCGGGCTTCTCTATTATGCGTGAGAATATCCGGAACACATCTGCGTTGAGCTGGGCATAGTCGTACATCTCCAGAATCATGGTTTCCAAAGCATCGAATTCGACTTTGTCCTCTGAGCTCTTCTTCTTCTTGGATACCTTGGCGCTGTCAATTGCCTCCTTGTAAAGTTCAACATACACCAGGCCCGCTATTTCGTGCATTCCCTGTTGGTAGTTCCCTCCGTGTAGCTTCCACCATACAAACAGAATCTCGACAATCGCGCGTTTGTTCTGCATGTTCCTTATGAAGAATCTCGGCATCTGCGGGAACAGTCTCTCGACATCCGTAATCATCGCCTGTAAAGTCTGGAAGTCGTTGAGCCGCGAGTTCTTCTGTGCTGCTGGATCGCTGAGCGGATCGTGTTCCACCCTCGTCTTCTTGAGCACCTTCAGCTCTGTACCGATGTCAAACTCGTCCTGGTCCGTGGATGGCTGAAAGTACTCGTTTCCCTGTTCCAGCTGATCCCACGGAATGGGGAAATCTCTCTTCAGCGAGGTGTACTCTCGTCTGGCGGCGCGCAGTCTGTCCATCTTCACATCCAGGTGGTCCTGAGGAGACGAAGCCGAGGCCAGCTGTGGACCCGAAACATCGTAGTTTGTGATGAGTTGGAGTCTCCAGAGTAAAGAACGTGTGAAATGAGGGCACTCAGGATTGTACTCGTCAGACACATTCGCGAGAGATAGCTGTCTCACGGTCTTGTATGACCTCAGAGTCTTCCTTGTAAGGCGTTAGTAACCGGTTACCGACAATCAATCGACTCACTTACTTGGCCCTCTCTATGGTATGCATGGCAGAAGCTGTATATATGCAACTCGCCTCACTCCTGCCAGTCCAAATAAACTGCTATGAGTGGCGGGGATCTTGTGCTCTGGTGGGTGGTAAGCCAAGAGAAAAGACGTGTCCTACAGAACGGCTAACCCGATCTAAAAAGGCGTGCTGCCTCCTCCTATTCACCTACGGCAAACACATTAGATAAAAGGTTTAGAGTTTATTTACTTCTTCTGGCCCTGAGCGGCAACGGCAGCAGCACCGGCAGCAGCAGCTTCTGGATCCAAGTAGTAGTATGGCTTGGTTGGCTTGAGGTTCTCATCAAGCTCGAAAACGAGTGGAATACCGGTTGGAATGTTGAGACCGGCAATTTCATCATCGGACATACCGTCGAGGTACTTGACAAGACCTCTGAGAGAGTTACCATGGGCAGCAATCAAGACAGTCTTACCGGCGAGCAAGTCGGCGGCAATGGTGTCCTGCCAGTATGGAAGCAAACGGTCAATGACAAGCTTGAGCGACTCGGTCTTTGGCAAAACGGCTGGCTCGATCTCCTTGTATCTCTCATCGCCGAACTGCGAGAACTCAGAGTCGTTGGCGATGGGAGGAGGTGGAACATCGTAGGAACGTCTGTAGGTCTGGAAGAGCTCTGGACCGTAGGCCTCAAGAGTGGCAGCCTTGTCCTTACCCTGCAGGTCACCGTAGTGTCTCTCGTTGAGTCTCCAGGAGCGGTGGACGGGAATGAAAAGTCTGTCGGCAGCCTCAAGAGCAATGTTGGCAGTCTGGATGGCTCTGGTGAGCTTGGAGGTGTAGAGAACGTCTGGCTTGAGACCGGACTCCTTCAGAAGCTCACCGGCACGGAGAGCCTCCTTTCTTCCGACAGCGGAGAGCTGGACATCGACCCAACCGGTGAAGAGGTTCTTTTCGTTCCACTCGGACTGACCGTGACGCACAAGAATAAGCTTTGGCATTGTTAATTGATATTTAGATTTGATAGCTGAAGAAGAGAAAGAAAGCACAGCAGAAAGGGGCAACGACCATTTATACGTTTTCTGGATGTCTGATGCCCGAAAACTGTCACGCAATGATGCTTACGTCAGCGACCCGGAAAAAAATTCCCCGGAAATCACGTGTCGGAAACCCTAGAAAAACCCGTTTGGTCGGCCGACCCTCCTTGGATATCGAGAGGTAGGCTTTTTTATAGACAATGACAAGGGTATATCTGCTCGGAGCGGGTTGCATTGGATCTCTGGTTGCCACTGAGCTAGTCCAGGCGTCCAAGGGCAAAGTTGAGGTGATATCCCTCCTCCGTTCACAGGCCAAGATTGCACAGTTCAAGGCGCAAAACTACAGGATCACGATAGACAAGCTCGCCACCGGCAGTTTGACCGTGGGACACTTGTCCGGAGCCGCTCTCAGCAGTGTTGCTCCGCGCGAGCACATTGATTACCTTATCGTGAGTGTCAAGACACCAGCAACGGTGTCATCGCTAAGTCCGCTGCTTCCGTCAATATCGCCACGCACAAAGATCATGCTCATCCAGAACGGAATGGGTGTTGTGGAAGAGCTGTATGCGAAGCTGTGGCCCAGACCAGAGACGAGACCCACAATGTTCCAGGCTGTCATCGGCCACGGCGTCTTCCAGAACCCAGAGACAGCCAAGACCGATCCGTTCAGATTCTCGCTCGCTGGATCAGACAAGTTCAAAGTGGCTCTTGTGCCCCGGGATCTGAGCAACGTCAACGGAACTCAGATGGAAGTCGACGAGGAGCTGGCCAATGACGAGGTATCGCAGTATCTCCTCCAGTCAGCAGAGCTGAGCGCCGCGATGTTCTCGTACCCGCAGTTCTTCCTCATGCAGTGCCGCAAGTTTCTGCTCAACTCGTGCGTTAACCCAATCGGCAGTGTTCTCGACTGTCTCAACGGAGAAATGGACCCTCTGCCAGATACGAGGGACCTGTACACGTCCATCATCACCGAGGCCAAGGAAGTGCTGTTTAGAGCCAGGCCGTTTTTGCGCGAGACTCCAGGCGCAGACGAGGCCTTCGACATCAAAGACGCTCTAGCGTACATTGTCGAGGCCGGCATAGTGATCAACGCAAAGAACTCGTGCAGTATGAGACAGGACTGTCTCAACCTGAAGGACATCGAGATCGACTACATTAACGGTTTCATCGTCACGCTGGCCGCCAGCATGGGAATGGGTGCGCCTGTCAACCAGACAGTAACACACCTTGCCAGAATGAGGCTCAACCTCAATAGAAACAGGGCTCGTGATATTCTTTTGAGTCCTGTAGTGCGCTAACCAGATGCGGCATCGTCAGCGAACAAATCGGCTTAGGCAGGGCGGAGATGTCAATCTTTACATTCACCCCCCTTGTCTGTCTAGATTGATATATTTTTTCTCTTTATCCATTCATGCATGTAGCTACCTGAATTCTAGAATCACTTCTCCGAGAGTCTAAACGGAGAAGATTTTGGTCTAGAGGCCTCGGGAGAGACGAGCGCCTGAATACGGCCGCTAGTTCTCATTATATCGAGCCTATTGTGGTGATTTAGTTTTACTTCTCATAATGGAGCATTCCAGAACCGATGAGCCCTCCCAGCGTTTACCGTTTGTGGAGAGAGAAATAGAAAGAGAAGCAGACTTGTCCCGGGTGACAGCTTTGTTTACTCATGCACAGCGAAAATACGAGATGCAAGAAGAAACCCGGGCGGATAACCTCCTCCTCGGAGAAGGAACAACCCGAAGAAAAACCCGAGTTCTGCGACGCAGGTCGAGACAAGGAGCCAAAAAAACGGTCTAAATGGAAAATCTTCCTATTTCGAATTTACACTTTTGCCCCAGCGTCCCGGATTGATTGATCGTCCGAACTTGAGCAGTATAACCTTGTCATGTGAAATTGAAGAATTATTATTTCAAATTATTATTTGATTTAACACCGCGAGCAGGATTTCTTAAAGTTATGCCGAGGGTTGTGCAACGGTAGATCGGATGTCTCGATTGCTTCTCGGGCGGTTCTAGAATGGACTAAATGATCTATCTCCGTTGCGGAGAGAATGGCAGAATGTCTCTATTTGGTCTGGTCTGCGCCACTAGACTGAAATTACCCGTCTGTTCGCTCTTATCTGTTAACCTCGGATTCAAAGTTTCTTTCATTAACCTCGTATTTTCTCGATTGGGGAAGTCTGGGCCTCTAAGAGGTAGAATTTAAGCTATTTTGGCTTTGAATATCATCTATGAGAGAGTGTTGAAACTAGTGTTTATTCGGTTAAGTATATTATTCCTTCACACTTAATTCGGCACTACTTGGGTCTCCCTCCTGCCCTGTCCTGCTCTTGAATTTCACATCCTGTCCGACTCTTCGGTATAAGTACTTGTATTCCCGCCTTTTTTTTGACACATATTGTGATCTCAGTATTTCCCTTGGAACACCTGGTAATAGTCTGCTTTCCAAATATTCTCTGTCGTTTTTGCTCCCTGAGAATATCCAAGACCCCCCAACACCGAGAATTATCGATCTTTTAACGGGCTCCACAGATCTGTCTTTTCCCGAGTGCGGTCTGCCCCTTTTCGTTAATTGAATTCTGTGTCAGCCGCCCATTTGACACTCTCTAATCTTCCAATCCCCCCTTGCCTCTCTCGCCCCTTCCCGCTTCCCCCCCTTGTTTCTCTTGATTTGCTATTCCTCCTCTTTTTATTATTTTTTATTCCTTCTTCCTCTTGGCTCTTTATTCGGATATGGATTGGAAACCAGTCAACGGCGTTCACCAGATGTCCAGCATGCCTCAGGGTGGTTTCAAGAACACCGCCCTTCCTCCTATCAACTGGAGTAAGCCTACCCCTGGCTCTACATCTCAGATGCCAAGAACGTTTCAGCACCAACAGCCAGTCCAGACCCCAGTCAGATCGCTATCTTCGAACACCCACATGTCTGCCGCTGCCACCGTCGACAAGATAAACTACCCGATCCACACCATCCCTGCAAAGCTGTACGATGAACTGTCTCCCGAGTACCTCGCGACTCTGCCGAAACCAAATTCGATTGCTAAGCGCAAGTACTCCACCGCTATAGACGAGCGCAATTTTCTGACGGTTTACGAGTTCCAGATCAACGGTAACTGGGTCATATGGGATTACTACACGGGCTTGGTTCACCTCACCGGTCTCTGGAAGGCTATTGGTAACCACAAGGCCGATATTGTCAAGCTGATAGATTCGAGCCCGGAGCTCGCTACAGTTGTCAAGCGTGTGCGTGGAGGGTTTTTGAAGATCCAGGGGACCTGGGTCCCGTTTGACATTGCGCGTACCCTCGCCTCGAAGTTCTGCTACGACATTCGCTATTCCCTGATAACTGTTTTCGGCGGGTCTTTTATCGATGAGTGTCTAAAGCCTAGCGATAAGGGATTTGGATTTTTGCGCTTATACTTTGACGAGGATGAGTACAACGGAGTTGGAATAGGCAAGGACGGAAAGCGCCGCAGACGCAGAAGGACAAATCCAACGGTCAAGAGAGAACTTGCAGCTAAGAAGTTGAGCAGTGCGTCTCCGATACAGCAGAAGAAGCCAAAGTCCCACCACAGATCCACAAAGAGCTTCCCGATCGACAAGATTCAGACGATGATGTCATCTCCTCTTCAGATGTCTGCAGGTTTCACGTCTTCCCCAATCAGGCCACATCAACAGAAGGTATTCCGGGGGAAGTCCTGGGAGAATGCAGTGGTCAGCGATGAAGATGATGATGAATCCAAATACGGACTCACTTCAGTCTCGAGAAAGAGCTCGGATCCAACAAGACCAAAGATGTTCAACTCCGATAGAGAAGGCATAATAGCTGTTTTGCAGGCTGCTAGATTACAGGACCAGAAAGACGGCTCGCACACCATAGACTATTCCACTCTGGAAGCTGCGAATAGTCTCATGGGTGTCTGTGCTCCTACTTTACCACCCATACAGGCTCCTCTTATTCCCCAACAACCAGTACAGTTCAGACCTCTGCAGCCAAGGCCACCACTTCCACCAACTTTTCAGACCAGTGAGTACAAATTGTACACGAATCCTATCGTCAAACAGGAATTACCCACTGCTGCTCCACAACCACCGCTGATACGTCCAAATTCCCGTGGTAAGATGGATATACATGGCTTGCTTTCTTGAGCGTGTTCTCTGCATGACTCTCTTGAGCGAATTCCTTACATGACTCTCTCTCTCTCTCTCTCCCCAATTTCTTTGTTTTTTTTTTCATTTTTTCCGTTATTTCTATTATTTGGTTCGTTTCGGGGTTTAATTGCGCTTGGTTATTCAGGGTTCTTTTTTCTACATATACTTATTTATGGGGCGGTTTTATTTTATTTGGGATTAAGTTTTTGATTCAATTGCTTATCTTGCTCTGTCTGCCATTTGGTGAAGGGTGATTAGTGAGATACACGTAGAAATGGGTATGGCACGCCAAAGTTGATCCACGTAGCTCGTATCAACCGAGAGGGGATCCCCTTCTCTTGAGCGCTCTCCCTCTTAGAATTGGGCCAACTTGCAGAAGCCATGGATTTTGTGTTTGATACATACACATCTGGAGATCTCATAGATGACTCCAAGGAAGGGCTGCCGCCCATTCCAGCACAACCGCTTCAACTGCCGGCGTTCAACAACTACAGAGAAGACCTGACACGTAAGTTCTCCGGTCTGAACATCCTGAAAAACCTACAGCAGCAGCACAAACCAAACGATGCCAATGGCCACGATGAGGGTGATGACGAACAGGACTCGGATATGCTGAAGAAGTACGCCAAGGCTTCACTGGATATGATCGACTCAACCACACACGACGATATATCTGCTGCAGTTGGCGAGGATACACACGCCAACGGAACCACAACGCAGTCCATTCTTGGTGCGAGGCTCATCCGTGTCTTGAACTCGTCCAACTTTGATTCATCCTTGAGAGACGCCCTTGTTGTGTTGCAGAACAGGATAGACGATGGTTCGTTCAAAGACGCAAAGGACAAAGATATAGACGCGACCACGGCTTCGTCATCAGTGGACTACGCCCATTTAACATCTACTGGCATGATTGGTTCTATTGCCCGGAGGAAACTGCGTGGTGAAGTGGAGTCGGATCTCCTTCGCGTGCACTTTCAGTCGTTGAAGAAATCACAGCCTGTGGTGAAGAAGCTACAGGCCGTCAAGGTGGAGTTGGACGACTTGAATGAGAAGTACTCCGATATCACTGCCAATCTGGCACAGATCTCTCAAAACGATGAAAAGTTGAAGAACTCGGTGGACACGTTGACAAAACAGAAAAACGCAATAACTGTCAAGAAGGAACTTTTGAACAGCTTCAAGCGTAACTTCACACTCAACCACTACGAGGAACACTGTTTGACAAATGGGGATATCAACGAGGAGTTTCTGTCCATACTCTCCAAGGCGAAAGCCATACATGAGAACTGCACGATCTTGCTCAGTTTGAACAACCCCAAGATCGGGATGGATCTAATGGCCAAGATGGGTCGTATTATCGACCTTTCAACCCAGAGAATAGTCAAATATGTTAAGTCCCAACTGGGTGCGTACTTTGAGTCTCTTGTTTCTACCGGATTGGCAGATTTGCAGTCGAACCAGGAGACCCAATCTGTGTTCAAGAAGACTTTTCTGTTCATTTTGAACCAGAACGAGTCTTTCTTTGATGAGATTGTCACTGATCTGGTTCAATCGCGCTCCAAAGTTGTCGTTGATGATTTCCTACTACAGATAAACGGTCAGGACTTCCCAACAAAAGCACAGCAGAATACCACGATTCGTCACATGAAGGGCGACGACCACCGTCCTTTGATTCTCAGCTCATACGATTCAAAGAGGTTCTTGGGAGACTTGTTGGCTTATGTGCACAATGTTCTTGTGAATGAGAGAGAGTTGATGGAGAGTCTCTTCGAAGGAGAAAACACAACCCAGGATCTGAAGAAGATATCTGGCGACATTTTGGACCGTGTTGTTGGATCATTGTCGCGTCCTTTCAAATCTGTCTTTGAACGTGTTATTGTGTCTGAGACCAAGGTCGAGGTGTTGCAGGATATCTACAACTTGCTCGATCTCTACGAGATGATGTTCGAGAAACTTTTGGACAAATCCCAATCTGAATCACCTATTCTTGTCAGCCTTATTTCTCTGAAGCAGGAAACTATAGACAGACTCTTCTCTGTTGTTGACTCTAGACTGTCAGCCATTTGGAGAGGCCACAACTCTGACAATCCAGAAGATGCACTTTTTGGAATCGAGGGCATCAACTCCGATTTGAACCTCCCTGAGTGGCTGATCAACTTCTACTCTGAGATCATTCCCATGTTCGACGATGTTGTTATTGATGATCGTTCTTTCATGAACCTGTCCACTGAACTGAGTCAGAAGTTCTTGAAGCTAGTTGTTGATGATGTCATTACCATTGTTGAGGCAGAGGTCAAACAGAGCAAGAAGAACTCTGAGTCAAAGCCGATGGTTATCTTCAAGCTCAACTGTTTTGACTTTATGGTTTCCAAACTGATAACCATTCCCATCATGGGTGGCAAAGTTGAGCTGCTCAACGGTAAGATCCACAGAGAACAGGAGAAGTTACAAAACCTTCAGTTTACTTTGCTCCTGCAGAAATCCGGACTCTTTGACATGTACAACCTTGTCAACATGATCTTTGCACTTGACAACTTCGAGGATGACTTTGACGTTTCCATATACCAGCCCATTCTGGAAAACCAGCTCTTCACCGAAACAACCTTCAGAAGCATAAACTCCCAACTTGAAAACTTCTTGCCCAATGCGCTCATGGACGTTCAGCAGAAAGAGCTGATGAAACTGCTGCCCCCACTCATAGAAAACGAAGTCATAACGAACTCGTCCATTGAGTTTGTGAACTTCTACTACAAGATATTCCTTCTTGTCCAGGAGTACCTCCCTGTTCAGAACGGCGTTCCGATTTTCCGCTGGAGTGATTCGCATATAGCTACGCTTCTCGGTTGTGAAGAACAGTACTCTAAACAGAAAAAGTCTTATACACAGGAATAAATAAGTTAGTGTTTGGGGATCTTACCCCTTCCGTATCCTTCTTTGGCGTAGTAATCCATAGGGTAGTAATCGCTGGTCCATTTCCTGTCCTGCTCGAGCATCACCATGGTTTCGTACGGGGTAAGCAAAGGTTTGCTGAAGGCGTAGCCCCAGTCTATCGACAACCTGGGACATGCAACTTGCACAAATGCGTCAATCTTGTCAAACATGGCTAGTTTGCCGGGAAAGATCTCCGAGAGAATGATCTTGATGACTGTGCGTCCGCTAGCGACTAGCTTTGACTCTAGCTGTTCCAAAGTAACTGGACTTCCCTGTCTTCCCAAGGAACCCAGGATAAGTCCTATGGTTTTTGCTCCAGATGCGGCCTGTAGTGCATCATCGCGCACCTGGACCAGCTCCTTCTGATCGTAGTATTCCCGCGTGAATTTCCTGGAGTATGGATCGTACCTGTAGGCTGGAATCTCTGGGTTATGTATCATTGCGCTCTCCAAGTGGAATCTTCCATCTCCAACGTACACCATTATGTCGTACTGTTCGGCGTCCAGCCTTGCCGATGTACATCCCAAGACTTCGCCCTTCGACAAAGGCATGGTCTGCGGTGGGATGGCGTATATCAGCTTTCTGTCGTTCTCGTTCTCGGAATCCAGCGCTGGAGACTCGAGCTTGGCCTTGACTGAGTGGATCGATGGGTTGAACTGGATGGTACCAAACAGTGCTATTCTTGTTCCGTTGTCGAAGTTCCTCCTTATGGTATTCACGAGGTGTGTTTCGTCTATTGCGATGGTGACAAACACATAGAGGACCTTGATGGCGGTTATGTCGATAGGCACAAGGCACGAGTGAGCATAGTGTACTATGAAGTCGCAGTCCAGAGCGCGCGCCGTATAGTCGTCGATACAGCACGCTCCATAGGATACGTCTCCCATAACAAGAACCTCACACGAACAGAACTGCTCGAGGATGTCTGTGATGATCAACGAGTATATGAGAAGACCCTCGGGCATCTGCAAACATACTCTCTTGGCGCTGTTCTTGCGTATGTTCCACACGGTCTTGTGGATCTCGAAGTTGTAGTTGCTGGGAAGGAGCTTTATCGCTTCGTTGAGATCCGTGTCCTCCAGGATATCCTGTGGTATCTGGTTGAGCACTTTACCAAACGTCCTTGGTCTCCTCGTGGCCACGGCACCACCAGTCACCGGTTTCTCAGCGCCGGTTGACTGCTTGGAACCACCAAATCGCCTCCGTGGCTTCTCGATATCTGCCATATGTACTTTGTGCTTGTCTTTTCCAAGCTTTACCGCTGCTGACAGGGAAGGGAAAAAATTTTAGAGGCGAGGCTCATCGCCACCTGCAAAAAAAAAAAACTCTCCGAAGCGGCTGCCCGCCAGACAACACCAGGGGAGGAAACCGCAGCATGATTGTTCCGTTTTTCACCATAGATCAGGATGACGAGTATGTCACCGTTGATCTGAAGATATCGCATCTGCGATTCAACGCATCTTCGCTCGAGTTGGTTCTCTCTGACAACCTCATGGTGTTTGCGCTGCCGCCGTACTATCTGCGTCTGAGGTTCCCACACTCGTTTGACGAGAACGACGACGAGAGAATCACAGCACAGTATGTGTCTGGCGAGGATGTTCTGCGCCTCAAGCTGCCCAAGCTCGAAAAGGGCCAGTTTTTCCCAGACCTCGACTTTACTGCAAAGTTACTCGCTAGGGATGGTGAGCAGGTGCAGGAGCCGGTGATACAGGAGGCTGGTACAACAAGCAAAGAGCAGCCGGCTAGACCACTCATCCAGGAGATGGACATGAGCGAGGAGAGCCGTGTCAATGATCTGAAGGAGGCAGAGTCTTTGAACTGGGAGGTCAAGCAGCAGATGCCCGAGGATCCCATAACGCTTCCTGGAGTTGATTCAAAGTTCGGATACGGGTTTGACAACACGCATAAGGAGATGTTGAACATATCTCTTTCCAATGGTAACGATATCAACGAGCTGGGTAACCCAGATGCAACAACTCCAGACGATAGGATCATGGAGAGACTCATCAAAGAGAACATCAAGTTTGACATTGACTACTACGCTTCCGATTACCTCTTGCTCAAGCACGGAGACGAGGACGAGGCCCGCAGAATACGTGACTTGGTTGAGTGGAAGTTTCCACTGCGCAAACAGTTTTTGAAACACATGAAGGCCAAACAGGACGGCGAAACTACAGAGGATGCTGTGCCGATAGAGTTCACCAAAGAGGAACAGGAAAAGATACAGAACCTCAAAGTGAAGACATACCTTGTGGATGACGTTAGCCCACTATACCAGATGATACTCAGTGTTCTGTTTGCATACTGTTTTGACCTGAGGTCGGGAGAAGGTGATACCACAGTTGAGTCAGGTTGGAACATAGGCAAGCTTGTACCCCAGGTCGCATGTCTCGATACACAGCTCATCCAGTCGAACAACACTCTCGAGAACAATCTGTTGCGTGTGCTGGTGATAACTCTAACCAGACGTGCTTTGTGCTATCCACTGGTGAGACACTGGGATCTGTGTATGAAGGTGTGGGAGGATGTTTACTTTACCCTTCGTTGCGGTAAACGTGCTGTGATAAGGTCATTACTTGCCGCTAGAGAACCCTTCAGATTCCACGATGTTTACTACGTTTACAACCTCGTTTGGTTTGAGGAGCTCCTCGGATGGTGTCTTAGCAGCGAGTCTTTCAACGAGGCCACCTTGCGTGATTTGGCGCACGAGGTACGCAAGGAAACGGAATCGCTCAAGAAAGAAGATGTAACTTTCGAAAAGTGTCTCGATGAAGAGTCAGAGGAGATCGAAGCCGTGAACCTTGCTGAGATCGAGTCATGGGCCGATCGTAACTACACTCAATAAAACAATAGAACTCCCTAAAATTACCCCGAACAAGACAGAAAGAACAAAAAAACTAGCAGGATCGTGAGATTATTGTCTGAGGACATTCTTTGGAAACTTTTCCTTCTCAGCATTTTCCTGAGACTCAGTGTGGTGATGTCTCAGAGAGGGCGGTGAAGTCTTTCTCAACAGACCACTGACATCCGAGCGGGTTCTGATATGCGACAAGAAGTTCCTGCGCTGTGGTAAGGAGGGTGATTTCGACCTTTCTCTCGGCAGGGGTTGTTGCTGGGTCGACGCAGTGGCTGCTGTTGTGGATGATGTCTGAGACACGGCGGTTCCCACGTCACTCTCTGAGCCAGAAGACCTTCTTCTCTTTGCATTTGGCTCGGCTTCTGGCTGCCAGTGGTGGAACTGAATGAGGTGATGTGACGAGATCATAGACTCTGGGGGCATTGGGTTCTCAGAGTGGGATGGAATCGAAGTCTTACGCTGGGGCCTGTTGAAGGAAATGGCACTCGACTCGGGGATGCCAACCACAGGCATGGAGTTGTGGTGTTTGTGAGCTGGTTGTCTGCCAAACTCCCCTCTCTGCGGTGTGTTCAAAGAGGCCACAGCCTGTGCTCCGATCTTGGCAGGCGAGTTCTGGCGCCTGTGTCTCTGGGACGCTCCGCTGGTCGGAGTCGAGGGACCGGAACCAGACCCAAATTTGAAGTTGGGATCGGCCTTGTACATGTCCTGGTGTTGCTGGTAGTTTGTACTGATGGCAAGAGACTGCACGTCCTTCTGCTGCGGGACTGCTGTGCCTGGCATGAAGAGCTGTGGGATGAGATATCCGGGTACCTGTGCTGACATTGCGTACTTGAGCAGCTCGAGCGATCTTGTGACGGTTTCCATTCGGTAGTACTCCTGACGGGAACGTTCCTGTTCCGATTTGAGCGCCAACGCGTGGATCAGCGAGGTCTCGGTAAACGGCCAGTCTTTGACGTTGTTTCCCAGCATTGAGCTCAGAAACTCCTGTCCCGTGGCAGACATTGCCGGTGGAGGAGCTGCCGAGCCGGACGCAGACCTTTTTGGTTGCGGATTCATCGATACTGGTGGATCCAAGTGTAGTTTTCCTTTCAATTGAGTTTCGGTGGAGGTGACTGACATCGGCAGACAAAAATTTGTTGTTTCGGGTAGGTTGAAAATGGGGAGTGGTGTCAAAGCTGTCAGACGGTGTAGATCTAGGGGGCAATATATAGATCTCAAAAAACACCACGTTTAACTTCAGAATTCCGTTGGATCAGCACTCCTCGAAAGCAAAAAAACAGCCCTGTTTTACCTTATTTGCAGCAGAAAACAACGCCAAATCAACAGATTCCTCGTTGTTATTGGGTTGGAAAAGGAGCTAAATTCCAGAAGATCTAAATTTTTTCTTATATTGGCACTTTTCCGTTTACGTTATTCCGAATCCGGATGTGTCTGCATTTTGTGCCGGAGATCACGTGGCTCGGGCGGTTTGTCCGGTGGATGCACGACCTAGCGAGACGCGTCTCGTGTACTCCTTGTTGGAGGGTGTCGTCTCTTCTCGTTCAATCCAACGGGAAACAACAAAGATGTCCATCGTGTCGCTGCTTGGGATAAACGTGCTGAACAATCCGGCTAGGTTCTCGGATCCGTACGAGTTCGAAATCACTTTCGAGTGTCTGGAGCCACTTAAAGAGGATCTGGAGTGGAAGCTGACATACGTCGGTTCTTCAAAGACGTTGGAACACGATCAGGAGCTGGATTCCATCCTGGTGGGGCCTGTCCCCGTGGGCATCAACAAGTTTCTTTTCTCAGCAGACCCACCGTCTCCGGAGCTTATTCCCGCGTCAGAGCTTGTCTCTGTCACCGTGATCCTTCTCTCGTGCTCCTACAATGACCGCGAATTTGTGCGGGTTGGATACTACGTGAATAACGAGTATGACTCCGAGGAGCTGAGGGAAAATCCTCCCAGCAAAGTACAGGTCGATCACATAGTGAGGAACATCCTTGCCGAGAAGCCAAGAGTCACAAGGTTCAACATTGTGTGGGATAACGAGAACGATGCGGATGAGTTCCCTCCAGACGATGTGGAAGAGGAAGACGACGAGGAGGACGAGGACGAGGAACTGGAAGAAGAAGAGGACGATGACGAAGAAGAGGACGATGAGGAAGAGGTGGATCTCGACGATGAGACCAAGGCCACCAAGAAGAGAAAGATCGAGGAGGACGAAGAGGATGACGAGGAAGACGAGGACGACGAGGAAGATATAGAGGAGGAGGCAGCAGAGGAGGCCGAGGAAGAAGAAGAACCACAGGAGAATAATGACGTTCCTACTCCTGCAGACGAATAGTTTCTTTGTACAGTCCCTTTGAAAAAGTATATATACATTACTTGTTGGCAAATTCCGTATCCCATATACTGTTTATGCACTGGAATGTGTAGGTAACCTGCTCCTTGAGTTCCTCCGGTCTGCCAACCATCATCTTATCGGGATGCCATCGAACACGCTCGCGTTTCAGCCTGCGCATGGCCTCAGGTCTGTCTGTTTTGCCTACCAGAAACTCGCGCACAGTCTCCACACTGATGTCTTCGCCGTCACGCACCGGCCACTGGATCTCACCACTCTCTTCCCAAAGCTCACGGTATGCGTCGTATTGGTCTTCGGGAACGTACTCGTACTCGGACTCAGACTCAGACGACTCTGGGTAGACACGAGCGGTCTCGGGTATCGGTTCGGGCTTAGGCTTCACAAACGGCTCCTCGTTGACGGATTTGACGAATCGGTAGCCCTCGATCTCTGGCCCGTACTCTTCTGTTTCGGTCTTTGGACTCACCCTCCTTCTCTTCGTCTTCGCGTGTTTATCATCTGTATCATAGGTGTCTTTATCATCTGTATCATAGATGACTTTATCATTTTTACCGTAGGTGTCATTGGTATCCTCTCTAGGTTCATCACTTTCATAACGCTCATCAGTCTCAACTTTCTTGAACCTCAATCTCTTGGACTTCCTTCGCTTCTTATTGGCCATCCTCGCGGATGTTGTGCCTTGTAGGCTTTGCCGCACCCGTCCCTTCAGAATTTAAGCCTATCTGCCATTCGCGTATCGGGTGGGTAACAGGTTACGACACTCAGATTGTGTTGTAGTCTGACCAATATCAAAGGCAGACAAGGGTTCCTAGGAACAGCTTCTATGCACCCTTCATATTCAAGAAGGAATTACGGTTTGTGTGCATGTGTTAAGTTTGATAAAGTTCAAAATGGAATGACATGCCAAAGATTGGTCAAACGATGTCCAAGTTTGGTGAGAATTCTCAAATTTCCCGTATATGTCTTCACTCCAGTGACTTCTAAGTAACAGAAGGCCTTTACTCTTGCGTTTTTGATACTTGGGTTATGACACACACCCATAGGATAAAATATATCAATTTTGTTATCCATTATCGTCCGTATCAGGACTAAACCGTGCACAAGCGGGTGAACAGGTGCTTACATAACGGGGTCGTGCATTCTGGCCAAAACAGTTGTTTAGAAGAAAAAAAATTCTGAGAGGCAACTTGGAGACCTGTTATACCAGACAAGCATGAGTTTTGCCATACGGAGGATCTTGGGCCACAGGAGCTTCAGTAGCGGTCGTGCTGTGTGTAACCACCAGAAGAAGGTGCGTGTGGAGGAGATCACCAACGATCTCTTTGACGATATGGGCGCCCTATCGACTGAGGCCACCACGCTACCATACGCATACAGAAGAGACGGTGAGACCTTTGGACAGCTGCTGAAGAGCTCCAACTACGAACTTGTCGAGGAGGAGGATCTTCTGGGTCCTTCCGTCTACACGTTTGAAGAGCAGATGGAGCAGATTTCCCCATACCGTGAAGAGACAGGTGAAACCAAAGACGGGCTTTCCGCAAGAGACGCCAGATTACACCCCAAAACCCGCGAAGGAAGGGTCAACAGGCTCCAAATTTCGCTTCCCGACGAAATGAGCAAAACGATAAACAACCACATCCTACGTTTGAAGCAACCCAAGGCCCTCAGAGCCAAAGCCGCGGAGTACTACGTGAACCTCAGAGACAGTAAGCTCCACACCGCCGCCGAGACAGAAGCTGACACAGATGCACACATTGCCGCAGTGTTCTTGCAGAATTATGGCTCCATGTACCAGGTGCTGCACGAGCTCAAGAAGCGTGTTGGAGAGGACAAGTTCAACCCAAAGAGAGTTCTGGATGTCGGATACGGTCCAGCCACCGGTATAGTTGCACTGAACGAGATAATGGGCGATACGTTCAATCCGGAAGTGAAGGATGCCGTTGTTGTTGGACCATACGATATGCTGCGCCGCGCAAAGATCATCCTGAGTAGACAGCTGGCAGAGTACAACGGACTTGGCATGAACATCGAACAGTTTGAACCAGTGGACGAGGAAACGGAGGACTTGGACTTTGTGGGCGAAGTGATGACCAAAAAGATAAAGGTCAAGACGAAGCTGCTGCAGGATATACGGTCTAACGAAGACAGAAAGTACGACTTGATCATGGTGACGCACCAGTTACTCGAGAGAGAGAAGTTCTTCCCTGGCCAAGTGGACGAGCGTATCCACGAGTTTTTGAAAAGACTTGCACCAGGCGGTCATCTGGTGGTAGTGGAGCGCGGTGATCCGCTCGGATTCGAAATCATCGCTCGTGCAAGACAGGTTGCCATAAGACCGGAGGATCTCACATCAAACAAGAAGATCCCTGCTCCTTACAAGAAGGGTGCCATTGACGACTACCACCTCAAGGTGATTGCTCCTTGCAACCACCACGCTGTGTGCCCTCTGCAGGTGGGCAAGCCCGAGTATTACTCGTACGGCAAGCTTGGAAAGAAGTTGAACTTTTGCCACTTCAAAACCGAGGTGGTGAGACCAAAGTTCACCACCGAATTGAAGAAGGGTCTGCAGCTGGCCACCCCATGGGCCACGCCACTCGACGGTATTGGAATCAAGGGTGAAGCCACCGCGGGTAAGGGTCGTCCAAACGGTAAGACTTTTGAGAATGCAAACTACAGCTACCTCATCCTGGAGAGGTCACACACCGACGAGGCGACCATCCAGAGAATAGAGGCGCAGATCGAAGCGGCCGATGGCGAGAACCACCCACACGGATACACCGGTGAGACTGCTGAGGAATGGCCCAGAGTCCTACGTGCTCCCATGGGCAAGAGAGGACTTGTTATCGCAGAGATGTGTGGTGCTTCAGGGAACATAGAGTCTTGGTATATTTCGAAATCCGTTGGAAAACAGGATTACCACGACGCACGCAAACTCAAGGGAGGAGACCTGTATCCGCTGGGAGCCAAGTCGAAGCTGATCTCGAACAAGAACGGAAGCAACTACATCACGAAACTACAGGAGAAGGAGAAGCAGCTGAAGAAGGCAGAGAAGAAAGCGAAGAAGGAGGTGAACCACGAGAGAAAGGTGTTGCACTACGACGCCCAGTACGTGGAAGACGAGGAGATCAAGGCCGAGACCATGGCCAAGATCCTCGACCAGGAGTTCATGAGCAACCCAACCACGAAGAAGAGAGACCCCAAAGTGTACAGATACTAAATATACCCCGAGGCAAACTTGTATATAGCTATATTTATTACTTCCATCAAGTTGTATTTCTTTCAGTATGGAACTCTTGGGTTATGATGCCCGGGGCCGTGATAGAGGGACGGGCTCATCCAGGGAAGAAGGGGTTGAGCTGTCCGTAACCTCCTTCATCCCCAATCAAACTCGATAAAAGAGATGTCGCTGTTTTTCAAGGCTCCTCTGGACATAGAGGTCAGGCTGGATGGTGACGACACCAGGGAACACGTCGAAGTGAAGAATGCGAAAGGCCGAAAGGAGAAGATACCACTGTACAAAGACGGTGAGACTGTGAGGGGTCAGGTGACGGTCAGGATAAAGGATAACAAAAGAGTGGAGCACATGGGAATCAAGGTGCAATTGCTCGGCACAATTGAGATAAATAACGATGGCGTACAGAGCGACGAGTTTCTGTCGCTTGCACATGAGCTCGCATCCCCTGGAGAGCTAAAACACCCAGAGACATTCCAGTTTGAGTTTCGCAATGTTGAAAAGCAGTACGAGAGTTACAGAGGAACGAATGTGAGATTGCGATACTACGTCAAGGTGTCCGTTTCGCGGAAGTCTGCGGATATCATCCGGGAGAAAGAACTGTGGGTTTACCAGCACCAGGGAAGCTCGGACGAGGTGGCGCCACCACATCCATCCAACGTCAAGATGGACGTTGGAATAGAGGACTGTTTGCATATAGAATTCGAGTACTCGAGAAACAGGTACTCTCTCAAGGATGTGATTGTTGGGCGCATCTATTTCTTGCTGGTACGTCTGAAGATCAAACACATGGAGTTATCGCTGATCAGACGTGAAACCTGCGGAGCGCCTCCACACCAGTTGTCAGACAGCGAAGTCTTGATAAGGTTTGAGATCATGGACGGTGCACCTGTTAGGGGAGAGACCATCCCTATCCGCCTATTCCTCGGTGGGTTCGACCTGACACCAACGTACAAGGATGTCAACAAGAAGTTCTCGACGAGGACGTTCCTCAGTCTTGTGTTGATAGACGAGGATGCTAGGAGATACTTCAAACAAAGTGAGATCATCCTGTACAGAGAGTGAATGAAATGCAATAAAGAAAAAGTACTTTGCACACGAAAAACACCACACGTAGGAAGTTGTCGTAGTCCGTATTCTTCTCCCACCAAACTCCGTGAGTTTGAGACTTGACACCTGGATGATCTCTGTTCACCCTTCCCGTCTAGAAGGTATGACACGAGAAAAAACATGTGAAGCAACTGGAGCGGGAATATCTGTTTATTCCTGTCAAAAATACGTCTTTATCGGATCGTATACACCCGAATGCGTTCATGCATGTCCTGGCCATGGCCCTACAACAGTTCTTGGACTGAGAGACCCTCAGGCAAAGACTAATTGACATTCTTTACATGGTGCCATCACGACTGCGGACAGAGTAACGATAAATATTGAGCAAATAAGGCTTCCAAGAAGTCGCCACATAGGTATTCATCTCACATGGATAGTGGTTACAATCACCTTGTGTCTACGACGGTATGAAATAATCCTCCGATCGTGAAAACAATCGATCAATACGTATATGATCTAATAAATGCCTCGTTGGAGGCAGACTACCACGATTTCAAGCAAAACATTTTTTTGCCACGTGATTTTTGGTCTTGACCTTACAGATACGCTGTGGTGTGCAAAAAACGGACAGGTTTTCGAACAGCCTTCATGGCCAAGTTGGTAAGGCACCTCACTAGTAATGAGGAGATCGTCAGTTCGAATCTGGCTGAAGGCATCTGTTTTATTTTTTTTCTCAATCTCCACTATTTTCCTATTTTTTTTGCAACCTGTTGATATACAAGTGAATTAACCAAGATATACATATATTGGAGTATCACCAGACTGGAGACAAATCCTGTATCCAATCACTGGAGACCGGTCTATATACTCTAATCGAACCCTCTGTGACTTTGTCTATATCGATCTCTTCCTTAACAACAAACTTGTTATCGTTAACGTTCTGGTGGACAAGGTGCAAGTTCGATTCCTCAACTGAGGTGACAATCGCCGTATGATTTGGAGATCCGAAAAAGAGGGCTTTGTTGGGGTATCTCACACAACAGCTTTCAAACTGTAGTATGTCTCCCCTCTTCACGAAATCGGATACCGGCGGTTTAACCTTACCGTCTTTAGTGACTGTGAGGATCAAGGCTCCGTGAATGAGACCTTCACTGACAAACGCATGTTTTCCGCAACCTTTCTCCAAAGCATCGCGGGCAAGCGTCCAACACTCACCGTCGCCCACCGTTTTACCCTCTTTGATCTCACACCAGTTCGCAACGTGATCGCCGAACTGGGTGGCTCCCTCCAGCAGTTGTTTCGTGGACGCAACGGGTGGAGCCTCGAACTTCTGTTCTGTCTCCAGTGTGGCCAGTGGATCACCCGTCTTTGACCACGTCAGTTTGATCTTAGCAGTGGCGAGATCGGAAAGCCTCACTACCATGATGCGGAAGTTTTCACGAGAATTGTAACCGAATGCAGTAGCGTAGTTTTTACCCCGTAGAGAACGTGGCAAGTTCTTTCCAAACTCGTCATCGTTGAGGAACCAAGCACGATCAAGCTCTAGATCGAGCACTGGAGCTTTCCAGTCTGGCTTGAGAGCCTGCCTGTGTGGAGGTACCGCAGGTTTAGCCTTATTGAGAGAGGTTGTCGAAGAACCCGCGCTTCTTGGCTTGGGTGCCGGTGGAGGAACTTTGGGTTTATCGACTGGTTTCTCTGGGATGGCAGGTTTGGGCTTGACGACGGGCTTGAGGGGCTTTTCAGGAGACGTCACAGGAAACATCTTAGGCTTTTCAACAACCCTTGGTCTCTGCGGCAGCTTTGGTCTGTCTTCCTCGTCATCTTCGGAGGAGTGAACGGAGTGTGGACGCGAAACAGGCTTTGGGCGGATGATGGGGGGAGTCTTTCTGACCGGAGAACCCTCTGCTTTGCTCTCCGGTCTCACTGGGAGCCTTAGCCTCTGTGGCAGCTGTGGCTTTTCCTCTTCAGATTCAACCGAGTGTCTCTGGGGCAAACCTGGTCTCTGTTCCTCCAGCTCCTCCTCGCTCGATTTGTCGGCAAGACGCGATTTGAGCGAGAGCTGTGGCAAACGCACGGCACTGCCCATGGCCAGCAGAGAGTTCTTACGTCTCGTAAATGACTCCTCCAGCGAGCTCGTGGATCCGGAACGCTCGATGACGCGGGAGGCACGTCTCAAAAGACTGGGTTTCTCGGACTCATCGTCATCCGTGGAAGCCAGGGATACGTTGCCGGTGCTAGGTCTCTTTGGAGGAGGCCCAAACTTCTTTGCAGATTCTTGGAGGTCGGCATACGACTCGTTGAGGGAGCCGAGATCCGGCTCCGAATCGTGCAGCTTCTTTGGAGGAGGAACCGGTTTTTTCTTGGGCAACGGTGGTTTCTGTTCCTCTTCAGATTCATCGTCCGATGGCTCTTCCTCGGACTGTGGCTTGCTGCTGACGACTCTCTTCGGTGGTGGTGGGAAGGGAACCGCTTTCTTCGAGAAGACAGGTTTGGCGATCTCATCTTCAGACTCTGCGACAGTTTTCTTTGGAGGTGGAACCGGCTTTCTAGGCTTCAGAGGACTGACGTCTTCATCACTTTCGGAGGATGGCTCATCCCTCACGATTCTGCGTGGAGGTGGAGGTAAAGCGGTCTTGGGACTCGTGTCGTCTCTCCTTGGAGGCTCCGGAATAGCCTTCTTCGGGGAAACTTCCTCCTCTTCTTCGGCTTTCTTGACCGGGGAAGATGCTGGAACGATTCGCTTGGGCGGAGGAGGAAAAGAACTGACCGGCTTGAACGTGAGAGGGGGCAGCGGTCTCTTATCCGTCTCTACCGATTCCGGAGTGGTTGTGGGAGAGATATCCGCCGACACGGCCGGTTTCAACGCAACCGGTTTGGGTTTTGGCGGAGGAGGAGCTTTCTTGCCAACAGCCGACATCCTTTATCCTTATGTGAAGCGAGAGAGAAGGGAAAGGGGAACAAGGCTAAAGTGGGAAAGGCGAAGGAAGAAGCGAAGGATCGACGTGGAGCTCATCGCGTCCCGCGGCACCCCCTTGAGGAGGTTCACGGGAATCCCACGAATTAAATCGATAAAACTGATAGAATTGTTACAATATAAAGCATTTACTGGCGCGAAGCAAGGAAGGCCTCGTAGAACTTGTCGAACTTGTACTTCTTGATGAGGTAGTTCTCTCTGACCCACGTTGGAAGCGTGTATGCCGCCCACATCAGAAGCCTGGAGGACTTGCCTCTGTAGATGTGCAGATCTGCCACCGTGCTTCTCTTGATATCGGCCACCACTTCGCGAGCATACTGGTCTGGAACGGTGGGGGTGATGTCGTTGACGATGCTCTTCTTGAGTCTGATAGCCTCCCTGCCCTCTGGGGTGTTGAAGATCGACGTCTCGGCCAGCGGCGTGTTGTCTGCGATACCCGTATCGATACCACCGGTGATGAAGTTCAAAACACGCACTCCCAGAGGCGCCATCTCGAGGTGGAGCGTGGCGGCGTACTGGGAGAGCGCGGCTTTGGAGGTGCAGTACATGGAGCCAACGGGGAACGGGAAGATACCGGTGACCGAGGAGGTGAACGCGATAACACCCTTGGTCTCTATGATCATCTTGGCAAACTCACGGCACATTCTGATGGAGCCAAAAAGGTTGATTCCCACCACACGCTCGAACTGCTCGTCGGTCACGTCCATGGCCGACACGGCACTGGCAATGCCGGCGTTGTTGTAGAGCAGATCCAGTCTGCCCTCCTCTGCGGCGATCTTCTCGCGCAGAGCCACGATGGACTCGGTCTTGAGCACGTCGCAGTAGGAGGGGATCACTTTACCGGCAAACTCCTGCTCGGAGGCAAGGGACTCCAGGTTGGACAGAACAACGTCTGTGGCGTAGACTTTGTAGCCGTTACGCACCAGCTCCTTGGTAAGAGCCAGTCCTATGCCACCGTTAGCACCTGTGATAGCCGCAACAAACATTTATTTGATCGAGTTGAATAGAAAGAAAGGGGGAAAGATGGGGATAGACGCGTGCAAAAAGAACCCGAAGGAGGATCCGCCGCTATATAAACCAACTTGCACAGAAAAAAAGACGATACAGACAGATCGGACGTATTATTGCACTTCGGTCCGACCTTTGTTGGCGGTTGTATTAAACTCTAAACACACGGCGGTTAAGCGCGTCCGCAAACGGCATTCTGAGTGTCACCGCATCAAACTAACGGACTGGGAAGACTCGGCACATTCCGATTGAACAAATAAAAAAAAAACGGAAAAGAAAAAGAGATAAACAGCTCCGAGCAGCCAGTCCGGTCCACTTGGGCCGAGGCGTTTCGGGACTGCTTGCCCGTCTAGCCCGATCTTATCTGTATGGCGCAAATTCTGTTGGGTCAGACTAAAAATCACGCATGTATTTTCTGCAGACGCTTCTCTGCGTCTCCCGTTTCCTTTAACTCTGGTTCCTCGGCTTCTTCTGGTTCCTCCTTGGATATGTTCAGTCCCTGTAGTCTCTCCAACAGCTTTGCGTCGGACTCCGTCTCCGCAACCATCTTCTGGTACTCCTCCTCCACATCTGCGTCGTCTGTCTCCAATGCAAGCGAGGCAGACGCGTCGTTCAGCTCTGCTAGTTCTCCATGCAGCTCCTCTATGTCGTCTGCGCTGAACTTGTCGTTGAGATCCTTGAGTGCCGACACCCCGCTCTTCAGACTGCTCACAAACTCCAGGTTAACATGGGCGGTCTGGATGTTCTGCAGAGTTTCGGTGGCATTCACCAGCAGGCCGTTGCTGTGCTCAAGGGACTTCTCAAACGTCTTCTTTAACTGTAGTGACGATCTGGCAGATATCGGGTTTCCCAGTTTGCTGTACTCCAGTGCACTCTTCTTCAACTGTAAGACCTTCGCCGATGTCCTCTCTATCTGAGACTCCAACTTCCATATAGTATACCGTAGTTCTGCCTGAGCTATATCTGCGTCCCCGATCTCCCCAGCCGGATGCTTCACCACCGTTTCGCTAACGGAAACGTCTCCCTTATCCCGCGACAAGAACAGAAGCACACACTCAAGATCAGCCTTGGAAACAGGCGGGTCCAGCTCTGCGTTCAGCGTTGCCTCGACCTGATCGCGGTGAACGCACGCGGTGTCGTCCCCCACGAGCTTCAGAACACGCCGCGACAGCGACTCCAACGCACTAACGCTCACCAGCTGTTTTCCAACACTTGCGCCCACTATCCACTGCAGCACGCCGCCGAGGCTCCACGAGCGCACGTATATGCTCTGTTTGCGCGACCTGTAGGTGCCCAGATCCATCAGCACTCCCTCCGACACTAGCTCCTTCAGCACCAGCCCGAGACACGCAGGCTCTCCGTAGACATCCAGACGGAGCCGCCTCTTCAGCGAGGCCACGTCTATCACGCAGTGATTGTCGAATATGGGGATCTGCGGTGTAGTCAACAGCGACTTCCACGCCTGCATGTTTGCCTCATACCCCTCTGGGTTTGTCTCTTTGAGGTGCGAGAAGTCTGAATACAGCGACCGCAGCCGCGTCTGTGTGAAGTGTCTGTTCGCCAGCACAAAACTCATTCCACGAATGCGAGATCGGCCTAGGGGAAGAAGACGCTCAGGGTGGCAACAAACAAGGCAGAAAATCTAGCCGCAGGTGGTGCACTACTGGGGAGGCTTTTCTCTTCCAGCGCGTGGCAAACGCTTCTTTGTGGCGGATAGCACAGAACAATGTCGGATATAGCAGCCCAACTGGCCAGATATACAGGGGAGGCCATAGCGTCGCAGTTCCAGATTCCGTTCGAGGAGAAACTGGTTGGGGATGCGATCCACAAGTTCAGAACCGAGAGAGACCTCTCTCTCACACAGCAGGGTGAACCCGCCCCGTTTGTCGTCCAGCACATCGTCAATCCAGTTCTGCCGCTGCTGGAGCTCGACATAGACACAGAGATCAAGCAGCTGGTCACCCACATCCTCGATGCGACTTTCACGTATCTCTCTCTGGACCAGGTACTGGCCATCACGTCGCTGGAATGGCTGGTGTCAGGACTGCAGTCGCATGTGTTGGATTTCCAACTGCTGTGTGTCAGACTCGTTACCCGTGCATCGCCCGCCGATATCATCGCAAACACGCCGATCGTCAAGGTGTTGATGTCTCAGCTGGCGAACAGAGACACCCCGCTGGAGCTGGTGAACGCCATCGAAGCCGCCATACAGGATCTTCTCCCAAGAGGAGAGCTCATACAGCGCAGGTTCAAGAGCGATGAGGTTGTCAGCGTGCTTTTGCAGATGCCAGCCGACGATGTCACCCGTGGCCGTCTCTGCGATGCGCTGGTGACTCTGGTGCCGTACCTCAACCATGGAGACCTGCCCGATACTCTGTTTGTGCATTCTGTCCGCGCGCTGGAAGAGAAGGACGACCCGCTGGCAATGGTGCTCATCATAAACTTCTACACGAAACTCCTGGACACGGGCAAGCCGTGGGTTGTGGAGACTCTGTGGTCCGAGCTCGAAGCTGTGGTGCGTTCGTACCTCAGCGGTTACATTCATGAAAACCCAATGTTTCTTGAGAACGACGCGAGTGCCCTCATCGGTAGCGCCTCCCACCTTGCACAGTTCCCACAGCTTGACTCCAAGTACAACATTCTCAAAACAGCAGCCGAGGATCTTTCCAGATACACCGTTTTACTGGCACAGGTTGATCCACGCGCTATTCTCGCGTCGCAGCCTGATTTCATCTCTTCGTTCCCGTTGAAAGCACTCACTGTCCCAGTCTACGCTAGCATCGTGTCTTCGGAGACAGTGTTTGCACAGTGTCAGGTCACGGGACGCGAGATCCTCAAGCTCCCGGCACCGCTGAACTACGAATGCATCCGTGCTGTGGCAGAGTACCCACACGGCCGCACGGCTATTCTCACAAAGTGGTCTTCCGTCATGTCATTCTTGCTGAACGAAACAGCCATCTCAGAGACGAGCATCTGGCACTTGAAGATAGATATCCTACAACAGCTGTTACTGTACCCTTCAGAGCAGGAAAAGGGTATCTGGAATCGCAGGATGGTTAGGCTCTACTCTCAGATGAAGGGGGCCACGGATGTCCATGCTACAGTTGCAGATGCTACCGCATAAGGTTTTTGAATCCGTATATATAAATTTCCTCTAATCATCACTGGGTGTTCTCCTGTCGTCCAAACTCTCGAGTTCAAAGTCGGTCACCGCTTCGTAGTCCTGTTGTTTGAGCATACTAGAGCTGTAACCTTCCAGCTTGAGATACAGCTCAACGAGAAGCAGGAACCACAGGTATATAACAAAAGAGGCACTTGTCAACACCAAGATGTACGACGAGTGGTCGGCTCCGAGGTCCATGACTAGCTGCAGCTGTTCCTCGTTGGCTCCCATGAACAGAATACCAGACTCGATAAGCGCAAAGGAGGGCAGGTACTGGAACGATATGATCTTCGACTTGTCTGACCTCTCGTCCCTCAACAGGAAAGATATCTCGGCGATACGAGCAAATCCACCTAGCATCAGCGCATATCCGAACATCGCATGAACTTTGGTACTGATCTCCATGTGCTGTGCGTGTTGAGACATGGCGTATCCTGTGAATATGAGCAGTAATGACGGTATGAAAGATCTTGCACCGTTACGGGTGAACCAGATACCCAAGAGCCCACCTGCCCACCATATGATACCCATCGAAGTGTGCTGGTAGTCTCCGTGTGACCAACCTTCACGGCCCCAGCGGTGTTCTGTGAAAGTGTTGACTATACCCCAGGCACACATGACCACACTATCGTAGTACTCTTGACTTCTCTTCTGATTGTCTCCATTGCGCAACCAGGGAACGACAAGCACGATTATGTACACCAAACCGTACATGATGAAAGCAGATCCCATGATGCCGTGTGCTATGCACTGGCCAGTGTGTGCCTCTCTGCAGAATCCAAACAGGGCCACAGGGGCAAGACAGGTCTTGACCCAACCTGTCATCGTGACCATGAGCGAGCAGGCTTTGTACGCCCTGGTGAGGGTTCTCTGTCCAGCCAGAGCTACCCAACGATCGGTAGATGCCTCAGACAGAAATGCCGACGATCCGTTAGCAAGTCCGCCAAGCAGGATTGTGAGACAGTAGAAGAATGCTAGAAACCAGCCTGTTCCGTCCGAAGTTCTGTTCTCTACACCGTTCATATCGGGAAAGCTGAGGAACATGGCTTCGAATACGGCATATACCGCAGATATGACCTGTAGGAAGACAGAAGACGAGAACCTGTTAGCCCAACTGAAAGCACACGATACAGAAGGCAAGATCAAAAGCAGGAGCATCGTTGATAACCAGTGAAATGTCTTGGATCCAGCATGGTGGTCTCGGGAAGAGGACTTATCATCGTCATCGTCATCATCTCTCGATATCAACTCCTCTGCCGAGCAGCACGCGATCAGTGCCAGCAAGAGCAATACACGCGCCCACCTTGAAAACGAGTGCATGTTGGATTTGAGTACCGGGAGTTGATCGGGGCTAAAACGGACAAATCAGGCGCTTCGAAGAAAGGCCTCCGGGTAGTGTATTGAGGAAAAAACGTAGCCGCACAAGATAAGCACAGTTGGAAAGAGTTTATCTTCTTTTGCTTTATATAAAACTATGTCCTCTGATCGTCTTTCTTGCTAGTTCCGATCTGAAACATTGCATCTTCGTCTTCGTCTTCGAGTTCAAATCCATGCATGTTATCGAAAAGCTTCTGCCTTTCTTGCTCCTCTCTCCTGAGATAGGAGTCGTCGTTGTTCTTCTTGGTGGGGACTCCTCTTGCCTTCGACAGATCTGTACTCTTACGAGTAGTGGCGAATGGGTTTTCCCTCAACGCATCGCCACGGCTAGCCAACGAACTGTCGTCTGTGAGTTCCTCTTCCGTGTCAAGATCATCATCTGGGTGTATGACGTCAAATTCGTACTCATCAGTACGGCCCCTTCTGCGTTTCCGCCTCAGCTGCTCAGACTTGTAAAGGGCCAAAAAGATAACAAATCCAACGATGAGCAGGAAGAAGAAGTATTCAGAATAGTGACCCGAAGTGGAATGCTTGTATGATCCGTCTCCGCCTTCCGTATCATCATGATCAGCATCATCGTCGTTTGCCTTGTTCTCTCCATCAGTAAGCTCGCCCGTGGATCCGGTAGATGTGGCTTCGCTGGTAGAGACAGCTGTGCTCGATACAGACAAAGTTGTTGCAGAGGCCTCAGCGGTGGATGCAGTGACAAGCTTATCCTCCTCCTTTTTGTTAAACGTGTAATCCTCATCAAGAGAATACCTCTTTGCCTTCTTGGAGTCTTTGGACTCACCAAAAAGCTTCAATTGCCAGTCCTTGAAATCTAGAGAACAGTCGTCTGCGGTACACTCGACCTCAAGAGTCCAGTCTCCGACACCCTTTTCACCCCAGTGGGCAACACTTGAAAATGACCAGTCGGCCCATCCATCGGTGGAGTGATCGAATCTTCTGATGACCGCAAGTTCAGACGTTATCCCAGTAGGAGAAGTCAGTGTTATCTTGACGTTGCCTCTGGAGGAGGCACCAATGTTGACCGTGACTATGACATGCTCGATGTGATCCAAGTTCGACTCTTTCAACCAATCCTTCTCAACGGTCAAGGTGTCTTTGACGACCTGTTTGGCATTCTCAACCCTCAGTTCAGGTCTCTGAACAGGAGACCAGAACCAAGACTGGGGCTTCAAATTCTTGTAGTCTTTAGCGAGCTGCACCATGTTGTATATGTCAAGCTTGCCGTATCCGTACTTGTGAGAGTATCTCTTTCCCAAAGGACCGTCGTTCCAGCTACCGTCGTCTTCGTTAACTTCGACAGAGCTGAGCAGAGTCAGATACTGCACATCTCTCCATGTGAGATCAGGATTACTCTGCAACAACAAAGAGTAAAGACCAGCTGCAAGTGGCGCAGCTGCAGAAGTGCCTCCATGGGTATCAGAGCACTTGTCGTTGATATCACTCGTGTGTATATGTTCACCGGATCCCGAGGAATACGTGACAGTCATGACAGCAGAACAGGCCTCTGCATACGGCGGATGGAGACCTTTGTGGTCGATTGCACTGACTGTGATGGAGTATATGCTGTTGGTGTATCCATCAGAGTTACAGTTATCATCATGCATACCACCGTTTCCACTGGCAAAGATGTACAGAGCACCTTTGCCACCTCTTCCATCCAGAACACCCTTGAGCATTGCCTCTTTCACAATTGGGTTCGGTTCCATCAAAGACTTACCATCGTCCGGTGGACCCCACGAGCATGAGTATATATCGTTGACGTCTGGAGCATACATCATAGCTGCAGCCTCATCCTCATCTGTGATTTGTCCCGACAGGATTCTCAGACCTGCCACCTGCGATTCGTAGGCAACACCTATTCCACAGTAATCGTTGCCCTTCTCTGCAGCGATTTCTGCAGCACATCTCGTTCCGTGGTAGTCATCGCTCAGCCTGGGTTTGGGGTAATTTGTGTTATCGTTGAAATCCCAGGATCCCTTGAGGTTGAAATTCTTTGACAAGTCTTTGCTTTCAAAATCCAAACCGTCATCGACGATAGCAGTGACCACTCCTTTGCCAGTGATGCCCTCGTACCATAATCCGGTAACATTCACATCATGGCCTGGAAATTGCGTATTCACCAAATGCCACTGCTTCTCAAACAGAGGGTCGTTGATATCTAACTTCTCCTTGACCTCAAGCATGGGCTCCATCGAACTATCTATCTTGACAGGAGCTCTCCTCACGAGTTTCTTTGGCGGCAGAGGGTGAAACGAACTAACCGACTCTAAGATGGCCTCTTCGTCTCGCTTCTGGAGGGCTGACACAGGAACAGAAAAGACATGGTACTTGTCCAGACCTCTGGCCTGGTGTTCGTACCTCCAGTCCGAGTATCTTTCCTGTAAACTTTGTATATCGACCGTGTCTTTCAGTTTCACCGCGAAGTACTCTCTCGAATCAAAGTCCTTCGGTGGAACATATTGGCCGCAAGACACTCGCGCAAGCGATAGCCAGCAGACTATACCGTATAGTATCCTGAAATTCATCCGGTACGTGGGATATATTTGGCGGAGAGACAGAGAAAAACACACGGATAAACAAGACCAGAACACGGTGTCAAAGGCTCTTTCTTTGTCTTAGCAGGAGATCCTTTGTCGCCCCAAAAGGGGCAATCCGATGCATACACTACCCACGACAAATGGTTTACGTTGTATCGGTACGCCATTTCATTTCAGTACTTAAAGGTAGCAAGGGCACCCATTGGGTCATAAGGTGGAAGGACAATGGGCTCAGAGTCCTCTTTGATACTGAGAATATCCTGTGGGAGATCGCTCTTCTCAACAACAACCTGGTAGACGTATTCCTCCAGGTACTTTTGGGTCATGACAAAGTATCCGTCAAAACCAACATCTTTGCCCCAGGAGTTCTCGACTCTCCACCTGACTGGTTCTCCGTTTTCATCTAGGTGAACGGCGGTGATGACCATGGCGTGGGTCATTAGAGACTGGTGGTATCTGACTCTGGAGGCCTTGCTCTGCTCAGTCTTGAAACCAATCAACTCGTAGCTCCAGAGATCGACATCCATTATACCCCTCTTCTTATCCATGTAGATAGGGGTGTGAGAACCGAAGAATACGGGCTTGTTCTTCCTGATTCTGTCAACGGTGGCAGCTGTGAACTTCTTGATGTCAACGTTGAGGTAGGACACGGTGGGAGCGCCAACGACGTTTCCCAGACGATCGATCTTGACGAGCTTGTCATACTTGTTTCTTGGGTCGTTCAGCAGAGAGACGTAGTTGGAAGAGTCAAACTCAACACTCTCTTTGAGAAACTTGGCAGGAGTACTTTTGAGAGAGTGGTACTTGCCATCCTTATCCTCGTACTCCCACACAAACTCATCGTTGGGGCCAGGCGGGGTTCCGAGGAACATGCACATATACGTGTGGATCTCCTTCTGCATCTCCAGCTTTTTGGACTCAACAGGATTGCCAGAGGCAAGGTCATCTCTCAGGATCTCGGCAAACTCTCTGAGTTTGGTGAGGAGGAGGCCATTGAGCTTTCTCGAGAGGGTGGTGTTGAAAGTGTCTGGGAACACGGTGTTTGGAACCAGCCCGTACTTGTCAACCACGTTGATGAACATGTCAAACTGGCCACCGTCGCAGGTTGGATCAGAGAGCAGGTACTGCACCAGACGGGAGTCGATATCCTCCTTGTAGGTGTCGATGATCTGGTCGAGGAAGAAGTTGCACTTTTCGAGCTTATCGTAGAAGAAGAGGAAAGATGGAGATAGCTGGAAAGACTTGAGGTTGTACTTCTTCATCATTGGAACTCTCAAGCAGTTTGTGGCTGCGAACAACCAGCAACGGCCAGAGCTCTTCTGGCTGGTGATGGGAGAACCCTCCTGTTCAATTTTATCGGAGAACACGTTGGCCATGCTTCTGACGTAGCTGTCTCTGTTGATGAGCACTTCCTCCATGTCGGCCTGTCTCAAAACAGTTCCGGCCAACAGCTTGGCCCTGTCATTCTTGAAATCTGACGTCCACTGGGACAATTCGGTTGTTTGTAAAGACATGTTTGGTGTTGCGGAAGAAGAGTGGCGGGAGGGGACAGCTAAACGCCATCTCGCTGGCAATTTATAGCTGCGGAGCCGTGCGAACGGCTCTCTGTATGCGCCATACAGGCGGCACTCTCTGAGCATTTTCTGCGGTTCTCCAGATTCCCGCCGCGTCTATCTCTATGTCTATACAATATATACACGTGTCCAGCGACAGATCTCCACACAGATGCTGCGATAGTAGCCGAGATACCAGGGTCTCTTATCCCAAGGGGATTCTTTGCCGGAAACAGCGTATTTTCTCGGAATTGGTGGTTTTCCATTTCCGGTTTGCACACGTCCTATTTTTCAGATTTTTTTTCTGTGATTACTAAACAGAGCGCTGTGATTCACTCTTTCTTTCCCGTTGGTAAACATGAGTGCCATACTATCAGCGGATGATCTCAACGACTTCATCTCTCCCGGGGTGGCATGCATCAAGCCCGTGGAGTCTGTGGCCAAGACAGAGGTTGGATACGAGATACAGATAGGAACCGATGGTCAGCCGGTTGAGGTATCGATAGATAACGGGCAGGTTCACGAACTGCAAAAGGCTCAGATATCACTTGCGGACTGCCTTGCGTGTTCGGGGTGCATAACCAGTGCGGAAGAGGTGCTCGTGGCACAACACAGCCATAAGGAGCTGGTGAACGCTCTACAGAGCAAGACAGATAAGGTGTTTGTGGTTAGTTTCAGCCACCAGTCGCGAAGCTCGATAGCGAGTGCGTTTGGGATGAGTATACCCCAGGCAGATGCGTTTCTGATAGACCTATTCACCCAGAGACTCGGGTTCAGGTTCGCAGTGGGCATGGGTCTCGGACGCAAGGTATCGCTTGACCACATGGCGTCTGAGGTTGTTGCTAAGAAGCTCGGCGCCCAGCTCGAGGGTCCTACGCTGAGTTCTGTGTGTCCTGGATGGGTTCTGTACGCGGAAAAGACACACCCGCATGTCATACCACGGATAAACACCACCAAGTCCCCACAGCAGATAACCGGACGGATATTGAAAGTGCTGGTTGCCGAACAGCTACAGATACCTCTGGACAACGTGTACCACTTGTCCATCATGCCCTGTTTTGACAAGAAGCTCGAGAGTGCGCGCTCGGAGAACATGATGGGAGAAGCGGCGGATGTGGACTGTGTCATCACGGCCAGGGAGCTCATTCAGCTCATGGAGGAGGAAGGACTCAACTACGTGGACATAATAGAGAACTGCAAGTCCGAACAGGTGGCTGTGGAGCCACTGTATGCGAGATATGCACCTTCCCAGTGGCCTCTGGCGGTTGAATCGTGGCTGAACGACGAGGGCTCAACCAGCGGAGGATACGCACTGCATTACCTGAGGTGTCTACAGGGCGAGTACGAGAAGCAGGGATACGCTGGACTGCGCATCGATACCGTTGAGGGAAGAAACACAGACATATACGAGCTGCGGCTTTTGGACTCGCAGGGCCAGGTACTGGGCACCAGCGGGGTCATCAACGGGTTCAGAAACATCCAGAACCTGGTGCGCAAGCTCAAGCCGAACGGAGTGAAAAGAGTCATCAACACGAGCAGACGCAGGGGCGGTAACTCCACGGAGGCGGCCAACGTTGACGTATCCAAGTGCGACTTTATAGAGGTCATGGCGTGTCCTGGAGGGTGTATCAACGGAGGAGGTCAGATCTCAGAGCCCACCGGAGTCACAGCCAAGGAGTGGACGAGACAGGTTGCTGCCAAGTACACAACCATACCCGTGAGAGAGGAGACTGCTGGTCTAGACAGGTGGATCGATGAGTTCTGCAGCCACTTCAAGCTGGACCGGTCCCAGCTTCTACAGATGCAGTTTCACGAGGTTGAGAAGCCTACGGACACCACTTCGATAGCGCTGGGCTCCAAGTGGTGATGTGTGCATCATATTTAACTATTTATACAACGAAAGCCATTTTTTCACTATCATGAACAGCATTTCCCCATTGGGACGATTTGATTTATAATTACTCGCTCTCGGTTTCCCCTCTGCTAGATAGGGTCCCCTTAGTAAGAGCCTCTTTGTCTCTTTTTCTCACGGAATTTGCTGGCAAAGGTTGCCGTTTGCCGCTGGATGAGCGCGAGCAGTAGCAATATCGCTGCCCCAAACGAGCTCAGTAAAATAAAATGATTTGTAACCCAATTTTTTTTTTCGGAAAAAGACGGTCGGTTTAATCGGGTTGTGTTGAGGACGACGGTCCAGAGCCCGTGCATCTCCGCGAGCGTTGAAGATTTCGTCTCTCCCCCAATCGCCAGTTTTCCTCTTAATCTTTCTTTCTTCTTCTTCTTCTCCTTCCAATTGGAGTTGATTTAATCCGTTGAACAAACAACAAATCAGTAATAAAAAGATGTCTGCTGCTCCGATTGAATTCAAGGAGAACACCGTTATTGTTGTATTTGGAGCTTCCGGAGATTTGGCCAAGAAGAAGACCTTCCCTGCTCTTTTCGGTCTCTTCCGCGAGGGTTACTTGTCTCCATCCACAAAGATAATAGGCTTTGCGCGTTCCAAACTCACAACCGAAGATCTCAGAGAGAGAATCAAGGGCTACTTCAAGAACCCAAAGGGTGATGCCAAGCTGGTCGATGAATTCTTGTCTCTTGTGTCCTACGTCGCTGGTCCATACGATACTCCAGAGGGATACCTCGAGCTCAAGTCCGAGATTGAAAAGCATGATGCCGCAAGAGGTGTGACTGAGTCCCACCGTTTGTTCTACCTGGCGCTGCCCCCATCTGTTTTCACCGTGGTTGCTTCCAAGCTCAAGGAGATCTGCCACCCTGGATCTAAGGGCATTGCCAGAATCATCGTCGAGAAGCCATTCGGCCACGACTTACAGAGTGCACAGGAATTGCAGTCCCAGCTAGCTCCTCTGTGGAGCGAGGATGAACTCTACAGAATCGACCACTATCTCGGAAAGGAGATGGTCAAGAACCTGAGTGTCTTGAGATTCTCCAACTCTTTTATGAATGCCGCCTGGGACAACAAGAGCGTCTCTTGTGTCCAGATCTCTTTCAAGGAGCCATTCGGAACAGAGGGAAGAGGAGGATACTTTGACTCCATCGGAATCATACGTGATGTCATGCAGAACCATCTTTTCCAGGTTCTTTCGATTGTTGCCATGGAAGACCCCAAGTCCACAGAGCCAGAGGCTGTCAGAGACGAAAAGGTCAAGGTGCTGAAGGCCATCAAAGATTTCGACTTCAACAACATCCTTATCGGACAGTATGCCAAGTCCGAAGATGGAACCAAGCCCGGATACCTCGATGATGAAACGGTTAAACCAGACTCCAAGTGTGTTACATTTGCAGCCATGACTTTGGAAGTTGACAACGACAGGTGGAGAGGAGTTCCATTCATCCTTAGAGCAGGTAAGGCTCTTAACGAGGGTAAGGTTGAGATCCGTATCCAATTCAAGCCAAATGGACAGGAAACCTTTGACAAGGTCATCAGAGATGAATTGGTCATCCGTATCCAACCAAACGAGGCCATGTATCTCAAGATGAACACAAAGATTCCAGGTGCTTCCAACGATCTTGCGGTTACCGAGTTGGATCTCACCTACAAGAACAGATACTCTGATTTCTACATTCCAGAAGCTTATGAATCGCTCATCAGAGACTGTATGCTTGGAGACCACTCGAACTTTGTCAGAGATGATGAGCTCGATTACAGTTGGGGTCTTTTCACTCCATTGCTCAACTTCTTGGAAGGCCCCAGCGCACCAACTCCAGAACCATACTCGTACGGTTCGAGAGGTCCTAAGGGTTTGATTCCTTATCTTGAGAAGAACGGATACGTCCACCAGACAAAGGCATACCAGTGGCCAGTCACCAGACCTGATGTCTTGAAGGAAAGCAAGATGTAATCTTTATACTCATCCTCATATGAACAAACAAAAACCAAAAAATACCTTTTCGGAACTCTTGCCGAACCGAGAAGAGGTTACGTAAGAATTGGTTCTCACACGAACACGTTGATTTTCAATCCAAGCCAGCAAAGCCGGTTCACCTCAATCTCTGTGGAACTGTGGAACGAGGTGAACCATGTCGGATACACCGAGGGGTCCTAGGTCAAGCAAGCGAACATCAGCGTCTCCTAGCTCGCACTTCGCCCAACCTGCACAGCAAAAAACTCTTCTCCAAAGATGGAACGGGTTGAGTTTCAAGGTTAGGCTGTACATAGGCTTAAGCACCATGTGTGTTGCTTACGGAGCCGACAGATTGGCCAGTTACATCGAGGAGAGATCTGCTGTGGAACGCGAGGCACAGAAGAGAGTCGCTAACGAGTTGGCAAAACTCGAAAAGAAATGACTGTACATAATGAGGAGCAATACACTATTTTTTGAAACGTTTTCTGAAAATTCTAGCAAAAGTCGGGAAATACTTCACAGCAAACCCTGTCTGGACAATCTCTTTCTGAGACTGGAGATGAACTCGAGGAAACTGGCAGGATTAGCATCTATTCCACGAGTGTAGACGAACTCAGATGCCAATCTAGTCGCGAAAATGGCACGAAGGTACTCTTTTGGAACACGTTCGAGGATGTTGTCGATACCGATCTTGTCCAACAACAAGCTAGGTAGAGAGTCAACCAAGACTGCATTTCTGAACGGAACATCGTCATCCCAGAGCTCCTTCGAAGCTGCCAGTTCGTCTCCGAGTCTGTTGATGGCAAGCGACAACTCATCAGACAACTCGCTGTAAGTCTTGCCTGTGTTCTCTTTCAAAGTCCACAACATGAGGAATTCCTTGCGCGCATTGGACACGATGATCTTCTGAACCTGGGAAACGTAGTGCTTGTAGAATTCAGGCTTGCTACCATGTGAGTCAACACACATGTTTTCCAAGAATCCATCATCGTCGAAACTCAAAGACGCCAGCACTTCAAGGGACGACGACGTGACACCTCCCTTGTTAGTTGACGCATCTTTGAAGACAATGGAACCTGTATTCTCAAGAGTGGTTTTTGCAGACTGGGTGATGAACAGATTGGCTCCTTCGACGATTATCGGGATGGTGGATTTGCCATCCTTGATAAGGTTGTGGACCGTGGTGGTATCAATGGCACTTGGGCGTCCACCACATGGTACAAACAGCTGGATTGGAGCATGCTCATGAGCGTGCAGGTGGAAAGTGTTTCTGAAGACAACTCCATTGGGTATGACTTGGCCGTTGGGTAACTTAACATCAACGTCATCACAGAGCACAACGTAGCCTTTGTCGCTCAGCTTAGACCTGTCAAAGAACTGAATCGTACGACGCTCACGTGCAAGACGTAGAAGTTCCTGTTTGTCGATTCCCAGTGGATCAACAATAACACCCGACCCGTCAACTATAGCGACATAGTTTTCGGCGCGAGACAGCAGGATCTCATTGGACCCCAAATCACCATCTGGACCACCGGTTTGAAACTTGTTGACCTTGGAGAGATCGGTTATACCGAGTTTTTCATAAACACCTTCGACGTAAGCCCTAACCGAGAGAGAAGTCATACCGTACTCATCATGAGGAATACCTCCCAACTTGGGGTTCTTGCCGGTGAAGAAAGATTTCCACCAGGAAGCACCTCTTTTGCGAGCATGGAGGGTAGCCCAATCAACATATCCAGCAGTGTTCTCGTCCGGTCCCATAAAAAGAATCTCTGGTTTCCCATACAAGTCGACAATTGGCTCCTTGACACCTGGAATTGGCTTCATCAACAACAGATCAAGCAGAGAATCGATGTACTTGGTAAAACACTCCTTGGGTCTCTCCTGGGCGGAACCGGGGTTGAGCAGGATAACTCCTTTGGAACCACCTTCGGGAATATCCTTGTTCTTGCGCTGTTGCGTGTTTGCCAGATTGTAGTTTTCGTCAAACATGTTGCGCATGTTGATCTGGTACGCATCCACAGATCTCGACTTGACTATTCTGATTCCACCGCGAGCGATGTCCCTGAACCTGATATGGAAGGCTCTGAAATCAGAGCCAACCACGAAGAACATTCCAAATGGAGTAGAGGGGTACTCTGTCTCTGGGAGGAAAGACGCATCGAGTCTGAAGGAGACGGCAATCTTGGTCGGAGTGAAGAAGTTCGTCTTGAGGACAGACCTGTTGAACGAGTGCAGCGCTCTCAGAACCAAAACGTGATGCTCATTGGTGGACTTGCTCAGTACCTGTTCGAACTCCGCATCCGAACCAAAGGGCTCGATCTGGGAGATTCTCTGGTATGAGAGAGTCTTCTCAACAGAAGAGTGGATGTAATGCGAGTCTGCAAACTGACGGTAAAGCTTCTTGATTAGACCAATCTCATCCTCAAAAATACCGTTGATGTAGGACTGAGTGAAAGTCTCCGATCTCAGTCTTTCCTTGAGCTTGGCCAACAGTTCACCGTGCACCATTGACTTTTTGGGGTCGAGCAGGTTCTGCAGAGTGTTAAACTCTGGACCGAGTCTGTTGAGGAAATGCGTGACAAATATGACACCGCAGTGCGCGTAGATACACTCCTGCAGGGACATCTCGCCACTGACAAACTTAGCATGGAACATGTTGTTGGGGATGCAGTACAGCAGCGAAGCCTCCTTGGTGAGCTGGTACAGAGACAACTCGGGTGCGATCACAGAGTTTTCGGTAGAGATGTAGATCGAGATGATGGAGACACCATTGGCAAACTGCTCAACGTACTTGCGGGTGATGTTGAGGTTGTAGTAGGCACACAGAGCAGAGAGCGCGGAGCTGTAACGCGGAGAACTGTTGTGGCGGTATCCTATGATGATACGCTGCTCGCCTGTGCTGACAACTGCGAAGTGCTTGATGACCGGGCCGAGGTTGTCAACCACCTCGTTGATGACCTCCGAGTAAAGCTTTTTGGTGTGGCCTGACGCAATTGACAGAAAGGTAGGATCGCCAATCAACTGCAGGTCGGTCTCCGCCTCCGAGACTGGGTTGATGAAGCTTGTCTTGTAGACGAAATGGCACTTGACAGTGTACTTTGCAAGGGTTGCAGTGAACGCCTCAACGCGGTAGCCTTGGGACACGTACTTGTCGTCGATTTCAACCTCGTACCTGGAGACACCCGAGTCAATGGTCTCAAAGTACGCGGCGTGATCCGAGGCCTCTCTCTTGTGGTGCAAAAAGGGCTTGTCCTCAACACCACGCGCAAACGCATCTAGCTTGGCAGAGTACAGCGCGTGGATGTTGGAGACGATACCGTCTATGGACTCACGTGCAAAGTACACGTCGTCGATTCCAAAGGTGTCGTAGAAGGCGCGTGTCTCAGGTTCAACAAGGTGTTCTGGGATGAAACCACACTTGTCGAGCTGATCCATAACCTGCACCATCTGGTCCTGCTTCCCGGAAAATGGCACTGATTTGTAGCCCGTTCCCGAAAGGTCATCGTCGTTGATGGTCTGGAACGAAGACGCGCTGAAGTTGTTGTTGAGGGTGAGAGAGCCTATGTCTGGGGCGCTCATGGTTTGATGATTCAACAAGACAAGACTCAGGAGGAAGGCCAGAGTGCGCGATATATATATATATGATATACACGAGCACCGCTAAAACCTTGTTAAATCCCGCAAATAACGAAGAAAGTGTGACTCGTCCTAATAAGCAAACAAAACAGAATGCCGTGGTGTGGCATTGCTTTTGTGGGGTACGCGCTGGAGGAGTCAGAGCCAAGAGAGCGCCACTCCAACGGTCACTTTGCGGTATTTTTTTTCACCTTGTGGCTAAATCTTTTGTTTATTGTTTAACCGTTAGACATGGCATTAACAAAATGGCATTAGCAGACACCCCATGATGACCTTCCGTCCAAGCCGAGTGACCTCGAGTCCGGGTGAGTAAACAGGTAAAGCAGTAGGAAGTGACCGATGAAATTTTGACCAAGCCTAACTACCGCGCGCGCATCACGAAATCCGACCCAGTTGGACCAGATGGAACCAGTCGGACCAGCGGACCAGCGGACCAGTTTGACCAGTTGAACAGTAAACGCACACTTTATTATATATACCTTAGAAAAACGAAAGAAAAGACCATTAAACGAATCACCACAGAGAGTATCCACCATCGACAACCAAATCATGACCAGTTGTGTAAGAGGCACCAGACGCACTCAGCAGGTAGAGCACACTGCCAACAAACTCCTTTGGCTCGGCCAATCTCTTCATTGGAACCTGGGACTCCCACGAGTTCTTCATGGACACGTCTCCGGAGATGACGTTCTTGGTGAGTGGGGTGAGGATGTAGCCTGGTGACAGCGTGTTGACTCTGATGTTGTACTTGGCCCATTCGGCAGCGAGAGACTTGACCATGTGGATGACACCGGCCTTGGAGGCGTTGTATGCGACCTGTGGCTGTGGGTTGTTGACGATAGAACCGGACATCGAGCCAATCATAACGAGAGATCCAGAGAGACCCTGCTTGATGAGTGGTCTGGCGAGCGCCTGTGCCACGTACAGGGATCCGAGGAGGTTCACCTTGATGAGCTTCTCCGCGTTGGAGGCAGGGTAGTCCTCGGCAGGGAAGTTCTCGCAGTAACCAGCGGTGTTGATGAGGTTGGTGGGCAGCTTGCCGTGATCGCCGGCAATGTCTGCAAAGCACGATTCAACAGAGTTGAAGTCAGAGATGTCGCACACCCACGCACTCACCTTTGGCACGGCAGCGGCAATGTTGTTCTGCTTGAAGTACTCGGTGGTCCACTGGACAAGCTCAGCGGCAGCGTCCTGTGTTCTCTGCAGATTCATATCGATAAGAGCCAGCTCGGAGCCGTTGACCAAGAGACCCTTGGCGATGGGGTTGGCCAGTCCACCCGAGCCACCGGTGATGATGGTAACTTTACCGTCCTGTCTGAAAGAGGGAACCACGTCCATTTTTGTATTCTGTTTGTTGTATTTGATAGATGAGGGAAGAAAAAGAGCCAGAGAGAACAGAAGAAGGGGATCTTATTTATACGCATACTCGAACTAAGCCCGGAAAAAAAAAAAACAAAAAAAAGAAAACTGAATTCCGATCAAAAGAAACGTTTCTTCAGTGGATTTTTCCGGCCCCATATCTTTCCTTTTTTCCTCTCTCCCAGTGCTTATGAGGCTCTACAAACGGGCGCTTGAGCCCCCATTGGCGGGAGTCAGCACATGAGTAAGCTACAATCATAATTGAGTAATCAGAATTAGTAAGAATCGACAAGATGCTGTTGAACAGACAAAGTCACGAGAAAAAAAGTGTGGAGAAAAAGGGTCACACACCCCGGAGAATCTCTCCATGGGAAATAGAAAGAAAAAAATCGGCTGAACTCCGCGCTCAAGCCGTTTTTATTTGCTTGTGTCTAAAAACAGCCCCCAGTCGATACACGACCACTATGCTGACAAAACTCAGTAGATAACCAGATAGGATCTCCACCAGCGAGTGGAAGTGAATGCAGGTGATGTAGTACATCCACTCCCACAGGACCACCAGCGCCAGAGCGGGCCAGTCTCTCTGGTCGAGACTTCCTCTCTCCAGCAGCTCTCCCAGGATGAGGGTTATGCTCTCGTTCAGCAAGAACACGTGCCCGCTGGGGTCGAATCCACCTATCCACAGGCCTTTGCTTCTCTTGCAGTGGGCTGCGGAGGACACCACAACCAGGTCCTGTAGCTGCTGACACCCGCCCCCACTCCACACAAAGATGCGGTCTATTATGGACATTCCGAAGAACCACTGCGTGGTGAAGTACCAGCTGGCAGTCATACCGGCTAGTCTCGCATAGCTGCGTGTGGTTCTGAAGGAGAGCACACACACCAGTACGGTCCACGCCCAGCCCAGCTTGACAAACCACTGGTTGACGACGTTGTTCTTAGAGGTGAAGTAGTTGTATGCCACGGAGTTGGTCTCAAAAAGCGAGGTTATCAGGTACGTGACGTGGCCCAGCATCAGCACGCCAAACTGCGCGGCCTGAATGCCGGTGTGCACGGGCGATATTCCCAACCTGCGCGAAACTTTCCGCAGCAACGTGTCCTGTAGTCTAATATCGCGATTCATGCCCTGGTAAAAATGCTGCTTGCCACCGGGAACAGAGCGCGCCCTGGTGGTCACCGCTAGCTCTATACAGGCGGCGTGTACCCACCAACACAGATTTATAAGAGCGCAGCGGAAATCTAGCCAGGAAGACACCTCGACAACAACAACACAGCAGAAGATGGAAGAGCTACCCACGAGATGGGAAGTCGAACTGGAGGTATGTTTGCCGCGTTGAGCTGGATGGTCCGGTGCTAACCGTACAGTTTGTGCAGTCGCTGTCGAACCTGCAGTATCTGCAGTACCTCGCACAGATGGGAAAACTGCAGGATGAGAAGTTTCTCAACTATCTCAACTACCTCGAGTACTGGTCCAAGCCCGAGTACTCGAGGTTTCTGATGTGAGTACGCTTACAGGCGCGGGTGGCTGATACTAACTCCAGAAGATACCCAAACTGCCTGCACATACTGACGCTGCTGAAGTCGCCGCAGTTCAGGGAACAGATCTCGAGACAGGACCTCACCGAACTGCTCTTCAACGACATGGTTAACCGCTGGAAGGAGCCCATAGAAAAGACATGAGAAAAGACACGAATATTACGACCTCTGATTAGAAAAGCCTTTTTGACCGTAGTGTGTGTGCCAATCGCACAATCGTTCCGCCGACGAAAAGTGAACGAAGCCTTCTCCGAGCTTCTGATCTGTCCTCTTCCTTTCGCCACCCAACTTTATTGTTCTTCATCACCACCACAATGAATCCAGCTATCTCCAACCTTGTGCTCATGCTGGGAATGACCCAGGTCTCCCGTAGATTCGATTGGGAGAACGCCAACACCGTCTTTTACGTCAGAGTGTTGTACATTACGTGCACTCTCGCCGTGCTGCTGATATACCTGTTTGCCAGATACAAGATTGTCAAGAAGAACGACTTGACCACCCTCAAGTACCTCGAGCCGGCCAACGCCCTCTCCGGTCAGACCGAGCCACAGCTCGTCGTCACCACCGTCAAGGACTACGATCTCAAGCAGATCCAGTCCTCCATCCGTGGTGTGTTCACCGGTGTGGCCATGATGGGCTTCATGCACCTGTACATGAAGTACACCAACCCGCTTCTGATGCAGTCCATCTCTCCTCTGAAGTCCGCTCTGGAGAACAACATCGTCAAGATCCACATCTACGGTTCCGCAGCCGCCGGCGAGCTCAAGAGACCTTTCAAGGCCCCATCCATGTTCGGAGCTGCTTCCGGCGACGTCAAGACCGACAAGCAGTCCATCGAGAAGGCTGAGACCGCTGGTACCGGTGGCATCAAGGAGGAGTAAGCGTGCTCCCCCCACCCCCGGACTCCCTTTTTCACTTCCCTAGTTATATATCGAGTCTAGCTAGTTTCTAGGTTCAAATCAAGAATATATATATATCTACATTCGGCCCGTAGCACGAGGTTTCCACCGAGCCACTCCGCCGTACGGCTCGCTTAATCCGACAACTATCCTGAATTTTTCGGTATTTGCGTTGCACACACTCCAAGCAGAATAAACAAGGAGGAGGAAAAAACCCTTTTTTCCCCCCTTTTTCCATTTAACACCACGAACATATTGGGGTCACTTTTGTGTGTTTACGTTACCTCGGACCAGCTCACAACAACTAGGACAACAGCATGTACACACAGAGGGTACAGGAGTATCTCGCCCGAGAAGGGGTGCCCGAGTGGCTGAAGTTTCAAGCAGAAACCCCCAACTACAGTTTCTTTGACATTACGTCCGACCGAAAATACTACGATTACTTCAGTAACCTCAACAGCGACGGCCTCATGTTCCAGCGGAGTAACCTCCACTCGACGTCCGACTACTACCACCGCCACAGGATCATGAAACCGGACATCGTGCAGAAGCCACTGCGCTCACCCCAGGAAAAGAACGCCGAGGACGAGAACTTCTCGAACTACTTCCACTGCCCCGTTCTCTTCTCGGACAAGGGAGTCTCGTCACGCATGTTCCAGACAACGTGCACCATCGGAGACAAGGTGTACTCCACCGGAGGCATGACCGTTATGACGCTGGCCGAGCAGCAGGAGCTGCTGGGAGATCTGACGGACGATTTTGATCTCGACCCAAGTCTGCTGGAACTCCGGTTTGACTACGACTTGCCACAGCCATTGAACGCAGATTTCATCAAATCCCCGTTCGTGAAGCCTCTGGACGAGGTGCAGGTGTTCCACTCGCAGAGCTCGACCCTACAACACTTCCCATTTGACGACGAAAGCCCGCCACCGCTGATCTGCGCCTCTGCCTGTGTGCTGTCCAACCACCACATATTCCTGTACGGTGGATTCGAGCTCACCACAGACGTTTTCAGAGAGGGAGAGAAGCTGGTCATAGAGAAGAAGATGGTTTTGAACGATACCCCTTATGTTTTGGACGTGCTCAAGATGCGCTTCCAGAAGATGAAACTGCAGGTGCACCCAACCGTGTCTGCCAAGTTCCCCAACTCTGTCCCGCGCTTTGGACACCAGATGGTGGCTGTTTCGGTCGAGGAGATGAACAAGGAGAGGGTTTTGCCCTCCGTTGCAACCATCAGCGACCTGACGAATTCGTCAAATTCGATGAACGCGCAGTCAATGCGCTCCAACAACAAGATGTCGAGCCCAGCAGTTGCATTTGTGATGGGTGGTTACAAGATGGACGAGAACGGCAAGTTCGTTCCGATCAACGATATCTGGAAAGCCGAGGTGTTCATATCCCAGATGGCCAACCAGACTCACTTCCAGTTTGCCGAGGCCGTGGTGGCGTATCCGCTGGGCAGATACGACGTGGACCATGACAACAGCGGCAACTTCTCAGGGGTGATCAACATGTCCAACTGGCCCGCACCACGTGGATTCTTCAGTTTGGTGATGATGGGAGGGGGAAACAACTCGTTCAGCCATTCTGCCGGCAGCACAACTCCAGATAGCCAGTCTATGTCGGGAACGTCAATAACCAAAAAACTGATGGCATACGGAGGATCAACGATCCGGAACGGCAAACAAGAGATACTGGGAGACATATGGTGGTTTGACGTTAGTTCCGAATCGTGGACGCCGATCGACGCATTCTCGAACTTCGACAACACTGGAGCACAGTTGTCCCAGTTCAAGAGATGCGGACACGTTGGTCTACTCTCCGGAGACTATTTCATCGTGAGCGGTGGAATAGGACCCAATGAGATCGGACTCGACCCCAGCAGAGAAGACGAAGTCTTCGACATCGGAGATAGACTAAACAAGGACAGGATCAAACTGTTCGAGACAAAAGAGAGGGAGTACATCTCGCTGACGTTCAACATGGAGACCCAGATGTGGAAGTATGCCGATTTTGTCAGCAATCTGATGATGACCCACACGCTGGGAAAGCTGCTCGGTATGAAAGATGTGGTGTTCAACTCTGTTGGCGCATCTGGAGGAATATACAACGGACGCATGTTCTTCATGGGTGGATTCATGCATGTGTACAGTACCCACGATGGCAGCTCTCACCCAATTCCTTTGACTACGCTTGTCGAATTGAACATGCCTATGCTCACCATTTAGACCTAATTTTATAGACCCAACCCCATTTCACGTTGTATCTCCTGGCGTATCCGAGTCCCGTACTTCTTATGCAGCTGCTCGTCCTTCGGCTGTGCCTTCAGAAACTCGTCGAGATCACTGATCTCCATTCGCTGGCGAACGTCTATCAGTCCACGGATGTACCGTTGGAAAGACGGATCTTGCTGGTACAGCTGATACGTCAGCCTGGAAACGTTTTTGTTCACAACGGTGTACTGGGACGTGCTGAGATGGCCCTCCCGGTGGTATTTCTTGAGGTTGTCCCTGATGAAAAGCTTCTGTATCAACTGTTTTTCGAGAAGGCTAGGGGTCAACTGCTGTTCGGTCAGTCTGGCTGGAGAGTTTTCGAGCCTCTTCCTGTTTGGTTTTTTGAATTTGCGATCGTCCTTCGGCACTGGGGTGGTCGACCTACTGCCTGTGTCTCCGCTCTTCACCTTCTCCCACAGCTTCCACGACTCCTTCTCCTCTGGTGCGAGTTTCGGTTCCAGTTTAGCCGCCTTCTGTTCCGTGTACTGCCTCGTGGCATCCACCACAGCTGCGAAATCTGCGTCTTCTTCTAGTGGCTGTCCCACACCTGCACCTCTGTTCCGTGAAGATCGCGTGTTCCTCCTCGGCACCGGAAGCCCAAGCGTGGAGTACCTGTTGTTTCGTATCTCCCTCCGTAGATTCTGTATGAAACTCGATCTCTGCGGCACGTTTGCCACACTAGCACCGGCGCCCGCTCTCTGCCGCCTCGTGGTGCGTGCCGGCGTTATCCTGCTCGCATCCTGGAAGTTATCGCACATCGGACAGTTCCACTGGGCGCATCCACTGCCCATCATCCCCAAACATCCCAGGTGGAAACTTCCCGAACAGTCTCCACATACAGCCATGCCTGTCGACGCAGTACAGTTCTTGTCACATAGTATGCACACTGTGAACCTCTCTGACCTCGGAACCCAGTCCCTGTCGACGTATTCGTAGCTGTACTCGAATTCAGACTCATCGATGGGAATCTCAAAGTCTTCGGCGTTGTACTCAACGGGAAGTTTCTTGTCCTCCACTTTGACCTTCTCCAAAACGGTTCCGTTGGAGAGAATCTCCACCAAGTTGAACACAGCACGGCACTTGGGACAGCTGTTTGCCCTCTCGGCCCACGATTTGATGCAGAAATCGTGGTACAGGTGGCCGCAAGGCACCGTTCTTGCCAGACACTGTGTCTGCCTGGTCTGCCTCGCCACCGGTCCCTCCACATCGGGCAGCTCGTCAAGACAGACGGGACAGACCTCTTTTTCCGAATCGACTTCCATCCGGGAGTTGCGTGTTTATGTGGTGTGTGTTTGTTAGCCTTGTCTGAGAGAAAGAAGAGCGAACAAGGGGGAAGGCGGCGGCTCTCATCTCATCGGCCCAGCCAAAACTTTTCCTTGCCTGTGTTCATTTGCCACCGGATCCCTCCTCTCAAGAACCACGCGAAATGAGTCGAGCACAGTTTGATCTCGTCATGTGTCTGAAGCAGCCGGGAACCACCATCGGCAAGGTGTGTGAGAAGTGCGATGGAAGGTGTCCTGGATGCGATTCGCTGGCCAACCCAAAGAGAGTGGCACACATCTGTGACGACTGTGCCTTTGGCAACTTTGCCAACAAGTGCATCATCTGCGGCAGCAAGGGGTTCACAGACGCGTATTTCTGCACCGAGTGCGTCAAGACAGAGAAGGACCGAGACGGGTGTCCCAAGGTGATGAGTCTCGGGTCCTCGAGGGTGGACATCTACTACGAGAAGAAGAAGAAGAACACCGCGTTCTGATAAGCAAAGTTGTACTATATTCAGGTTGTGTAAGATTAGGTGATTGATAAGAGATAGGAGAAATAGAGAGTGAAAAGAAGTAGAAAGAGGGTAGAAGAATAGACAAGGCGGAACGTGCTATTGACAGGATGGTAACATATAGGTCAGGATGCGTGTTTGGTTGTTGCGTGGGCAGAGATCACTGGGATGGCATTATCGATTCAGCAAGAGCAATGAGCTTCTCGATGCTGGCAAGGTGCTTGCCAAAAGACGTCTTGGAGATCAGCTTGAGGTACTGTCTGATCTTGATGATCAGCAGCTTCTTATCCTCGCCGTTGGAAACCTCCACCATCTTCTGGACGACGTAGTTGGCAAACTGGTCTTTCATCATCAGAGCCAGAGGCGACTCGTCGTCAACCTCCTTGTTAACGTCGGTGTTGTCCTTGAGGATCTCGGTGTAGATGAGTTTGCGGTGCTTCTCATCACCGAAGACAATACACTTCTCCACTGCGTTGGATGCAAACTTGTGCTTGGACAACAACACGAGGTTGGAAATGACCACGTCAGTAATGGCATTGCGGTCTTGGTCTTCACCACGCTCGATGATGTGCTGAATGACGTAGTTTCCGTATTGATCCTGGATGAGATAGTAGACAAAAGTACTCAGCTCATGCAGGATGAAGCGCTGGTCTTCATGGGTGCCAAACTCAAGCAGTCTCTGGATGACGCGACAGCCGTATGGGTGTGTAGAAAGGTGGTAGATGTGCTGTTTGAGAGCATCGAGGATGAAGGAAACCTTCTCGATAGGGAGACTCTCAATAGACTTTTGAATGACATGGTTTCCGTTCTGGTCCTTGACCAGCGGCAGAACATGTGGCTCAAGCTCCTTGGTGATGCTTATCTGCTGGTCGAGATTGATGAACTCGATGGCACGCTGGACCACCCTGCAACCGTACATCTGCTTGGAGAGAGAGTGAATGTTTCCAGTCATGGCCTCGAGCAATACAGCCTTCTGCACATCCGAACCAAACTCAAAGTACTTCTGAATGACGTAGTTTCCGAAAACGTCAGTCATAAGTGTTATAGAGACTTCTCTGATCTCGTTGAAGATGACCTCTTTTTCCTCCATCGAAGCTCTTTCAAGCTGCTGCTGGATGAAACGGGATCCGTGCTGATCCTTGGAAAACTCAACACCGTGTCCATAGATATCACGAAGTGAGTACTCTCTATTCTGTCTGTTCGTTCTGAACTCTTCGAGCAGAGGACTGCGATGGATGTGACCCTTTGCAGAACGGGTGGTCTGGGAACGTCCTCCCTTTGGAGAACGTTTACCAGCACCGTTCTTCATTGGTGGTGGAGTGGTGTTTGCATTGAAGGGAGGGACGGCAACAGCTGGAGACGCAGATGACGCACGCAGATCGGGACTGGGTCCGCCTTCAAAACCAACTGGAGGACCAGGGAACATGCCGTTGAAAGGAGAGAACGGAGCCATCATGAAAGGAGGAGGCGGAGACATACCCCTGTTCATGATGTTAGGAGGAGCAACGGGTGGAACGGTTCCCGCAGGAGCGGTAGAAGAAGGTGCAGCGTTGTCCTGAGCCGATTCCGAATCAGGTGGAGCGGCAGATTTCTCATCAGCTGCAGACATAGCCATGGGCTGAAACTGGTTGGGGAACATGCCATAGGGTGGTGGATACATAAACATCTGTGGCACCATCTGTGGCTGCTGCGGTTGCTGTGGTTGCTGACCGTCAAAGCCGAGCGGTGTGAACGACGAGGCTGTGGCCGGGTTCCAGATGTTTCTCTTTCCGGTTGCGGTATCCTGGTTATCGAGGATGACAGAGTTGTGCTCAGACTTGACGTCCGAGGAGAAGGAGAGAGCTCTGCCCTGGTGGCCGTTAGGCGACATCATGTAGTTGTCGAGCTTCTGGCTCAGGGACTCACGTCTTCCGGCAAGCGGCGCATCCTTGAGAGACGGAGAGGAGTTTCCATCGAGAAGGGCGCTTTCGTTGTTGAAGATGCTGGCTCTTCTGGAGCCTAGAGACTCAGAGCCCTTTCTCTGAGAGCCAACTGACAGCTGGTTCAAGCTGAGCTCGAGCTCCCTGGTCTTTTCGGCAACGGACGCAAACTTCTCGAGGAAATGGCCTGATCCACCGAGCTTGTTGGCGGCTCCCACAGAGGTGTAGCCGGCTCCAGCGACGGATGCAGACGCAAACAGGTTGTTTGCGAATCTGGACTTGGAAGGGTCGTTTCGAGCGCTGTAGCCGGCACCCAGAGGAGCGCTGATGGCACTCAGCACCTCCTTTCTGAACGGAGACTCGCCAAACGGATCAGCAGCACTCGAAGACCCGGCATCGCTCAGAGCGGTACTGTTCTGCCTCATGGGGGCGGTATCGACAATGGCTCCGGCGTACACCGAGTTGGCCTTGGTGATGTTGTTGGTGCCGTCGAGGATGGAGGAAGCAGTATCAGACTCGCGTCTGGTGCCGATACCAACGAACGGGGACAGCGGTGCGAGCTTCTGGGTGGGGATGGCGCCTGTGGACTTTGCGTCCCAGGGACTCAGGGAGATTGGTTCGTCAACTGGTCGGGTTAGTTCTGCGTCTGCAGCACAGTAATAAAAGTGCGACACTTACGCGACATGCTTTTGGCTCTGTCCCAGTTTGGAGCTTCCATGAGGTGTTTTCAGATGGATAACGGGGGATCAGGGGAGAAGAAGAAGCTGGCTGAGCGGGATTCTCGCCAGAACACAAGGGGGCAGGGGGCGGGATCAACAGAACAGGCCTTGGGAAAAAAGCGTAGACAGAGGGCACACACCACAAGAAAATTCTCGGACGAAGCGCGCAGAGTGAGAGTGAACAAAGAGGACACTTGCAACACGAAACACTATATACAAGGAATAGAATCTTCTTGGTCTCTGCGTACTCGGCTGGGTTTGTTGGGAGGGCTGTGACGGGAAATTCTCGTTCTCCGTAGTCGTGCGCGTCTCGAGAAATCTGGTGTCAGGCGGTGCACGACCCAGGCGTGCACGACCGGGACTTTAAAGGCACACAGAGGGGCCACCAACAACCACCAGCAGTGACAAGGGCGGATCTGTCGATAATGCTGTGGAGGAGACTGTATTCGAAGAAAGTGGACCTCACAGGCGCGGTGAACCTGATCTCGAAGAGCGCGGCCGAGGCGACGCTCGGCACAAGGCACAGGCTGGCCAAGAGTCTGTTCGACAACACGGTGGACCTGGACGCACTGGACTCTCACCTGGGACCCGCGCTGGACTTTGAGCCACGGGACACCGCCGTGAAGAAGCTACCCACGCAGATCCAGCCACACGTGTCGCCTGTGCTGCAGCTGGTGTCCAAGAACCCAGGCATACTCCGCACAGACACGGCTCTGGCGCTGCCGCCCGCACTCTCGCGCCGGTTTGAGCCGTCTCCCGAGATACGGTACCAGTTCATCAAGGCCCGGGACCCTCTGTCGCTGAGGTTTGCGAACGCGTACTACTTCCTGTTCGGGTCCCCGGAAGACGCAGCCGTCTACTTCCTAGAGACGAGGCGGACGACACTGGATGGACTACCGCTGCAGCTGCGTTTTGTGCAGCCACAGAGTGCGCACAGGGAGATCTACTCGCCGCTGTTACCCATACGGAGTGAGCAGTCGCCGGACGGCACGGTCGACAGAGAGTGCTGTGCGATACTGAGGCAGCTGCCGTACTCCATCACCAGAGACGCGCTGATGGACGAGTTGTGGGACTTTGACTTGCACCATGCGGGTGAGCTGGCGGTGGTCGAGCTCGCACGGGACTCCTCGGCGAAGGACCGCGGCTCAGACTGGGTGGTGATGTTCAGCAATCCACAGGACGCAGAGAGGTGTGTCCGCAAGTACCACGGCCACCCGTTTGTTCGCGCAAGTCCCAGGCTCAAGGCGCGCGCTGAACTCTTATGATTTGACGAAAAACCTGCACATAATAGGAACGGAACACCCTCGTAAATTAATTTATCCGTTATCTCGAGCCGCGCGTATTTTTCTCTGAAAAGTGCAGATTGCAACCCCTTTGGTTACATCGAGGGCTTCCCCCACCCCCTTGAAAGCCCACTGCTGTGGGCTTGTCCTTGTTTTCTTCTCTTTCCATCGACCAAGAATGCTATTTGCGCTGTGTGTGCTTCTGCTCGCTGCGTGTGCACACGCCATGAAGGTCAACCCGCTGCCTGCGCCGCGGTCGCTGGTCTGGGGTGCCTCGGACACAGCCGCGGCGATCGAGATGGAGTCCTTCGCGACCCCCAACATCACCGGCCACGGAAGCGCCAACCTGGACACCGTGTACCGTGCGTTCGACCGCATCTACGGCCGAATCACGTCTCTGAAGTGGGAGCCGGCGACGGTGGAGGTGGCATCCTACTTCGAGACATACCCTGTCAAGAAGACCGCCAACGTCACCTACGCTCAGAGATACACCGGCCTGGAAACCCCCCAGTTCGGCCCCCAGATCACCAAGCTCAACGTGTATGTGTCCGATCTGGACGCAGATCTGCAGATGGGAGTGGATGAGAGCTACAACATGACGCTCGGCTCATCTCTTGAGATAACCGCCAGCACCGCATGGGGGGCTCTGCACGGGCTCGAGACTCTGGCCCAGATGGTTCTCTTCGACAAGGAGACTGCAACGTATTACCTCGAGGATACCTTCCAGATCGCAGATGCTCCTCTGTACCCGCACCGCGGTCTTCTGGTGGACACCGCGCGCAACTTCATGAATGTGGACTCTCTGCTCGAGCAGATCGACCTGCTGTCCATGACCAAGATGAACGTGTTCCACTGGCACATTGTCGAGACGCAGTCGTGGCCCATTGAGATCCTCAAGTACCCTAGCATGACCGACGATGCGTACTCCCCCGAAGAGGTGTACACACAGGATGTCGTCAGGGACATCGTGCTGTACGGCAGAGACCGCGGAGTGAGAGTCATCCCGGAGATTGACCTGCCAGGCCACTCCTCGTCCGGCTGGACCACCATTGACCCGGAGCTGATCCCCTGCCGCAACGCGTTCTGGTGCCAGAGCGACAAGTTCCAGGCCTCCGTGGAGCCCAACCCGGGCCAGCTGGACATCCTCTACAACCGCACATACGAGGTCGTCAAGGATGTGTACGACGAGCTGAGTGGACTCTTCAGCGACAACCTGTTCCACGTCGGCGCAGACGAGATGACGGCCGCCTGCTACAACTACTCGACTTACATCAACGAGTGGTTTGCCGCAAACGGATCGCGCACCCACCGCGATCTTATCCAGTACTGGATCGACAGGGCGTACCCGATGTTCCTGAAGGACAAGCCAGACAGAAGACTCATCATGTGGGAGGACATTCTCACCAGCGAGATCTCGGCATACGATCTGCCAAAGCAGACGATCATGCAGGTGTGGACCCAAGGCCCCAAGCACATCAAGCAACTGACGAGCAGTGGTCACGACGTGATTGTGTCTACTTCAGACTATCTGTACCTTGACTGCGGTGAGGCCTCATGGCTGCCCAACGATCCAAACTACATCGACGGCTATGTCGGCTGGCCCGACACCTACAACTACAACCCAGGTCACGGAAGCAGCTGGTGCGGTCCCTACAAGACGTTCCAGCGCATCTACAACTATGACATCGCAGCCAATCTCACCCAAGAGGAGGCTGCACACATCATCGGCGGTGAGGCTGCGATATGGTCAGAGCAGACGGACTCCAACACGCTCACGTCGATGGTGTGGCCGAGAGCCTCGGCGTACGGTGAGAACCTGTGGAGCGGCAATAGGGACGATAACGGAGAACGCCGCATAGCACACTTCACACAGCGCATTCTCAACTTCAGAGAGTACATGGTGGCACTGGGGTACCCTGTCAAGGCGCTAGTGCCAAAGTACTGTTTGCAGCACCCTCATGCGTGCGACCATCACTGGGACAAGGCCTTCACTTTAGACGCCTGAATGGTTCGAGGCCTTTTTGTGTCTAGACCCACACCCGGAAATACGACGCTAAATCTTATTTATCCCCGTTTTGTGGTTGTTCGAACCATAAGCTAAATCTCCAGATCTAACTTTGGCACGCCATGTCGTCGACGTCTGGTTTGCCAGGTTGCTTCTTCGGGCGGTAGCTGGGACAAGTCTCACGGCTGTGCCTCTGTAGTGCCATTTAATTAGATTGTCCCATCCCCCAATCCGAGTATTCTTACCTACAGAACCACGTTTCACTCGCAATTCCACCCGCCAATGGTTTCGGCCCCGTGTGTGCTTCGTTGCTGTCAGCCCCTGAAACTCTTGCGTCTCCCGGCGCTTAGCACACGTGCGGCTCAAACTGCCCCTGCCCGTTTCATCGAAGAACTAGACCGATTGCTATTGGCGATTTCCTTCTATATATTTAACACAATATTCGGCCATAAGCACGCGGATAATGGGGAAAGCTTAGTTCAATATATTTTAGTTTAATTCGAATAATCCGCCGCTGGGATGACGTTATCGGCCAAGTGTGGGGGATTAGGGCTATGTGAAACGGGATTGCTCCCCTCGCCCTGCCGTAGTCATTCGTCATAGTTTGATGCTTTTCTTTTTGCCCTGGGAAGTACTTCTGACCTGCATTGCGTGCTAGTGGAACTCGTAGAATCTCCACGTTGGGCCCGATATAAGTCACATTCTCTCCAATTGTTGCTCCTGCGCTCGCTTTATTGCTTGCTCTCCTTAGATCAAATTTCAGTTCCACTTAGATCGTTTGGCGATTGTCATTCTTATATATAGAAAAGCGTCTCCTCTTGTTAGCAATTCTTTGCTTTTACTTTTCTTCAGACTTTTCTCAATTTTCAGCGTACAACTTAGGGACAGACCAGACCAACTTTGTCCTCTACGAAGCACACTGATTCCGTGAAAAATCGCAATACCAACATCGACAACAACCATGAGTTACGCTAAGAACCACGGAGCGTCGACCGCCGGAAACGTTGTTGGCTCTGGGGCGACTGACCACGCCACCACGGCCGCCGAGATCCTCAGGGACGATGTTCCCCGCGGATTACAGATTCCAGGCGCCTTCCCAGGCGAGGCTGGCTACACGCAGGACGAATCCCATGCGACCAGTGGGAGCCAGTCTCACTACACCCACCAGCAGTCCAACCGCGATTACGACCCTGCTTCTCCCTCGGGTCACAACACTGGCGCCGGGGGTATCGACGACGAGCTCTCCGACGAGGCTGATCTGAACAGCGAGGGCACTGGCCAGGGTGGTCTTTTGCAGACGGCCAAGAACTTCTTCACCCGCGGTGGGTCCGAAGACGCTTCGTCCCAGACCAGGGGACACCGCAAGTCTTCGAGCGCCAGCGGTGTTCTTTCGGCTGACAGGTCCAACCGTCAGCTGGGGGCGGGCGGATTATCCGCCGGACCAAACCTCCAGGAGCACGAGCACGAGCAGACCACCACCGAAACGCCATCGGGCCCCGGAGGCGGGTTCGCTTCCTACATCCCGGGGTTGGGTGCAGGAGCCGCAGCGCTCGGAGTCGGGGCGGCCGGGGCAGCTAACAAGGGCAGCCTCTCCGAGAACTACAAGGACGTGACCCCCGGGTTCAACCAGAAGCAGACCGGTGAGAACACCGTTGCCGCCAACGACAATGCCAACCAGAGATACACTTCTCTGGTGGACCCCTTTGTCGACGAGCGCGAGGTTTCCCACGCCAAGAACCTCAAGCACCAGAAGCGCGCTGACGCCACCTCGTCGTCGTCTTCCTCCTCGTCCTACGAGGAAGACAAGGCTGCTGAAGGCACTGGGTACCGCAAGAGTACCGGCAGAGGCCACAGTGGAGCTGGTGTTGCCACTGGAGCCGCTGCAGGAGCCGGAGCAGGCGTTGCTGCGGGCTCTGCTGCCTCCAAGAAGGATGCCACAACATCCAAGAACGACTACCCTTCCAAGGGCGAGTATGACTCCAGAAACCCACTGGGTACCTCTGGAAAGACCGTTGACACCTCCAAGACGTCTGGTGGTCAGTACCAGGGCGGAAACCAAGACCAGGGCTTCGCGTACAGTACGTCCACCTCCCAGACCGAGGACAGCGCTAAGAAGGGTGCTGTTGCCGGTGCCGGTGTTCTAGGGGCTGCTGCGGGAGCTGCTGCTGGCTTGGCCGCCACCATCGGACTCGGTGGCTCTGGCAGTACTTCCAAGGATGTCTCAGGCAAGACCAGCACTTCCAAGGACGTCTCCGGCAAGACCGGCAGCACGGCCGCTTACGGTTCCACAGGCAAGACAGCCTACCCCAAGGAGTCTGCCTATGGCACCACTGGTGCCACTGGTGGCGCTTATGACCAGGAAGCGTCTTACGGTTCCAAGGGCGTAGCCAAGGATTCCGCCTACGGCACCACCGGTAAGGATACCGCCTACGGTACCACGGGTAAGGAGTCTGGCTACGGATCCAAGAACAGCTCTTCTGGCACTACCAAGGACTCCTCCCAAGGCAAGGAAGCAGCCTATGGAGCTGCTGGAGCCGCTGGTGTTGCAGGTACTGCGTATGCTGCGACCCGCGGCGGTCACAAGACCGACAAGTCCACGGATTCTGATTACACCACCAGTTTCCAGGGTTACAGTGACAAGAGACAGGCTGACACCACCAAGACAGGCCAGTACTCTTCGGGCACTCCTGTAAAGCACGGTTCGGATGCATATGCTTCTGCTGGCGCTACTTCCAAGGAGGGTGGTGCGCACGAGTCCGGAATTGACACCACCAACGTCTCTGGACCTGGTGCCACCAAGACCGAGGCCGCAGCTGCTGCCTCTGCTGCCTATCTGGGTGCCAATGAGGGTCCAGGCAAAAGTACAGTCTCTGCTCCAACGACTTCCAAGGGTGCATCCGGCGATGCTACTGCCGGGTCTCCCAAAAAGAAGAACAGTTTCTTGAGCAAGATCACCGGCAAGAACAAGAAGGAGTCTGCTTCGGGAACTACCAACCGTGACACTGTGTCGAGTTCCAACTCTGACCCATACGGACAGTCCACTCAAGGTAAGCACTCTTACGGTAAGGAATCTGCCGGTCTTGCTGGTGTTGCTGTTGCCGGTGGTGTTGCCGCGCACGAATACGGCAAAAGCTCAGGCAAGGAGTCCACTGGATACACTTCTAAGAGCTCACCTGGCTACACTTCTGGCTCGAAGGATGCTGCTTACGGCTCTAAGGATGCTGCTTACGGCTCTAAGGATGCTGCTTACGGCTCTAAGGATGCTTCTCCTGGCTACGCCTCTCGTGCGAAAGGTGACTCTTATGGCTCCAAGGCTGATCCATCCTACACTGCTGGTGACTCCAAGGGCACGGGATATGACGCTAAGAACTCCAGTTACGGATCAAGTCACCCATCGTCTGGAGCCGCAGCTGGGGGTGCCGCTGGTGGTGCCGCTGCCGGATACGCTGCCGGATCTGCTTACCCTTCTGAATCCACTTCGAAGGAAAAGTACGGTCAGACAGACTCTTCTGCCACATACGGAAACACCTCCAAGGATAAGTACGGTCAGGCTGACTCCTCTGCCGCCTATGGAACCACTTCTAAGGACAAGTACCGTCAGACCGATTCTTCTGCCAACACTCAGGACAAGTACAGCTCTTCCGGTTACGGTAACCCGTCTGGAAACGTTCAGTCAGATGCCGGATTTGGCAGTGTCGAAGACCGTTCTCAAACTTTGGATCCTTCTGCTGGCAGCAACAAGGGCTCCAAGGCTAGTGCTGGCTTGTTGGCTGGTGCTGCAGCTACCCTTGGATTGGGTAGTTTGATCGGTTCCGGTTCCAAGGATACCACTGGTACTCACTCTGAGACCACTAACGTTGGCAAGAAGTCTACTGATGCTGGTTACGTCCCTGCATCTGGTCAGGGTGATGTCTATGATTCCACCAACACCAAGGACGCATACGGAACTTCCACCACCTCCAAAGACGCGTATGGAGCTTCTACCAAGGATCCATACGGAACTTCCAACACGTCCAAGAGTGCTACTGTAAACACTCAAGCTTCAACTAAGGGAGCTGACGCCGGTTACTACGATGTCGATAAGGATGATGCTACCCAGTCCACCTCAAAGCGAGGCCCCGGTAAGGGGGCCGTTGCTGGCGGAGCTGTCGGTGCCGCTGGAGTTGCTGGTGCTGGAGCCGCTTACAAGTCTCACCAAGGTGGTAACGACTTGAAGAGCACAGGTATCTCTGGAGGCAAGGCAGCCTATGAAGACTACTCCAAATCTGGTTCCAAGACCTCTGGTACCCAGACTGGCTCGAAGGATCCCTACGGCACTGCTGGTTCTGAGGGTTACGACGACTACTCCAAGGGTGCTTCTGGATCCAAGGGTAAGGACGAGTATTCTGGCACTCAGACCGGAACTCAATCCGGTTCTCAAGGATACGGCAAGACCGACGAAGCCAAATCTCCTGGTCACGGAAAGGAAGCTCTTGCCGGAGGTGCCATTGGAACAGCAGGGATTGCAGGTGCGGGAGCTGCCTACAAGTCTCACCAAAGTGGCAATGACTTGAAATCCACTGGTGTCACTGGTGGCAAGGCTGCCTATGATGACTATTCCAAGGGCAAATCTGCCAAGGGTACGAAGTCAGACACATATGGCGAAGCATCGACTTACGAGCAAGCCCATGGTCAGACTGGTACACAGACCGGTACTCAATCTGGTACTCAGCAGAAGTCTTCTGGTCATGGCAAGGAGGCTCTCGCTGGTGGTGCTATCGGTTCTGCTGGTATTGCAGGAGCTGGTGCAGCTTACGAGTCCCAGAAGGGCGGTAAGAACCTGAAGGATACCGGTGTCTCTGGTGGAAAGGCTGCTTATGACGACTATTCGAAGTCGGGCTCCAATACCACTGGTACTCGGTCTGATTCAAAGGGTGCTTACGGCTCTCAGACCACATCTAAGGATACCCGCGGTGTTAATGCCGATGGTTCACAAACAACCTCCAAGGACGCTTATGGAACCACCAGTGATGCCTATGGATCCAAGGATGCTTACGGTACCTCAGCTACCGGAAAGGGTACCCAGGATGCAGGTTACGCTCAAACCACAGGTGAGAAGAGCTCTGGTCATGGAAAGGGAGCCCTTGGTGGTGGTGCGATCGGCGCTGCAGGACTTGTTGGTGCTGGTGCGATCTATGAATCCCAGAAGGGCGGCAAGGACGTCCAGGACTCTGGTCTCGCCGGAGGAAAGGCTGCTTACCAGGACTACTCCAAGGGTAAGAGTTCGTCCTCTGGTCAAAAGGACGCTTCTCTTGCTGGTGCTGGTGTCGGTGGTGCCAAATCAGGTACTGCTGACGACGCCTACGCGAGCAAGTCTGGCAAGACTGGACCGCAGGGTTTCAACAAGACGGATTCCTCAGCTTACTCTCAGTCTGAGCCTACCTCGAGTGATTTCCCAACTGCTGGTGGCTACGATAGCAGAGCTGCTGACCAGTCGAAGTCCACCCATGCAGGATCTGGCACTGCCGCAGGCGCTGCCACTGGTGCTGCCGCTGGTGGTGCTGGTCTTTATGGTGCCAACGCTCTTGCCAAAGAGAGAGGCCAGCCTGTCTCACCAACCACCCCAACCTCTACGGAGAAGAAGAAGAAGAAGAGCTTTTTTGGTCTTGGTAGAAAGAAGTCTTCTCCTCCGGAATCCCCAGGTCCCACTCAGAGAGGCACAGTTTTCGGTGAAAACCGGGAGACTGGCTACACTGGAGACTCTAGCTATGGCTCGGGCTATGGAGCCGCTGGGGTTGGTGCCGGTGCAGGTGCTGCCACTGGTGCTGCCGCTGGCACTCATCACGGTCAGAAGAAGGACATCAGCGAGTATGGCGAGGGTCAGCACGGAAGAGTCCTCTACACCAAGGATGACATCAACGTTGAGCAGATCGACCCAAACAAGGTTTCGGGCTCTGATGCTGCTCTGGTTGAAGCTGCTGCCAGAGATGCCAAGAAGGGCAACTCTGGTGCCTTTGCTTACTACAAGAATGATCCCAAGCAGGGTGGAATTGCTGCTGTTCTAGATGACGAGGCTGGTGGACTTGGTCAGTCCCAGACCTCTCACGGAAAGCAGTCGACTTCTTCCGGTTACGGTCAGTCTTCCACCGGCTATGGCCAACAGCCATCCTCCACTACTGCCACGAAGTCCGCTAAGGGTCCCACATCCGGCGCTGCAGCCGGAGGTGCTCTTGGTGGAGCAGGTGTTGCCGCAGCCTACGACTCCAAGTCTGGTCAGAAGAACACATCTGGATACGGTCAATCCGATGCTTCAGCTGGCTACGGCCAACAGCAGACACCAGGCTATGGTCAGTCTGGTGTTTCTGATTCCTACGGTCAACAGGGATCCGGATACGATGAGTCTGGCTCCGGAGCCTACGGCCAGCAAGGTCAGCAAGTTCAGAAGGGCTCTGGTAAGGGCGGCGCTCTCGCTGGTGGTGCCCTTGGAACAGCTGCTGTTGCCGGTGGCACCGCAGCCTACCAGGCCCAGCAGCGAGGGTCCAACCTGAAGGACTCCGGTATTTCTGGGGGAAAGGCAGCTTACCAAAAGTACGGTGAAGGCAACAAGTCGGGTAATTCTGGACAATCTGGTCAGTCTGGATACGACGAGGCTTCTGGCTCTGGTAAGAAGGAGGGACTGGTCCCCAAGATCAAGAGAGTTCTCAAGGGATAATGAGCGCTTCTTTTATGGTGTTTGATGTTAACGTTTGAACTGTTTTTTTCAAAAAACAACAAAAAAAATTATGTTTGACTTTAAGGGCTTTTGTAGACGTGCGGCGTTTTTATCACCCTGATGAACCACAACGCCCAAACCTCCGTTACCCGCAAACAGGAGCAGGAGCTAAAGTGTGATGTGCTCAGAGGAGATTGTCTTCCTTAATTCTCTCTAATCTTCTCAAACTCAGTTCGCTGCTGCCAACTTGGTTGTTGATATCCTCTGCTTAACATTACAGGGTAGTAGATGGTTAGCAGCCCTGGGGGCAAATAGAGATCACCGCTTTCAAACCTCAGCGCGTGTCATCTTTACTTAGCCCCTTCCCCATCCATCAGTCTCAGAATTTATCCCAATCTCCATCAAGATGTCCTTCAAGTTTCCAGATCTCACTTCTCTGCAGCAGACCTTGCAGCAGACCTCCCAGCAATTGCAGCACTCTCTCCAGGAAGGTATCCAGAGTGGTCTCAAGGAGGCGTCTACCCTAAACGAGAACCTCACTCCTATCTTCAAGAGAACCACCAGATCGCTCCAGGAGAAGTTCGGCGGTACCAACGATATCAGCGAGCTGCCAAGAGAGTACATTGAGCTGGAAAAGAAGGTCGACAGCCTCAAGGTGTTCTACAAGAAGACGTTGCTTGTCACCTCGCAGTACGAGATCGAGAGCTACGATTACCCACCAAACATCAGAGAGTCGTTCCAGGATGTCACCAAGACCTTCAGCGAGAAGATCCAGGGTCTGTCGCAGGCCACTACCACTGCTGAGGCCGAGGCTGTTTTGACTGCTACCACCTCCACCGTCCAGGTTCCCAAGACCTTTGCCCACTCTCTCTCCAAGACGTTGAAGGCCAACAGAGAGACCGTGCTGGCTGCCAGTGGCGAGGAGGAGAGCTCTCTGTCCAAGGCGCTCCTTTTGATTGCTGATGCCCAGTACAAGATCGGTGACGAGAGACTCGAGCAGGACAAGCTCATCATCTCTGAGTTCAACAACAAGATAAAGGAAATCTTGAGCAAAGACTTCACAGCCACCTCCAAGGACCGCAGAAACGTTGAGAACTCCAGACTCGCATTTGACACCCTCAGGGCCGAGATCAAGTCTTTTCAGAACGGCGACGAGACCGTTGAGATCCCTGAAGCGCTCCAGAAGAAGCTTGAGGCTGCTGAGGATGAGCTTGTGAATGCCACCGAAGTTGCCGTTGAGTCCATGAAGAAGCTCATTGCTCCGCTTGCCTCCATCAACCTCCTCAAGGTGTTCACCAAGATCCAGCTCAACTACCACAAGACTGTGGCCGAGCAGCTCACCACCCTTGTCGACCAGCTTGAGACCCTCCCAGCCGATGAGGACAAGGACTGATCTTGTTTGTGTTTGTGTTCCAGCCCTTTCTTATGGTTTTCTTTCTACCTAGTGATTTATCCAACGTGTCTGATATAGATTTACAGCAAGCGTAGTGGGAAAGGCTCATTAAAGGTATGTGTATATGGCAAAGAGATTATCGTAAAGGCAAACAGAGGGGTTCAATGGAACGCACCGCACAGGGAACTGTTCTTGTTGACCTGTGTGATGATGGAGATCCGGTTGAAGAACACCTCTCCAAAGGCTATTCCGAGACAGACGGCGAAGAAGTAGAGAACCACGTAGGACATGGCAGCAAGCATGATGGCATAGCCCAGCATGGCAATGAGGAAAGCGAGCAGAAGTCTGACAATGTCCTTGCCGACTTCGTTGATGCCTGGGAAGAACAACTGCTGGAAGAAGGACTTATCCGCAGCTGCAGAGGAGCTGCCCTTCTCCTCGTCGCCTGGGTCACAGGCACACTCGTCAATCTTGGTGATGACAACAGCGTTGTTCAGGTTGTGGAACACCTTCTGTTCGATGTAAGCGCTCACAAAGAACAATCCGCGGAGGAAGAAGGCGGCAAAGAAAAGGAACACAAAGATACCGAAGGCCGAACCACCGGAGGCAGCGCTCAGGGTCTTGAAGAGAACCGGGGTCGAATCGTAGGAAGCGCGGAAGTACATGGCCATGCTGTCGTCAGACATGTCCATGCTCATGCCTGTCGAGGTTGGAGAAGACATGTCCATAGAGGTTGCAGTGGCCATATCCATAGTCGAAGAAGCCATATGCATCGTTGAAGTGGCTGAAGAGCCCATGTGCATAGAGGAACTCATCTCCATGGTGGAGGATCCCATATCCATGCCGCTCATATCCATTTTGTTGCAGCTCTGTTTTGGTGGTTGACAGGTTGAGGTCAGACGAACAGGAAGAACTATCAAGTGGGAATACCCGCTGTATTTAAGTGAAAACTCAACACTTTCCACTCATCGTGGTAATTTGCTCGTTATTTCTCGGCGCTTACACTCGATTTGGACTCCCGAGCAAATTATTCTGGGAAAACTGCTCAGTGCGGCTTCGCATTCGCCACGGTCCACGACCAAAAAACCAATTATTATGTAAGCGTGTTTGTCACGTGTCGGGATCTGGAGGGCGTTTGGCTGGCTTGTTTCTGAAACGGGTTGGGGAAATGGGCTTTGTCTAAGTAGCATTCTGCCATACAACAAAACAGCAAAATGAGCGATGAACCGGTGTCTGCCAGCGCCTCTACTTACGGCGACTACTCGGATGCGGAGTCCATGAGGAACGCAGACTCCTCCGAGATACACCTGAGCTCCGAGGATGCCTCGATCTTTGACTTGCTAGATCCATTTGCAATGACCACCGAGCTCTCCAGGCGCACGTACAAGAAGGTCAAGATGAACACCGAGCAGCTCAAGACCATGGCCAAGAAGCAGACGGACAAGGTGCTCAAAATCACGTCGAACGAGCAGGACATGGTCAAGCTGAAGGAGCACATGTCGCAGCGCGTGGACAAGCTCTACCAGCGGCTGTCGACAACCCTGACGGCTTCCAAGACGGAGAAGTTCTACTACGCGTTGGCTCTGTACTTTGTGTTCTTCTCCGGCCTTGTGATTGGCAAGCATCCTGACTGGTTCCACGTGCTGTACACAGTAGGCATATCGATCCTGCTTCCAATCAGACTGTTGACCTACTGGAAGGTCGGCTACGGCTACTACCTCGTGGACCTGTGCTACTACGTGAATGTGCTCTGTCTGCTGTACATCTGGGTGTTTCCCGAGTCCAAGATGCTGTTTGTGTCGTGCTTTGCCTTCACCTTTGGCACTCTCTCCTTCGCAGTCATTACGTGGCGTAACTCGCTCGTGCTGCACTCTGTCGAGAAGACAACGTCCTCATACATACATGTGATCCCTCCGGTGACCATGTACGTGATAACACACCAGATCTCGCCAGAGTACAGAGAAACTCGGTTCCCCGGGTGTGCCAAAGTTGAAAACTGGAACTTCAAGTACGGCATCCTGTACACGTCGTTGTTCTACCTGATATGGCAGTCTGCATACCACTACTTCATCACCATCAAGCGCGCACAGAAGATCAAAGCCGGGCGCGTCACTTCATTCGAACACCTGCGCAAGAGCTACGGCAACACCCCGCTGGGAAAGTTTGTGAACAGTCTGCCCGGGCCTCTCCCTGTTGTGGCCTTCACGCTCATCCAGTTTTCCTACCAGCTAGTCACCATGTCTTTCTGTCCGCTGTTTTTCAAGTACAAGAATCTGTCGTCTGTGTTTCTGTCGTTTATCTTTTTCTGGGCCTCCTACAACGGTGCCACCTACTACCTGGACATTTTTGGCAAGAAGTTTGAGAAGGAAGTGATACGTCTGCAGAAGGAGATCTCCGAGCTGCAGGCCCAGACCCCCTCCCCGGTGGAGTCCAGCACTTCCCTTGCCACCGGTGCTTCTCAGAGACAATCCAGCTGATTCATAGTTTTTTATTCTTGTCTACCACCTAATTCATGTGTTATATTAGCCCACGTGGTCGTGTGTCGCCGAACAGAGGGTAACCCAGCGATAACGCTTGAAACAAGCCATTTCTGGCCTCAGCGATAACCGCTGACAGCTTTCTTCTCTTTCCTGTCTCCGCCGCCTTGACGTTTGTTTTATCCCGTTTGATTGTTTTCTCTCACAAACCAAAGTGACACAAGCGACAAAGGCGAGAAATGGACTCAGCAGATACTGAAAGGCTGCTTCCCGGTGGCGCCCCAGCAGCCAAGAGAGCTCACGTCACGCGCAAAGTGGTTGGGATCTGTGTTTTGGCGCTTAGTCTGTACCTTGTTCTATTCCATAGTATAGTTGAGGGTACTTTAACCACACAGAAAAGCAAAAAGAAGAATGTCATCTTCATGGTGACCGACGGAATGGGACCGGCGTCCCTGTCTCTCGCGCGCTCGTTCAGGCAGCACAGAGACAACCTTACCATTGACGATATCCTCGAGCTTGACAGACACCTCATTGGTGCATCTCGCACGAGATCCTCGGACTCCCTGGTCACCGACTCAGCCGCTGGAGCTACTGCGTTTGCATGTGCGCTGAAGTCTTACAACGGAGCCATAGGTGTGACTCCACAGAAGATTCCTTGCGGTACCATTCTCGAGGCTCTTAGCCAGGAGGGCTACCTCACTGGACTCGTTGTCACCACTAGAATCACCGATGCCACGCCTGCTGCCTTCAGCTCCCACGCCGATTTCAGATGGCAGGAGGACCTCATTGCGGAGCACCAGCTTGGCCACTATCCTCTAGGCAGATCTGTGGATCTTATAATCGGTGGTGGTAGATGCCACTTTCTGCCCAAATCCAAGGGCGGCTGCAGAGCAGATGACCTTGATCTCACCATGGTTGCCCAAGAGGAAGGATGGTCGTACGTCTCCAACAGAACTTCGTTCGACGACCTCCAGCTCGGAGAGAACGTTGAGCTCCCACTTTTGGCCCTCATCGCCAACACTGATGTTCCATTTGACATCGACCGCGACTCGGAGGTGTATCCCTCGCTCCAGGAGCAGGTCGAGACCGCCCTCACTGCGTTGACCAAGGCCACTGAGAACTCTGACAAGGGCTTCTTCTTGATGATAGAGGGCTCGAGAATCGACCATGCCGGCCACCAGAACGACCCTGCCGCGCAGGTGAGAGAGGTTCTGGCATACGACAAGGCGTACAAGTACGTTCTTGACTTTGTCGACCAGCTTGACACGGAGACCATCGTGGTATCGACTTCGGATCACGAGACGGGTGGACTCGTCACTGCCAGACAGCTGACCCCGGCATACCCAGATTACATGTGGGTCCCACAGGCTCTTGTTGACGCCAAACACTCCGGTGAGTTTGTCAAGTCGAAGGTTGCCGGTTACTCTGGCGATGATGTGTCCGGTTTCGTCAAGACGGAAATCCTGGAGCAAGATCTGGGAATCAAGGACTATACCGACGAGGACGTTGCCTTCATTGTTGAGCACAAGGCTGACTGCCAGGACTACGTTCTCGACATGGTCTCCAGACGTTCCCAGACCGGCTGGACCACACACGGACACTCTGCAGTCGATGTGAACATCTACGGCTACTCAAACACCAGGAGAGGCATGCTCGAGGTCTTTGAGAACCTTGCTGGAAACCACGAAAACATAGAGATTGGAAAGTTCATGGAAGAGTACACGGGAGTTGACTTGGCCAAGATATCCGCACTTATCCACAACACAAAGCACTCCTCCTCTGTCGCAGCCGAATCCATGATAGCCGAAGCACGCGCTGCAGACCCATACCATTTTTAGGTAAAATTAACCACTATTTAACAGTTTATCCACGTTGCATTTGCCAGAGCTTATTTCCGAACGTTTGTATGAACCGCAATCAACTCTGTAACTGGGTGGCGCGGACCGAGATTGCGTGGGGTTGTCTAGGCTGATTTATCGCCCAGTGATTCGCCCCTTTTCAGCGCAAGATGCCCCCTTCGCTTCTTCCTCTCCCCTCAATTGTGATCCATCATGAGTCCAAAAACTGTTGTTGTGATCGGTGCTGGCCCCTCGGGCATGCTTGTCACCAAGCAACTCGTTGCCAAGGGGATCAAAGTCGTTTTGGTTAGCAACGTGGAGTACTTCTACTTCATACTCTCTATGCCACGCATCTTCAACGAACCAGTGTCTGGCTGGGTCGACAAGATGACGCGTCCACTCAAAGAGCTCGTGCCCAAATCGGTTGATCTGATCGTCGACGACGTTGTCGAGATCGCAGACTCCTTCGTCAAGTTTCAGAACCACGCAGACGTCAGCTTCGACGCAGTTGTTGTCGCCACAGGGAGTATCTGGCCAGAGCCCATCTTCCCGCACACCTCCAAAGATCGCACCACCAAGGCGCTCGTGGACTACTACAGCTCTGTCGTCAAGGCCGCTGATGACGCGTCCAAAATTGCCATTGTGGGGGCCGGTGCCGTTGGACTCGAGATCGCAGGCGAACTCGCGTACAAGTACAAGGAGGACTATCTTTCCGGCAAGAGATCTCTCACAGTGTACCATGCTTCCGATGAGGTGCTCGACGGCACGTTCGGCGATCCAGCCAGACGCTCGATCAGATCTCATCTGGAGAAGAACGGGGTTAAGATTGTTCTCGGGACCAAAGTTGTCGATGGTAATATCTCAGGGACAAAAGAGACAATTGACGCGGACATTACTTACTACTTGACTGGACCAAAGCCCAATGCTCCCCCCATCAGCATCCCTGATGTCCTAGATGCGAGTGGACATATCAAAGTTGATGGCCACATGCACGCCTCTGGTAAACTGTTTGCGCTTGGCGATGTCTCGAGCTTTCCGCGCAAACTCACCCAAAACTCCAAAGAACACTCCGCAGTCGTCTCTGCCAACGTCGAGGCTTTCGTCAACGGTACGGATCTGCCCAAGGAGGTTTCACCTGTTCCCAAGTGGAACCAGGGAGGTATTTCTCTAGGTCCAGACTCTGGCTTCGGCCAAGCCAGAGTTCCACTTTTAGGTTACATGAGTCTTCCCAAGTTTCTTGTTGTCAAGGTGAAGTCTAAGAACATGCTTACCGATCACATTGGTGACTTCTCTTAATTTTTTCATTACACATTTGTTTACCTCTGTTTTAGTCTCCATGCGCTCTTTGGAAGAGACTGCAAATGTCTGACGGACTTTGAGATCACGTACTTGTACAGGATCAGTCCCAAGCCAATGCACAGCACGTTAGTGGTGAGGTATCCGTCGCGTTCAACGTGACAGAGCCCGCCGCTCTCAACACACTGTGACTTGAGTTTGGCGTTGATGCAGTGGTAGAACTCCTCGTTGACAAATGGATTAGGCACCGGCGACGTTGCGTTCTCCTGTGGAATGCACGTTGCCTTGGTGAGCCTGTCGATCAAGAAGAACACAATCAGCCGAGGCCACTGGCCACCGAGGTTGGACAGGGTGTTGAGCGTAGTCATGTACGTTCCACCGATGGCAGGATCCGCAATCTGAGTGTGGAAGGCACATATAGAGACAAACTGTATCGTAGACATGAAAGAACCAAGGAGATGCGATAGTATAACACACAGAAAGTAAAACGGCGTGACACCTTCCTTGGGGAACGACATGACAATAACTTCGCTTATGCCGGCAGCAAGAATCCTGCCCAGGTAAGCCAAGAGCCAAGGGTCCAACGGATACTCGCCGGTAGACCAGCGAGCAGCATAGTAGCCGAAGATGATCTCAAAGGGGAAATCGATGAGAACGGTTATCGCAAGGTCCTCCTTTGAAAATCCCTTCTCCAGCAGTTTCAGATTCGTGGCTCCCTCGTTTGCCTGGAACCCAATCTTCGATATCAGGTGCAGGAACACGAACGCGCGCACGTTGGGCAGCTTCAAAATTGCAATCATCTTCTTGTACACGCCAATGAGCTCCTCGGAAACGTTGCCAATCTCGCTGTGTGTGTGGATTGGCTTGATGGCGATGTCACGCTCCAGTTCAACCATCTCGATGTCCTCAACCTTCTTGTTGTTGAACTGTAGGTGAACAGGGTCCTCTGGGATGAAATACAGTCCGATGGTGATGATGAAGTACATGATCCCCCAGAAGCGCATGTATCCACCCAGCGTGACTAGCCCCTCGTCCAGGGGGCGTGACCTGAGGTACTTGTTGGCAAAATCGGGAGAGTTGAATGCGAGAAACACGGTGAAAGACATGAAATAGCCCGTGTTCAGGCCTATGGTCTGCGCTGTTGACGCGTACGACAGCGCAGAGGGACTAAGACTGGTCAGGGCCCAGCCATCAACCGCTATGTCCTGCGTGGCACACAGAAACACAAGCGTGAAGAAGATCCACGTGATGGTCGGCAGGTTCGAAGCCAGGTCTGTCATGAGCGCGTCTATCCTGTACCCTATGGTGGTTAGCACCACTGAGCTGAACAATTGCACGGGGATGATCCACGATCTGCGTCTCCCAAGCTTCCTGGAGTACACCGAATCGACCAGGGGAGCCCACAGCAGTTTCAAGGAGTATGGGTACGTGGCTAGCGAGAACAGGCCAACCTGCGAATAGGACAGCTGACCGGACTTAAGCAGGAACGGGACAGATCCAAAGCCCAGACCAACAGGGACACCCTGCAGCAGGTACAGCAGTACTAGAAGCGCGAACCTGGGTCTGTCTATCCTCGGCAGGTTCTCCATCTTGGAACGTGGCTCGTCTTGTGGCATGGTGTCCTGTATGCTGTGCGGAACGTCTCTTGGCGATGCAGAAGAAGATTTGGCGAGCGGTGATAGCACGGAGTCTCTGTCGTCGAATCTGCTGGACGATTTGTTGTAGAGCGGTATATCAGATTCAGACATCTGGCCTTGTTGCTGGCAAGAGAAGAAAGGACACAGACGTGGTTGGTTCCTGTGTTTTAAGCGCCAGAGCGCCCCGCTCCGTTTTGGGACAGAATTGGTTTGCACACACCCGAGGCTCCGGTTCTTCTCACGGCGTGCTTTCTCACCAACACAGCTGTATTGCGTGAATAGACAAGCAATATATTCGGGAAATGAGTACCACCGACAAGTATCCGGCTCCGATCTCGAAGCTGTTTGCGCCCAAAGTGCCGTTCAGGTATTTGCCGCCCACGGATGTCGATCCAAGGGTACGCAAGACACAGGACATCTCTGGGGTTGCTGACTTTCTACAGCAGCTGGCCGAAGTCCACGCGAGCACGCCGGTTGTAAAGGAGGATAAGAAGCAGGCAGACAAGAAGGAGGAGCAGAGGAACCGACTTCAGGAGGCGCTGTCGACGTGGAATCCAGAGACGGACCCACACATCGTCGGAGACCCGTACAAGACGGTGTTTGTCGGCAGACTCGACTACACCACCAGCGAGCTGGATCTACAGCAGGTGTTCTCGAACTACGGAGAGGTGGAGAAGATAAGGATCGTGCGAGACAGGACAGACAACAGCAGCAAGGGGTACGCATTTGTGCTCTTCCGCAACACACAGGATGCGAAAGCGGCGTACGACCGAGCGAACGGAATAAGCATCAAGAACAGGAAAGTGGTGGTGGACATCGAGCGCGGACGGGTGGTGAAGAACTGGAAGCCACGCAGGCTGGGCGGCGGTCTGGGCGGTCGTACCGTCAAGGTTACCAAGAGCCACTTCCCATCCACTCCCAGGTTCGGTTCTGGGGCTAATTCGATACGGAGTGGGCCACGTGGGTACCAGAGAGACTACGGCCGCGACAGGTACGACAGCGGCGGTGGGTATAACCGGATGCCTCCTCCACAGTACAGAGGCGGGTTCCGCGGAGGGCGTGGAAGAGGCAGGGGTGGCCGCAGGTACTGAGGCTCTCCCTCCTCCTTCTCCTTGTATAATCCATCTAATAGGTGCATGGACACCATCATTCCAGTACACGAGGTGCCCGTTCAGTCGCTGCAGCTGTCTCGTAATGGCCGGTATCTGCTAACGTGTGGGCTCCGGGACCCGGTGATCGGTCTGTGGAAGATATCTGACGGTAAACAGATTGCAAAGTTCGACATCAGCTCCGTGCACGGGGCACACCACATCTCGCTGGATGCCAAGGACGAGCGGTTCATCGCCAGTGGTGTCGGGCTCCAGCTGTGGGACATCCTCACGGCCAAGCCCGTACAGCGCTGGAACGCCTCGGGCGTGGTGCACTCTGCTGAGATGGGCAAGCTCACGCAGTCGTGCTGGGCGGGGGACGTTGTGTTTGCGAGCGGCGTGGACGGTACGTGCAAGGCGTTTGACACTCGGCAGCGAATCGCCAGCCCGGTGGCCGAGTGGGCAGCGAGCAGCGACGCGCTGAACTGCATCGGATACGGCAACTACAGGGTTGTCGCCGGAGGCAACGACGGGAGGGTGTACACGTACGATATACGGCAGGCCCAGCGGTTCACAGACACCCTGGACACGCAGTCTGCGGTGATGTCTCTGTGTGTGCGACAGGACTCTGCGTTTGTGTCCATGCTGGGCAAGCAGGAGGTTTGTCTGTACGACGTGTGTCGGGGCGTGGTGCGGGAGCGGTATGGCGTGCCGCAGGTGGACAACTACACGGTCAACATCGAGTGCAACGAGCGCACGCTGGCCGTTGGAAGCGAGACCGGTATCGTTTCGGTGTTCCCATTGTCGAGTAATGGCTCTAGCAGCGAAATAACCCTAGACAAGATCGGTCCAGGGCGGGTGGTCAAAGTGGCGCTAAACAAAACCGGAATACTCGCGGCTGGCTGTGGAGACGGCAAGGCACACATATTCCAGACCACCGATTAGTTAAATTCAGGTGGCCACGGTATAAATTGACCGCGATATCCCGTCCATTCTGCTGCGAGACGGTGTTGTCGGTAACAAAACAAAACAATAACAACAACAACAAGCCCCTTTTAGCCCCTGCCTGTCCGAGACACTTCCCTTTTTTAGAATTTGTATTTTGGTTGATTTTGCCCCTTGTTTCCCACCAGTTTCACCGGTGAATTGCCCCACTTATTACAAGGAGAGCCTCCTAGGAACACCTCCACGTCAACTGGCTATCAGCGCTGGCTCGCAGTGCTGTTTTTTATACCTGTGACCCGCAAACAATGCTTTCGGTACGTTGTTTTCTGACCCTGTTTTGCCCGCTTTGCTAACCCTTGCGCCAGAACTTCAAGAACCTGATCAAGAAGAAGGACCAGGATGAGTTCAGACGCTACTCCGAACTGCATCCGCGCTACAAGATAGCGTGCCAGATCGGAGAAGGCGCTTTCTCAAAGGTGTTCAAGGCACTGGACACCGTGACCGGCGAGGAGATAGCCATCAAGGTCATAGACAAGACAAACATGTCGATACAGCAGATCAACGGTGTTCTCAAGGAGATAGCCATCATGTCCAAGCTGAATCACCAGAACATCGTGAAGCTGCTCTCGTACAAGAACAGCTCCAACTCCAAATGCTGCTACCTGTTCTTGGAACTCGTCACCGGGGGTGAAATCTTCAACCAGATCATCAAATACACTTACTTCTCGGAAGACCTGTCCAGACACATTATCGTGCAGGTGGTGGAAGCGATCAAGTACCTCCACGAGGAAGTTGGCGTGGTGCACCGCGACATCAAGCCTGAAAACCTGCTCTTTGTGCCCATCGAACGCACGCCATTGCCCCAACACATGCAGCACAGACGCCAGTCAGACGACGCGAACAAGCTCGATGAGGGCAAGTTTGTTCCACACGTTGGCGGAGGCGGGATCGGGGTTGTCAAACTGGCCGATTTCGGCCTGTCGAAAGTGCTGTGGGACAAAAACACAAACACCCCCTGCGGAACCGTCGGATACACAGCTCCAGAAATCGTGCGGGATGAGTACTACTCGAAGTCGGTGGACGTGTGGGCCATCGGCTGTGTACTGTACACTCTGCTGTGCGGTTTCCCTCCCTTCTACGACACTGACCCAAAGACACTTGCCGAGAAGGTCAGCAAGGGCGAATACTGCTTTCTGAGCCCGTGGTGGGATGAGATCTCAAAGGAAGCCAGGGACTTGGTTTCAAACCTGCTGACCTTGGACCCAGACCAGAGGTACACGCTTGACGATATTCTGAAACACCCGTGGATCCTGCAGAACTCTCAAAAGACCCAGCCTGCGTTTGATGCTCCACCGCCAACTTCGCACAACTCGCGTCTGTACGAGCACTTCAACGATACCTCGGAGAGTTTGCTCACGCCGAGAGCTGAAGCTATCAAGCTCATGTTTGACACCAGTGCTGCAATCCACACTGGCGCCGCCCCGGTGACCGCTACACCTACAAAGATGACGAACTTTGATGTTCTGGAAGAGGAGAATGAGAGTCTCGATGACGTTATCGAGACCTCTGCTCCGCACCACATGGATCGTGGATCCATATACGACTCGTCGTTTACAGACTCGGACTACGAGTCAGACTACGAGTCAGACTTCCAACCCGAGGCTCGAAACTACGAATCTGTGGTTAGGTCTCCCGTCTTGAAGCGCCACATGTCGTCTTCCAGCGTCACTAAGCCACGTCGTCAGTCAACCGTATCGTTTGTGGACTCTGTCAAACCCAGACGGGGCTCAAGACTGGATCCTAGCGATATACCGCGGACTCCAGACCCTTCGAGAAGCGTCTCTAGTTCCTTGACCATGCATACTTCAGACTCTTTCAACCTGAAACTAGGTGGATCCACTATGCTAGTGCGCCGGAAACTCGTTGGGTCCACGGGATGTGGACCGGTTGAACCTTCTCCAGACATTCCAGTACAGGACGAGACTACCCCAACATCAGAACTGGATCAGATCATGTCGTCTCCTGTTTGCTGATCATATATACCCCCGAATTTTTTACTATTCTAGCATCATGGCATACTTTTTTTCCGCATCCATATTCCTCTAAGTTCTATGTAGGCTCGTCTATGCTGCATATCTCCAGATGGCAGGGGTAGCTCGTCGTATCGACAAGTTCACCGTTGATACCGTCGTTGAGCTCGTACCTCTGCAATCCTGACTCCAAGTCTTTGCATATACCACTGGCCACGTGTCGCTTGGCAACGCGTTTGCTTGCCCGTTCTCTCTCTATTTTCAGCCTCCAGAACTCCGAGCTCGAATCTTTCAGGGTCTGGTAGATGCGACACCACGGCTCCTGCTGAAGAAGGAGGTACAACCCTTCAATGATGAGTATCCTCGTTTGTGGTGCTATTCTGATCCCATTGAACGCTGGATCTTTCAGTGCATGGTCGAAGCTAGGAATGTATATGTCTGGAACGTCCTCCCCCGATAGACACGTGTTGTTGAGTATGTCAACCAGAGCAACAACCATTCCCGAGTCAAACGTGAACGGTGAGCCTCTCCTCAAGAGCGCCGTTTCGGGGTCTTTGAACTGTTCCAGAGTCTTCAGAGGCAGATGGAACCCATCCATCGGTATCATCTGTGCCAGCACTTGTTGTTCCTCCGCTGTTTCTCTGCCTATGTCAATCGTCGTTCCTCTTCCGTGTAGCCTCACTTTACCATCGTCCCTGTGCTCTACCCTTGGCACCCACGACTCATCTTCTATATCGACTGTTTCGCAGAGATCGTACTCTGGATACGAGTCCCATCTACCGTGCAGTGATGAGTCGGTTGTGCGTTTCTCCGGATGCAATTCGGGCGAATCTCTGTATATCTCGTTGATTCTGTCGACCACCTCTGCGGACAGCGTGGACTTTCCGCTTCCAGGTGAGCCAATCACCAGTATTATAACCCTATACCGTTTGGAACTCTCCAACAGACCAACGGCTCTTCGCGCCAGCTGCTCATATGTCTCGTCCATCTTGTTACCTTCCGATTGAATCGAGCGGACGTGTACACCAAGCAAGAGTTCTCTGTATCTGTGTGCTCCCCCCTCCTTCCGAATAGCTGATACCTTGCGGTTGTGTTTGATAGGCTACGGACCTGTATTCCCCCCCTGTGTGTGCCATTATCTGGTGGCTTTGAGGGGCTGGTCGTGTGCCGTTTTCAAAACGGCTCGGTTCTCACGTGAGGGGCAATGCGTGCGGCGTTTCCGGATGTATGATTAAGTGTGCGCGATCTATACAATTAGTTAGAGAGTACCGTTCTCTTGACGAGATGGTTGTATGGCTTGTCATCGTCGTCAGTGTCGTTAGCCCACTCCTGCAGGTCCTTGAACATCCTCGATGAGATTTCGAGGTCCATTCGCAGTTCCACCTCCTTGATTCTCCTGTCGACAACCTCACATCCTTCCACCAGCAACGGGATGTGCTTACCGCTTGTCTGTGTGTACTTGCGGTATTCCACCAGTGGCTTGAAGTCCGTGATGTTGACACATCCACGCAGCTCAATCACGTTCAGACGGGGGAAAAGTACGTCCTCGTCTTCGGTGTCGAAGATCTGCGGGATGCCGAGATTGGTCAACTTGTAACAGTTGTTCAGCGAGAGACGCTCAATGTGGTTGTTGCGGTACTCCAAGAGTTCCCAGATAGCGTTATCTGAGATGTGGCACCCTGCGAGTCCGAGGGTCCTGATGTTGGTGTAGCGGCATAGCGCAGATATGCTGGCGTCGGTGATGAGCTCACCGCGGGAGTGTCTTCCCACGTTTAGCGTGTGGAGCTTCGGACAGTTGAGCGCTATGGAGTAGAGTCCGGCGTCTGTGACCAGCTCGCACGCGCGGATGTCGAGGATCTCAAGGTTGGGACAGTTGACGCTGACCATCTTGAGAAAGTTATCGTCCACGGTCTTGGAGCACGGAATGACGAGCTTGGTGATGTCTCCGTTTGCAAACAGCCGTTGTGGCGGAAGCAGGTACGGACAGATGTAAAACTCCACCCACCTCAGGTTCTTCATGGTGGTTGTCTCGGCGATGAAGTCGAGCTGCGACTGTTTGACGTGTTTGAGCTTGTTACAGACAAGCGCCTCGGTTTCAGCGGTGAGCTTTGTCTTGTTGACACGGCTTGCAAAGTACGAGTCGAAGTGGTCGTCTTTGGTGAACACGAGCTTGCGGTGCAGCATCTCCATGGCCACTCTGTTCCACATCTTGTTGACCAGCAAACAGTTGTAGAGGTTTCCAGCGACCTTTGTTGGTTGTTTGGGAGTGTCTGGTGCTTCCATCGCGCGTTTGGCGTCGCGCATGTTGCCGTAGATGAGCAGAGCGTGTTTCAGGCTCATTGGCTTGCGGCGCACAGGACTCAACTCCTGGGGAACGACGGCATCCTTTTCCACAAATTCCAGGATTTTCGACAAAATCTCCGGGATCTGGAAGATCTTGTGTGGCTCACCGGCACTCTCCAAAGACGAATCCGAGGATATTCTGAGCCTGTCGAAGTTCTCACAGCAGTCAGCCGTATCTTGGAACATCGGGTAGAAGCGCGAGAGGGTCTCGTTGAAGGAGGAGACTCGCTTGACAACGTGCAGAGGTCTCTCCTCGTCCTCTTCCCCAGCCTGGAAATGACGCTTCTTGTATGTTGCTGTTGCCTGGATGCGGCCCGCCAGCGGGTTTGTGGTATAGGCAGATGTGTATGACATTTGGATGCAGAGTGAGGCCGACTGGGTGGAGGTGCGGCTCTTCGGTGACAAGATCTATTAGAGGGAACCGCAGTGATGAGTAACTGCCGGCAGGATGAGAAATGAAGCAAGAAACACAACCAGGATGGAACAAGGGGAACAATGGAGCGAGATCAAATGAGTGGACGTTGTCTAACAGGGGTGGTCAGCAACAGGTTGAATGAGTGTGGTGGGCGGTTGGCGGTGAAAAAAGAAAGACAGCTGGAGGGGCTAAGCAAAAAAGCAAAAGGAGCACAGCAGGAGCTCCCACAATATATATATACGGGAAGGTGAAATTCCGCACAATGAACGCAATTAAAAAATTTTCAGGCCTCTATTGAGGAAAAGGTTTAAGCTCAGAATTAAGGTACAAAGGAGGGTGCTGCATGGCTGTTTGGGTCTGTGCTAAAAACCAGCCATTTGAGCCGCACCCAGTGGGGGCTGGTTTGCACGCATCCCGCAAGAGGACGGCTCCTGTTGTTTGTTTTCGGTTTGTTTGTTTTTGTTTTTATTGTTTATTGTTCTAGTTAGTTCTATATGTGTTTAGGCTAATCTAAAAGACGGGTTAGTTTGTCTTTTTCATGTTTCTCTGTGCTGTACGAAGTCTGCTTCGTGGTAGTTGACGCTGCTGCTGCGCTGTCTCTGGTCTGTGAGCGGGATGTCGACGTTCTGCCTATCCCTGCGTCTGTAGCGAAAGAACTGGTACGTTATCACCAGGTTGAGACTCATCTGGAACACAGCAGCAATGACAAAGATGGTGGACACGTCGTTGGTCCCGTAGAGCAGATAGCTCAGCTTTGTGAGGTCTCCGCCTAGCCAGCTGAGCAGCAGGATGGTGCGGAATCCCTCCACGCTCTTGAGTCTATTGAAGAGCAATATCTGCGGCAATGGCAGAGAACTTTCGACCAAAAAGGAAACAGACCCAATCAGCATGCCGAACCGCTCGTTGTTCCAGAAAAGCAGCTGAAGAGAGCTGACCACGGCCAAAAACCCAGCTAAAAACTTCCAGTAGGTGGACTCCGACTTCCACTGCCAAAACTTGAACGGCCTCCTGTATATCCCGTTGAAGAAGGACAGAAACCGCCGTGCCACACACGTGAGCACATGCAGAAGTAGGGTGATGAGCTCTCTGTTGCTCACCACGATGAAGTCCAGCAGCTTGCCAAGCGTGTCTCCGAGCTCCGTGTAGTCTGTGAGGGCGTCCAGCTTGTCCCGCAGAAGACGCGCCGACTTCTCTGCGCGGTCCACGAGCTCCGGCACCGGGCTGGGGAACTCCTGGAGCTCCTCAAAGTCGAGGGACCTGAACTTGAGCGCCGTGCGCAGAAGGATTATCTGGACGAACACCATGCTGAAACACTGTCTGAGCAGCGCTATCTCAAACGGCTCCGTCAGGAAGAAAAGTATGCGCAGCATGCTGGCTATCAGCATGGTACAGCATATGTCGATCGAAAACCCAGCCGAGGACTTGTCTCGCTGTATGCCGACTATAGTGGTTCCGTAACTGATCAGCGGCGTGAAGGACATGAACCAGTTGATCACCAGCTGCAGCTGCGGCAGATACTCCGGTGGCAATATCAGGTACGCCATGTCTATGTGTGCCTCCCCTGTCAATATATACACCGCTATGCTGTGTTCCTGATATATTGGTCCCTGAGCACAAAGAGTGGGTAGAAAGACAACAGAGTGTCAACATTGAGGCACACGACCCGCGTGCCGATGAGCCCCGTTTTGCTGGTTGTATTTATGCGCTTTTTGGTTGTATTTAATCCGCCTTCTTCTTTGCAGGGTACGCGTACACGAGAGCGCCTGCAAACACAAGGGCGATCCCCACGGCACCGCCGGTGCTCGGCACGCTGCCGAAAAAGTACGTGCTGATCAGCAGACTGGCGAACTTGCGCAGCAGCAGCGTCACGGACACAGTGAGCGCGCTGGTGGTGCTGGCCAGCACGTTGACGCCGTACACACACACAAACTGCGTCACGCAGTTGAGCACCAGCCGGCCGAGAAGCGTGTAGTCTGCACGCGACACATGACCGGCGACCGTGGCCACGTCCTGCCACAGCGCAGTCCTCGCAAACAGCACAAACAGCGGCAGGCCGTACAGGTGGGTGAAGAAGAGGTTCTCCCGCCAGCCGGCACGGTGTCGGGTGCCCTCCTGGACCAGCCCCATCACACACCCGATGGCCGTGGACACAAAGAGAATGAGCACGCCGGTGAGCCGTCGCGCGTTGAGCTGCGCTGCGCCATCGAGAGCCGTGTCGCTGGACGCCAGCGTGACGAGCACGACTCCGACCGTGATGACAAGCGCACCGGCACACTGGCGCAGCGTGTACGTTTTGCGAAACCAGCACCAGCCGATCGCCATCGAGATGGGCGTGCCGCTGGAGCGCAGGATGATGTGCACGGGAATAGACACGTCGAACTGGAACACGAGGTTGTTGAGGAAGTTGACCACGAAGAACGCGAACGTGTGCAGGAGGTGTGCCGACAGCGGCAGCGCCGACCGCGGCAGCCAGTGGCCGTGGCGCGGGTCTGCAACCAGCCAGTACGACACAGCGGCCACAACCGCGAACTGTGCGAACGTGATGAGCGTGGAGGACAGCTGGCCCGTGTGCACGATGCCCTCGAGAGCGAGCACGTTGGAACAACACCCTCCAAAGACAAACACCAGCGGCAGCATGGCCCGTTGCGTATACAATATAACCCAATCTGCGTCTTGTTATCAGCCCCCTTCGCGGTTATAAACAAACAAATCCTTCCTTGTTATTGTTTGCGTGGCGATCTTCGGCTATCGCGCTGGCCAGGCCGATCGCCTGAAGCGCCGGGGAGGCTGGGCTTGACCAGCCCATCGCCTGCCCCCCCCCCTCTCTTCCTGAGGGCTGGGTCCACACGCCTCTCGATCCTGTCAATTCATACATGAAACAGCCTGAGCTGCCGCCCATAGACAGCTTCCGGCTGTCAAATATTCTGCAGCACCTCGACGACGATCCCCACGCAGACTCGCTGCGCCAGGTGGCGCGCCAGATCGCCCGCATAGACGCCAACTACAGACACGACGTGTCGGGCGAGCTGGAGCGGCTGTTCCGCAAGGTGGAGCTCCAGGACATCGCCATGAACCGCATGGAGAGGCTCCGGGCCTCGGTGCAGGCTAACGACAGACTGGTGCAATCGTGCGTCGCCTCTGCACAGGCGCCCCCGTCGTCGTCGGCCTCGTCGTACTTCCTGTTCAAGACCCTGTCGCACACAAGCACAGAGCAGGACGAAGAGGAACACGCCCAGGCAGACGTGCTGGACCTGCGAGAGCTGCACCTCGCGGCACGCGAGGCAAAACGCAAGTTTGAACGGATCACCGAGCAGATGAAGCTCATCGAGTCGAACCTGCCGCGACGCGACCGGCTGTTTGTCAACAACTCGCCCCACAGACACCACTACCCGAAGTTGTACAGGTACGGGCTGCGCGAAGAGACGTACGTGCCTGTGGAGCAGCCTCAGCCCGTGGAGGGCCCGTCTGCCGCAGATATAAGCAACATCAAGCTCAGCCAGTACATCCAGCTGCAACAGGAGCTGGGCGAACTCGAGAGAGAAAGCAAGCCACCGGGACAGCACCCGAAGGGACTGGCAAACATGGGCATATCGCCGATCCGGAAGAGCATCAACCCAACCAGTCTGCTGCTGGATCTGAACCAGATGAAGTCAGACGTCAAGCTCAACGACGAGACGGTTGTCGTTCGGGCTTCCGAGTCGCACGAACAGAACTACATCGACAACCTCAAAAAGTACATCCATACGTGATACTACCTCGTATACACTTCATAGTTTTGGCTTGACAAACGCATCCACCATCTTTCTCCGCTGGATCTTGCCGGTAGCCGTCTTGGGCAGCTTGGCGACAAAGTAAAAACGCTGGGGGACTTTGAAGGCAGACAGCTTGGTGGAGAGGTACTCCTGGAGCTGCTTGTCCGTGAGATTCGAGCCTGGCTTGAGCACAACGGCTGCGTGGACAACCTGTCCGTACTTGGCGTCGTCCACACCGAACGCAACAGCTTCCTCAACGTCAGGGTGGCCCAGCATGACTCCGTCAAGCTCAATGGGCGAAATCTTCTCACCACCGCGGTTGATCAGCTCTTTGATGCGACCGGTAAGCACAACGTAGCCCTTCTGGAGCATGCCTTGGTCCCCGGTACGGAAGAACTGTTTGCCCAGTGACGCAACGTTGACAAACGACTCGGCGTTGGCCTTGGCGTTGTTTATGTATCCAGAGGTAACGTTTGCTCCGTATATGGACACCTCACCGACCTGTCCCTCGGGCACAACGTAGCCGTCATCGTCGAGAATGACAACCTCGACGCCTTGGCCAACGCCAACGGTGCCCGGCTTTCTCTCGAGCCCCCTGCCTGGCAGGTTGTTCGAGGTCATCTGGTGCGCAGCCTCGGTCATGGCGTATGCCTCGAGCACAGGAGCCTTGAACGTCTCCTCGAGCTTGTGGAACGTGGGAGGCGCCAGTGCACTGGAACAGGATCTGATGAACCTGATCTTTGGAAGCTTCGCAGGCAGCTTGGTGTTGAGCAAGATCATGTGGATGGTGGGGACGGCAGTGTACCAGTTGGCACCGTGTGTGGTGAAGTCTTGCCAGAATTTGTGTGCCGAAAACTTTGCAGGGATGACAACCGATCCGCCAGAGTACAGTGTGGAGAGGAACGCTCCAATGAGACCGTGCACGTGGAACAGAGGCATCACCAGGTAGGTCCGGTCCGCCGGGGAGAGCTCGTAGGTCGCGGTGATGTTCTTCATCGAGGTGACGATGTTGAGGTGTGTCAGCGGAACGGCTTTGGGCCTTCCTGTGGTTCCGGAGGTGTGCAAGATCATCGCCACGTCGTTGGGTGAGCAGTTTCCAGGGATCTCGACCGCGTGGTTGGCGATGGTGGGGAGGCCAGAGGAGGAGTACTCCACACTGAGGAACTTCTCGTGGTACACCTCAAACTCGAGTCTGGCGGTGGCGGGATCGTACCAGATCTCAACGAGCTTCGCCTTGTTGGCCCTGGCAGACTGGACAATCTCCGCGTCTGGGTTCTGGTGTGTTCCGCGCGGGACAACAACGGCTGGAGCCGCCAGATCCTCGAGGTAGAAGTCGAACTCGGCCTTTTTGTAGTTGGAGTTGAGCGGAGCGGCAATGCGGCCAGCAGTGGTGACGGCCAGGAAAGCCACGGCAAACTCGAGCCCGTTGGGCAGCGAGATGGCAATGGCCGACTGCAGCGGGGTGATGCGTCTCAGCGACTCGGAGAAGAAGAGCTGCTGGAACTGCACGATCAGCGAGCTGAGCTGCCTATAGGACAGCGTGAAGGGTGAGTCGCCTGGAACGACCACCGCTGGGGTATCGTCGACCCGGATTACCTGTCTGAAGGTGGACATGGTTGTATGGTGGCGAAAAGAGCAAGCGCAAGGCGAGGGGAGAGCCCCCAAAAGCAGCCAGAGGGAAAGCCCTGGCCCCCAGATGATCTAATTTACACCCGTGACGCCACAGAACGGCTACAGCGGACGATGCCTTGTGTCATAACGTTGTATTCGTGACAGATATTCTATATACAGACGGGTTCTCCCATTACAGCACCTTCTTGGGCTCCACCACCTTGCGCTCGGGCACAACCGGTCCCACGGCGGGAGATGGCCACTCTGGGTGTAGTATGCCGGCCTTCTTGAACAGCCTGGTGACGGTTTCGGATGGCTGCGCGCCCACCGAGATCCAGTACTTGGACTTGGTGAAGTCCAGCTTGATGTCCTTGATGGGTCTCTCTCCAGCAGCCTTCTGCTCGGGCGTGAGTGGCAGAGGCACCGGGTTGTACGTGCCTATCACCTCGATCGGCTTGGCATCCCGCGCCTTCTTGGCCTGCGTGACAACGATGTTGAAGAATGGCTGGTGTCTTCTGCCGAATCTGGCGAGCCTTATTCTCACTATTCCCTTCATTGTGATTATCACCCTTGTTCGCGAGTGAGAACCACCGGGCCCTCTCTGTCTGAAAAATTCGTCGAGAAGAGCGCGCGTCGTGCTCCGACCATTCGGTCGTGCTACACACACTCTCGAGGTCGTGTGGCCCACAGACCGAATAATTTTTTTAGAAAAAAATTCGAGTTTTTTTTTTACTGTACAACAGATCTCTGGTTCACCACAATAGCACAGATGGAGGCTGAACCTGTTGAAATGGTCCCTGTTGAGGACAAGCTGGAGCGCATCAGGCTCCAAATCAACTCCAAGCTGGACAACCAGAAGCAGCTGGCCCTCATCCTCTCTGCTGTGGAGGAGAACATCGAGGAGCAAAAGACCAAGAAGTCTGAGGTGGCCTACTTTGTGTCTTTCCTGGAACTGCTGTCCCAGAGCATCAAGGAGAACAACATCGTGGACTTGAACCTGGCCACGGTGTCTGCGTACTTTCTAGATCTGTTCTTCCCATACCTCGCTCCACAGCTGCTGAGATCGAGATTCTCCGACATACTGGCCATGCTTGCGCCAGCGCTTACCAACGAGGCTGCCGAGGCCCCACTCATCAGATCGTCCGTCGGTGCCCTTGAGTCGCTGCTGCTGGCCCAGGACCACTCCTCGTGGAACTCGAGCGCCAGTGTCTCTCCCAGAAGAGGTCTGTACGGTCTGCTCGAGCTGTCGCTGGACCCAAGGCCGAAGGTCAGAAAGAGAGCACACGAGGCCGTGCACAAGATCCTCTCCACGCCTCCCCCAGGCCCCACAGTTGAGCACCCAGCCTCCGTGCTGACCGCTGAGTTCGTGCTGGAATCGCTGGTTGAGCTGCTCAAGGCCAGAAACAAGAACAAGGCCCACACAGACAAAGACCTCACCTCGAAGATGATCCACAACCTGCAGCTCGTGACAGCCATTACCTCGGCTAACGCGTGGCCTTCCAAGCAGATTGAGCCTCTCTGTGATGCTCTGCTCGAGCTCTCCAAGACCACCGATCAGTACCTGGTTTCGGGTGTCTTCAACGCTTTCGAGGGTCTGTTCTCGTCTATGAACGACGACGAAATTGACAAGGACAGATTCGTCGCCGTTCTCAACATCATCTTTGACCTCAAGCCCTCCGTCAACGACGTCCACCTGGCTGCATCCTGGCTCGCGGTCGTTGCCAAGGCTGTCAGCTCCTATGCCAGCGTTGATTCGCTTGCCTGCATCTCCAAGCTTCCAGAAATCTTCAAGGTTGTGCTGCAGTACTTCTCCTCGGACTCCGAGAACATCTACGTGAGTGCTTCGCAGTGTCTCATCGCCATCATCGTCGAGAGTATCGATGATAACTCTCTCCTGCTCCCCACAAAGAAGAACGGTGTCTCCAGCAAGGTCTACGAGGCTGTTGACGAGGTTATCACCCAGATTTCTGAGATCACGCTGACGTTGTGCAATGTTAAGTACAGTCATGCCGCCAAGGAGGTTATGGAGCTGCTCACCACCATCTTCAACAAGCTCAGAGTGAGATCGAACCCAGACTTTTTGCCACACCTCGAGCAGGTGGGCAACTGGAGATCCGACGAGGAGCGCTTCCAGTACAAGGCCGAAGCCGACGCCGTCATCTCTGCTGCCCTTCTTGGTCTTGGACCAGAGGTTGTTCTGTCTGTGTTGCCTTTGAACTTGGACAAGCCACAGTTGGTTGGTAGAGCGTGGATGTTGCCTCTTCTGAGAGACAACATAAGAAACGCCAAGCTCGGTTTCTACATCTCCTACTTCACTCCCCTATTGCAGTTTTTCTCTGAGAAGGTTGACAACGCCGAGGACAAACAGTCAATGCACATCAAGATCTTCCAGACAATCATCGACCAGATCTGGTCTCTTCTCCCACACTTCTGTGACCTGCCTCTTGATCTGAGAACCGCATTCTCTGATGATTTTGCTGCCAAACTTGCCTCTCTGCTGTACGAAAAGGTTGAACTCCGTGTCACCATCTGCCATGCTCTCAAACTCCTTGTTGAGAGTAACATCGTGTACGCCGAGGGCGCCCTTGCTGATGACCTCATGATGCAGCAGCAGTTCCCAGAGAAGGAAGCCAAGAAGAACGTCGAGTACCTTGCCACCAAGGCTTCTAAGATCCTCTCCGTTCTCTTCAACGTGTTCACCCAGACTGCCGCTTCCTCGAGAGGATACATCCTGGAGACAATCGAAGCGTACCTCCAGATCATCCCTAAGGATGAACTGGAGGCTACTTTCAACAAGGTCTGTGGCATGCTGAAGAGTGCCATGGACGAGGAAACCTCCAAGCCACCACAGAAGCAGCAGAAGCAGAATGATGAGTTTCCAGCTTTGAGTGTCACCATGATGGATCTGGTTGTTGCTATGGCCAAGTACGTCCCGGAGTCCTCTCACATCGCTGTTCTCGCCATCTTCAACCAGACCTTGACCTACCAGGATGCTTCCATCCAGAAGAGAGCGTACCGCATTCTGAACAGACTGTTTGAGACCGAGACTGGTGCCGAATCTGCTAAGAAGTACCTCAGAGACATCGAGGCTTCCATCATCAACTCCACTGATTCTTGCATTGCCACCGCTAAGGCTTCCAGATTGACTGCCATCGTTGCCATCATTGACATTTTGCCACCAACTGATCTGTACTTCATCCCATCCGTGCTTTCTGAGGTGATTCTTTCCACCAAGAACGTCAACGAGAAGACCAGAGACATGTCTTACTCTGCTCTCATCAAGATGGGTAACAAGATGGAAGAAGGTGGTGTTGTTGAGAACTCCAAGGTTCCTTCGATGGACCCAGATATGCCAGACTCTGAGGCCAACCTCGAGACCTACTTCACCATGTGTTCTGCCGGTCTGGTTGGATCTACTCCACACATGGTTAGTGCTGCTATCACTGCTCTCAGTTGCTTGTTGTACGAGTTCCGCCCCAAAATGAACACCGAGCTTCTTGTCGAGATCTCTTCCACCGTTGAGCTCTTCCTCGAGTCCAACAACAGAGAGATCGTCAAGTCTGCCATTGGGTTTGTCAAGGTTGCTGTTCTTACGCTTCCTATTGAGATCGTTGCTGGCAACCTTGGTGTTCTGCTTCCTCAGATCATGAGATGGTCCCACGAGCACAAGGGTCACTTCAAGTCGAAGGTCAAGCACATCATCGAGAGAATGATCAGAAGGTTCGGCTACGACACCATTGAGGCGAACTTCCCCGAAGAAGACAAGAAGTTGCTCGTTAACATCAAGAAGTCGAAGGACAGGGCCAAGAGGAAACAGAAGGAGGATCCAGAGCAGGAACAGAGGAAACCCGAAGCCAAGACGTTTTCGTCTGCTTACGACGAAGCCCTCTACAAGTCTTCAGACGAGGAAGAATCAGATGAAGAGATGGACGAAGCCCCCAGAAGAGGAGGCAAGGCCAACGACAGATTCATCTCTGAGTCAAAGAATGCTCCACTCGATCTGCTTGATCGTCAAGCGATCTCTCGCATCACCTCTTCCAACCCTAAGAACATGAGAAGAAGCAACACCACAAACAACTCGTTCAAGTCTAAGAACGGCAAGCTCGTGATCCAGGAAGACGAGTCGGAGGATCCATTCCAAGGAAAGGAGTCTGGACTGAGCGCATACGTCGAAGCTGTCAAACAGGGTCCTGTCAGAGGTCAGCGTAACAAGCTCAAGTTCAAGCGTGGTAAGAACGCCCGTGATGATGATTTCGACGATGATGGCGATGATGAGGACACCAGCCGTCCCAAGGTTGGTTACAACAAGCAATCGCGCAACAACAGGATCAACAAGCCCAGCAGAGGCGGCCCCAAGTTCAAGTCTAGAAAGAAGTTGTAAAATAGGTATGAGTATCATTCGATAAAGTAGAATAGAGAGTGTTGTTTTTCAAAAAAGAGATTACATAGAAATAGACCGGTACCTTCCAGAGGATTCGTTGGTGTTTTGTGGTGTTAGCGTCTGGCGAAGCGAATTCGTCCTTTTTGTTTCGTGTTTTTTGTTCTTTTCGTTTCTCATAACTCTTGCACAGTTTCGGTTCTGTACTCCCTGCGGACAGCATACTGATCAACGGCATCGACAAGCTGAACGGGTGGTTCCGCAGGCGACTCATTCTCATCAAGCAAGGGTGGTGCTTTGGAGCTCGAGAACACATCTGGATGATCCTTGTACACGGCTTGGCAACGAGCCATGATCTCCTTCGTAGTGAGATCTTTACCAGCACCGGCAAACTCACCCAAGTTGTAAACACGCATGATATCCGAAGGAACGACACTGAACTCATCGTGTGACTCTATCAAAGAGTTGAGCACTTCGATACCAAGGAAGTAGTTCTCACCTTGGTGTGCAGTGTCCACGTAAGAGTACGGGTCTTTGCTGTTTTTGTTGGCGTTGGCAGGTTTGGCGTAGAGCACACTTGGACTCAAGACAGTGGCCAGGTTGTGAACGTCCATCTTGGAACCTGTTTCCTCATCAATATGTGCAAAAGTAGCTGACCAACTGAGGAAGAACAACAGCACCTCAACAACGTCTCTATTTGTCTTGGGCAACATAGAGTAGATGAGCTGCATGATCCTCTTCTTCACCTCAGCGTTGTCTGAGTACTTCTGTGACATGATCCATGCGTCGTAAAGCCTGAAGCAGAACAGGCAGTCCGGCATCTCACGCAAGAACTTCTTCAAGAGCGCAGCTAATTGAATAGGAGTTTCCTTAGTGAGGTCCGGCATCTGCTCTGGATGGCTGTCGATTTCCTCACACAACAGCCTCAATCTCTTGATGTTACCGTTGATACGGAACACACCCTCAACGGACAGATCCATGTTATGCATCGCAGAAATGCACTCGTCGATGAAGATCGGGATGCGCAGCTTTTCAGCGCCTATTCCTAAGTCGCTGTCAACTCCATACTTTGTAGTCAGCACATCGATTGGCACACCAAACACGCCGTTGACGTTTGCATCGGTACTCCTCTTGCCTCCTGTGAAAATCTTGTCCCAGAACGACGACTGTTTTTTGGTTGTGACAAAAGCCATAACATCATCCATGGTCAGTTTGTCCTGCAAAAGCTTTTGAAGAGCAAACGCAGCAATGTGACCAATGATGAAGTGTTCGTTTGCAGTGAGTTCGGCAAACCTCTTCATTTCAACTTGAGGAGCACCGTTCTGGGAAGAAGCACGTCCGAGGGTAACATCTTTATCGGACCCAGCAGGACCAGGCTGGCTAAGACTGTCCCTGTTCTTCGACCTGACTGGCTTCGCCTTGGGTATCGCAGACGTTGACTGCAAAGGTTGGTTCTTCTGATACTTGAAGGCGTTGGGACGGTGTTCTCTCGCCTGTTCAGCAGACACAATACGAGGAATATCGTCCAGTGTGAGGCCCTTCTCGTTCTTGAGAAGATGGGAGGTCGAACCCAAGTTAGAAGTGTTTCTTTTGACCATTGGCAGATCTCTAATGTTCAACTTTTTCGAACCAGAATGCGCAAGGGTAGGCTTGTTAACCCTGTTGTCGCCAGAAACATCTTCACGACCAGCCATATCGGCTTGAGGAGCCTCCAATATCACGGAACGTCTAGCCTGCTGTTTGGCAGACTTAGAAATCTTTTCGTTTGTCCTGGTAGAGCGCATGCGCTTGATGTCATTCAAAGTTCTGTTGAACGTCTGTTCCTGTGAGGCCTGAATGCTCGTACTCAGAATGGACGAGTCAACGTCGAGACCGGACTTCTGTAGGGAAAACATGGATCTGACAATTGCAATCTTGAGGATGTAGGTGAGCTGTAACAACATAGAGATATGTTTGAAACCGCGTACAGAGTCGAGGTCAGAAGTGGCGCACTCGGAACACAGAACTTTGCGGTCTCTTGCGTTGAACTGAGCTTCGCCAATGGAAGAACCAGTTATGGGCTTGTTGCAGCTATCACACTCGAAACAATCGAGGTGCCATCTATGTTCGCCAAACTGGATGCAACCCTCCTCGATACTTTGTCTGCATTTCGTACACAAATCCTGGGCGTCTATTGGTACATTCAACACTGGGAAAACATCTTCCGGCACCTTTTCGTGCAGTGATATCTCAGTCATGTATCTATCGGTAGCCGATGTTGACTTGGCCGCTTTGTTGCACTGGAGGGCCTGGTTGAGACCGAAGCGCGAGATAAGCTTGAGGTAGTGGGCGAGGTTGGATATCAGCGACAAAAGATCCTGCGAAAATTTTGGTGTTGTGAGTTTCTCCTTGTCCGCATCTTTCAGTGCCATAAGGTAGGAGAGAATGTTGGTGGACAAGCTCCTCGGCTCCTTCTTCAACGTCATTGGTTTGCTATCAGTGTCCTGATCGCCGGTGGTGAGAAGCAAACTGTTTGACAACTGCGAGATGGTATCCAGTGCACGGAACATGCACTCAATCTTGAGGATGAGTCTTCCTGTGGCACGCAAACCTCTAACTTTGTTTCCCACAGATGCGTGATAGAGCATGTCTGAGATGCACGAGGCTGCAGACTCTTCAAACGCAGACAGGGTCAGCCAAATGGCCATTGTGGTCTCCTCGATCTTGGTCTCGATCTCAAAAAGTTTTGCAGGAGATATGTCTGTCTCAGAGAGCTTCGTTAGGTCTTTCGGCAGCTGTACGTCGATATTGCCTATGGATTTCGCTGTGATGGTTACACCCCAGAACTTGTGAACCATGAAACACTCTGGATGCCACTGCTGTTGTCGTCCTCCTCTCCACAGCTCCACGTACTGTTTGAGAATGGCAGAGTTGCAAGCCTCGCAGTGAGAAGCATACAGTTTCGAGTAATGGTAGTGACAGTATATGGCATTGTCATACTCGTAGTAGTCCTCCGCGTCGAACACCTGGTGGCACACCTCGCACGAGAAGTGTTCTGGATGGAACTTTCTGTTGAGAGCCGTGATGTAGGGGCCTCTGATTGCCTTTTGACAGGTGTAACATATCAGATCGATCCTCCTGAAGTAATCAAACTCGCACAGCGGCACCTCTTTTATCTCGCCTGTTGCAGGGTCAGGAATGTCAGCGGCAAAGAACTTGTTCGAGCACTGGTTACCGCAGTCGTGGCAGCAGAAACAGTGAACGTGGAAGGTGTTGCCCATGGCCCTCACCAGCGTACCGACGATGGGCTCTCCGCACTTTTTGCATATCTTGGCGGTCTTCTTCTTGCCGGTCTGCATCTCTGAGACCCCGTTGTTGCTTGTCTGTCTCGAAGAAGCTCTGTTGTCGCTCTGCTTGCGCGCTCTCGGCGAGAAATCAATCTGGTTCGCGGGATCGTCGAATCCGCTATCAGGTGGATCCAACGGCGGTATCAGATTCTGCCAGGGCGGCATGTCTGGTCTCTGTGTGTCTTGTCTTATGCTCAGCCTTGAGTCTGAGCCCACCCTGGACACGCTGGTCGGAGTCAAACTCGAGACAGACCTCGTTCTGTAGTCGGACTGGCCACTCTCGCTCCTGATAGGGGGAGGTGGAGCCTCTCTGGGCCTCTCAAATGCCATATTAGATTAACAAGCAGAAACAAAAAAATCGGTCAAACAAGGAGAACTGAAGGGCACGGGAAACAAGAGGCGTTCGGGGTAACGGATCGATAAAAAAACAGAGAAGTAAAACGGCGGCTGTTAAATGAGTGACTGGGGCCTTGCAATGGTTACCTTCCTGTTGATTCGAGTTGGATGGTTGATGTTGTGGGTCTTTCTGAGAACGGGTTCCTAAAATAGACGCGTGAACAACACAGATCAATCACCTCCACACACGAACGCACACACAAAAGCACACTTGAAGGGCCGATAGCAACGCGGTTGGATCGGAGAGGGAAACGAAGAAGAAACAACAAAAAAACCCGGAAGGAAAAGAGTTGATGATGTTTGATTTGGTACTTGGTGCTCAAAAGTGGAAGGAGGCCATAATAAACACAGTCCAATCAATGCGATGACCGATGTTATTTTTTTATTTGTGTGTTTTCTTAAAATAGAGGAAACCGGGGATTGCACGACCTTTCCTGATGTAAGCATTCCCAGCTGGCACAGTACGGGGACCCATTGGATGTATGTATATGTGTACGTGTATGTATGTATGCATGTTAGATCTCCTTGGTAACTATGTGCGTTTGTACTTCTCCTCGGACTTCATCTTCTCCTCTGGGTCCAGGTTGTTGATGCCTCCCAGCAGCGCCTTGGAGATGGCCTCTGTGGTGCCTATCATGGGGCGGATCATCATTATCGGTGCTGCTTTGGCGATTTCCATGGCCGCTTCTCTTGCGCTGGCGCTCTCTGCCGCTCTGGAACTGGCCCTGGTCACCGCTTCCTTGGCAGTGTTGATGTTCTTGCCGAACGACTCCATCGCGTGCTTGAGTCCCTCCTGGACGTTGCTGGGCTGGTTGGAGTACAGACTCACCGCCTTGGCCTCTTCCTCGGTGCTAGTCTCCACCCTGTGCCTGTTGTTTCCAGAACGGCGTCTGGAGCGCCTGTAGTTTCTCGAAACGTTGTAGTCCTCGTCGTCGCTCTCTATCTCGTCAAAGTTGCCGCTCACTATCGCGTTCTCTGCAACGTCTTCGAGTGTAGCACGGTCGGTTATCGCAAACAGAAACTCCTCGTCCCCAACACCATCTGAAAAACGACGCTGTCTGGTCGATGACGAAGTGCGTGGCCTCGCCCTTGCGCTTTCACTGGTACCCATTGCGCCCTCTGCACTCTCCAGAATGGTCTGTGTGCCGGTGGCCAGCTTCACGCCAAACTTGAGAAGCTCACTGCCGGTGGTCTTTGCAAAGGAGTATGCCCCCTTCTGCAAACTCCTGATAACCCTGCCATCCTTCTCGTACTCCTTGATGGGAATTGCAACGAGATCCTTGAACCCAGAACCTATCTTGACGATAGACTTCACCGGTGCTAGTCCAGCAAGAACGCCGCTGAGCTGGGTAGACTTGATGTCAGGCATCCACGAGTTGTTCAACAGAGTGTTCAGTCTAGGGAACCCAGGAACACCATAGAGCACAATAGACTTGAGAGTCATCTTGGCCTCGTCCAGGATGAAGAAGTTCATGAACTCGTTGGTGTGACCAGAGCGTATACCTGCGTAGTCAACTTTCTTCGGTTTGTAGTCCAGCTTAACCTTGACTGCATTGATGGAGATCTTCTGGATGAAGAGGGTATCGTCATCCTCGTATGGTAGCAAGAACCTCTCGTCTTTGAACTCTCCAAACCTCGTAAGGAAATCCAGTGTATCCTGATCGACGTGAAGCCTCACGGGAAGCACAGACACTTTTATGGACACTTCAGTGGCTGCAAGCTCAGAAACTGGCTTGACAGTGTTCATGACAAGACTCACCATGCTTGTGCCCACTTCACGGTCGCCTGCTTCCCTCATATACGTCACGAACTTATTCCAAGTCGAAGTTGGCACGTTGTCTATGATCTGGAAGTCACGGATCCTGACATTCATGGTGTTCAACAACTCGGAGTCATCCGCAAACTCATCTTCGACAAACACAACTGGTTTCTTCGTTGGAACAGCAGTGATGTCCCCGTTCTGAAACACAGACATCCCAAACTCCAGGCCCGATGCCTCAATTGACAACTTGTGAAACTTGGAACGTCTCAAATTGAGTTTCGATGACAACTTGCGCGAGCCCACTGATACAGTGCTGCTTGTAGATTCCAACGAGAACGTACTCTCTCTGTCGTTGGTCATCATCTCACGGTTGATTCCAGAGGGAAGACTGAGAGGGTCCGCACCCACAGGTAATGCGACATGAATCGATTCGTAAAGCCTCTCCTGGATGACCTGGTTAGACCCGTCGTCCTCGCTCTCATCGTCGGAGTCATCTTCGTCATCTTCCTCGTCACCTTCATATTCATCGTAGTCTTCGATATCCGGATCTTCTCTTAGCTGGTGTTCCTTCTCTTCGGCGCGCTTTTCCACTCGCTTCACAGCATCTTCAATAGCATCGCGTGTGGAGCGCCAGTCAAATCCGTCGAAGAGCCTGATTATAACCTTTGAGACACCCAAGTAGAAGTATATCGGCAAAACACTCTTCACAGAGTCAGACAACTCGCTTAGGTAACCTTCATTGAGATCAACGTTCCTGGAACTGGAGTTCTCCGCTGTAACGTACGTTCCCGTAGACTCCCCATTCGATGTCTTGTTCGACAACCTCACGCCTTCCGATTCATCAAAGTAACCCTCAACCATGTTGAGAGAATGTGCGGAAACCTGTGGAGAAAGCTCGAGTTGTTCAAGTTGTTCAGCTGGTGGCTCAAATGTTTCGGTGGGGACAAAGAACTCATTGACAAAGTCCTCAAAGATGTCTATTGGCTCGGTCTCCACTTTGTACTTGTCTTCGAACGGAATGGTGATCGTTTCCTTGAGGTCTTTGAAGAGTTGCAACATGCACTGTGCAGAATCCGCACACAGGTCAAAAATGCAGACATCCGCGTTGAAATCTAGATCGACAAGCGACTTGTTCTTAGAAAACTTCGCCGTCTTTTCATCGTTCACCGTCACACCAATGTTCAAGGAGTTTAGGGACCCGACCGACACATATCCTTTGCACTGGAACATCGACACTTGTGTCCACGTAGGTGTGTTTGCCTGTGGATTGTTGAAGTTCAGCCACTGTCTGTAGCGTTTGCTGTCCACATCACTCAAGATGTTGTTGTAGTCATCTATCAGCAGCAAAGATATAGATCTCAAAGAAGCTTTCACTGAAACAGATTCTGCAACTGATACATCGACTGTCCCTTTCCTAACAACAAGGTTACCTCGGCTCGCAAGATAGACAGGAACAAGACCAATGACTATGTCCGATAGAGACACCCTGACCTGCAGGTTACTCTTGTTTCCGCTTTTTGCTGGTTGTTTCTCTGACGAACTGTTGTCAAAGTAGGATAGCCATTTTGCATAGTAGTCGAGCGAGAGGTTTTTCATACTGACGTTGATTATCGAGGGGTCCTTCATCCTGAATGTGACCAGAGGAGAGTTGGTGTCTTCCGGATTGGTTATCCCCAAAAACGACTCGTAATCCGCGCCAAAGGACCTCCCAATGGCAAGGTTCACCAAGAATCCATGCATAGAACCATCTTTGAAAAAGTTGACACACGTAGGTTTCACAGAGGCCGTTAGATCACCAAACTTGTCTGAGACCGAGAGCAGACAAACCTCTATCCGTCTGAAGAGAGCAAAACAACTCAGAGACTTTGCCTGAATGAAAATAGTGCTGCCCATTCTCATCTTCTTGGTACTTTTCACCTCAGGTGCAGCTGGCAACGACCCTGCAAGAGCAGATACTGCACCTTGAATCTCCATCAGCCGTTTGTACTGACATTTCAGGTTGATGCTATCCACTGTAAACTTGGAAGAGGTGAACAGTGCGACCTCCTGGATGTTGTGGTCGTATGATTTGACCTGTTGCTCCTTCGCGTAGGTTTTGAGCTCCACTTTTGTCGTCATGAGGAAAGGACTCGTGTAGTCCTCGTCGATCTGCTTTAGGTCCTCTACCAGTATCTTGTCTGTTTCAAAAACACCATTCAAAGAGCTGTATGATAGTGGGAAAACAGTGGTCTTCAAAACAAAGTCTTTCTCCAGCATTAGGTTGATGAAGATCGTAGCTGTCTGAAAATTGAGCTCTGATTTGATCTCGGGCTTGTGTGTATCTCTTGCACGTCCCGGAACAGATGCCGACTTGGCAGTGGCCTTGTTGAAGACTTCAAGAGCTGTGAAACATGGCTGCAGACTGTGGAAGAACTGCAAGATCACCGATAAGCTCTGCTTGTCAAGATTGAACAATGCAGGCTTTGAGCACAGAAGGGTGGACCTCACAACGTCCGACTTCAGAGACTCGAAACGGATATCTGAAGCACCGTGGCTGTCCTCAAACTCAAAGACAACGTCATTTGTGTTGCGTAGAACTTTGAGCGATTTTACCACGCCGTGGTACGAAGGTTTCATCTTCTGACCAAACAGTATGTCGCTCAGCACTATCCTGAGGGAGTCAGAGTGGGCAAATTCCCCTGAAGCCAGTATGGCAGAGGTAAAGCTCAACACAATCTCGCTGATTGTGACTCTCTCGACTGGTATGGACTCGTTATCGTCGTCCGAGCTTTCTGACGATACAGGTCTGTTCTTTGATGCGTCGCGTCTTTTCTGAAGATTCGATAACTTCACCAAGTGCGATAGCGACTCGAACAGAGATGTGAGTGCTGCTGGCCACGGCACAAGTGCCACGTTTGTGCATCCGATGTCAATCTCGACATTCTCGATATCCACGAGACCTTTGAAAGAGGAGGATCCGTCTTTGATATACATCAGCCTGGCTGGCCGCTGGGCTCCGGCCCCGGGTTCAGGTTTGACTCCAGAGAGGACCACGTTCGAAGTAGCACTCATGTAGATGGAGCTGTTTTCCTGCTGTTCGAACAAAGCGCTCTCCATCAGTCCTGACCTCTCCAGCTCCTCCATATCGCTGTTGCTGTCGCTCTCCTCCTCGCTCTCGCCACTTTCTTCCTCAGCCAGCACATCCTCTGTGCCACCTGTGTCACCACCAGACGCCGACGGTTTCACCAGAATGAGTTCCACTCCCTCAAAGTCAACTTTGCGGACGCCATCTTCGCTGGCAAACCAAACATGAGCTATGCGAAGCTCCGCCACGAGCGTGTCTAGTAATATCGTGACCTTTATGTTCTTGAGCTCCACCTGAAGCTTGGAAAGCGCTATCTCGACCGCTCTGTTCATCATGTTTCCCAGATACGTCTCCCCCTTGTCGTCCTTCTCCTCGCTCGGTATCTCCAGCGACTCCTCCAGCGAGGGCGTATCGTCTGCAAACATGACGCTGTTCGCGAGACTCTGAGCGAGCGACATCTGGCTCTTCGATGGGTCCTGTGTGTTGTTCGAAGCCGAAGGCGCTATCGTCACCTCCACGCCATCGGCTTCGATGTTGACGCCGTCCGAAACCGTCAGGACAAGCGTGAGATCCGCCACCTTACCGTCCCTGACGTAGACGCCCGGAAGCGATATCTTCTCTGGATCCAGCTGCACGTCCCGCAGATTGACGCGTGAGTTTGCGCCAAGCGACACATCCAGGTTGGGGAGATCGATCTCGGAGAATAGGGAGAGTTGCTGGAGCACGTATCGGAGCAGCCGTTTCTGTAAATTCTGCGGCATCCATTGGGGAGCCATGGTGTGACAGATATCTGTGTGCCGAAGATGTCCACTGTTTGCTGCTGAGACCGTTTCTGTGGATAGAGGGGGGAGGAAGAAGAAGACAGGCAGAACAAGCTGCTCATCTCTGGGTGTAGCGCTGTGTGGCTGGGCGGGGAGGCCCATCACGTCAAGTTCTCCATCTCGCGCTGCTTTGGCCCTTTTGTACCTACAAATCTACGGATTTAGGGAGCGCAGTGCGGTCTGTGTGGCAGCAGGGCAGAAACTGTCCACCGACCGTCTCTCAGCATATATTGGCCGTGTATATCTGGGTGCCTGTCAGAGAGCATAGATAAGAGGGCCAAGAGTCACGAGTTCCGAGCCCCGGAATCCGGCTCCCGGCAAGTATCCGCTTTGCGGTTTCCTCCTTGTTGTCTCTTCCTCTTCTTTTTATTGAGAACAACAAGGATGTCGCTGCATAAATTGAACAGAAAGCACAAGTTCGACGTGCACCTCAAGCTCCAGGAGCTGATAAACATACCGCATGCGTTTGGGAAGTGCTACATCCACATCGCCATAGCCAACAAGCGCAACCAGTCCTCGGCGAAGTTCACAGACAAGACTGCCACCCGGCCAATCACAAACCACAAGTGCACGTGGGACCACGAGGTCAAGACGAACATCAAGTGGTACGAGGACTCCAGCGGCAACATGTCCGACAAGTGGCTGATTCTCAAGTTCCACTCGGTTCTCAACAGCAACGAGCTGCTCGGTGTGCTGGAGATCAACCTGACCGAGTACATGAACGAGCCGAGCGAGGTGGCGAACCGGTATCTACTGCAGGACTCCAAGGTGAACTCCATCTTCCGCATGTCCATATGGATAGACAGCGATGCCGAGTACACGGTGCCGCCTCTCTCGAAGGACCAGATCTTCCAAGGCCTTACAAACGTCATAGAAACGGAGTCTGTTTCCTCGGGTGCAGAAACAGACGGTCCGAACCCGAAGCTGCTGAACGGGCCGGTGATGAACCAGCTCATAAACAAGGCATACAAGTTCACGTGGCAGTTTCTGGGCATAAGCGGAACGCAGAACTACGACGAGTTCACGCCGGCAGAGTGCGTGGAGGACATTTTCAACTACAACGGCACCGGGTGGAAACGCAACGACGACGGAGTGGCGTACGCCGAGCTGGCGTCGCAGCAGCTCAGGTATGCCAAGAACGAACGCAACGAAACACGCTGGAAGTACGAGGATGACGAGGACGAGTCTGAGGACGAGCGGCCGCAGCAGAAGCTCAGACACTACTTGCCCCCGAAGGAGCTTGACATAAGACAGGATCTGAAGAGTTGGAGAGTCAATGTCTAAGGTACACAACCGAGAAGAAAAGGAGGTATATACCGTACCAGTAACACAGGGTCCACTCGCAAACAGCAGCATAGCCGGACCTGTGCCTGAGAGCACCATAGCCAATGGCCAGACCCAGCCCGATGACGATGAAGACGATGTCGAAGACAAACATGAACAGGGTCGCTCTGCGAGCGGCAGCGTCGTGGCCGTGACTCCTGTACAGCCCCCACAGCTCGACACACTGGGTGGCGAGCGTGAAGAACATGAAGGCGATGAAGAGACCGACAAACGAGATGTGAACGCCGTGAAACTCGGTAGTCTTGCAGGCACTCACGATGATGATGGAAGCACTGGCTATGAAACTCAGCGGAATCTGTGCGTAGCTCGCCCTCACCTGGTGTTTGGAGTCATCCGTCAACAGGGTACCGTTGCGCCTGTATATTCTGGCACCGATGAAACTGAGAACAAAGAAAAGACCCTGCAGACCGGCACCGCTTATGAAGAGGGGCTGCAGGTTTGTGGCTCCGATTGTGGAGAGATACACCAGTGTGACATCCGACTCGCCGAGGTTGTCCTGCGACAGCAGGGGTTTCCCTTGGGCGCGCCAGCAGATCAACAGCGCAGTGAGCATGGCCCACCATCCAAACAGCGAGATGAGGGGGAAGAACCACACAAAGTTCCGTCCTCTGTTGCTAGCCCTCCGGAACTCCTTCGGCTCCGGGTTGTATTCGGCCATGGTGGTGATCATCTCTGGGGGTATTGAGTGCGCAAGCGAGTGACAAGCGAGTATGAAGATTGGGCGTAGAAACGGGGAAAAAGAGGCTTGGACAATGCAAGCCTCGCTGACAGTTTTCTCCGGAAATGAAACTGTTTGCTGTTTACAATTTAGTCCCAAAGGGGAAACCGGTCGTCTCGGATTCGTAATGCTCTCAGTTTACATAAGCTCTTATGTAATGGCGAGGGCTTTGCCTGTTTTGGGTTTGGTGCACGACCCTCTTTGACCGACGTGTTAACACTGGGCCCGCGGGGCGCCTCCAGGGCTCTTCGGCGAACAGCAATCAGGCATGAGATTATTCGTTTGGCTGTTGTTACTGGCCGGCTGCTGCAGTGCCATTGTGCCTGCAGCCGTGTGGGAGAACACAAAGTACGATAGAACGCTCGATCTGTCGAAATCGTATCCCAAGGAGAAACACGTTATTGAGGCAAGGAACACCGCTTCAGAACCGCAGGATTCCTACTACTTTGCCATTCCGTCTTCGCTGAGAGGCAAGGTAGCTCTGCTCATTGCCACTCTGCAGTCCCAGGGCGGCCAGCCCTCTGTTCTGGCCGCTGAGCCAATCACCGAGGCTTCAGACGATGGCTCGGTGTCCTTCTACAAGGTGCAGCTTCCATACCCCATTGCCCCCAAATCGGCTCTGAGTCTGCAGGTCACCTTTGCATACACCAACGCGCTCGAGCCTGTGCCCGCGGTCGCAGACCTCGGTGCCAAGCAGACGCTCTTGTTCACCGGAGTAAAGACCCCTGTGTCTGCCTACGACACCACCTCCTACAGACTGCGTGTCACCGGTGCCACCAAGGCCAAGGAAGTCGGCGAAGTGGCCGAGAAGTTTGCTGCGAAGCCAGACAAAGAGGCTTTGGTGTACGGGCCGTTCAAGTCCACTGTGTTTGAGAAATTTTCCACCCAGCCTCTCGTGCTCATGTTTGAGAAACAGGCTCCTTTGCCGTACGTGTACAAGCTCGAGCGTGAGTACTGGATCTCGCACTGGTCCGACTCGCTTGCGGTTGAGGAGCACTACGAGTACTCCAACAAGGCCGTCAAGCTGGCCAAGGGATTCTCGAGAGTCGACTGGATGAACGGCAGATACGTCATGAAGCCCAACCCTGCCATCGGTGCCATTCAGATTCCACTTGCGCCACAGGTGTCGGCCGAGGACTTCTACTACACGGATCTCGTTGGAAACGTCACCACCTCGATGTTCCACCAGAACGAGCTCATTCTGAGACCCAGATTCCCCATCTTCGGCGGGTGGAACTACAACTTCACGCTCGGCTGGAGCCACAAGCTCGACCAGTTTGTGAGAAACGTTGGCGACTCCCACATCCTGGCGGTTCCTCTTCTCAACGGCATAAGCGACGTTTCCTACGAGACGGTCGAGGTTTCGTTCCTGTTGCCTGAGGGCGCTTCTCTCTCCAGCGTGCATTCTCCAGTTGACTACGACTCGCTCGAGTCAACCCCCGCGTACTCGTACTTTGACATCGGGTCCGGCCACACAAAGGTCACACTCACATACTCCAACCTTGTGGACGAGATGAAGAACCTCAAGGTTGTCATCGAGTACAAGTACTCGCTGGTTGACCAGCTCAAAAAACCACTGATCCTTGCCGGCTACATCTTCCTCGCACTGGTTGCTGTGTTTGGCTTCACGAAGCTGGACCTGTCACTCAAATAAAAACATATCTGCAGAGCCCTGTTTACAAATAGATGAAAAGAGACGTAGTTTAGATAGGAGCAGAGAAAATTTCCCGATTCAGAAGCTCAAAACGCGCGCATCTCTGATATCGGATCAGCGATCCGCCGGCGCTGACATCTGGCGCTTACCCCTTGACCTGCGACTCCTGAGCGTGTTCCCCGAGGATTCTGCCACAAGACAAGCAGAGGATGCAGAAGATAGTGCTCGACTGGCCGCTGGAGAACTCACGCCGGTCCAAGACCACCAACCAGAACCGGCCGGTGCGGTTCCCCAAGACGAGGGCCACCTCCACAAAGTTCATCTCGTACGCGGTTGCCAAGCCTGTGCCAAAGAAGCAGACCAGCGCCAAGAGGACCGGCGCCACTCCGCAGCTTGCGCTTTCCGTCCCGGCTACGATATACGACCACAAGGAGTCCGTGCTGAAGGACTTCTCCTTCTCCATTAGCCACTTCTACTCGACCAACGCTGCATCGACGTGCGACAGGATGATGGGCGAGATCTTCCAGAAGACGTACTTCTGCGAGCAGCGGCTGTCCCGGATACACACGCTCAACGAGGTGGTGATCGAGAACAAGCCGGAAACCCTGCTGCTGGAGCACTCGCCGGAAACCCTGCTGGAACACCCGCCTGTCGAGTCCGGTGACCTGGCGTCGTTCTGGGTGGACAAGTTCCTGGAGTACTACAAGTGTCTGATGATCTACAGCAAGCACGACATGCGCGGCTACTTCTCGGGCATCGGCACCGAGCTGGACAGAGGAGCGGCAGCGCTGGACGAGCGGTCCAAGCGCTGGGTCCAGCTGTTCTGCTTCTACGACGCCCTGTCGGCGATGATGGCCGGCCGCGCTCCCTGCATTCCTAAGCGCTTTGTGTCCGTGATGGACCACCGTGGCGCTCCGCAGACCCACGACAGCGACCTCATGGCCACGGTCGGGTGTCCTCTGGAGCTGGGCGCCCTGCTGGTGAGAACCGCGCATCTGCTGGGAGAGTGCGGCGGCTGCGCCTCGATCCCGAGCGACGGGCCATTGTGGATGGCGCTGCAGGATATTCTGTTTGAGGTCCACACCTACAAGAGCCCAGACGCCGATCCGGGCGACCAGAACTCTGCCATCCAGCGCGTCCTCGGCGACTGCTGGAGATGGGGGCTGCTGCTGTTCGTGTACTCGGTCTTCTACAGAGACACGGCAGACAAGAGCCACAAGATGAGGGTGTTGCGGGACAACATCTTCCAGGGAATCAGGCAGATCCCGCTCATCAACTCCAAGCAGCTGTTCTGGCCCGTGTTTGTCGCGTGCTGTGAGCTGCCCGTGAAGGACATGATGGCGCAGGCCTTCTCGCTGGAGCTCCTGCGCACCTACCACCGCAAGTTCAAGGGCTCTGCCGTGTTCATGAACGGGGCAGACATGCTTGTGCAGATCTGGCTTGCGCGCAAGGAGGACGGCAGCAAGTTCTGGTGGCAGGCCATAGCCGATATATACAACGAGGAGGGAGGAGAACCCATATATGTGTGATGCGACTTAGTATTGCGATATACTTATTTATTTTTCAACTGCTGGAGAGAAACCGGTCGTTGGCCAGTGTGGATGCTGATGCGCGCGTAGCTGGGTCCCAACGGAAACACTTGGTCAGAAACTCGACGAACGCACCCATCAGAGGGTCGTTGGGCTGGCTTCTCCCGTTCCTCGTCTTCTGCAGCACAAGCGTAGACTCCAGTGTTTTGGATGAGAAGTGGATTTTCTTCGCTAGTCTTTCGCGGAACATCGACATGTCGATGGTGCCGTCGGCGTTGAAACCGCGCCAGAGCAGCGTTGTTCTGTCGAGGGAGGCTCCACCTCCGAAATCCTTGACGCCTATCGGACCCTGTCTGAGTATCATGTCCCTCAGCTTCTTGATCAGCGCCTTGGGCGGTGGTCCAAAGTACTCGCCAAACATCGAGATGAGATCAAATTCGTTATTCGCGGGGAAAAGCGGGAGTCCGGTAAACACTTCTGCCAAGGTGGACCCCAGAGACCACACATCGATCTTGGTTGTGTACCTGGCACCGATGGCCACCTCGGGTGCCCTGTAGAACCTGGACTGTATGTAGGAGTAACTGAGTTGATCTTTGGGACACGAAGATCCGAAATCAATCAGCTTCACCGTGAGCGAGTCGTTGTGTGGAGTGAGCATGATATTCTCTGGCTTGAGATCGCAGTGCACGATTTCACAGGAGTGCACAAAGTCGAGGGCCCGCACCACATCCCGCGCGATCTTCTGCACCAACTGCAGTGAGAGACCCGAGAAATCAGACGACTCAATCACCTGGAACAGATTGACTGCCAGCAGGTCGGTCACTATGCAGATGTGGCTGCGGAACTGGAAGTTGTCCAGGATCTTCAGAACCGGCTGCTTGTCCTCGGTGTCCGCCTGAGAAAGCTTCTTCAGCGCCTTGATCTCGTTGATACTCTGGAGTATCCAGTCCATGTTGTTCTTGACAATCTTGACGGCAACCAGCTTGCCAGTCTTGTGATCAGCGCAACTGACAACACTTCCAAAGCATCCTTTACCCAGTTTGGAGATGATCTCGTATCGGTAGTCCAACTGGTCGCCTGGACGTACTATGTAGTCCTTGTTTTCATCGTCAAATCCGAAATTGCGCGTGAACTGCTTGTCTTGGTTAACTTCCCGTCTCATCTGCTTGTTCTTTCCCACAAAGTACACTCTGTCCTTCCTTGTTATCTCTCCGCGTTCGTACACTGTGAGCGACTCATACAGCTGTGGGTTTTCCTGGCTCAACAGACCGGCCTGGAATCCGCTGAATCTTCCAACGCGGTGCGTGAAGATCTCCCTGTATGTATCCATGCTGGTGCGGCATGCGCTGTGGGCTTCGAGGCGGTCACAGAGCTCCCTGTAGCTTGTGATCTGTGGTTTCCTGCTCCGCACCACGTCGCTTGCAACTCGGGGTTCCTTGGACTGCTGCGGTTGTGTGGATGCTTTGCGCTTCAGAGAGACAGCCTTTGTGGGCCCGGTTAGCGAGCTGACTCGCTGGCCCGCCGGTTCCTTCGCGAGCGAGTTGATGCTCTGTAGAGTTCTGGATCTCGGCAGGGCCGATGGAGTTGTTTGCTGAGTCAGCGGTGGTCTGGTTGCTCGGATCTTCGGCATGCGTAGCTTGGACTCGTCGGCAAGTGACACGGTTCTCTTGCCGCCCGAGCTCAGCTTCTCAAATATGTTTTCCTTATCCGGTCTGGAGGACGGAACTCTCCCCATCACGCGTGGGACCGCTGTGTTTGTGTCCCTGAGGGTCCTTATCGAGCGACTCGAGCTCGACTCTCTGATGTATCCCCTCTCCTGTCTTGTCTTGCGTACTTCTAGCGTGCCAGGTCTCGCTGGTTCGCACAGAATTGGCAGCTTGGACGGTGTTCCAGAGTGCAGGTCCTTGGGCCTTGGACTCGACTTGCATCCTGAGTTGGAAGAGCTCCGCGGTGAGTACTTGGGGATCTTGGATATGCGTAACACCGTCGCCTTAGCGCCTCCTTGTTTGACAGGTGTATCGTATACGTCCCCGCGGGCGTTGAACTCCGACATCTGCAACGTGCCCAGCTGAGACGACAGGTCGCTCACGTCGGCCATGTCTTCGTCGCTCATCTTCTGCTGCGATTGTCCACCCGTGTCGGAAGATCAACATTCACGTCCCTTGTTTCAACAGCGCGCCCCCTTTTAGGTAAACCCTGGAGTCACGTGCACACTTACGGTGGGGCGTGCGCTGATCGTTTGATTGGCGCACACTTTTTTAGACCAGCTTTTGCCTCCGAACAAGCCAAAGCTATGTGTCCCCCTAGTTGACCACACAGAACGACGCATCGATGACTGGGGTGTACTCTGACCAGTTCCTGCTGCTGCTGGCGCAGCTAGTGCACGAGTCAGCGGTGGATCCGCTTACCACGACGAATGCGAGACCGATTCTGCAGAAGCTCAAGGCACACCCAATAGTGACCCGCGATAACGGCCAGCTCAAGATGACCGAAGCACAGTTCGTCAAGCTGTATTACCAGCTGCTTGAGGAGAACGGCCTGGCTGACGAGGTGGGCGCCGAGGATGCCGAGAACGCAGATGAAACCCCAGCCCACAACAAGATGGCTCCACAGTATGCCACGGAGCTGTGCGAGATCCTTTACGCCAAGAGAATAGACGAGATCAAGGCTGCTCTGGCGGCAAACAAGGATCTTTTCAAGAGCCAGCTTGCCGAGATAGAGCAGAAGTGATCTCCTTATACCCACACACAGCAGACCCACGCGATCCCCTGCCGACTCACGGGATCCTGTGCATACCCACACGATGTCTTGCCACGAAGTTATGACTATGTATTAACAGAACCACTCTAATAAACCGATACTCCAAAGGACAACTCCGAAATACCACTTGATCCCCGTTGTGTTAAGCCCCCGTCTGTGTTCCCCATTCAAGCATTACGCGTCCGCACACGACCTTCCTCGAGCGAAAAAAAATGGGTACTCTCCAACCCATGGACCAACGCTGTTCCTGGAGACAAGCCCAACTTTGAGCTAGATAGCATGATTCCAGCGAGAGTGGGTGCCAAGAGGCTGTTGAGGCCGTCTTTCGGCGGTAGCCGTGGCGTGTCGGCTGTGACAACCGCGGGAGCCACCGCCGACGGTCCGTCCGCGATAATACCGCTGGCCGTGCAACATGTGCGACAGACGTTGTTCACGAACCTGCTAACGAACACAGATGCCTCGTGCACTGCGAGGACGTTGGATCTGTCGAGCATAATAAGCCGCGAGACTCTTGAGCGCTACAAGCCTGTCCCTGCCAAACAGGAGACTCCTACGCTCGGCGCCGTGACTCTCAAGCAGCTGGTCAGAGACGGTCAGGTTTCTGAGTGCTTACAGGTGCTCAACGACGATCCGCAGACACTGCTGAACTTCCTGGAGTCTTTCTCCGAGCGGGATGTCAGCTGGTTCATCCACGTGTGCTGTGAGCACATCAACAAGCTCAGCAGTCTGCAGAAGGGAAGAGAGTTCCTGAACGATGCCGGCGACAACGCAAGACACGCAGAGACGATACTGTACAACAAGAAGGTGGAGGATATGGCCCGTTTCGACAACGTGCTCAGGTCTGTGAAGAACTCGGGAAAGCACGAACTCCAGGTGGCAGACTACGAACAGATACTGCAGATGCAGACGTACAGCGGAGAGATGAAGTCCGCAGCAGCCACGCTCGAGGAGTTCGAGTCGATATCCCGCAAGCTGATCAACAAGGAGCGCGCCACACCGCTCTATTTCACCACCGTTATCTGGAACTGCAAGTTCCAGATCCTCGCCGATGGCCTACCGGAGCTGTGGAAGGTGCAGGGCAAGAAGATAATGAGAAACCGCGCAAAAGAACTTCCGCACAACTACAGGTACCTTCACCACGACAGGTCTATCCGCACCCTGCTGAAGATGTTCCAGGGCGAGAAGTTCACGCCTGACAGAGACACCCTCAAGATCATCGTTCTCTGTTTCGGTCGGAGCGGAGACCTCGAAAGCCTCAAGTCTTTCATCTCCAAGATGTGGGGGATCAACTCGGACGGTTCAGTCACAAAGAGGTTTCTGAGACAAGATGGCTCGCTCTTCCGTCCCACGCCTGCACTCTTGAGCGCCATAATCTCCGCGTTTGCCATACAGAACGAGTATCTGCAAGGTATGCAGTACGTGGACTCGTTCGTGTCGACTTACAACATGGACATGAGCCGCTCTGAGCAGTTCTGGTCAACCGCATTCAGGTTCCTGGAGTTGGTCGTCAAGGGTAAGCTCAAGTACCACTCCGCAGAACAGCATCCCGACATATCTACCCTTTCTGTGAACCAGAGACGCACGTACAAGGCCCAGACATACAAGCTGCCGGACTCGCTGTGGGAGCTGTCCAACTCTCACATGCGTCCGACCGCCAAGTTGTACATGTGGAGAGTGCGCTACCTGTTCTACACATACAGAATCTCTGAGCTGAAAAAGGTGCTTGTGCCGCTGTACGAGCTTGCCAAGTCGCACCAGATATACAACAGCAGGAAGAAGGTTGCACACGAGACGTCTGAACTCCTGTACATCTGTCTCGTTGCCAGTGTGCGTCTGCTGATAGGAAGGGGATACGAAACGCAGGCGCGCAACATCATCGAGGATCTAGCTCTCAACAGAGAGATGAAGGAGAGACTCGACCGCACTTTCGAATACAGAAAGTCGCAGCAGATGCAGTACATGAGACGCCAGATTGAAAAACGGACAAAGAAAATGGACGAAGAAGACGATGACGATGGGTTGTTCTCCTGGATATAGATGAAAAACTGCCATTTGTATATAACGAAACAAAACACACACATTCTATACAACAGAGATCAACTCGTTGGAGTTCGTATACTTGCTGACCAGTAGCCACAGCCACCTGAACCACACGATCTGAGAGTAATGGCACGATACCATGTCACCAACGGCTAGAAGGACGCTGTGGGCGTCGGCAAGTATCGTCAGGGAGTCTTCTCCCCTCACTGTTCTAATGGCGCCATCCAGAGTCTCCTGGCCAACGCGATCAGAAACCCAGCTCCTTGTAGCGGAGGCGTGTTTCTCGATGCCGTGTTGCTCGTAGAGAGCAGCAGCGGTGTCTGCCAGCTTGTTCAACTGTAAAGTGTCGTAGACCTTCGTTCTGAGTTCCTCGGTATACTGGCTGACGCCAGAGTTCTTGAGCATCCTGTTGAACACGCTGAACGCGCTCACCACGAATCCAGAGTACTTCACGTATATAGGCCAGGTCCTAAGGGCCCACACGGACACTCTGCCCTTCGACGACTGGGCGAACTGTACGCTGCCGTGGTACATTGACACGTGGTTTGGGTGGTCTGAGATGCCAAACTCGTCGAACGTCAGTATCGACACGCTGTCAGCGTCGAGAGAGGCCACGTATGAGGCCAGGTGCTTGGCTATCTTGCCTGTATCCCACGTCAAACTCATGCTGTCCTGGAAATCCGGGCTGTCTATCACCTTGACGTCGTCAATCCCGAGCACTTGGCCGCTCCGCACCACCTCCTGCGCTCTGGTAGAGCCGAGACCCTCTGCGTCTCCGGTGGAGAAGCACACGAGCGAGATTGTGTTGTTGTAGTCTGGTTTCGAGAGCTCAACGATGGATGGGGCGAAGAACATCACCTCATCGTCTGGATGCGCTATCGCAAGCACGACGTGCGTGTTCGTGAGGCCACTTCTGGCCACCTGTGGCCCATTGAGTGTGTATAGCGATGTCTTGTCGGCGTAGTAGCTGCCGCTGAGCTTGTCAGTCGAGAACCCGTGCTTGGCCACCAGCGCAGGAACGATCGTAGAGAAGAGCACCCACGAGATAAACAGGCACACGGCCTTTCTGAGCGTTTTCAGACCGGCGTTGACCATCTTTTCTGCTTCTTCGGTTTTGGATTTAGCGGGGAAAGTGGAATTCCTGAGAGAAAGAGATGAGGTGGGCTATTTAAAGGCTGGCCCACTCGTCCCCACACAGCCTCGATGAGGTGAGGCGGGTCTAAAGTGGTGGCAAACGGAGCTTTCCGAACTTTTAGAGGAGTAAAAATACAAATTAGTGGCGAACTATACGGTTGACCCTGGGCTAGATGGAAAGGATTATACAGTTGCACTGGGCTAGACGGAAAGCACTTTGAACCACCTTGGTTGTGCCCTGTAGGAGCTGAAATCACCCTTTCTGACGGCATTCTTCTTCTCGAGCCAGTCCAGAATGTCGCCAACTTCGAACGTTGCCAAGCTCGGATACACCCTCTTGTGAACCTCTGCGGGTGTAACGCCTGGTCTGAACACAACCTGGTTGAGCACCAACGCAACGCATTTAGCCCACACCGTAGTGTTGATGTCTCCCTGTATGTCGACCCACAGCCTGCTGCAGGGGCGCCCACCAGGAACAGGAGCGGTCTTTATGGCTATCTCCTCGGAGTCTGGCTCTGTGTTGCTAAGTATGAAGTCTGACTCGAGCTTTTCGCGCACCATGGACCGTGAGGAGTATCCCTGGAACATCTCCGAGATGGGGAAGTCGATTCTCGTACACTGAACGTTCTGCTCCACCAACAGGTTGATGAGAGGTGCGTATGTACTATCGGGAGATATCACAGACAGTACCAGACCTTTCTTATCGGCAGCAGCCGACTCCAGTACTTCAAAGAATTCAGCAGCCACTTTGAGGAAATCGGCATCGATCCGCGAATCTGCGCTGCCAAAAGCTTTGTCTGACAACTCAAAGTTGATCGGCGCATCCTTTCCAAGAAATATGATCTGGTGCTCAGCCTCTAGCTCCTTGAGAGCTTCACGACACACAGACTCTCCGTAGCCTGCCACCAGTTGCTTGGCCTTCTTGCCGTCATATTTCTTGGGATCCGTCGCAAACAGTGCCTTCAAGATTGCCTTGGGCACCTCGAGCTCGTTTGGAGCACCCGACTTGTGTCTATCCGAATAGACAAACTCCGTGGTTCTGTACTGCTCTTCCCTGAAGGCAATTGTAGTAGACTCTTTGTTGATGTCCCTCTTGGCCATATCTGGTTTGAACCTGTAAACTTCCTCGTTTTCCTGCTTGGAAACATATAGAGGTTTGTCTTCCGACATAACGGTATCCGGGCTCACATCATCCCAAATCTGGAGCAGGCTTTCGATATCGCAGTTGGTGATCATCTCCTCGGTAACCCTGCCACTGTCTATGTTGCTGAATAGTATCTTTTTCCATAGCGCGTGGGTCTTTTGAAAAACCTCGGGACCAAAATGCTTCCTGAGTATCGGCCACTTCTTCCGCAACACCTCAGGAGTCAGGTTTCCAATATTCAGCGATAAAGAAATCTGAACCCAGTCCACGGAGCCTTTAGGAGAGAGAGACTGAGATATCACAATGGCTCTGAGGATGAGTATAGCACTTTCCAGATCAACGTTGAGCGACAGTCTGTTGCGCTTCTTGATTGTCTCGCCTGTAGACTTCTTCTTCGCAGAATTCTCGTCCTCTGTTTTGAACGCCACCTTCCTCTTCTTGTCTGTGATGATGCTGCCAAAGAAATTGTCGTTGCCATCATCTTCGTCAATTGCACGTCTCCTTTTCGCCCTGGACTTCTTCGTTGGACCAGGCATCTTTGGGGGAGCCCCAATTTTGCGTTCAGCCCTAAGTTTGGGCTTCCTGGCCACCTTAGGAAGGGATGGCTTCTGAGGGATCTGCGGTAATGGTCTGTGTAGACTGACGTCCTGCACCACGATTTTTCTCAGGTCAACAACGGGTTTCTTATGTGCGCTCTCAGGTAGAACTGTTGCGGGCTGTGCGTTGTTATTCTCCTTTGCTTTCTCTCTGGCCTCGGCCAGCTTTTCTTCTGATGGTTTGTTGCAGACAGATATCACGATGAATCTGTTTACAGCAGCAGATCCTCCATCCTCGAGTTTGATCAGACCCTTGTCCTTGAGAGATAGCAAGTCCCTGAACAGTGTCTTCTTGTCAGTGATAGTGCTCGATCCAATAAGCTTGTCGAGTTCCATCAGCAATGCTTTACCGGTGACGACAACACCGTGACGGTCAACGAGCTGGGCAAGGATTTCCTGTCTCTTCTGGGATTTGAAGGACTCAAACTTAGACTTTGTCTTTCCTGCCGCAAAAAGACCGGTCCTCGTGGACGCAAGTCTCGTCATAGCAGTACCAACTATCGTAGGCTCCGTGAAAGATTCCTTCGTGCTCTTCGGAGCCTTCTCCGGAACAGACAGCTTGGGAGGAGTAGCTGACGGTGGTGATGGCAGTTTCTCCACGGGGGCCGCCTTTATGTCTTTTTTCGGCCTTATTGCGGGTTTCAAAGAGCTTGTCGAGATTTTCACAGGCCCATTCTCGAGAGATTTGAAGGAGGCCGGGGCTGGCCTTTGGCACACCTTGTCAGAAGCAAAGTTCACCAGCTTGGATCCTTGATACTGCGACCAGTACGGCCACCAGCTTCCATCAGCTAGTTGTACCACATCCACCATTGGCACGAGTGCATCGAACGAGGATGCACTCAGATCGACAAGCGTATGTTTCGGTTCAGAAACCTCTGGCAAAGACAAATATGTGTCAGTTATCGGCTGCTGCTGGCGACGGAGGAAGTTCGTCTGGGTCAAGTATCTGTAGAACTTTGTTTTGCCGCTGAAATCGTAGCCCCTGATGATGAGATAATCATTCTTCGTCTTGCCCGCCTTTTCGGTGGAGGAGAACAGAAGGTACCTGCTGAGGTATCGGGTGCCAGACTCTCCAACAAGAAGCGAGCCCAGCTTCATGGCTGGTAATCCCATCTCTCTGCCACTCTTCACAAGCTCAAGAATCTGATCCTGGACGGGAAAGAGCGTGTTCAGATAGTGGGAGTTGTGGAAGCGGCTCTGACCATCCAGGAGAGAAACCTCCAGCGCCGTTTCATCCACTTCGTCGTCTGCCTCTTGATCAGCGCCAATCAAGTCCGAGCCGTCTTCGGTCTCCAAGTCCTTCAGGTACTGAATTGCAAGATATCTTTTTCCACCTTCCTGTAGTGAGATGTAGAGCTTCTCAACACACCCTTTCGATATCAGAAAGTTCACGTAGTTCGTGAACCGTCTCTTGTCATTCTTCTCCTTCATCTTGATCTGGTCTCTGAGATCTGCATAGATGCGCACGCGGTTGTTCGCAATCTTGAGCTCTTTGATGATGTTTTTGCATATTTCGATTCCCGAATTCAGGGTGATCAGCTCCGCATTCCTCACCCGGTACACATCCCAGAAGCGCATGTGCACCAGCACGTAGTACCGCTGTGGTTTCGTGACAGGCACGCGTTTGATGAGGTTAGCAGACTCCAGGTTGTTGAGTCTGCCCGTCAGACTGCGCGGGTCCTGGCCCGTGACCTCCGCCAGCTTCATGGATGTGATACCCTGCTCTCGCGTCTTGGATATGGCCTGCAACAGGTCAAATGGCTTGCCTGCTATCGGGTTGTTGACGCGCGAGATCCCGCCTGCCAAATACTCCCACTGCCAATCCTCACTGGCCACCACCCGCACATCATCCCCGTACTCCTTCTTAAGGTAGTCCAGGTCACTGGCGCTTGTTATGACATCTTTCCCGCCGTACACAACCATGCGTGGGTCGTTTGTGAGCCACTTCCATATGAGTCGCTTGTAGAAGGGGTCGAGCTCCTGCTGCACCATCTCCGTGCGCTTCCACAGTTCCTCCAGATCCAGCCCCTGCGACCCCTCGTACGCAAGGTCCTCAATCACATGGTTCACGATCTCATTGGGAAGGCTGATCGGCATCGTGTGTATCGCTGTGAGAGCTAAAGCCGTAGGATAAACAAACCGCACTCAAGCCTTTAACAAGCCTCAACAAATCCCTGTGGCTGCCACGACCCCGGGACGGTGCGGCGTTTTCTCGTTTTTCAGGTTCTTAGGCAGGCTTCCCACTTGAGTGTCAGTTTCATGACTGAGTGGAGCGTTAATTTCATGACTGAGCCTATGCATTACCATGCTGTTGGGCTGGTCGGCTGGAAGAGAGTGCGCACTTCCTGACAATCTGGCCAACTTCTCTCCAATTCTCGGAATATCAGGAAAAGTTTCATAGAGTCAGTGAAAACACTGGAGGATGCTCCCAAACGTGTATTCTATGATACATGGTGTCAGTCTATATACGGCTCAGAACTCACTGCCGGATTTCTTTAGCCAGAAATCCCTCCTGCTGCGCTTGTCGATGCTCTTTGTGCTCGAGCCCACCGATTCGGTGGTGGTGTTTGCCACGTCGAGAGTGGGTGAGTAGTCGCTGTCTTCGTCCTGTGGGTTGATACCCATGATCTGTTCAACGTCAGGTTTGCTCTCCTGTTTCTGCTTCTTGTTCTTGTTCTTGTTCTTCTCGACAAAGTTGGACTTGGCCACGATGCTCTCGATCTTCGTCTCGTCTAGCGCATCGTCTTCGCTGGAAATGCTGATATCAGAGTAGAAGTCAACCTCGCGCTTGGTCTGCTTCACCCTGTTCTTGGACAATTCGGAGGGTAGTGGGGGCAGCGACTTGGTCCGCGAGAGCTCAGCACCACTGGCAACTGCAAAGGCCTCGTTCACCACCTGGCCACGTGCATCTTCGAAGTCTCTCTCCTTGCCCTTGTAGCGTATGATTCCTCCCAGGATCGACTCTCCAAGTCTTTCCTTGTATGTAGCCTGCTGCATAGCATAGCACTTGTTCGCAAGCAACTCAAATGCACCGCCGAAAGCTCTCTTGATGTTGCGGACGTTGAAAGTACCACGACTCACGTTGTTGTCGGGATCGTTAGGGTCTTGCACGGCCAGCATGAATGGGTTTCTGTTGGTGAAACAGTCCCGACTGGACTTGGAAATGTAGCACGCTCCCTGTTCGCCAAAGCCAACGGCGACTGTGTCGTAGCCAAAGTTGTAACCGTACAGCTCAAAGAACTCGATGAGCAGAACGCCCAGGTTCTCCATTGGGTCGATATGTTTCGTGGATATTCTGGGGTGCAGCTTGAGGAAACTGTACACCAGACAGATGGTGGCAAACCCACCGAGACCACCGCTATGCACCACGTTCAGTTTCCGCACCGACAGGAACTGCTTCACGACGAGAACCAGTTCGCGGAGTCCAGGAGTGTTTCTGAGCCACCCGATGATGGTCTCGGCGGCCCTGATACCGTTCACTCTTTCGAAGGAGATATCGATGTGAATCTTCGTCATCGGATCCACAAACTTGATGATCGGTACCTTGGCACCTGTGATTGTCTCTATGTGGATGGCCAGCTTCTTGTTCCTCAGAAACGAGGAGAGCTGGTAGATGTATGATTTTTTCTCGTACTTCTGCGAGGGCGATACCACCACCATGTCGATATCCGAGTTGGGCAGGTACAGGTCTGTTGCCGACGAGCCAAACACATGCACCTCGGAGTCTGGCCACAGACCCACAATCTCGTTCCTCAGCCTCTGTATCGTGACGTTGCGGGCCTCGATCTCCTCAACCGAGGGCGATATGTAGTGGATGAAGTCCTTGATCTCCTGGGTGAGCCAGTCTGCTATCTCCACCTCCTTTGAGTGGTCGTTGTTCTTGATCCACGGGAAAATACTGTGTGTGTCTCCCTCCGGGTGATCAGTGGACTTGGTGTGGTAGATGGTCTCGTCGTTGCTGAGATACTCGTTGTCGCTGTCGTCTTTGTCGTCTGCGTCGCCATCGTCTTTGTCCTCGTCTGACGAAAACGCAAACGCGATGAAGTCGTCGTTCTCCACAAGCGAGTTGCCTGTCTTCGCGCTGGCCATGCTGGCCTCGTCGACCTTGTCATCATCGGAATCGATCAGCTGTATCAGGTCTCCTTCCGACTCCTCGGATGACACATCGCTCACGAGCGGTATTATATCGTCTTCTCCCGCATCCTGCAAAGGCTCGAAGTTGTTGTGTTTCTGTACTATCTCCGCCGCCTTTGCTTTGCTCTTCTTCTTGTTTTTCTTTAGCGACTTTGAGATCTTCTTGATCTTGCCGGACGCAGCATGCAGAATGCCCGTCTTCGGCTTGGCCGGCGCTGTGCTCTTCTTTCCCTTTGCTACCATGTCTCTGGTCCGAGTGGTACGCTATCAGAAGAGAAGAAATACAACCTGGCGTTACAAGGAATACAACATCTTTCAGCGCCTGCCATCCCACCTAAAAAAATTTGAGGTTTCGTGGTCCGGTACACGACTGACCAACCTCTTTTTGCTCGTCCCCGTGACCAACACCAACGATACGGCAAAAGTGGCCTCTGCAGGTGTGGAGCTTCTGAGACTTGGGTGGCTGGACATCGAAAAGCGTTTTGAAAGGCCCAGCCACTTCTGATCGACTTTTATACGCCCAGCTGAGCGGGAGAGCCATTCCGAGGCGCCAGGCCTTGAGCCGCACGGCTTCCGTCTTGTGGCCTGTCGTTGACATTATTATTACAAATTAATATACATACGTGTATTATCGGTTGGTCGGCTTGAGCACACGGTCTCTTGGGGCGGGGCACACTGGTGCGTCCTTCGTATGCATCGCGTTCTCCTTATCGTCGTCTGCAGCGCTGAGTCTGCGTCTCTTGGGCTCACCCTGCTGGGGTATATCGTCGAGCAGAGTGGCCGGGAAGCTGGGTATACGCTGCTCGTCTCTGTACACAGAGGTCTTGGCTATGGCTCCGCCGATGGACTCTGTTTCACGTGTCACAACGCCGTGTAGTCTTTTACCGGCGCCGGTGACCTCTGTCTCTCCAACACTGACGATCTCCCTCGCAAGCGACTCGAACGAGCGCGTTATGTTGTTCTTGTGGGTGTGGCACACACTCTGTAGTTTCTCGTTGTACTTGTTCGTCTCTGCAACCAACTGAGCTGCGTTCTGAGTCATCTCACGCAACCCGGTCTTGGTTACGTTCGTGGACTTGCCGATGGTTTTGCCAACCTGGTCCAGGTCTTCAGCAACGTGGCTTTTTGCGGCATCAACAGCAGAGAACTCTTGGTTAACAGACTGTGAGATCTGGCGCACAGAATTAACAGCAAGCTGACCCATGGACGTGATCTTCTCGTGTATGCGTGCCTTTTCGTCCTGAACGCTGACTGCAAACTGCGATGTGCTGTCTTTCAGTCCCCTCAGCGTATTGTGATGCTCCATCAGATCTCCAGAATGCGAAGAGATAAGTGTAGACACGTACCGTAGGTCCTGCTCTGTTCTCTCCTGATCTCTTGCCTGCTTCGCCGAGCTGAACTCCTCGAGGAGTCCTAGCACCTTGCTCTTGAGCGACGCCATCTCGGTGGCCTCCTTCTTCTTAGCAGCAGTCTCTAGTTGAGCAACTCTGTCCTTGTATGCCGCAATCTCCAGCTCGTGCTTCTGCTTCTGTGAAACAAGTGAGCTCTGGAGCAGTGTATATGCGTTTCCTTGTTCTGTCATTTGCTCCTGTACAACACTCAAAAGAGAGCCGAACAGCTTGTCGAAACTCGAAAACCACGTGGTGTGGTTGCTCGTCAACTGTCCTAGTTCCTTCTGGAGGGCCGCCTTTGTCTGTGCAACGGCCTTACCGAGGGCTTCAACGCTCTGCGTGGTCTTTTCCTGGTGCTGGGTGCCGTACTTGGCTAGCGACAACACTGATGCGGTTGCTTTATCTGCACCTTCCTGAAGCCTGTTCAGCTGAGGGTTGTCATCCGCGATAAACGCTTCCTTCGCCAGACGTTGCAGGTCATCGAGCGCAAACGAGATTGAGGATGACTGACCCTTGATCTGGTCTTCCACCTTTTTCGAAGAGTTGTGAACGGCATGCGCCAGCTCGGCCTTTATCTGGCCGCTGAGCTTCTCACATGACGCACTCAGCTTGTCCCCCAGTGATTTCTTGTTCTCTGACACAAGCTTGGCGTTATTTCTCTCCAGCTCGGTTTTCCTTTCGATAACAGAAGACAGGTCACGGATCGCATTAGCCATTTCCTGGAGTTTGCTAATGTATGCAAGACTCTTCTGCTCTAGCTGTTCGCTGTCCTGTGTCAACTGTGCAACAACCTCGTCCTTACCCCTCAACTCTGTCTGCATGGTTTCAACGGTCGCCCTGAGAGACTCCACATCAGAGACCGCCTGATCTAGCTCCATACTCTTATCACGAAGCTTCATGTCACTCCTCTTGGCTGACTCAAGATACTCGTCGTTCTTTTGTTTGAGAGACTTGACCCGCTCGTCAAGCATTGCCACTTTAGCCTCCAGATCTCTGGCCAGGAGAGCCCGGCTTTCGCTTTCGTCAACAAGCAACTTGTGGTTTTCCTCAGTGAGGTAGACACCGTTCTTGCTCCGCGTGGCCTCGAGGTCTTTTCTCAACCTCTCTATCTTCTCGATGTACTCTCCGAGCAACAGACTCTTGTTGATGCTCTGATTGACCTGTGGCTTGTTTTTAATGCTCTTGGCCCTGTATGCGTACTCAAGCGTGCTCAAGGTTTCATCCAGTGACACCTTAGCCGGCGAGATCGTGGCTATGATACAAGTCTTGGTCTGACCTCCCAGAGAGTCCTGCAACAGTCGCGTCAGCTTAGACTCACGATATGGAATATGTGGGGAGTTCTCAACGAGTGCGTTGATTACCCTTCCCAGAGTGAGAAGAGACTGGTTGATCATTCCTGCTTCTCTGGCTCTCTTGTTTTCTGCGCCAGAGCGGTTGATGTTCTCGGAACCAGCAAGATCCACCAAGTTCAGCTTACCAACCTTCATGAACTCTTGGCCGCTCAGCACGTCAGGAAGCTTCACATGCACGGTTATGCTGAACACAGTGTGGGACCTGGACGACAGATCATTGCACTTCGTGCTGGCAACCTGTCTCTTGATAGACCCATCCCGGAGCAGCTTCAGGCCCTCTTCTGGTGACTTGATAAATATCTCCTCCATGCCTTGTACTCTTATCGACTTCTTGACCGAGTCGTCAAATATCTTCACCTTGCGCTCGTCGTCGTCGTAGTGTGGGGACAGCAGATCGCGTAGCTCTTCGTTGTACAATTCGATGAAAGACACCTTCACAGCGTACTCTTCTGCGCCCTCGAGATGCTTGAACAGGTCTATGAGCGTTCTTGGAATGATACCTGCGTTGTCACGAAGATGGCCACCGCTGGTGTCTATGTCTCCGGACATGGTATACGTCTTACCTGTACCTGTTTGACCGTATGCAAACACGGTACAATTGTACCCACGCAGCACCTCATCCAGAATCCCGGATGCAATTCCCTCATACACGGTTTCCTGGTCGCTCTCGGCACCGAAAACCCGGTCGAAGGTGTATGTTTTGTTCGTGTTGTTGGCATGGCCTGTTTGGAGTATGACCTCCTTGCCCCTGTTGCCTGTGGTAGACACAACAACACCGCTGTTCTCCTTAATCTCGCGCTCGTTTCTCGTGCGACATCTCACGTACACACTTATGCTTGACTCTTCAACCTGCTTGGGCTGGCTCCTCTTTGGTGGCTTCAGCTGCTGCTGCTGCTGCTGGGAGGGTGTTCTAACCGGCCCGCTGAAAGACCGCTGCGCCAACCGTCTCTTGTCCATTTGCTGCTGGTCCTTGTTTCTGTAATAGGACGCAGATCCAGGTCGATGATTCTCCTTCGGAAGCATTTCTTCCAACCTGTGTATACCGCTCTCCAGTATAAACAAAGAGACGCTCGCTTTGTTTACACTTTTTCTCTCGGGATGCACAGGTCGTGTTCCGGTGCTAATCGTTATTAGTCATGTCTTATGTAATGATTCCGCTTTGATCCCAGGTCACGTGGCATTGTGCAAATTGCCTCAGGAACCCACCCTATTGGAGGCTCCTTACAAATCGCTCAGTTTCCCCCTTGTGCTTTCTTCTCGGCATCTTTGTTCATACAACCCGCAATGCTTTCCAAACAGCTCTATTCTGCCGCTTTTGCCTCCCGTCGCTCGGTTCTGAGAGCCGCTGCTGCCCCAGCCGGTGTCAGATTCAGAACTTTCAACGCTGCCGAGCAGCCTAGAATCAGAATCGGTTCCACCGTTCCTAACTTCAAGGCTCCAACCACTTTCGGTGACATTGAGTTCCACGACTACATCTCCGGCTCCTGGACCGTTCTTTTCTCCCACCCTGCCGACTTCACCCCGGTCTGTACCACCGAACTCGGTGCGTTTGCCGCTCTCAAGCCCGAGTTTGATGCCAGAAACGTCAAGCTGATCGGTCTCTCGGCCGAGGGTGTTGAGAAGCACAAGGCCTGGGTGAAGGACATCGAGGACATCTCTCTCGGTGGCAAGGAGTTCCAGTACCCCATCATCGGCGACGAGTCCAGAGAGGTTGCCTTCCTGTTCGACATGGTTGACGAGGAAGGTTTCAACAACCTCAACGGTGGCATTGTCCAGACCATCAGATCGGTCTTCATCATTGACCCCAGCAAGAAGGTCAGACTCATCATGACCTACCCAGCCTCCACCGGCAGAAACTCTGCCGAGGTTCTGAGAGTCATCGACGCTCTCCAGCTCAACGACACCAAGGGCGTTGTCACTCCTATCGACTGGACCGTCGGCAAGGATGTCATCATCCCTCCAACCGTCTCCGACGAGGACGCCAAGGCCAAGTTCGGTGACTTCAACAAGGTCAGACCATACCTCCGTTTCACCAAGGTCTAATCCCCCTGAATAAACTTCCACTCTCCTTATTTTTCACCCCGTAGACAGGCTGCACTGCTATTAAGCCCCGGTCGTGTATTTGCCCGGATTAATTTTTCCGCAGACTTCGCTGTGGGTTTCTATTAGATAGCCAGGCACATTCCACCCGGCTTGTTCTTCTACTTTCTCCGGTAAGGCAAGCAAAAGTTAGCGCTATTGAACTATAGGTTGCGTTTTGAGCGAAGGTAACAACGTTGGATTCCGTATATCCGTCCTTTCATCGTCGAACGAAAAGCCGCGGAACCAAATCCCGAAAAAACCAAACCTCAACCCTTCCCAAAATTGCCTCAAAGGCTCGCGATCTTCTTCTACTGTTATATGGCACAGTCACAACCAACAGATACATACATCCATGGCGCCTGCATCATCTGAACCGCCCAGAAACAACGGGCCGATCGAGCCGGCGGTCAAGATAGAAGACGCTCCTGTCCGGGAACAGCCACAGAAGCGCAAGCCGTCTTTGCTCGAACCCGCGAATCCAAAGAAGCACAATTCCAGTGCCAAACCAGAAGACCAACCGGCGCACGTCGGCCATCGAAATGTCACCTCGTGTACCCACTGCAGGCAGCACAAGATCAAGTGCAATGCGTCCGAAAAGTACCCAGATCCGTGCTCGCGGTGCGAGCGGATGGAGCTGAGCTGCGAGATTGATCCGCTCTTCAGGCCAAAGAAGGGCTCGCAGATTCAGTCTCTCAAGAATGATGTCGATGAATTACGCTCGAAGATTGAATTTCTGACGCGCAACAAGAGTCTAATAGCGCAGGCCATCGCGGTGACGACACCATCCGGCACGCAGTCGATAACGCCGACATCGAACCTCGACGATCAGAAACCAAAATCAGTGACAACATCACTGCACACGGACCAGCCGCTGTTGAAACCCAGCCCAGACTCCTCCATCACCGAGTTCATCCTGTGTGATGTCAAGCTTCCGTATGCGAAGGCTGAAGAACTCCACACGCGCTTTATGACCAGCTACCTCCCATACTTGCCCATTTTGTCGTCAGAGAACTGTGTGGAGCTATACCAGCAGTCGCAGTTCCTGTTCTGGACGATCATGCTCACGGCCTGTCTCTCGGACCCTGAGCCCTCGCTCTATATTTCGCTTGCTTCCCTCATCAAACAGCTCGCGATAGAGTCCTGCTGGATTCGAACCCCAAGATCAACACACATCGTTCAGGCCTTGCTTATCCTTGGTACGTGGCCATTGCCCAACCAGAAGGTGCTGGATGACTGTTCGTACAGATTCGTGGGTCTCGCGAAAAACCTGTCTCTGCAGCTCGGTCTGCACAGAGGCAAGTTTATCGGAGAGTTTTCCAGAACTCAGGTGGCACTTCCCAACGCTGAACTGTGGAGAACAAGAGCTTGGTTGGCTGTGTTTTTCAGCGAGCAGTTCTGGTCCTCGAACCTCGGACTGCCTCCCTCGTTGCAGACAGACTTCTTGTTGGAGAGTGCTCGTGTTGACCAAAGCCTGCCCAAGAACTTCAGGTGTCTCATAAGTCTGTCGATCTTCCAGGCCAAGCTTGTCAGCGTGATGGGTCTCAGCGTGACAAGTCCAGATGGACTCATGGAACCAAAAAATAGAGCTGGTGCCCTTGCAATCTTAGAAAGAGAACTGGAGAGGCTCGCATTCAAGTTGCAGATTGACGATTTGTCGGTTGAAATATACTACCTCTACGTACAGCTCATGGTGTGCTGTTTTTCTTTCCTCCCCCAAACTCCGAGCGAGGACCAGACTAAGTACGTGACACAGGCATACCTTGCGGCCACGAGAGTGGTCACCATCATCTCAAAACTCCTCGAGGACAGACAGTTGAGTGAACTCCCCATGTACGTGCGTCAGTCTGCGTCTTTTGCCGTTTTGGTACTCTTCAGACTCCACTTGACACCTTTTCTCTTGCCCAAGTACGTTGACTCGGCAAGACAAAGTATTGTCACCGTCCACCGTCTTTACAGAAACATGCTTGGTGCTTGGAAGGACGTGGAAAACGATATTTCGAGAACAGCGACCGTCTTGGAAAAGCTCAACTTTGTTGTCTTGACTCACCCAGAGCTTTTCACCAAGTCGGAGGGAATCATCATGAGAATGCGTTCGCATCTCACAGGCTCTTTGTTCTACGATCTTGTCTGGTGTATTCACGAGGCTAGAAGGCGCGAACTCGCCAACGAAAGGAGCGAAACGAAGAAGGATAAGAACTCACCACAACCTCTGCCACTGCCATTTTACAACCAGATCACGAAGGATGACTTTAAGACTATTACGACAACTACTCCCAACGGTACCACCATCACGACACTTGTTCCCACCGATCAGGCTCTCAACAATGCCACGGCAACAGCCACCGCGGCCGGACTTTCAAAACCTACGGAGATCAACGGTATCCCACTGGCCATGCTCGAATCCACTGGAAGCTTGCTTGCCAAGGGAGGATCCAGCAACTCATGGCAGGCGGCTAACAACTCCAACGGTAATAAGAGCAAAGATGCAAAGATCAAGCCCAAGGCGAAACCTCCTGTGAAGTCTTCCCCCAACAAGCGCAACGCAAAGAAGAAGGTGGAATCGCCCCCTCCTCCTGTTGTCCCTACGACCTCTCTTTTCGCCTCGGCTACAGGCATAAACGCGTCGTCTGTGTCACCATCGACTATAGGCACCAACGACCTGAGCCAGAGCGATGACACTCCACATTCGGAGGCATTCATGGAGCCAGCCAACGATCAGACATTCATCGATAGTATCTTCCAGCAGCACGGAGCCAACTGGACCGAGACAGGTGATGATTTCCTAGGATGGTTTGACACCAACATGGCCCCTGAGTTTTGAAAAGTTTTGTAACGAATCACCGAACGCTATTCTTGTACCTTTATCTTGCAAAGTGGATTTTCGTCGAATTAGCGACTATAAAAGAATAAAGAAAGAGGGTATAGAGAACAAAAGAGCGGGGAGGGCAGGGATTAGTCGTCTTCCTTTGGATCGCCCAGACCGTCCTCGTAAATGGCGAAGACACACTCGCTTTCTGGAAGACAAGGCGAATCGTAGATCTTACATATTCTCTGTTCGCCCTTACCCTTCTTGAAACTGAGTCTTGTGGTTGAGGAGTGAGCAATGATGTTTCCTCCGATTGGCTTTTTGGGATCCGGGTTGAATATGGCACCTGCGTCAACCTGGGCAACAACCTGGTTGGTTATGAGGACGGCAATGCCAAACTCGTCGGCCAGACGCTGCAGGGTTCTCATGAACTTGGCCACGTGCATCTGTCTTGCTGACAGTTCTCCTCTTCCGCTGAAATCTGTTCTGTACAGAGCCATGATCGAATCGACAATCAGCAGACTGAAACGCGACTCGGCCATCATGGCAGCGGCCTGGTTGAGCAGCTGCAGCTGGTGATCTGCGTTGTAAGCTCTCGCATAGGCCACGTTGTCAAGGGTGTCTCTCTCGTCCAGACCAAACCGCTTGGCAACAGAGATCAGTCTTGTCGGTCTGAACGTTCCCTCTGTGTCGATGTAGAGACACTTGCCCTCGCCTCCGCCCATATCTATGGGCAGCTGGCAGGTCACGGCCAAGGTGTGGCACAGCTGGGACTTACCGGTTCTGAACTCTCCGAACACCTCTGTGATAGAGCCGGTCTCGATACCGCCTCCCAGAAGCGTGTCGAGCTGCTTGGACCCAGTGGTCAGACAGATGAGCTCGCTTCTGCGGTGGTGGAACTCGGACGCAGTGGTGAAGCCCATGGGCACAAGCTTGGTGGCCTCGATGAGCAGCTTGTCGGCCTTGGCCTCGGATATACCCTTGATCAGCAGAAGCGCACGCTTGGGAGTGTATGCGATCGCCTCGACCGTGTTGAGTCCGGCCTCCATGAGCTTCCGGATGTCGCCGCCTGTGATACCGTTGCCCTCCAGTCTCGCCACCGGGATCGGGCCGTATTCGCCCTCTTCATCCTCGTCGACCGTCATCGGTCTTGGCTCCTCTGGCGCCGCCACGATTTCCTGCTGTGTCATGATCATGAAATTTTCGCTCGAATAAATCTCCTGGTGCGTGGGAAAGAGAGAGTAGGTAAACAAGAGGGGCGAATCCCGGAGAGAATTGCCACTGATAATCCTGTTGCGCGAAAGTAAACACCGGACGCGTTGCTGTCGTGTAGTTACCAGTTCTTGCGTAATCCGTTATGTAATGAGACCTGGTCGAATCACCATGGCGACGCGTCCGGGCGAAAATGTGTCATGTACGGTGTCATATGCCTGGACATTACCCAAGTTGCTCGTGAGGCGGCGATTTGCAAGTGGTTAGCAGCGAACTTGCACGCCCACTGTGGTCTGAGATCGTCTTCCAGAGCTACCATGGGCGGGATCACCAAGTAGGAAGCGAGGGGAATCAAGGAGGAACGCGTGAGGCGCCCCTTCGCTAAGAATGATCCACTCAGTTTTAGCTGAGAAGGATCAGCTCAATCTCACCTGACCGAGTCCCCTGGCGGGCTCGACGAATAAGCCATCCCGCCTGAAGCTGGAGTTATTCGTTTATTTCGCCGAGTTTCGCTGTATAACCATCTTGGGAAGGGTTTCCGGTTTCGGATAAACAGTTTTAGCGCGGAAAAATCTTGGTCCCCCTGTGAAAAATTGTGAGCGCCGTCACTCTTTAGCATTCCACGCGTTTGAGGCGGTATCTTCTGTGTACACGTTTCGTCGTATATAAGCTTGGATCGCATCTCGAGTGTGTTCGCAGTCTCAATCACACGGCCGCAAACCATGAAATCCCAAGACAACGTCTCGATGACGTCGAGTCTCTCGTTCCAGCCGTCTCCAAGGGCCGCCAGTCCAGTGAGCCTCACCACGCCAAACACAGAACGCAGCCCCGGCCTAGAACAGCAGCAGTCCGTCCAGAAGACAGACAGCACGGGCTCGAGCGAGCCTGCCGGGGAATTCACACACCCGCCGCTCCTGCAGCTGCTGCACGGCCAGGAGGTGTCAAGCGCGCACCTCACAGACCTGCGGGAAACGGCTCACAAACTGTACAGCGGCACCTTCGCAGACGTGAAGAAGCACGGGTATCTGGCCTACCTGGCCGGTGGTGCCGGTGGTGCTCCAGAACTCGACTCCGCGATCGTGCGGTGCTTCTACATGTCTTTCTTCAAGTGGGACAGGAGTCTCCTCCGCTCTCTGAGAACGCTGTGCGACAGGCTCTACTTCAAGGGCGAGTCCCAGCACATAGACAAGATCGTGGACTCGTTTGCGGTGAGCTGGTTCGACAGCTTCGGCGATAGCGCCGTGAACTTCGGGAGCAGCTCCGGTGTGTACCTCGTGGCGTACTCGCTGATCCTGTTGAACACGGACCTCCACAACAGCGATCTGAGCAAGAAGAAGCGGATCTCCAAGGCCAGCTTTGTGCGGAACACGCTGGAGGCCCTCAGCCAGAACAGCGTTGCTCTCGCCATCCCCACCCGCATCGACGCCGAGCTCAAGCGCTTCTACGACGGGCTGTCCGCCGAAGAGCTGAAGCTCACGTCAGCGAAGCCCAAGGTGGACAAGACCGCCAGCAAGAGAACGTCCATCTCCTCGTTCAACAGCTTCATGGTGTCTGCGCCGGCCGCAAACTACGCCAGCAGCATCTCCTCGGAGCGGAGCTACGGCCACAGCTCGCAGAACGGACACTCGGTGGGCTTTGCCAGTGCGCTCATCGCCGACAAGACCATCCGCCGGATGTCCTCGCACGACAGCAACATCTCGGCAATGCCCCGCAGCGCGTCCGTGGGGACCCTCGCCACCGTTCTGCAGAGGATCGACTCCTCCGACTCGCTGTCGAGTGTGCCCGGCGACGGCTTCGTGATCGAGGAGGACGGAGACCTGGAGCTGGAGCTGGAGGGACCGCCGTGGGCCAAAGAGGGCCTGGTGTACCTCGCGAGGACCAAAGAGGTCCAGCACGACGCGCGCGCGTCGTCTTTCTCCGGCTGGTTCGGCAAGTCCAAGGCCTCCGCGCTGCGGAAGACGTGGCCCAACGTGTTCGCCGTCGCGGCCAAGGGTGAGCTGAAACTGTTCTCCTTCGAGGTCAACCAGGGCGCTCTCAAGGGGAAGAAGTCGGTGAGCGACATCAGACGGAGCAACAACGTGTTCCAGGATGCTGCCGTGGGCGATGGAAACTGGATGTCTTCGGCAAACTGCGTGGGCTCGTACAACCTGTGTTCGTGTCTCGCGCGTGTGCTCGACGACCGCAGCCAGACAGGCAAGACCCTGAGAGCAGAGTACGCATCGTACGTGCCCAACCGCCGGTTCGGCGACTCGGTGTTCTGGTCTGTGCAGCTTCCGCTGCAAAACGACCAGAGGATGAGCGAGCAGGAGACCCTCTTCTTTGTGGCAGGCACCTCCGAGGTGGCACGGGAGTTTGTGGAAACCTGCAACTTCTGGTCTGCGCGCTCGTCCGCGGTGCCTCCTGAGGACGCCATCTCCTCGATCGACTACGGTCTTTCGCCCAAGATGGCTCGCATGGAGAACCGAGAGATCGTCACGTACATGTCTGCTGCGTCTGTGGCCAAGTGGACTCCGTTTGTGTACGGTCTTGTTCCCAGCGTGTATCCGATGCTCGAGCAGCTGGGCAAGCTGAAGGAGCACCATTCGAGTCTGCTCCAGAAGGCGCAGGAGCACAAAGACTGGGTCATCGCGATCACGAAGATCGAACGCGCGGTGCAGAGCACCCTCGCCTCAAGCTCGTCCAACACCAGCTTCCTGAGACGCAGCAGAAAGCCCAACGACGCAAGCGCCACCGTGGCCAGGAACCTCAAGACCATCAAGCTCAACTACCAGAACAAGCTCACCTACCTTGAGAACGAGGCCATGAGGTTCAAAGCATACATCCGCATTCTGCAGAGGTCCCTCGAGATCAGACGCAAGAAACTCCAGGAGCAGGCGGACGAGTACGAAGCCTCCTGCGAGACGTCCGAATACACAGGTGTATAACGATATCTAATCTTGTTGTGTTTCCACAAACAAAGTAGTGTATCCGCTCGAAAACTTTGCCTGTTGGTGCACGCCCCCTGCCTTTCCCACTCCTGTTAGACGTGGTGGCTGAAGACGATGTTGGTGATCTGTCCTCTCTTCTTCCAGGAAATACTGTCGGGATATACGAAGCATTCTCTACCAGGAGTGGCCCAGATAGATAGATTCCAGATACACTTACAGATAACATGTCCGATCCGAGCTCAATCAACGGTATGTATCGTGCTTCCATGTCGCCACTCAGATACGGGGGGCGACTCACCCAGACGGGGTTTGGCTCCGCTGTCAGCCTCCATTATTCACAGTATAGTACGACCTAAGGTTACTAATGACTCTCACAGGTGGTTCTGCCGTGGCAATGGTGGGGAAAGACTGTGTGGCAATCGCATGCGACCTCAGGTTAGGAAGTCAGTCTCTCGGTGTCGCCAACAACTTTGAGAAGGTGTTCAACTTCGGACACGTGTTTCTGGGCCTGACCGGTCTGGCCTCGGACGTCACCACGCTGTCCGAGGTGTTCAAATTCAAAACGAACCTCTACAAGATGAGAGAGGAGAGACTGATAGAACCAGAGACGTTTGCCAACCTGGTGTCATCCACGCTCTACGAGAAGAGATTTGGGCCCTACTTTGTGGGTCCGATCGTCGCGGGCATAAACTCCAAGACCGAGAAGCCGTTCATTTGTGGATTTGACCTCATTGGATGTATCGATTTTGCCAAGGACTTCATCGTCTCCGGTACCGCCTCCGACCAGTTGTACGGTATGTGCGAGTCTCTCTACGAGCCTAACCTGGAGCCTGAAGATCTGTTTGAGACAATATCGCAGGCTCTCCTGAACGCCGCTGACAGAGACGCTCTCTCCGGTTGGGGTGCTGTGGTGTACGTTATCACCAAGGATAAGATTGTGAAGAGATACCTCAAATCTCGCCAGGATTAGATTACACGAGTTAACCACCTTCTCCATCGTATACATCTGCAGTATCTTTGTAGTTCTACCCAAACGCTTGTGAGGGGAAGAGATTTGTATGTACATAAGCGTTTTGTCTCTTCCACCCGTTCCCTTTCGTGCTATGAATACCTCTTCAGTTCCCCTTGGCAGCACTCATCTCGAGCTCCTTCTCCACAACCTTCTTGAGCTTCATATCCTTGCCCCATTCCTCCTCTCTGATCTTCTTCATCTTCTCTTCGAACTTCTTGTTCTTCTCCTTCCTCGCCAGGATTTTCTTGCGGTCGGCAGCCAGGCGCGCCTCGTGCAGGCAGTTCGACAGCTCGGACTTCTGGATGTTACAGGCACCAAAAGCCTTCTGCATGAAGTTGAGCCTGTGGCACTCCTCGAGAGCATCGATCAGGTCCTCGCATGCTTCGTTTCCGTTAGTAACCGGTTCCCTTTTCGCAAGTCCTCTGACTCGTGTACACACCTATGAACCTCTCTTTGTCCAACACTGGATGCATCTTTTAGTTCGAATGAATAGCCCGATCTCTGGAACAGCCTCAGTAAAGCTGGGCAGGCGTTTGCTCTGAGCCAAAAAAAAAAGGTGGGAGGCCTCTGTCATGGACTTGACGTGTCACCTATTGGAGAGGGGGCCCATGGCTGGGAGCGCGAGCCAAAGGACAACACTGGGAGATCCCCCTGTTCTGGCAACAGATACAAACCACCCCGAAAGGAATCAACAATGAGCCAGGAGAAGAAATCTACAGAGGCAGACGACGTGTTGGAGTTTCTCAATTCGCTGCCGGAATCCGATAAGACCAAGGAGAAGTCGGCTGCGAAAGGAGGCAAGTCAGATGAGGACATCTTTGAGTTTTTGGACGAGCTTGCCGCCGAGGATAAGAAGAAGGAGAAATCCGCCACTCCTGAGCCGGTGAAGGAGACGAAGAAGGCTACTGTTGTGGAACCCAAGGAGATAACAAGCGAGGAGTCGAACTCTACACAGACCACGCCAGAGAAGAAGCCAGCCGAGGGATCGGCCGACCCCATTGCTTCGATCTCCAGCTGGTGGTCGAACACCGGATCCGCCAGAGTCGGGTCGCAGGTTTCGTCCATCTGGGATACAGCTCAGAGCTTGAAACAGAGCGCACAGGAGAGGGCCGAAGAGGCCATCAAGCTCGCCAAGGAGAAGGGTCTGGAGGAGAACGTGAGAAAGGCCTTCCAGGAGGTGGGTATCACGGGTGTTCGTGGAGAAGACGGTCTCACCGAAGAGGAGCGCCTCAAGCTTCCAGATGCCCACCAAGCGCTAGAGTCCCTCAACAAGGGTTTTGGATTCTTCCAGAACAAGCTGTCTGGAGTTATAGACAAGATCCAGACAGACTTTGAGAACGCCATCGGCCCGCACGACGAGGTTCTCGACGTGAAGCTCGTGCACGATCTCAAGAATTACGGCAAGCTCAACAAGTTTGTCACGGATAACTTTGAGGGCGTGATGAACGCACAGGTTGACGGGGACATCCAGGTCAAGGTTGTCGAGACCCAGACTGTTGCCACGCACGATGAGGACCCTGACTCGAGGTCTCTCAGTCTGTTCCAGGGGAAGGTGTCCGATGCCGAGAAGCTTGTGTTTGCCAACATCGAAAGCGTCATCAAGAACTTCTCCTCTGCGGCCAAGTCAGAGGACACGGACGAGAAGAAACCTCAGATACGAAAGTCAGACATCTACATCGGCTTGCAGGCGGTTGCAGTTCAGCCCGCTTCCACTTCCACGTCTTCTGCTTCGGATCTGATCACCATCGATACGTACTCGGCTGGCTCTTTCTCGTTCACCACTGTGCTCAAGGACACAACCCACAACATCACAATTGTCAACAGATCCCAGCCATTCCCACTTAAGTGGGCCAAGTGGCTGGATGACTCTGAGGACAAAAAGGATACGGATCAGGAGTCTAGTCCCGGGAGCGCTGATTCCGATGTAGAGCCAAGCGAGTGGGTCATTGACTGGGTAAACAAGGGTCTCGACATGACGTTTGGTGTTCTTGCCCAGAGCTACATCATCAGAAGAATGGGCTACTGATCTTTTTTATATTATTTTCTGGGGGCTATACTTGATCTTTTCACTGTTGTTTTTTCTTCCACCGCGCTCGTAGACTCCCGCTTCAGATACCCTCGCTCTTGTGGTAGTTGGCGAGAACTTTCGTCAGCTGCTCGGAGTTGCTTGCTATCAGCTGGTTGTCCCAATCAACCACGAGAGGCGGAACAAACAGCTTCTGTGCAACGAGTTCGTCAAGCGTCTTGCCGGCTGTCAGCTTGGACACCTCTGCCACCCCGGGAAGCTTCTCAACATCCTTAGCCTTGTCCAGTGCAACCCCCCACTCTGGGAACGCATCTTTGAACGCGGTCTTACACTCTGGGTGAGTCGATATCGTGGCCTTGATGAACTTGTACTGGTCTGGCGTGGGGAAAGACTGCGACACGTCCAGCTGGTACTTGGGCGCCTTCTGAGCGGAATCCGGAGATCCTTTGAACAGCTTGGACAGGAACCCGCGGGGTTCAGGCGACGATTCCAGCGAATACGCCGACTTCTGTAGCAGTTTGAGGACGTCGCTTGAGGCCTTGACATTGGGAGAGTGGCTTTTCGCTGGGTTAGTTCTGAGCTCTCGACTGGGCTTGGGTAAAACGTACAATACGGTTATCACACCGGGCATGCTCTGTAAGCTCTTGAACATCGACATCTTCTGGGTGTAAACGCGGGTAAACTGGGAGCAGTGAAGGGGAAGAGACAAAGAGGGGCAGGGAGGCTATCAGGTGGCGTTCTGAGAAAAGGAGGCTGACGGGCGGGTATAACCGAGAGACGGTGCGGCTTACGTGGGAAGAAAACGGATAAAAGTTTCCATTTCTGATAAATAATGTACATAACTAGGGATGGCCGTGGTCCGAACCAGGCCACGCGGATATCCTCTGTGGTTTCTCCTTTCTCCAAATTCCGTTGGCCGTGGTGCGAGCCTGTAGTTCGCGTTTGATCTCACCGAGAACGTCCTCGGATATGGGCGGCTTCTGGCCAGTCTCGCGGGCAGTATCGCATTCTTTCTCAAACAACACAAAACGCTCGTCGAGCAGGTCGTCAAACGCACACAGAAGTTTCGACGCAAAGCGCTCGTCGATGGGTGTGTTTGACGCCACGACAGCACGGAGTCGTTTGACAAGTCGGAAAGACTCGAGGTTGAGGTCATCGCCAGACTTGGCAAGCGATTCGCGCAGATAGGCCGGTGGATTCAGCACTAGCAGTGCCGCATAGTAGAGCATGATGTGTATATGCACCGGAACGTACTGCAGTGCCTGGAGGATATCCTCGTCTCCAAGTACGAGGTTGAGGACGGTCTGGGCTGCAGATACAGCTAGCTGGGATGATGTCTTACGGCTCTCGGTGGGTGAAAGCTCCTTTCCAAACATCTTCTGTGGCTCCTCGTCATCCTCGTCGTCCTCGTTGAAATCCTCGTCCCCGTCGCTGTGTGAGTCGTGCGAGACCTCTTCGATGCGTTTCTCAGTGAGACTTTCAACGCGCGATAGAGTTGGGAAGCTCTGTCCGTCCGTGTGGAGATTCCGCACCGCTGCGGAATTGATGTGCATCTTGGCAAAGTTGTAGTATATGAGCGTAGACTTCGAAGACCAGATGGACCCGCTGTGGAACGGCGAGAGAAGCACAGTCCAGTGCACCATCCACTTGTCGAGTTCGAGGTTCGTTCTGAAAGGTATTCCGAACGAAGCCGGAGCAAGCATGTCCCACGCATCACCTTTGAAAACGTCGCTGATGGCGATATTGTACTCAACCTGCGATACAAGACGGAGATCAGAGTAGCGAGCAGTATCGGTGACTTGTTCTGCTTTCTCCTCTTTTGCCTCTGACTCGCCAATCTCCCTGGGCGTACTCTCAACAAGCAACTTCATACCGTTGCCCAGACTCTGATCTGTTGACTCTATCATGGGCTGTCTGTTGAAAACAAGAGCCTGCTGTCCATCGAGGATGTACAGCAAGTACCAGAGCTTGAGCCTCTCTTGGTCAGAAACCCGTCTTCCCGCACCCATTCTCCTCGTCTTCTTTTTCGAGTTGAGCCCCATGTTCTTCGCTAGCTGTAGAGCCAGTCCCGTGAACATCTGGTCTTTCTGGAACCAAAATCCACAGATACAGAGTGCGATGATCGTGTTGAAGCCTTCAACCTCGTCCCTCGGCGTGGCAAAGAGAACTTGTTCTGTCAGCTTGTGTAGTCTCGCATTGAGCTTCGACGAAAGACGGTTTAGTTTCGGGTGGTGCATGGATGCAATACAGCACACGGTGGCAACCAGGAGAGGAGACGTGTCCCACAGATCTTCGACTTTGTACTCAGATATACTGAACCCAAAAAGCTGTGGGGTAATGTTGCTGTCGAAAAACTGGAACAGTTCTTTGGCCTGTTCCAAAGACACTATCCGGTCCTGCGGGTCGGGCGTATCGTCCCTGGGCTCCGCACTCGATTCAGGCGACTGTTTCTTCGGAGGCGGTGTGGATTCCGAGGACGATGTTGACTCGTAACTCCTCTTTCTGGCAGGGTTGTCCAAGGGTGGTAGGCTGGGAGGCTGCATGTACTGCTGTGGAGGGGGTTGGTGATGTTGCGGTATAGCATGGTATGTCTGTGGCACCGGGGGCGGGGGCGGGGGCGGGGCCGCAGGAAAGTACTGAAACGGTTGTCTGAGTCCTGGAGACTGCATGGGAGAGTTCAGCATGGAAGGTGGCCCACGCATAGGAGGCGGGTACACCATAGGGTAGTACTGCATTGGTTGTTGTTGCTGCGGTTGCTGTGACTGGTCTTTGCGGTCCTTCAACAGACCCAGAATGTCGTCCAGCGCGGTGTCAAACTTCTGCAGCCTGTTCTCAACCGAGTTCTCCCATCCAACTGAGCCTCCAGTGGGTGCAGCAGCTACCGAGGCTTCAGAGGTTCCGGTTCCAAAGGCTCCAGCGGTTCCAGCGGTTCCAGCGGTTCCCGAGGTTCTCGAGGATCCAGATGTTCCAGAAGTCCCGGAGGTTCCCAGGGTCCCCGGAGATCCCTTGCTGGCTGGAGCAGGCGCCACAGGCCTGGGATTCAGAAGCTTGTTTATCGATCCGTCTCCGTTGTGTTCTGCTCCCATATCCTTCAGGTTCTCATTCACCGCTGCGATGGCACTCCCAGGACCGCCAACGATGTGGAGCCCAGGCACAAAAACATCCACAACACACTGCAGATTATGCGTGGCACACCTTTTGCAGGGCATGTTCCCGGCTTCGTCTGTTCGCACGCACTTGATCTTTGCCTTCCGACATCGCTGACACGCCCGGTTTCTCTTGGCCTTGTCGTGCCGTATTATCCTCGTTCCCACCTGCTCCTCCTCTTTGTCCTCTGGAGGTTCAGACATGCCGTCTTTGCTTTTCCAGGTGACGAATTTCATCCGTCCGGTCGCTAAACAGAAGGAAAGCGTAACAGACCGCCCGCCCCTTGGAGAAGGCTTTTCTGCTTTTGCTTACGTAAGCCCTCAAGCCCTCGTACAAGCCGGAATGGATGGGCGGTTTGTTTGCCACCGTTCTTCTCCTTTGCTGCATCGATTCATTCGGAATGAGTTCGTTTTTTGCCAAAGGAAGACAGTATATTGTTGTGGGTGCATCTTCCAGCCCTGAGAAGTTCGGGTATAAGGTTCTGCAGTGGTACATAAGCCACAAGCTGCCGGTAACGCCAGTCAACCCCACATCGCAGGAGATACTCGGTCTCAGAACATGCTCCAGCGTGGCAGACGCCGTTGCGCGTTCTGAAGGCGACTTTGCGGTGTCTGTGATAACTCCACCGCGTGTGTCGCTGGCCACCGTTCGTGGGCTCGCCGTTATCAAGGACAGGATAAAAGGCGTGTGGTTTCAGCCCAACTCGTTTGACTCGGAGTGCATTGAGGTCTGTGAACAACTTGGAATACCGGTGGTCTACGACGACTGTATCCTAGTCAATGGTGTGCGATACCTGCGTTCCAGCAGCTTGTGAGAGTCACTCTCCCAGCAGTTTCTTTATCAGGTTATATCCGTTCTTCAGTATCTCCTCTCCGTAAACCGGGCCGTGGTCGTTCACCGTGCTCAGAATGACGTCGCCTGCGTCTGTGGTGGTAACGTACTCCACCTCCTGTGTGTCCTCGCTCGTGTGCTCTATCCGGTACAAGAACGGACTCGTGTCCATGGAGACGATGGGCGGTATGTGGCTCTTGTTGGCGTCCACCAGCTCGCAGATCTCCAGGATGTTGCTCTCGAAGATCTCACGGTATGCATCTATGTCGTACCTCTCGCCCTCCACGTCAGACCCAAACCTCTTGTTGTTGATCACGTTGATCTTCAGCTTCCACGTCTCCCAGCAATTGACGAGCCTGGGCTGTTCTGAGTCCACGTAGTGTCCTGTGGTGCCCGCGTATGCGGGGAACCACGTTCCGCCACCGGACTGGACTGCCTTCTCGTAGAACCGTAGCACTATGGCGCTCTTGAACACCGCGGCTTTGCTCGCCACAGGACTCTGCGATATCTGTTTCACCATCTGCCCCACCTTCTGATCAATGGCCTCGTCCAGCTCCGGATACCGGTCAACCCTGGGATACGGAACCTCCAGAAAGTACTCGTTGGCCGGCGTTATTGGACCGAATAACCGGTTGAAGAAAACAGTCCATATTATCCCGCGCACATTCTCGTACACACTGTCCAGATCGGACACGATGGTTAGATTGAACTCCATCTCCTGGGGCTTGTGTCGCGATGAACGCCTCCCCATCCGCGTGTCGCCTGGTCCCAAACTTGGTCCTTTTCTGAGAAACCCATGCTTATGTAAGAGCTTATGTAATCAAAAGAAACCCCCCGCCGGGCTTTGTCCCGCCTTCTATTGTTCTCCCCTTTTTTCTCGCTCCGCCTTTGTTTGTTCCGCGCTTGAGGTCAGGTGTTCGAAATATCTTGTTCCATACGCTGTGAGAAGCCAATGACAGGTTATGGCAGGCTCGTCAGACGAGCCGTGAGGTTGCATCGATCGGGCACGTCCCGGGCAAAGCTCGTTGTTGCACTTTCTCTCGCCGTCATTCTGTGTTACACATGTCTCCTGCCGTCTTCTCGAAGGACAGCGGTAAGCGGACCGTCGTCTCTGTTGGCCATCAGGGAGGCCTTCTACGCGGGAGAGTACTACGATAGGCTGCAGGAGTACCTCAACTCAGAGAAACTGTCGGTGGAGCTTGGGGATAAAGACAGATCGCCGGTTCTCGTTGATCTGCAGAAGAGTCTCGCCAGAGACGGCCAGTGTCCGATATACACATACTTCCAGGACGGTGACGACTATGAGAAAACTGTGCTGTCCAAGTGGATGGTGTACCATGCCTCTCTGGGTTTCAACCCAGTCGTGCTCAACCTCGATGATCTGCGCGTGAAGTACGCTCGCGGACCAGGCAGGAGCGCCCAGGCAACAATGGTTCGCAAGATGCTCCGTCGCAGCGATCTTCTGGAAGATAGAAACGTGGTGTACATGACTGCCATGCAGGATCACATGCACGAAAACGGATTTGCGAGCGGACTGTTTCTCGACTACCACGTCTTCCCATTGGACGACCCACGATACCTCGGTGTCTACAAGCATGCAGGCCACTGTCTCCAGGAGGTGGCCGGTCTAGACTCCTCCGACATCCACTCTGTTCCACCGGGTGCTTTCCACATGGCCACTTTCCACGGCAGCCCGGTGATCCTGTCGAACGAGGAGAACATCAAGCTGGCTCTGCTCAATCTGCAGAAGGTCATACGCAAGGGCAGCAAGCTGCTGGTTGAGCTGCCTGAACCCTTTGAGGCCTGCGACTACTCGCGCGCGGTCGTCCAGAAGATTGTTCCGACGCTACCGGGCGATAAGATCGGGGAGCTTGTGGACTCGCATAGGCACTATAGGTTCATTTCAGAGTTACAGGAGAATGCACGCATGCACCGCACCGAGTCTCTTGCCAACGGAGTGGTCCGTGTGGTGGAGCCGGTATCGCTCCCGGTACACCTTCTGGGCGACGCGATAATCCAACTCGCGAAATCGGTGGCTACGTGTCCCGAGATGCTTGGCGGGCTGCCCACCAGCTCCAACATAGACGCTGCAAAAGACATAGACCTCGAACGGACGTGGTCGCTCGTCCAGAGGGCGAGTTCCAAGAAGCTCGTCCGGGAAAGCGATCTCAAGAGACTACAGCGCAAGATCGACAGCATGAAGCCGGTGTGCCGGGACCTCAAGGTGGAGATCGTGAGCCACTATGAGGGGCCTCGCGAAGATACAGTGAGCATCGTGGGTGTACCACACCCGCTCACGACCCTCAACGCGCTAAACATCGCGTCCAATCTGCACGAAGACATCATGGACTTCCCGTACCGCGACCAGTTTGTACAGCTTCTGTTTGCAGACCCCATCAGCGTGGACGAGAAGCTGGACAGATTCCGCAAGCTGGTTTGGCAGGACAGGTCTGTGGTCACGGTGAGCTACGAGCACGCATCCGCGGGCAAGCTGCAGGATGTACTGGGCAATATGGGCGTCGCACTGGGCTTCACTGTCGCAGACCACACCACGCGCAGTTCGTCCGTGCGGAGTGCAGTGGATGTGGACGACAACAGCGTTGAGCTGTACGTGCCTACATACCAGGGTTTGCCGGAGAACGCACCAGCCGAGCGCAAAGTGAGGTACCTGAAGGACAAGATGGCCCGTGCGCAGGAGCTTGTTCTCGGCAACGACCGCGGCTTCATCGTTCCCGCGGAGAGAGCCACGCGTCCCGAGTTGAGAGCACTGACCGAGCAGCTGGAGCCGGTTACACAGCCAGTCAGAGCGATAGCCGAGTCTGTGAGCACAGCCGACGCGAGCGCCTGGAACACGGTGCGTGTTCTGGAGAGCATAAGCAGGCGAATCGTGCGACTGATGACGAAGATGTGATTATTTACCGCCAAACAGCAACCCACCACAGAAGATAAAAATAATCTCTGACGTACGATAGCTTAGATTTTGCGATAAGAGACAGCAAAGTCAGGGCAACCCCCCCTTCGATTGCGTATTTGGATGTTTTCTTTTCCACTCTAAGATCTAAGCACTCAACGGCTAGCGTCTATTTGGGACCAACCACCCGGATAGTCCCAAGCACCCGCATCTTAGACGAGAATATGTACACAATAGGCCCCCACAATGGCCGTTCCGTAAAGCCCCATAATATAGGCCTAGCCGAGAAACAAACGCTCGCATTACATAGACCGCCAGAGGTGAAACGCGCGTTGGTGTTGTGCCTCCCATCGCTCACACGACAGGCACCACAGCCGGAGAAAAATTTTATGTCCCCCCTTGTTTTGTTTATCCCTCTCCATTCCACCATACCCACCAAACACCTTTTTTTCCAAAGGCTCACACCGATAAAGAGAAAGGATACGCTGGCTCTGGTGCGAATATTGTTTGAACTGTATTGACTGGGTCCGCTGTTTCGATCCAAACCCACACGAGTCTGTCCAAACACGCTCACGTCTCTCGCTTATTGTCACCTGTTGTTTCCCATTTATACCGCTGTTTGTTTGTTGCTGCTTTTCTTTCATCTCCGTTGACCTTTCCCCTTTGATACCTGCTCGGGATAATGATACACACCATACAGTCGCAGCTGTCCGCGCATATGGGCAAGCTGAGGTTTCTCACCGTGGGCTCCAAGAAGGTGCCAGTACTGGCCGTGACCTTTGTGTCTCTGATTCTCCTCTTCAACTTCCACTACAACTCCCCCTTTTCGCTGGGTCGCTCGTTCGTGCCCAAGTTGGAGTATGGAAAGCCCAACGTTGACAACTTTGAGTACTACCCGTACATCACCAAGGAGGAGCAGTATGTGGACGGTCTTGCCGTTTACTCCAAGATGCTCACCCAGCAGTACGACAACTACACGTGGGTTGGGTACTCTGGCGACGTGGACATCACAGAACTTCCAATGTCCGGATACACGGACATGCCCTGTCGCTACATACAGTATGCGGGTACCGTGGGTGTTGCAGAGAAGAAGGTGCTCAACGACGACATGGCAAGCACCAGACGGATGCTCCTCAAGACCAACTACAAGCAGTTGCTGACCGAAGGAGAGACGGAAGAAACTGATATCAACAAGGTCTTGGAGGACAAGTGGAAGAGATTCTCTGGTGCCAGTGTGTGGCTCTCTGCATACAAGGTCCACCTGTTGGTCAGCAGGGTCATGTACGCCAGAGATGGTATCTTTGGCGCTCCCACAGCCTCTTTTATCAGAGCACAGGTGTTCGACAAAGACTGGAACGAACTGATCGGCTTCAAGATGCCTCTTGTCGATAAAAGAGGAGACGTCTACAAGACCATCAAATTCCCCACCATATTCGACATCCCCTTCAACCCAGAGACCGATAGATCGGTTGCCGGACCAGAAGACCCAAAGATCGCGCTCAGAGTTAACCACAAAGGTGTGGAAGAGCCCGTTGTCTTTTTCAACATGTACAACGGTAAGCTGGGTGGCCGTCGTGCATACTACGCCTATAGACCTTTTGCACCCAATGAGGCTGACGCGATCATCGGATTCAACATCAACGACGTTGAACCTAGAGAAACCGAAAAGGACTGGATCCCATTTTTCGCTCGTGATGTTGGTGACTCTGGAGATGTTGTTGGTTTTGTCTACTTTATCCACCGCATTGATCCACTCAGAATCCTCAAGTGTTCCATGGACTACGGTGTTTGTGATGTTGTCTCACAGTACGACTCTGAAAAGTTCAAGAGTACCGTTGGCGACTCGGTTACCATGGGTTCCAACCTAATTTTGCTCCCACAAGGTGTCCCCATGGTTGAATTTGGTTCCCATTTCGCCAAGAAGCGCGACGTGTGGGTTGGATTCTCCACTTTGAGATTGCAGAACTGTGGTTGTGGTGACACTCTGTACAGACCATCCCTTTTTGTTCTCATCAAGGAGAATGATGTCTTCCGTGTCGAATTCCAGACAACAGGGCTTGATTTTGGACAGATTGTGATACCCATGCACTCTGAAAACGTCGCATCTTGCCAGTCTGGAGACAAGAGTGTTCTTACTGCTGGATCCGTCAGTTCGTGGGACGTTGTCGGTTACGATACAAAGAGCAAACAGTACGAAGATTACATGTCTGTTGTGTTCACCGAGGGAGATCGCCAGGTTGGACTTGTTCAGCTCAGAGGAGTTTTGAACTTCATCCTTGGATCCAGAAGGATAGACACGGATAGAAAGAGAACAATCGATCGCCTGTTTGGAACAACAGAACACATCGAGAGATCCATAAGGGTCGGAGAATGTGCTGTTGATGGAGCAAAGAAATACTGCTCTGACTACGCCGAGAAGCACAGTTTCAGAGAAGGTTGATCCACAAAAACATGAAAAAAATCAGAAAAAAATGCGTCAAATAGCTCATTCTTATATTTTATACAACTCCTCTTATCCTATCGATTGTAGCATCTAGCTAAGTCTTGTCTACTCACACCAGCGAAAAAAGTACACCAAGATATTTCTGTATCATTTATCTAGTAAACCAAGTGGCTTTTCCTCTCCTCTCGTTGCCCTCTTTCCGAAAACTTTCACGAGGAGTTTGTCTGAGAACTGGTACAACCAGGAAATGACAACCATGAGTCCGCCCAGTATCGTCACCAATCTGAGCACAAACTGAACAAACGGTATGCGCTTATCCTCAATCACCATCTTTATGGGCTCAAAATCGTACCTGAAGAAGATTCCAGGCACCTGTCTAGTGCCAGACTTGTCAAAAGCCTGTGCTGAGAACTGGTACGTGTCAATCTCAGCTCCGAGTTTCTTGAACAAGGTGGGGACCACCTTCAACTCGTATATGTACGTGTGCAGATGCTCTTCAGTGGTGTGAGCTGTTTCGTCGAGAGGGTTGTTCAGGTAGGGATAGAAATCACCAAACGACCATTCGCTTATGATGTGTGTGAAGTTGAGTGCCTGTCTTGGCGTGACCTTTCTATCGTGGTATCCGTACCCCTTTGCCGTTATGTGCAGATCTCCCTTGACCTGGTTGACCGGGATGGATCCAAATATGTGACACGCAGGTGCTCCCTCCTGTAACTCTCGCTGTTCTGTCTGGATAAACTCGGCCCGGTATCCACGTTGCACTATCTCATCCAGCTCAGCTGTTTGCACGGGACTCTGGCCATTCGTCACATACCACTCTGGGATTCTGAAGCCAACGCCTTCGTACACCAGCTTCTCGGCGGCTAGGAACTTGTCAGATGTGGCATCGCGGACGTTGGTGTGTATGTAGTTACAGGGCATGGCAACGACCAGGTCCAGGTTTATCTTGAGGTCGCTGTGTAACTTCTCGTTGTCTGCCATGAACTGGTGATCGACAAACCCATCTATGTAACCACCAACCTCAATCCAAACGAGAAAGAGGAGAAATAACAACGTCAGTATGCTGGAAGATCCACCGCGTGTAGATCTGACCGTGTGTTCAGGTGGTGCTTTGGCTGATAAAGGTGTTAGTGAAATTCTTCCGAGTTTATCCAATATGCCTCACCTACGAAACGCATCAAACGTTCTCACTCTCCGAACAGCTTCCATGTTTTGATTTATTTGATCGGAATAGAAGAGGAGGGGAGAGAACGAGAGAGAGCGTTTTTTCAAAGCTCTCGGGGGATGATGTGCTGAGCCCGGATTACGCCCCACCAAAAAAGTCGTTATACTTCATAAAACACATTATATATCATTTGTGTAGTGGATGAAGAGGAGGTTTATCCATTCTGAATGCCCTTCTGTACATCCTACGTCTCCTGAAATCCTTTCCGATATCGTATGCCCACTCTCCATCGCAAGTCAGCTCCAGATACCGTTCCCTGCACCAAACCTCCGGGTGCTTATCAACCTGCCACTCTTCGCTCGTATCAAACTTCCAGCCTACTGGAGGCAACACTTCCTCAACCATGGGAACACCATCTGGTTTCCAGTTGTGCATTCTCTCCGTTGTGCTGGCGTCAAAACAACATGCTGAGAAACAGAATGGATCGTACTGATTTGACAGATTGCGCTGTTCAATCTCGAAAACCTCGACCTCTTGTCTCTCGGTCGGCTCGTCTATGACTATGTTGTCTGTGTGCTTCTTCGCATAACTCCTTGTCTTTTGTTCTGTCCTGTCCTGTCTCTCGTTGTACAACTTGACTAGCTTCTGAACTTTGGGCAGCTGCAGTAGAAGCACAACCCACGCGAGAACGATGAAGATCATCTTCCACGGAATGAAAGGACCCAGGAAGAAAACAACGGTAACGTATCCCAAAATTTTGAAAAACAGAAGCGTAGACTCAACTTCATCGCTGAAACCAGCCTGTCCGTTGAAGAACTCCTCTGCCGAATCCATACCCTTGATCAAATCGCCAGTAAGGTTTTGGAGATCCCTCATGTTTATGAGTAAGTCCACCCGCTTGACAGTCTTGCTGTCATCGCTGCCAGCCGAATCCGGCACATCAACCACTTTAGGATCCAGAGGAATGGGCCTTGGTTGTTCGTTATCGCTCTCTGAAGTCATACCCATAACCACAGCTGCAGTCAAAGTTTCCTCTCCGTCAGAATCCGATGGGTTTGTGGATGGCGCGCTGCCCTGCTCCTGGGGCTCGCTGCTGTGTTGGTCTGGCTCCAGAAATCCAAGTGCGTTCCCGCCCCTCCGTTTCGTTGCGATGATCTTGGACCTCGCCAATGGGTGTCTATCCAGGTAATTGGGTATCATGTAGTTCCCCAGGAGGAATATCGCAGGGTAGATCAGGTACAGGTACGGGTACAGACATGCCATTGTGTACAAGACCAGAACCGTGAGTGTGAGACTTGGCTTATCCCACTGAAACACGTGCACTATACCGTATTGTAGCTTGAAGACTATATCCAGTCTAGAACTAAGGTTCTTAAAGTTCTTGAACAGGGTGCGTATGGACAGCCGCGGTTTCTTGACCCTGTGTTTGTCCTTCAACTTGTCCTCTATCGGCTTCCTATCCTTGGGGGAAATCGCAGTATTGAGAACTTTCTCGATGAGACGATCCGTGAAATGCCCACTGTTTGTCTCGGAGGCATAGTGTCCAGCCGCGCTTCCCGTGGAACTCACCTTGTTGAGACCAGATTGCAGAAGTGTGGAGAGAGCAGCTGCAGCAATCACCTTCTTGCTGGAAGGATTACTCGATGCATGTTCTGTGAGCCCTGAGGAGATTTCGTGCAAGTTCTTCAATGCACCGATTGCATTCTTTCGTATAGATGATGGCTCGGTCATCTTCTTACACGTCTCTGATAGCAGGAGCAGAAAGAACGGAGCAAGGCGAGGAAGGCGTCAAATCGCGGTTCTTGTTTACTGGCACGCGTCCTAGTTGGCAGCGTGAGCCGGGCGTGAATTTTTTGTTACTTCTAAAACTGTTGTATTTGTCATATCTATTTTTCTTACTTTATCTTTACAAGAAAGCAAGCAAGAGCATGGAAAGTGAGGAAACAGCACCGATGGCAAGTCTGTCAGCACCGTTGGAAGAGCTGGTAGAAGAGGTGGACGAGGCAGAGGTGGTGGAGGAAGAGGAGGAGGTTGAAGTTGCGGAAGCAGAAGAGGAAGTCTTGGTCTCGGCAGCAGAAGTGGTGGTTTCACCATAGTCACTGTAAGAGTAGTAGTCGTCGTCAGTAGCATTGAAGCACGACAGAGCATACTGGGTGACTTTGAAAACCTTCTCCTCCACGAAGACAACATCAGAACAGGCGTAGTGGGTGAGGTTCTCGTCATCGTCGATGGCCATGTACTCGAGCTGGATAGTAGCATAGTCACCAGCACCGATGGAGTTTGGTGGGTCTGGGAGGTAGAAACAGGTGTGGCCAATGTCAATGCTGTTGGTAACGTTTCCGTTAGCCCACTCGTCGAATTCGTCGTTGGAGGTTGGGTTATCGTTGTACGAGATCTTAAGCGAGACGGACCACGCCTTCTGGGACTGAGCGACAAGAGCAACAAAGCCGTCGTCTAGAGGGAAGTCAGATCTGTTTGAGGGAGAAGCGTATGATCCGCAGGGAGCGATCAGCTCTGCATCCTCGGACCACTCTCTGTCTGGAGGGTAGAGCACGGCAATCTCTCCCATGGTGTTTGCATATTCAGAACCGTGGGACAAGGCAAGAGCCTCGGCAAATGCAGCCGGGTTGGCTTGAGGAGCGGCTGAAACAAGCGATAGAAAGGCCGAAGCGCACAGCAAAAACTTCATTTCTGAGGGATGGGTTTCAGGTGGGAATAAAAAAAGCAAAGACAAGGCAAATGCTACAGGTTATATACCTCTATTGTCCTCTCCAAGCCCACCGAGGCAGACTATTTTTCTCCGTTGTTGAAATTAGCTTTGGAGAACAAACGCCAAGAATATGCAATGTGACAAACAAACAGAAATAAAAGCCCCAATGGGAGAAACACCAAGCATCGCCATTATCGGACAAGACACTTTAAGCCCTCCCGAAGAGAACAGGGATTGTGCGAGAGCCACAAGTATCAAATCAGCTCGCTCCGATAGGCTCTGTGAAATTATACACGTATATATACCACGCTCTTAACCGGGGTGGCTTGGTGGGCCACTTTGGCTGAAATCAGAGAGATCGGAAGCTAAGCGGCTCGCTGCATGCCAGCATGCCTGTTTCGAGAAGGACTTTCCTTTTCTCGGGTATATATTTATTAAATTACACCTCACTGTACTGTCTTTACGATGTAGTGCACTTTGATGTTATAAGCGGGCCATGCAAGGCATTGAAACCGCAGACAATGTCTCTTAGACCGAAGTGATCGGCTTTCGAGCATTCCCCGATTCTTTTTCAGCGATTACGTGAGATATTAGTAAGCAAAAAATCTGTAAATCCGGTCGATTCTTATCCCCGACAGCAATCGACTACAAATACAGCTGGACGCCCCCATCATCTCTGGATAGTAGCCTCATCAATCTATACAGTTTGGCAGTCAGTAATCAGTCATGACCCCAATTGCTATTCCCGGCACCACTGGCTTCGGCCTGATGAACTTCACATGGACTCCAAACCCAAGACCTTTCGAAGACGCTTTCAAGATCATGCTCGAGTCGATCAAGCAGGGAGCTACCTTCTGGAACGGTGGCGAGTTTTATGGATTCCCACCAAACACCCATCTCAACCTCGAGTTGCTCAAGGCCTTTTTCGAGAAGTACCCAGAGCAGAGATCCAAGGTCACCATCTCCATCAAGGGTGCCCTGGGTCCAAACCTCATTCCGAACAGTTCCGCAGAGAACATCAAGAAGTCAATCGAGAACACAGTGAGCTTCTTTCCAAACAACTATGTCGATTTGTTTGAACCCGCCAGATTGGACGGTGAACACCCGATTGAGGATGTTGTCAAGTCAATGATCCCGTTCGTCGAGAGCGGTAAGATTGGCGGCATTTCTCTGTCTGAAGTCAACGCGGACACTATCAGGAGAGCCGCTAAGGTGTACCCAATCTCAGCCGTTGAGGTTGAGTTTTCTCTTCTGTCGCAGGACCCTCGCCACAACGGTGTTCTGAAAGCCTGCGCTGAGCACAACATCACCTTGGTTGCTTACTCTCCCCTTGGTCGTGGTTTCTTGACCGGTACTTTGAAGAGTACCAGCGATATCCCCAAGGGCGATATCAGAGGTCACATGGAGAGATACTCCGATGAAGATATTTTCAAGCACAATCTCCAACTCGTTGAGAAGCTCAAGCCTATCGCCGCCAAGAAGGGTGTCACTCTGGCCCAGCTGTCTCTAGCATGGCTCAGGTACTTTTCTGAAAAGCCAGGCTACCCTAAGGTTATTCCCATCCCAAGTGCCGCTTCTTCTGTGAACAGACTCATCGAGAACGTTACGTACATCCAGCTCACCGATGCTGAGTTTGAAGAGATCGAGGAAGTCGTGAGCGAGTTTGAAGTCAAGGGTCGCAGATACAACAAGATGGCGGAGAAATATCTGAGCTTGTGATTAGTTATATTTATTTAGTTGAAATTCCAGAATTTTACACAATTGTGCCCAACTGTAAGCTGCAAGGAATAGTCAAACCTCCGAAGTGGAAAGGAGACGCAGTCTCAGCGAAACACAACGAGGGTTTACAATGCTCAATACTTATACATTTCTCTATACTCACTATATGTAAACATGTATTCTTCAAAAACTTATCCCAACTCATTCCAACGTGCCCAATAACGCCGCACGCGATATCATCAAAAAGATCGTGTGCCAACAGTAAAATTTCGATCGTCGAAGAATTTCCCGAGTGGCCACTGAAGGGTTTGCCTCTTTATCTACACAACAGACAAAATTCATTACCATGCAGAGATCTTTGAGCACCTTTTCGAGACTTGCCGTGCGCCAGATGCCCATGGCATACAGGGCCGCTGCCTTCCAGGCCGCCAGACAGCCTGCTAGAGCCTTCTCTATGTCGAGAAGTGTCTTTGGCGAGGCCAAGGAGGAAGCCGAGAAGAAGACCGAGGAGGACACTGCCGAGCCAGCCGAGGAGCTCGACCCAGTCGCCAAAGAGATCAAGGAACTCAAGGAGAAGCTCGATAAGAAGGACAAGGAAGTTGTCGAGTTCAAGGACCGTTACCTCAGATCCGTTGCCGACTTCCGCAACTTGCAGGAGACCACCAAGAGAGAGATTCAGAAGGCCAAGGACTTTGCCCTGCAGAAGTTTGCCAAGGACCTTATCGAGTCTGTTGATAACTTTGGCCACGCCCTCAACGCCGTCAAGCCGGAGACCCTCGAGAGCAACGCGGAGGTCAAGAACCTGTACGACGGTGTTAAGATGACCCGCGATATCTTCGAGAAGACACTCAACAAGTACGGTTTGGAGAAGATCGACCCTATCGGAGAGGAGTTTGACCCTAACAGACATGAGGCTACGTTCGAGGTGCCTCAGCCCGACAAGCAGCCTGGTACTGTTTTCCACGTCCAGCAGCCTGGTTTCGCTCTCAACGGCAGAGTCCTCAGAGCAGCCAAGGTTGGCATCGTCAAGGGCGAGTAAACGCCTTCCGCCATGTCCCACTGTCCATGTATATAGAAACGTTAATGAAATATTGCTGTCTTTAGATCTCAAGGTAGTCCGATAACCAAATCCTACGCAAAGGGGGGAGGAGGCTAGGAGGAAGAAGATCTCTTTGCCACCACGCTGGCGGTTCTTTTCCTCCATCCAATCAAACAAGAGACTACAATCACAATGGCAGGTCCTCCGCCACCTCCTCCGCCACCACCACCGGGTGGACTACCTCCACCGGCCCAGTCCGCCATTCCGGCTTCGCTTCCCCCGGGAAGAGACGCTCTGCTAGGAGACATCAGAAAGGGCGCCAGGTTGAAGAGCGTACAGACAAACGACAGGAGTAAGCCATTGATTGCTGGAAACACTGACTCAAAGCCAGCCATGCCAGTGGGAGGGGCCCCATCGATACCGTCGGCATCCAGACCGGGAGCTGCTGCCCCAGCGGTCCCATCGGGTGCTCCTCAGCTTGGTGACATTTTTGCTGGAGGCATCCCAAAACTGAAGCACAGAGGCGGCAACAGCAACACAGTCCCAAGCGCACCTTCTGCTCCCGCTCCTCCCACTGTCCCATCTGCATCGAGGCCTTCAGCTCCGACGATTCCGTCAGCATCGAGACCACCTCCAATTCCATCTGTGGCGGCACCTGCTGTTCCTTCCGCGCCTCCTCCGCTGCCTACGTCCGGTGCGCCAAAGGCACCTGCTATGCCAAGTGCTCCACCTCCACCTCCGCTGCCCCAGCAGAGCGCGCCTAAGGTACCAAGCAATCGCCCAATGGAAGCACCAAGTGCGCCTGCACTTCCGGCCGGTGGCTTGCCATTCCTAGCCGAGATCAACAAGAAGAGAGACAACACCCACGTCGTGGATTCGATATCTGCGCCTAAGGCACCACCATTGCCCGCTTCCAGTGCTCCAAAGGCTCCTGCAATGCCAAGTGCGCCTCCACCACCGCCATTACCCACATCAAGTGCCCCTTCGATGCCCAGTGCTCCACCACCACCGCCATTGCCCACATCAGCAGCAGCAGCACCACCTCCTTTACCAACATCTAGTGCACCAAGTGCGCCGAAGGCTCCAGCTGCACCTGTATTACCGGCGGGAGGATTGCCTTTCCTGGCAGAGATCAACAAAAAGAGAGATGATTCACACGTGGTATCGGATGAAGATGTTAAGAGGGTTGCCTCCAAATCTCCTTCGCCTCCAGCGGCTCCTAAGCTTCCGTCATTTGCTGCTCCTCCTATACCAACATCTTCCGCTCCTGCTATCCCATCTGCTCCTGCGCCAACCAAACCAACATCTACGGCGCCACCGTTGCCAGCGGCGAATGCCCCACCACCTCCCCTTTTGCCACAGTCGGGTGCACCTCCACCACCTCCCATGCCAACATCTAGCGCTCCATCCAAGGTACCAGCAGCACCAGCAGCACCGGGCGGGGGTCTACCTTTCCTAGCAGAGATCAACAGCAAGCGCAACGATGCATATGTGATTGATGAGTCGAATGTGGCGTCTGCATCGTCCTCAAGAGACACCAGCGTGGCTCCGCCCTCGATACCCAAGACATCAGCGCCCGCAATGCCTAGTGCGCCACCTCCACCCCCGTCAACATCAGCACCCAAAGATTCAAAGCCTACGCCGTTTGCACTTCCAGGGATGGCAATCCCGGGAATGTTCAACAAGAAGCCCGAGTCTTCAGCACCGAGCATTCCAAGTGCTCCCGCCCCACCGGCACCTTCCCTGCCAGCATCTGCAGCACCATCGATTCCTAGCGCCCCTGCTCCTGCGGTACCCAAGGCACCTGCTCCACCTGCTCCAGCTGCACCAGCTGCACCTGCTCCTCCTGTGAGTGCTGCTCCTAGTACGCCTTTGCCAGCCCCACGGACTGCACACAAACCACCGCCTCCACCACCATCACACGTGGCTCCGGCAGAGTCTGAGAGTCCATTCTACGAAGATGCACCACTTCAGACAAATGATCACAACAGCAAGGGAAGATTATTCGGATTTGGACACCACAAAGATACATCGGGGTCTGCGAATTCGAGGATAAACCAACAACAGCACGTGGGTTCAAACCTGAGGCACATAGATGCCTCTGCATATACGATATCAGGATCCAATGGAAACGCCTCGAGTTCGGGTAATGGTGGTGCAAGCAGAGTGACGATAGACGACAGCAAATACAGGTTCTCTAACCAGAACGATATCCCCAAACCAAGGAAGTTTGAGGGAAAGCAGAAACTGTACCCTAGTGGTAGAGGCAGTTCTGTACCACTGAACTTGACACTGTTTACATAGAAGTAACGATAAGAACTTTTCACTATGTACAGGGTATCTCGAGCGTATCTAATCACATCTACCGTCTTCCCAGCCATCCTTCCATCTTTGTCTCCACAGATTACAGTCAAACTTCGGTTTGCCTAGCTTCACATTAACCGCATTATGCGCATCGCACAACCACCTTCCGAACTCTTCCTGGGTCTTGACTTTGGGCTCATCCTTCTTGATGTACTCTCTGAAATCTCCGGCACAGAACCAACAGGGGTATATCTTCGAGAAGATCGACAAGAAGGATTTCATGTCTGACTGCTGTTCCACCGATGGTGTGGCAGGATAAGTGGCAGCAATAGAATGCAGCAGTGTCCAAGAAGACCGACCCAGTTGTTCAACGTCAGGTGGACACTCCTTTGGTTCATCCTTATCGAGAGCGGCAACGGATGCTAATGTTGCTGCACCAGCAGTCTGTGAGGTCTCTGCAGCATTTGTCGCAGCGGGTGCCTTCTTATGAGCAGCCATCTTGAAGTCCAACAAGGTGTTGCAGGAACGGCACCTGATAGGTTAGGGAATGATCGAGTGGCAAAATGGATACGGTACTTACGGCTTTCCATTCTCATCGTAGACTATCTTTCTTCCAGAGGCACCGAAAACAGGCATTCCCTGTGCCGTCTTTGGCGCCTTCACCTCTGACTCACTGCTCATCTCTATATGTCACAGGTACGGGTTATATCGACAAGAAGAAGAGGGAAGAAGCTTCAAGTGTGTGTTTTTCCCGGGCGCGCTGACAAATTCAGTGCGATGAGGCTCGAGGCCCTGCGGGTTTCGCATACGGAATAAAAACTCAGTTCAAAGTGGTATAAAACTAAAAAATAACGGATAACCAAAGAAACATAAACATAAAGTACAATCAGCGAGAGTGAAACGAAGCCATTAGACGGTGTAGACCTTACCATCAGACAGCATGAGCTTATTCTGATCCTGAAGTGACGTGAGGGCAGCGGTAGCCTCATCTGTTCCAAAGACTTCCTCCTGTGGAAGACCAGCGTTGAGCTTCTCAAGCACGGTTTCGACATCAACCCCCTCGGCAGCCTGTTCGAGGAGGGGTGCGATGGTTTTCGTGAAGAGGTCAAGTCTGGCTGGAGAAATCTGGGCGTTAGCCTGATCGTTACCCTCTGTCTCTTGAAGAGCAGCAGACACGAGATCGTTCATGGCCCTGACATCATCGCCTTCCTCTTCGAGGTGCTGGTGCTCAAGTCCGTCGGCGAGATCGACAATTTCGTCATCGTTGACGTCCGCATGAATGTCTCTGTTTCTCATCAGCGCGCGCTGTCTTGCCGTAGTGGCTCTTTGAGAGACGATATCCTCTTCGTCAAAGTCAACATCATCGTCATCCTCAACTTCAAATTCTTCTTCCTCGCTCTCTTCCTCGTCTTCGCTGTCCCCGACACTCTTGGATCTTCTCTGTTTGCTTTCGCCGCCATCGACTCTTCTTCTCTTGACCCTAGGCTTGGATATCTTTTCTTTGAAGAGGGCAAAACGCATGAGCTCCTCGGCAACCTTGACATCCTTTGCCTCGACTGTCTGCGAGAGTCTCACTTTGGCGTGGGCCGACGAGAGACGGATGAGGGTTTCGAGGGTTCTCGCCGTGATGGGCAGAGTTCTCGAGTTCTTGGTGGCCTCGTCGTTTCTCAACTCAGTGTAGATATCGACAATTCTGCGAGTTGCCTTTTCGGTGAGCACAGGCTTGACTCTCTGCTTGGCATACTGGATGTACTTCTTCAGGAATGGAATTGCCACAATCTCTGGAACCTTTTGCTTCTTGCCCTCACGGCCAACGTTGACCGCAGCAGCTGCACCACTGTGCAGTAGAGGGTTGAACTTCTCGTAGATATCGTCATTCCCTTCCTCAATGGATCCATCCTCGTTCAGCTGTTCGTCTCCCACTGCGAGAGTGATGTTTGGTCTCTCACGCATTGGTTCACCTTCCTCATAACCTTGGGCAATGTACCTGTGCATTCTCAGAACGTGCTCACTGATAGATCTGTCACGCTGGTCAGAAACATCATCGGTGACGACGAAAAGCAAATCGAATCTCGACAACAGAGAATCTGGCAAAGCAATGTTCTGCTGCGGAGACTTGAAAGTATCGTACTGACCGTACACAGGGTTGGCAGCGGCCAGCACAGAACATCTGGCGTTGAGCGAGGTGTGGATACCGGCCTTCGAAATGGTGATTGTCTGCTGTTCCATGACTTCGTGGATGGCAACACGGTCGACATCGTTCATCTTGTCAAACTCATCGATACACACAACACCTCTATCGGCCAACACCATGGCACCAGCCTCCAGCTTGCGTTCACCGGTTTCCTTATCAGTGGTAACGGCAGCGGTCAGACCGACACCGGAAGAACCTCTACCGGTAGTGGTGATGGCAAGAGGAGCCGTGTTGAGGACGAAACGCAAAATCTGAGACTTGGCAGTGGAAGGATCGCCAACGAGCAGCAAGTTGATATCACCTCTCAAATGGGTGCCGTTATCCAGGTTCTTCTCAACACCTCCGAGTAGCATGAGAAGCACTGCCTTCTTGATGTACTCGTGACCGTAAATGGATGGGGCAAGCGACGTCGACAAAAGATCAAAGATGTTCTTGTTCTTGGCGAGCTTGTTGATGTTTCTGATATCAACATCGCCGATCTTCTCAACTGTCTGGATGGAAGTAGACTTGGTGTGAAGAGGATACACAGAGTTGGCGAGAACAACAGTCTTGAAACTCGAAGAGTTGTTCTGACCACCACCAAGAGATCTGTAAACACCAATGACACGGAGTCTGTCACCAGGCTTGACCTTGTCGACAAGATCGTCATCCAAGATGACATCTAGAGAGCGTGGCAATTGACCAGCAGGCGCCAGCTCCGGAAGTTCTTGTACTGTGATAGTCTGGTGATCTTTGTACTTTGAGTAACCATACTCTGTAATGAGTTTGTTACCTTCTGGATCTTCGGTTGGATAAGCAGCAGACGTGGTGATTGGGTTGAAACTAGTGGTTTGGTCTCTGTACTCTCTCGAGTGGAATCTACCTGTGGCCTCACAGAAGTGGATAGATTTGACAATCTTTGGCCTAACGAGAGACGCTCTGGTGACAATGCCCTCGATGGACACAAGCTTGGACAGGAAAGACGAGTCGATAGAACGAGGGGTGAGCTGGTGGTCCGCAAAAGCACCTCTAAACGAGAGGTAAAAATCATCGTCGTTGTTTATCTCAACGGAGAATTCCAGCGGATCGTACACGGCCATTACAGTCTCTTTGAAGGCCTGCTCAGCAGCAGGTAAGAACTCTGCAGGCAACACCATGACTCCTCTCCACAGTTCTCTGTCGAATTCTCTAACCTCATCCACGGAGACAACGATTCTCTTCTCCTGTTTCTCGAGCATCGTCTTGATCAAGTCTCTGTACTTTGTCTCGTGGTCGTCGGAATCAAGAAATTCCTGAAACCTCCTCACACGGGACATGTAAACGGCATCCTGGGATTCGATAGAAGCCTCCATTTCTTAGTTGTTGTCTGAATAAAGTATCCCGCGAGATTCTAAGAGAAGAAGAAGACGAAGAAGACGAAGAAGAAGAGGGGCGAAAGGGGGGGATTTTCGCGTTTGGCAATTTTTCTGCTTCAGGTTTTTCCTAATTGGATTTAATGGGACGCGTTCGGGTCTTCGCTCATAACCTAAACCAATTCACGTGCACCAACCAACATGTGCGTTGTGGGAAAAAGGTAAACAGACACGGATTTTTGTTGGCAGTGCGAGGAATGAAAACAAAGGAGTTCTACCTTGTTTTAGCAGGACATCTATGTTTATCCTCCTGCCCCTCCACTCCTCCTTTTCATCGTGTTTACCTGCCTTCCTGGTTGAACTTTGTTACCGTGATCTCCCGTTAACTACCAGTCGCTCCTTTCTCGTCGAGGTCATTCATACAGAGCTTGTTCTTTGCACTGCCCCGTTGTTGTTGTTTTGATCTTGGAATCAGACAGATCACATTTCGCAACAAGGTCACAACGTTACATCAGACCAAGTATAAAATAAACACGCAGAGGCACTCATTTGAAGACACTGCTGTCGTTACTGCAAACAATGTCAACAGAAACAAAATCTCGCCGGCAATCAGTGCGCGGTAAGTCGGCCAGAGTACACAGAGAGGTTAGATTCGGCGCGTATGTTCTTGGATCAACTTTGGGCGAAGGCGAGTTTGCCAAGGTCAAACTGGGATGGCGCAAGGATGGCAATCAGCCATCACAGGCCGCCATCAAGCTCATTCGCAGAGATTCCATACCCAGGGGATCTGAGAGAGAAAACAAAGTCCACAGAGAGATCAGTGCTCTCAAGAGACTGGCCCACCCTAACATCGTGAGGTTGGAGGAGGTCCTGCAGAATGAGAAGTACATTGGAATAGTCTTAGAGTATGCCTCTGGTGGTGAGCTCTTTGACTATATACTGGAACACAAGTACCTCAAAGACTCAATGGCGTGCCGTTTGTTCGCACAACTAGTATCCGGTGTCGACTATATGCACTCCAAGGGAATCGTCCACAGAGACCTGAAACTCGAGAATCTGCTGCTGGACAAACACAGAAACATCATCATTTCTGATTTTGGCTTTGTCAACTCTCTGCGCGGTAATGAACTGATGAAGACGTCCTGTGGCTCCCCATGCTATGCCGCTCCAGAACTGGTCGTGAGTAGCGAACCATACGAAGCCAGAAAGGTTGATGTGTGGTCGTGTGGTATCATCCTGTATGCCATGCTTGCAGGATACCTTCCCTTTGACGACGATCCTCAGAACCCAAACGGCGACAACATTGCAAGGTTGTACCAGTACATCACACATACACCGCTCACTTTCCCCGAGTATATACAACCGACGCCAAGAGACCTGTTGAGAAAGATCATTGTGCCAGATCCTACCAAGAGAGTTGACCTCAGGCAGGTTAGATCTCACAGTTGGCTGACACCACACGCTCCATACTTGTCGGTGACACCCGGTGAGTGGGATAGAAACTACCGTTCCAACCGCACTACCACCACCACCACCACCACATCTATCACTCGCACGGAGAATGCCAGCAGGAGGTATTCTCTCATGGAGAATCCATCCACTTCAGCCGCCTCTTTTGTCATGAACAGGGCCAATGCAAGATCTTACTCGACACAAAACGTGAGCAAGCTGTACTCTAACCCAGCTGCTCCACAGACCTCTTCCTCGCACGCCATCGCTCTGCCTTCGTCATCCTCTACCACCTCTGTCAAGGATCTGCTGGTACCTTCTCCAGTACTCAGTGCCGGGGGATCACAGGACAAGGAACACCGCAGAACCGGATCTGCGTCTGTTGTGCTACAGGCTGTTGTCGATGCAGACACAAACGAGATATCGAGACGCAACAGTGTGGCGTCCAGCATGGACCGCCCTCGTTCTGGAAGCAACGCTATCGAGACTATCCAGGAGAGCCCCAACAAGATGTTGCCCCCTCAGTTACCGAAGGGACAGTCTTCTCCCAAATCTCCTGCGCAGAAGTTCCCATCGAGAACAAGACCGAGACCGACTTCTTATCATCCATCGTCATCGTCGTCAGATCTATACTTCCACAATCCGATCCCTATGTCGCCACTTACCTCATCAGAGATTTCGCTCGTCAAGACGCCCACTATCAGCGAGGTCGATAGTGCACCTCCTCTTTCGCCTTCCGAGAAGAGGAACTCGTGGAGTGTGCCCAAAATACCCGAACCCCACGTCGATCTGTCAAGTGCTAGCGGTGTGTTGACTTCTCCTAGCACCAAGCCCGATTCTGCATCTGCCGTATCTACTTCTGACGACGGCGAGCGCCGCAAGTCTGTTGCCATTGACTCTCTGTCGAATGCGATCGACCAGTTCTCTCTCTCGACAAAGAAGGATGAGGAAGAGCTGGCGAAGGAGTTTGAGGAGAAGGACGAGACCATAGCACCACTGGCGAGCGACGTTTTCAGACCGCTAAGCGATTTTCTTCCACAGGAAAGTGTTCCTCTTGAGCGCTCCAAGACCAAGACCTCGGACAAGGAGAACAAGAACAAGCCCAAGAGGTTCAGCATCCTTGGCTTCTACGGATCTTCTTCGTCAGCTGGTCCGAGTGCCAAGGACTCTCGTGCTTCCAGACGTACATCTGTTTTGGCAAACAGCAATGCCGGAAACATCAACTCTGGACAGGATTCAGCTGCGCGCAAAGTGATCGATTTCTTCAAGAGAAGAAGTGTCAGGATATGATTTGGGGGGCCGGTTTTCTTTTCGATTTGTCTTTATTAATACATTTTATTTAACATTCAGCAACTCCTGTAACTTTGACAGTTTTGAGTTCCAGCTCTCCAAGCTTGAAACTTTTTTCTTTTGTAGCTCGATCAGGTCCTGTTTGGAACTCCATCCCGACTGGCCCATTCTCATCAATGCTATGTCGAAGCCGTTTTGTTCCTCCTCCTTCTTGACTATCCACAGCTGCAACAACTCTTCTAGCCGCTGCCTATCCATCTTGGAGAGATCTGTGTCAGAATCGACATCAACTTCGAACCCACTCGATATCGTCGGACTCGTGTTGAATCTCTCGGTGACGTTGATCACCGGCGAGTCTAGAATCCCACCACCACTAGGAGTTCCCGGCACCAGGGGCACCGAAGAGGTTGATGAGATCGATGCAATTGACGAAAATCCCGACTTATGCCTTCGTATAGCCGGCCGCTCCTCTTCGTGTGACAATTCCTCCGAGACCTGGCTCGACACAGATGCGTTCCTGTGCGACGAGTGTAGCGAGACTGGCGATTTGAGCGCAGACATGCCGTTCTGCTGGCGTAGTGCTGGTGACGATTGGGCGGAGATCGTCTGAGGCACTGGTTTCTTGTTCTTGGCAGTTGTGTCCCAAGAAGTCAACGAGGTGGAGTCGTCCGAACCGCGGTCTCCCAGTTCTTCGTCGTCTTCGCCGAGGGATTCTTCAGAAAGGCTGTTTGGAAGAGGTGGCAACAGACTAATCGTAGGTGATACGCTGTCGTTCACACATAGCTGTGTATCGTCTTCTTCGACCAATATTCCCAGTGAATTCATTACGCCTTCCACAACAAATATCAGATAATAGAGAACTTCTCTTGCTGAAAAGAAAAAAGAAAGACGACAAGGGGAGAGAACTCGAATCTGGCCAATTAACCCGAAACGGGTTAACAGCCATTCTAAGAAATATTATGAAAATCGATTTTCACGAGAAAAGGCTTACATAAACATTTATTAAGGAAAAGGCAGGGTAACCTCAGAACGGCTAAATTCTCCCTCTGACGAAAATTCCACTCCGAGCCCGTCAAGATTTCAGGCGGATATGCATATGCATTGAGCAAATAGATATGAAATTGGGATGCACATTGTTGGGGCCTGGAATATTCGAACTTTTTCACGGGGGAAAAGGTGTGAGAGGGAAACAATAACCACGTACGACCGATATCCACAATCGAACATTGCTGAGTGACGTCAATTAGGCAAGTGAACATCCATTGAGCTGTACAGCGGGTTAAAACTCACGAGAGGGTTGGGCAAAATATGTGGTGTTCAAAGTGGAGAGACTTTTTCGTTTTTCTCAATTTTTTGTTGGGGACCTTAATAAGCGAGACAGATTGCCCTTCCGACTTTTGTCCGTCGCTTTCCGGCCTGAAACACGCAGTGAGCACGTGGTTGCCTCGAACATCATCCGAGAGTCCCGACCTCAAAGAAATGCATGACAGGAAAATTATTTACTGCCTCCCCTTCTAGAAACCTGCAAGGTGGCTGCAAATGAACAAAAAATAGAAAAAAAGGTTGAGCGGGAGAGAAAAAAAACACGCAAAAACCCGGATCAGCGCCTAATTTTTTCTTCTCTTTCTTCTCTTTAACTCCTTCTCCTTTGAATCTGAGTGATTGATTTGGAACGATGTCGTTGTCTCTGGAGGAGCTAGTGATAGGTTGCTACACATCCAGCACCTTCAATGCCAAGTGGTCTGATAACAACACGGAGCAGTCGGGGCGCTTCATAGAGTACACCAAGTCCAAGCACTGCTACGAAAACCTCAAGTTTCTGATAGAGATCGTCAAATACGAGAACCTGTGGAACATGTGTTTTGCAGCCAGACACGTGTCTGTGCTCAAGTGCCGGAGATGCGATTCGCACCAGAAACACCAGCGCAGACAGCGCGCACCCTCGTGCACGGATTGTATCGGCGCAGAGGAGAATGTCTCAGACACAACGCTGACGGACTCAAGGGAGTCCGAGCTGGGACAGCAGTGGATGGAGATCATGGAGCAGTACATATACCAGGATTCTCCGAACCAGATCAACCTCCCCGACGAGCTCTACGAGGAGATTATAAAGGCAGACAGGAATGAGAAAGTCAAGTATCACACGCCGGAGATACTGTTAAGCGCCCAAAAGTACACGCTGGAACTGCTGAGAGAGAACGCATACTACGGGTTCACGATAGAGGAGGACAGACAGAGATGTACATATCTCATACAGGGACCCTGTGGGATAAGGGGCACGGTTAAGGACTACGAACCACAGCCGCCATTGATAGCACCGGCTGAGCGCAAGAAGACGTTTTCGCTGAAGGGCAGACTCAACATGTTCAAGGCAAGCAGATCAAAGACGTGATATATATATATATATATACACACACACACACGTATATGTTTATACATGTATGAAATAGCAACATTACGAATCACAATAAAGCCATCGAAGAAAACGGTCTAAAAAATGGCATTAAGGTTCTTCGGGGCGGTGGTGCTGGCTCCGGGCAAGGGGTCCCGAAAGAGGAAGTAGAATAAGGTACGTGAAGCGGTTTAGATCTAGTTTTGTTAAGTTTTTTTGCAATTGTTTCGGCAGAGATGGAGTAGCACGCTGGCACTGGCTCACAGAACGGAGTTTGTCTGAGCAACAGGTCCAGATGCCATGACAGGATACGCATTTGACTCAAACCGCCGTATTTGGTCTGGCCAATGATAATCCGGAGAACGAGTCAGGAAAATGCAACTCCGGAGTGAAAAACTGCAAGTCACGGCGTGAGTCTCCATGGTGACTACGGTCTTAGTCTGGACTTCTGGCGCGTTGCCCTAAATAGTACCTCGGGAGTATAACCACAGCGCACTTAAGTGTCCTATGCAAATTTCACTTGCTGTCGCCATCGAAGCTTTTATTTTTTTTTTTCTTTGCCCCTTCTCCGAACCGCCAGGGCAGGCCTCTCCATTTGCTGCCACCATAATCTGACTGGAATGGCTGTAATATTCATCAATCAAACGTAGAGATCGCGTAACAGCGAACTGCAGTATATCCACCAGACGCACACTTCCACATCAATTGGGCACACTCAGCCGTCAAAAGTGTCAAATGTTAACCTTGCTCCAATGAGAGGTACCAGCCTTCTACACAACACCGCTAATATATAGCCACCATAACTGAAGCCGTAGTGGAGGCCGAGTGGGGGAAGAAAATAAATATTTCAAACAGCAATTCAGCCCTCGAGTTTAGGGGAAAAAAGAGCAGCAAATAGCCTGCCACTTCCCCCTCGAAAAGAAACAGGGGACGTACAGACTGCCCTCTTGGGTGAAATTCCTTTCTCTGTGCGAAATCAGCCCTCCTCCCCTTTCTCTTCTTCGTCTCCCTCACTCCTCCTCCCCATTCCTCACCTTATTTATCGTTTGAAATCTCTGTGTGCGTGTGTGTGGATCTGTTTACCCAGAACTCACTTGTTGAAAAAAAAAGGAATCTATTCTTAAAGCTTGTCCAATTTAGAGTGATTCTGCCCTTGTTGTCTCAGTCTTTTGGTTCTAAATCTTCTTTTTACGCCTTATTTTGTTTGGTTTCTCCAGAGCATATATAAATACTCTGGCACACTCTCTGTTCTTCTTCCTGTGAGCCCCCGGTCCTGTTCCCGTTCACATGTCTTACCCATATCAGTACCACCAGGACTACCGACAGCAGACACATAGCTCCAACATGATTCCCATGATTCAGCCCCAGTACATCTCTTCTCCGCAGAACAAGTACCAGTTCTACCAACCGCAGCAGTCGGCCCAGCAGCAACAGCACCAGTTCCACCACCCCCACATGATGGCTCCTCCCCCTCCACCCCAAGCACAGCAGTACCACCACATCCAGCACGCTGCCGCGTACGGTGGCTACCCGATGGACGAAGACCAGCAGCAGCAGCAGCAGCAGCACCACATGAGCCACATGAATCACCACCACAGCCAGCAGATCGGTTCAGGTCCCTCGCGTACTGTGTACCTGGGAAACATCCCTGAAAATCTCAGTCCCACGCAGCTGCTAGATCACGTCAGGTCGGGCACTGTCGAGAACGTGCGCATCTTCCCCTCCAAAAACTGTGCGTTCATCTCGTTCCTCGACGACCACTCGGCGATGCTCTTCCACTCGGACGCAATCCTGAAGAGGCTGAGCATCGGAGACAACGACATACGCATCGGATGGGGGAAACCCTCTCCCGTGGCCCCAGTGGTCATGGAGGCTGTGAACAGATACAACGCCACGAGAAACGTGTACGTGGGGAATCTCTCGGCCGAGTTCTTCGAAGACGAGGCCATGCAGAACGAGCTGCTGGAGAGCTTGGAAGAGTACGGAACGGTTGAGAGCTACAAGTTTCTCAAGGAGAAACGAATTGCATTTTTACACTTCACATCGATCCTCAGTGCCATAAGAACAGTGCAGAATCTACCGCTGGCTGAGTCTTTCAAAGACAAGAAAGTCTCGTACGGAAAGGACAGGTGTGCGTTCATCACCAAGACACAGCAGCATAACGCAGCACAGTACCTCGGGCTCAACCCCAACTTTGACAACAACCAGATCCTGTCTCAGGTTGACCGCGAGTTCATCTCCAACGCCCTCGTTCAGCAGTCCAACGCCGCTGCGGCGATAGCGACTTCTGCAGGAGGTGCCAACAACCTGGGTAACAGAACCGTGTATCTCGGGAACCTGCACCCAGACACCACTCTCGAGGAGATATGCAACGTTGTGAGGGGTGGAATTCTCCAGAACATACGGCTCATCAAGGAGCGCCACGTGTGCTTCATAACGTTTATCGATCCAATTGCAGCGGCTCAATTCTTTGCGATGAGCTCGCTGAATGGGCTGATCATACACGGCAGAAAGATAAAGATCGGGTGGGGCAAACACTCTGGAGGATTGTCCAATGCCCTGAGTCTGGCCGTTGGAAACGGAGCCAGCAGAAACATATACATAGGAGGTCTTGACATTGGAGTGATCGACGAGTCCACAGAGCCCGTTGACGATGGCAACGACGACGACAAGATTGTCTTCTCCAAGAAGAGACTGTACGAGGACTTCAAACAGTTTGGAGAGATCGAGCAGATCAACTTTTTCGCCGAAAAACACTGCGCATTTGTCAATTTCACCAATATCTCCAATGCCATCAAGGCAATGGACGGAATCAAAGAGCACAAAGTCTACTCCAAGCTCAAGATCAACTTTGGCAAAGACAGATGCGGAAACCTACCCCGCCAGTTCAACAAAAACGTCGATGTGGGGTTCAAAGACGAGGATTTCTTCAACAATGACAGCAGCAGCAGCAGTAACTCCAACGTTATGACAATGATGATCAACGGACTCAAAAACGGAATAGAGAACATCGACGAGGACGAAAACGAAAGCTGAAGAGGAGTCATAAACCCACTCATTGCAAAATGGGACAGTATGTAGCTCAATTAACTGTACATATTGTGTTCATTCAGATATGGTGGAGATCAGTCGGGTTTGATGGGGAAAAAGGAAAGACAATTCCCCATCAAAACCGGGTAACCCGATACCGTAGTAAGGCCGTTGCGTCTTCCGGTTTGACGGTTAGCGCGAGTGAGATATTTCAGAGGCTATTTGAGTCACCAATACCAAGAAAATTTCGCATATATATATATATACCCCTGGAGAATGTGTTGTCGGCTAGCCCAGTTTTGAAGCCAGACGATGTTGAACGTATTTACCAAACTGCAACAGCTATCCCAGGTGCTGGACTCCTTTGGTGGAGAAACCAGGGGAATAGAGAGAGTGCTTGCCCACGAAAGGTCAGCCAGCACCAGAAGCGTCATCATACAGGTTCTGGGGCTATGGCTCTCTGGATGCGGTGGACTCACCTCGATGTCCTCCTTTTTCCTCGGATCGCTGCTCTTCGGGCTGGGAATGAAGGATTGCTTGGTGTGCGGCATCATAGCCACTGTTCTGGGGGTGGGTGTAGCCGCATACTGCTCCACCATGGGTCCCAGATCTGGACTCAGACAGCTGGTGACTGCGAGGTACATCTTCGGCGGTTTCTTTATCCGGTTTGTGGTTGTCATTTCCGTGCTAGGGTTTGTCGGTTGGTCGGTCACAAACTGTGTCTTGGGAGGCCAGATCCTCGTGGCCATATCCAACGGTAAAGTTCCACTGGAGGTGGGGATCCTCATCATCAACGTCATATCGGTTGTGGTGTCGATCTTCGGAATCAGGCAGATCCTCCAGTTCGAGCTGTTTATCTCTGTGCCCGTGTTCATCACCGTCATTCTGCTGTACATCGTGGGGGACAACCGGTACCCCAACTACAACGGCACTGCGTCCTACGGTGATGAGATGACCATCCGTGGAAACTGGCTCGGGTTCTTTGCGCTCGCCTACAGTGTGACTGCCACCTGGGGTGGCTGTGCCTGTGACTACTACATTCTCTTCCCCGAGTCTTTCCCGCAGATAGCCACCTTTCTCATCACCTACTTCGGCATCTTCGTCCCCACGATGGTTGGTGCGCTCATCGGAATGTACCTCGGAAACGCAACCCTGAACTACGAGCCATGGCTCGAGAGCTACGAGACAAACTCGCTCGGCGGACTGCTCGACACCATCTTCAGCCGGTGGAACGGGTTTGGAAAGTTCCTGCTCGTTGTTTTTTGGCTCTCGCTCATCACCAACAACGTCATCAACAACTACTCGTCTGCACTGGAGGCCCAGCTCATGGGAGCCTGGGTCTTCAAGCGTTTCCCACGCTGGTTTCTGGTGTGCTGTGCCGGTGGAGCCGTGCTCATCTGCGCGATGGTGGGACGCAACAAGTTCTCGACCATTCTGTCGAACTTCCTGCCCATGCTGGGATACTGGATCTCCATATATTTTACGCTGCTCATCGAGGAGAACGTGATCTTCAGGTCCACGCGGCTCATCAACCTGTACACGGTCGAGTTCCCCGACGGAGTCGGCGAGCGCGAGGTGTACCACCAGGCCGACAAGGAGAGCGTTGGGTCTGAGCTCAAGCTCCAGCCACAGTCGGTGCCATATTACAACTTTGAAGTGTGGAACGACACGAGTGCGCTAACACACGGATACGCGGCTGCGGTAGCCTTCTGCTGTGGAGTGGCGGGCGCTGTAGTCGGCATGGCGCAGGCGTACTGGATCGGTCCGATAGCGGCCAAAATCGGGGAGCACGGCGGAGATCTGGGCATGTGGCTAGCCATGGGATTTACTGGACTCGCGTATCCGATCCTGAGATACACCGAGCTCAAGAGGTTCGGTCGTTAAGAGAAAGAGCTAAATACAACAAACAAACTCTGCTATTTCCTAAAAATAACCCGGTAGATACACGCCACCCGGTCGTTTACGTCGTTTGGAAGCGCAAATTTTTTTAAAAATGATTAGACGTGGTACACGACCTTATTCAAGGGCGGATTAAAACACGTTTGCGCCCCTTTGTTTTTCTCCCCTCGCTCGCCATAAGATCAACAACCACGACATGTCTAATTCAAAGTGAGTATTTGCAAGTCGGTGATCTTGCGCGGAACAGCATACTAACGCGTCCAGGGTTCTGGGAAACTTGGCTTTTGAGTCGCTATCTCTGAACAACGGAACGTTTACCTCGTTTACCAACGCATACGAGGCTCTCAAGCCCGTCGAGCAACTCGGTTTTGTCGAGAAGGTGTGGGCCTCCTATTATTTATACCTCAACAACGACATCTTCGCCACGGGTTTGCTCTTCTTTGTGCTCCACGAGGTGATGTACTTTGGAAGATGTCTCCCATGGTACTTTGTTGACCGCATTCCATACTTCCGCAAGTTCAAGATCCAGGGCGCCAAGATGCCCAGCAATAAGGAGCAGTGGGAGTGCTGCAAGAGCGTCCTGATATCACACTTCATGGTCGAGGCCATCCCCATCTGGTTCTTCCACCCCATCTGCGAGAGAATCGGTCTCAGTTTCGACATCCCATTCCCCAAGCTCACGACCATGGCTGCACAGGTGACCCTGTTCTTTGTGCTCGAGGACGCGTGGCACTACTGGTTCCACAGAGGTCTCCACTACGGCTCTTTCTACAAGTACATCCACAAGCAGCACCACCGCTACGCCGCTCCCTTCGGCCTTGCTGCCGAGTACGCTCACCCCATCGAGGTTGCCCTTCTCGGGTTTGGAACCGTTGGTATTCCAATCATATTCTGTTACTTTACGAGGAACCTGCATATCTTCACGCTGTGCATCTGGATTACGCTCAGACTGTTCCAGGCCATTGACGCACACTCTGGATACGAGTTCCCACTCTCCCTGCACCACTTCTTGCCGGTCTGGGCAGGTGCAGACCACCACGACGAGCACCACCACTACTTCATTGGAAACTACGCTTCCTCCTTCAGATGGTGGGATTTCGTTCTCCAGACGGAAGCCGGCGCTCCAGCCAAGACACAGAGAGAGCAGAAGATGAAGCAGAAGGCGAAGACTAACTAAAGCAGGTCTTTTAGATTACACTCACATAGCACCCGTACAATAACCCTCGATAATACTCCCCGTATCGCTGTATCCATGCAGAGATCAACAGGATTTGGCACACGCACGCATATAAAACGCGCCTGTTTCGGCCTTCTTCTCTCCTTCTCCTCCTCTTCTTTTCTTCTTGCAACCGGGATGTTATGGACCAAAGAGGTATGTATAGCAGTTTGTGAGGGTTTCGAGGACCCAGAGAGACGCTCTATTATGATGAAAAAATAAAACACAGACCTGTACTGAGCTCTGCTCTGAGGATAAACTTTTATTGCCTTTTTCACTGAACTACACGCAAGAGCCTCTCTGGAAGCCACAGATCCAGCTCCACGAGCACCTAGGCTGGTATACTAACTGTAATTCTTATAGACTAGATAACTCTTTTCTCAAGATAATCCTTCTCAACCCCTCCAGAGCAAATCGCGTAGTTCTCGTAGTAAAAGTTTCCAGCCATAGTAAGCCCAACCAGGGCTGTGCGCGGTGAAAAATTTTCGTGAATGGAGTAGTAGGCTTCTCCGTATGGATCTGGCCGATGCTACCTGTGAGGATACTTGATAATTGTTATGATATTATAGAGCAAGATTATAAAACACACCTGTTTATTTCTTAGCAGTCAATCTACGCAAGTAGAAAGCCAACTCTTCACCTTCCAAGATGTAACCATCACATCTACCAGACTGACCTGGTCTAGAAGAGATGGCAGCGTAAAGTCTACCAGCAGTGAACTGAGAGTTAACAGCGTTCTCAATCTTGGAGTCAGCAGCACGAGCAGCCCACTTCTTCTCCAACTTCTTAGATGGCTTGGCGGTCTCCTCCTCGTCCTTCTTGATGTTCTTCTTTCCGAGGGTGGCACCGTAGTGGTTCTCGAACCAGGTCTTGAATGGGGTAGCGTCAATCTGGACAATGGCACTCTTGGTCAAGGTGTTGGTTCTAACCAACTCGTTGTTGGAAGGGTGGTAGGCGACACCTGTAATTCTGGTCTTTCTGGTGATGTTCTCAGAAGCCCACGAGAAGTTACCGGTCTCAACTCTGAGAGCTCTGAACTTCTGGTTACCACCTCTGGTTCTGACGGCGTGGATACGCTTTGGACCAATTCTGGTGTTGGCACCCTGACGGCCCAACTCAAACTTCCGCTTCTTTCTGAACTGAGCACGCTTGGCACCGGTAGCGGAACGCTTGTGACGAGAATCACGAGAAATACCCATTTTCAAATGCTGGTGGGAGTGTTAGTTGCTTTGATCTTTTCAAAGTGTGGATGGAAGAACGCTCTGAAATTTTTTTCCTGCTCCAGCGTCTCTCTCAATATCCCAATACAAAGAGACTGTGTTCTTCAGGCTGTTCCCTCCAGTGTATCCACAAACGTTGTTGGAAGACGACTTACTTTATCTGTCGATGTTAATCTTAAAAGGAGAAAACAGAGGAGAAAAAAGTTTCAAGGTATACAGATTCGAAAAAAGACGAGAGTGTGCCCGACCTGCCAGCGAGGGGAGTGAGGGCTCAACGGAGAGCAGAGACTGAGGGAAAAACCATATTTAGTCAGTACACTATTAGCAAACCGCAATGAAGGGTCAATAACCCTGATGACAGTCACGTGAACAAGTATTTCAATATTGAGTCGTGTACTATTCACAAAGTACAACAGTTGCGAGTAGTTGCATTATTACAAACCCGTGCTCGGGATGGCAGATCAGGGAAAAAGAAAGCAAAAAAAAATTCGTACAAAGCGCCACCCGAGAGATCAGTCAGGCACAACAGCCGAGGATACAAGCAAGATGTCAGAGTCGATATACGATCAGATAGAGATCGAGGACTTCACGTTTGATGCTTCCACAGAGCTTTTCACGTATCCGTGTCCCTGTGGAGACAGGTTCCAGATAGCTCTTGCTGACCTGGAGGTTGGAGATGACATTGCAGTTTGTCCATCCTGTTCGCTCATGGTGAAGATAATATACGAACCAGAGGACCTGAAGGAGTACCAGGATCAGCTGGAGTGAAGCACATGCACGGAAATAAGCAGAACTCACTCGTGGGAGTGAGGCAAAGCCTCTCCAGAGACACACACCAAGGCACTACATACTCGATAAGGGGTTTCAATCAATGTATCATATCAATCATAGACGCATCGATTAGGCGAACAGCTTGTACAGAGCGGCAAACACCACTGCGGCTATTATCACAACGGTGGAGGCGGCCAGTCTCTGTTCCGGCTCCTGGGCATTGGCAGACCTGGCGAGCAACTGCGCGCGCAGTCTCTCTTCTGGGTCTGCGATCTTCTCGGTGGCTATCTTGTGTTCCTCCTTTGCCCCAGACGTAGCTTGAGCCGCAGCCTGTTTTGAGGCTGGCTCCGACTTCTTGATCAGGTTGCCGCTCTTTATGTCCTCGATGTTCTGCTTGGCCAGCTCCGGGAACTCCCGCACGAACTTGGGGTTGGACGTGACGTTGAACTGTTTGGACTTGAGCGCCAGCGACTCCTTGGTGCCGACGCTCGTCATCACGGCTCCCGTGGTGGGCTCGTCTCCCGTCATGAAGCTGAGCAGCCCGGTGAGAATGGTGCTCACCGACCAGCCTGGATTCCACGTGTCTGGATGGTAGTCGCTCATGCTGAGACACAGTCTTGCGTTGACCTGGAACCGGCCGTTGGGCGTGACCATTCGTATCGACGGCGGTTTGAAAGGGTACTCTGTGGGGAACGTGAGTGTGCCATGGTACTGGCCGCCCTCGTATGGTGTTTCCGGTGGACCTGTGATAACGTAGTGCCACTCCAGGATGTTCTGTTCGGATGCCTTGGCAATGATGAAGGGAGGCGGATTCGCCTGGATGGCTTTGTACTCCTTAGTGAGCCTCTTATGTGCACTCTTAGACGCCATCTAACGCGATGTATTGATTGTGATAGCCCCCTTGTTGGCGACAGCGCTGATCTGGAACGCACAGCGGATGGCCTCCTGGCCGCTCATGCCAAACAAGTGGGGTCGTGGCAGACCCGAATTTGATTTGTTACCCAAAAATCGGATTTTGGAGCGGATTTGGAGACAAGGCGGGACACAACTCCTTCGATTCTGTTGTTGTGAGACAAGGGTCAATTGGTCAGAGAGCGTTTGAAAGTGACAAAGTTGAACGGGCCCGCTCGCATACCATGGCATTTCTTTTCAAGAGAAACCCCAAGACTCCGTCGGAGCTCGTGAGGGTGATGAACGAACAGGTCACCAAGCTGGACATAGCACAGGATAAGAAAAAGGTACGTGTTTATGCTGGTGGTTGACACCTTCAAACCAACTAACGCGAGGTTAGGTCCAGGATGAGGTATCGCGGTATCTGATGCAGATCAGAGAGATCCTTCTCGGCGATGAGGACGGTGAGATCCAGCCAGATCAGATCGCCCAGCTGGCGCAGGAGGTGTACAACTCAGACTGTCTGTATCTGCTGGTGTACCATCTGTCGCGACTGGAGTTTGACTCCAGAAAACACGTTGTGACGCTGTTTTCGATCCTGCTCAAGCGCGAGGTGGGAAGCAGGTCTCCAACGGTTGATCATCTTCTCACGCGCCCCAAGACCCTGTTGTGTCTGTACAAGGGTCCCGAGGTCCCGGAGACTGCGCTGATAACTGGATCCATATTACGCGAGTGCATCAAGTACGAGGCCATCGCGCGTTTCTGCCTGAAGAATCCGGTTACGTGGGATTACTTCAGACACTGCCAGACAGGCACGTTTGAGAATGCCACTGACGCGTTCGACACGCTTCGCGATCTGCTCACCGTACACCGCAAACTCGCAGATGAGTTCTTCCGCGAGAACCTGGAGCGCTTCACCCAGGAGTTCAACGCGCTTATGAGCTCAAAGAACTACGTCACAAAGAGACAGTCCATCAAACTACTCTCTCAGCTGCTGCTACAGAAGGAGAACCAGTTCTTCATGACGTCGTACGTCAACTCGCCACACAACTTGAAACTCGTGATGATACTGCTGGGCGACAAGTCGAAGAACATACAGCACGAGTCCTTCCATGCTTTCAAAGTGTTTGTTGCTAATCCAAAGAAGACAAAACCAGTCAGTGACATCCTCATCAAGAACAGAGACAAACTGCTGGTGTTCCTCAGGGAGTTCGATACCAACAAGAAGGAGGACAGGAGCTACGTCAGTGAAAAAGAGTTTGTCATTGGCAAGATTGAAGAGCTCCCCAGACTCATACCTAGTTCTACCGATCTCACGAATTACGAAAACATAGATATGGGGAAATAAGGAACCAACAAAAGATAGCTTCATGATCTATATCTAACGAAATCCTTCTATAACGCATACCTTCTAGTCCCATTGGAATTCCAAAATCTCGTTTCTGTAGAAAAATGCACCTTCGAGCCGGATATCAACGCATATCTTACCGTCAAAACACAGTTGCGTCAACATTGAGCTCAAAATCATAAAATTCATGCTGAGTCCGGGCTCGTTTTGTAGACCGAGCACGGATATTCCATTCTTGTTCCTGATAACATCCAAGATCCTGTTCGAGGTTGAGTTTGGCGAAAACCCAGTCTTTGAGATGATGTACATCTTTGCGTCCTGTTCCTGTTGCTGAGACATACTCGTCAAGTTCATGGATACGAGTGAAATCTCAAACAAACGCAAGTTGAACTTGAGGCCTTCAAACTTGTTGACTGCGTCGAATATCTCCAATGGGGACACGAGGTTCAAACCACGCGCAGTATTGTACGTAGCGTACAGCTCATACATGGAGATCACACTTGACTTGTCCAGCAAGTTCTCGTTCATGATAAACTCGTAGATGTGGCGCGCAAGTTCATCCAGGTACAGGTCTGAGTATCCGGACTTGTTCACCTCTGTAACAGATGGCTTGCGGAGAGACCACAACGAGTTCATCTTGTTTTTGGTCTTCTCGGCTCTCGCAAATTCGTTGGTTGTCAGAATGTTGTCCAGCACTTTGATTGTCGTCTTGGATTCCTGTAAGATCTTTAGGTTGTTGTCAATCTTCGATGTGGCGGATTTCGAAGCCATCAACTGGGATTGGTACTTCTCACTCAGCTCGATCAGTTGCTTGGCTTTCGACATCAGATTCTCCAAATCCTGAATGGAGTTGTTGAGCAGATTAGAGCTCTCCAGGTTCTTCTGCAGTGTCACTTGCTGTAGACCGTGGATACCCACGTTGACTCTCTCCTCCTTCGGCACGACAACCCCCTTGTTGATACGATTGGACTCGGTGAGCTTGCTCCATTTCGCCAGCTCTACCGCATTCTCAAGCTTATCAAAGAAATTCTTGGATCCCGACTTGTGGAAGCTCACCTTGACTATGAAATCGTCAATCTCACCGTCCTCCACCACCAGGTTGACGCCTTGGTCCTCAGCACTGGCTTGTTCCCTGAGCGGGTGTCCACAGATCTCGCATTTGGTCATTGAAGGGTGGTTCAGGAAGGTGCACTTGTCGCACTGGTTCCCATTGTGCTCTTGGTGCGGTTTGGAGACCGATTCCTCAATCAGTCGCAGCATCAGGTCCATCGGGGCCTTGACTCCACACGTTTGGCACTTTGGAGCGTGTTGCGATGTGTTTGGGTTGTTTATGATCTTGGATACGCCCGTCTTCGGTAGTTCGTTGGCGAAGTAGCAGATCGGACACGCCCACGTTACGTTGGATAGCATCACGTTCGTCACCTGGGACTTGAGCTTGTTGAGGTTGATTATGATCTTTGGGCTGCTCTTGAGGAACCCAGAGTAGTACTCTATCGACTCGATGTCCAGGAGATCCAACAACAGGTTCGGACTCTCGCCCGGTTTGGTCTGATGCGCGTTGTGGACGTACACCAGTCTTTTGTTTGTGAGATATATCCTGCCATCCTGGTGGTTCACGAGCTTGGAGTTCCCCTGGTACAGCCCCACCCCATCCTGGATCAATATATCGGTCTCATCCAGCTGCACCGGTCTTCCACTCGACGAAAGGTCAGCTCTCTTGAAGTACTTCGAGTTGTAATACATTCATCTATGGTGGCAAACAATCACAACTAAACACACCACAAACGGGGGCCACTTGATTGGGGGCGCGCGGTCGTGTACATATCTAAAGGGATAAAAAAGGCGTGCGGCGGTGTATTTGTAAACGTTATTTAGACTTTTGGCTCCGTTCTGAGGAAGTGCGTGGGGCAGTGTTTTCCGTTGGGGTTCTTCTCGAGGTACAGCTGGTGGTACTCCTCTGCGTCCCAGAAGCTCTCGATGGGCTCGATAGAGGTGACAATCTTGTGGTTGGGGTACCACTTCTCCTGCTGCTTGGCGATGGCGGCCTTTGCCTCGTCTATCTGCTTCTCGGAATGCACAAAGATGGCGGATCTGTACTGGATTCCGGTGTTGTGTCCCTGTCTGTTGGGTGTGGTGGGCTCGTGAATCAAAAAGAGGAACTCGAAGAGCTCTGTGGCAGAGACTTTGCTGGGGTCGAAGGTGATCTGGACAGCCTCGGTGTGCTGAGTGTCCCCCTTACAGACCTGCTCGTACGAGGGCTCGCTGGTCTTTCCGTTGCAGTATCCCACCTTGAGATCAACTATCTTATCTCCGTAGTGTTCTCTGTATAGCCTCTCGATACCCCAAAAACAGCCTCCGGCCACGGTTACCACCGAGTTGCTGGATGGGTCGTACTTGATCGTCAGAGAGATTGGGTTGGCAGAAGATGGCATGGTGTCTTGTGTGTGTATAAAGGGAGTTCAGGAAGAATAAGGGGCAAAGAACAAAAGAAAAATACCTCAACGCCAACCCACCACAGTTCTAGCCTCGAAAAAAAAATCGGTGGTGGAAGATATGATAACACCTTCTCACGTGACATGTGCTAATTCTTCCTCGGATGAATTATGTAAGACTTACATAAGCAATGGTATCCGGATCACATGCAGATGCGGCTTGTTTTGCTTCCCCGCACAACGCCGAAGGGCTTGTGAAAGTGACCGTGTTGCCATCTCCTGGTTTGTTTCCCATCACTTTTCTTCTGGAAACAACGTCCCCATGTCGCTGTTATCCTTTTACACTAAGCGAAGAAACAAGATTCTGAAGACTTCGTACGTCGTGCTTCTGCTCGTGTCGTTGCTCGGAGGCAACAGCAGCAAGAAGAAGAAGTCCCAGAAGCGTATCAAGGCCAGCTCCACCATCTCGAGGGCATCCCTGGATACGCTGTGGGAGCTGATACGGACGAATGGAACGCGCAAGATCTTTGGGTTCCTGGGTCTCCAGCTGTTTCTGCTGATCACCAGAGCGTTTTTGACTTTGAAGGTGGCCTCTCTCGATGGCCATATCGTGTCGTCTCTGATCTCACGGAGGTTCAAGCAGTTTGCATTTCTCTTGAGCGTGTGGATGGGTATCGGGGTACCCGCAGCTCTAACCAACTCGCTTCTCACCTGGACCGAGCGCATGCTTGCAAAGAATGTCAGGCGCAACCTGACGGACAGGTTGATGGATGACTACCTTCCAGAGAGTGGAAATAGCACTCTGTACCAGCTACTCAACCAGAGAGACACAGACGAGTCCGTGATCGAGGACCCAAATCAGAGGATCACCACAGATGTGGAGCAGTTCTCCAAGAGTCTGGCTGCTCTTCCATCTCAGTTGCTCAAGCCTTCGCTGGATCTCTTACTTTGTGCCAATCAGCTTGCTGCAACCAGTGGATCTTCCGCCGAGGGAGTGTTACTGCTCGGTATCATCACTCACTCCTCCACCATCCTGCTCAAGCAGTTCACGCCCAACTTCATCAAGTTCTCACAGACAAACAACGAACTTGAGCATGAGTTCCACTCCTCTCACTCAAACATGATCACCAACTGCGAGGAAATCGCCCTTTCAAGAGGCCACAAGCGTGAGCTCGACCACTTAGATATCAAGTACCTAGAGCTGGAGAAGTTCAAGAGACTTGAGTACAGAAGATTTGCCATCTACGACTTCATGACAAGTTTCATCGTCAAGTACTTTTGGGGTGCCTCAGGATTGCTTCTTTGCTCCATTCCCATCTTCACGAAGGGTATCATGACCAACTATAACATCTCGGAGGTGGAGATGAGGGAGATTTCGGCCAATTTCATCACCAACAGAAGGTTGTTACTTAGTGCGTCCTCTTCATTGGGACGTCTGATCCAGAGTAAGAAGAACGTCCAGAATCTTGTTGGATACAGCGTCAAGCTGGTGGAGTTTGACAACACACTCAACGCTATCAACGCCAAGAGCGACGACTCCACAGTCAACGCTGTGACATTGACATCTGGTCAGAGGCCCTTGATTAGCGGACCCAACGTTCTGTACGGCGACGAAATCACTTTTGACCACATTCCCCTAGTGACACCCACAGGCAACGTGCTTGTTCCGGATCTGAACTTTTCCATCAAGCCAGGCGACAATCTGCTTATCACTGGACCCAATGGTTGTGGTAAGTCGTCTCTCTTCCGTATCCTTGGAGGTTTGTGGAAGGTTGCAGACCCCGGAAAGCTCACTATACCACCTTCGAAGGATGATCTGTTCTACCTACCACAACGTGCATACCTCACCATCGGAACTTTGAAGGAGCAGATCATTTACCCTGACTCCATTGAAATTTACAACGAGAAGTTGGAAAACGGGGACAAAAAGGACGACGCATACCTCATCGAACTACTCAAAGTTGTCAAGCTGGAAAACCTTGTTGAAGATTGTGAGAGCATCATCAATGACAGTCTCGATAAACCAGGAGAGCTTGATATTGTTCCAGAGTCGCCGCTAGACCTCGTTCGCAAGTGGCCCACTTTGCTGTCTATCGGCGAGCAGCAAAGACTTGCTCTTGCTAGACTTTACTACCATCAGCCCAAGTTTGCAGTACTCGACGAGTGTACATCTTCGATCTCACCTGAGCTGGAGCAGGAGTGTTACAGGTATGCTGTTGAGAACCTAGGAATCACGGTTATCTCAGTATGTCACCGTACCTCCCTCTGGAAGTTTCACCAGTACCTTCTCAACTTCAACGGCAGGGGACAGGCCAAGTTCACGAGGTTTGATCCAGAGCTCAGACTCAAGTGGCATGACGAACTGTTTGAGATTGAGTCTAGACTTCTTAAGATGGAGGAGACAAAGCATAAGCTGGAAGACTTGCAGCGTCTCAAGAGTGGTCCTCCCAAGAAACTTATGTATCTGTGATTAGAAACAACCCTAAATAAACTCTTCACAAGTTTACGCTTTTTGTTCAAAGTTTCAAGAATTCTAGCAAAATAGAAAATACCTTGTATAAAAAACAGCTCCTCTAAGATTGACTACCCTGGTCTGTTCCATCTGTTCCATAATCCACACTCTGATTACGAAAGACATAAGAAGATGTGATATTTACGTCAGAAGATGTCAAAAAAAAAAATGATAATGAATTGAAACAAAAAAAAAGTGGACGAGTCCGGAGTCGAACCGGAGACCTTTCGCATGCTAAGCGAACGCGCTACCAACTACGCCACACGCCCTTCGATGGGTAAGTTTGAGGGACGGTTCTATTTAACCTCATCTCACGGTTAAGACACGATTCAGTCGGGAGTCTAGACCATTACTCGTTGACTGAAACACTACGGTAGCTACAAGAGCAACTGCAGAACCAGCGACTGCAGGAACACCAACTCCAGAGTGGAACGGAATGTTCGATCCTACACGTCTAACGGGCAGGGAAACTGTCCCACAAAAGAGGGACGGGTTCTACCCAATGGAAAAGTTTTTCGACATTAACGAGATTCCCCCTGAGAAGCAGGTATCTCATAGTTGAATGTATATGGACATGCCAGTGAGAGCGTTAGCCCAACGTGTCGAAGCACGCAAGCCAACATCGATTGGGACAACTTCAAGGCAGACTTTCTGCACGTTGTTGTTCCCTGCAACTACGATAGACGGTTGAGAGATGACTTCGACGATCTGCGCCAGGATGGTCCTGTCGAGGAGTTCAACGAAAAGTACTTGGAACTTATGGAGTGGCCTACACCCATTTGCGCCAGACTGGAACGGTCGAGGCTTTCAACAAGAAGTTTGTGGAGTTGTTGTTGGAGTTACCACACAAGCGTGGGAACCCTGAACAACTCAACATAGACTACATAACCCGTCTCAGGCCAGAGGTTAGATCATTCGTCCAGTGCAGAACTTACACAGACATCTACTCGTTGATGGATCTTGCGCGGGAGGTGGAGAGTGACAATCCTTACGACATTTTTCGGAGATACGGTTTGGGCATAATACCGGCTCAACCACCCAATGAGGTCAAGAAGGCGGGAGCAAACAGTGCCAACGTGCGTTGCTTCCATTGCAGCGGTATGTGATATTTCAAGCGTGACTGTCGTTCGCGTACCGGACAGGACTCGTCTTGCTGAGGCCACTCGGAGTCAGAATGGCTACATGGTACACCTACTAGTACAACGTGGGGTCAAAAATCAAGAGATGATTTCTGTCAGCCGCGAGAAGCTCGCAAGAAAGATTGATACTGGGTTGTGATCGGTTTAGAGCTAACCCAGGGGTGCTACAGTCGAAAATGAAAGCGGACAGTGAGCAGGAGCACATAAGCGAGCTGCCAGGGAAGGGTACCTCGAGCAGAGAGCTCGAGGCTGTCGGAACAGACAGGGTTCACGCCAACCAAAGCATGGTTGAGGCTGTTGATCAAACAGAAAGGGGCCTGGGAAAATTGTCGTCAACAATCACAGTGTCGGTCGGACACTGGCTGCGTCGCCTCAACAGGGACGCAGGGTACCGGGAATCAAGGTACGGAAACTGTCGTCGGAAACAGAAGGACAGAGGGAGTTGAAGCGGAGAGTTCCTCGGGTTTTAGAGAGGAAGGGCCGCTTGTTCAGGAAAGATCAACGAGAGCCGCAAGGGAGCCTGTTTTGGGATGCAAGAGCCTGCTCAAGGGCATATATACTGAGAATCTGAATCCAAGTCGTTGTAATTAAGCAGAGTATCGGCCTGTTCAGCCGCACGGCTCTGGGTATCGCACTCCAAGCGTACTCACAGCGCTAACTGTGACAGTAGCACGAACGAATATACACCGGTATTGGGCATTTGTGAGACGGAGCGTCTGGGAGCACTGCATTTAAGGTATTGTGACCTAGTTTCACTAGCAGAGGACCGTTTTATGTTTGAAACCGCCTCCCAGCCCCAGAAGCGCCCGGTGCCTGTGAGCTGCCTGGCTATGTCATCGCGGATTCGAGATTACGCCCCTGCTTTCCCCTCCTTCTTCCTGGTTCATTCATTCATTCATCCAACCACACCATAGCATAAGGTCATTTACTGCATCATGTCTAACCTGGAGGACTCTGGGTTCGGCATATTCAAGAGCTTGACCAAGTCTCTGCGGTCAGGCAGGAGCAACAGAACGCTCCCTGTGAGAGTAACACCCACAATCGTGGGCGGAGACGAGACCCAGGAGAAGCTGTTGAAGCTGTTGCAGGATCGCAAACTGTCAGACAGCGAGAAGCTATCGAGCATGGTTGAGCTCGACGAGAACCTCAAAAGCTTCACCATCTCGTCGGTTCCTGAGATATGGTACCAGCTGAAGTTTCTGATGAACGATGACTCTGACGAGATACGCCACCAGTCGCTCATTCTGTTCAACACATGTGTTTCGCTCAGTGACTTTGCTGTGCCGACGAAGATGTCATACTACGAAGACCTCATCGTCAACTGCAAGGAAGACGACAGGGAGATCGACCTGTTTCTCGACGTACTCATCAAGCTGACGAAGGACGGACAGGACGTGTATGACCTGTGGATATACCCAAAGAGGCCACTGGGACAGCTGCTCGTTGGTATTCTCCAAGTCTCCCAGGAAAAGCTTTTTGAGAAGCCTCAACCTCTCTCGGCAAACAGAACAATAGCCAAGCTGGTGACTTTCATGGCCAAGATCCTCGAGTTCAACTACAACATCCTTGAAGAACAGGAAGTGTCGACGATACTACCATTGGTGCTAAAGATAGGAAACATGACAGTCGAGGAGAACACCCTAGCAGCCATAATGGAGTTTGTTGGAGCGCTTGTGCTCTATGGTTCTCTGCCGTCTGAAAACCTGTACGACGTGCTGGAAATCATGGCCGGCGCCTGCATTGTTCCTTCTACAATAAGGTTTGACAAAGCCACCTGGAAGATCCTACAAGACCTGCTCAACTCGACTAACCCCGCGTTGTTGATCAACGAGCTGTGCGAGTTACTGGAGAGCTCGACCAGCTTTGGGATTCTCACGGGCACCATCAAGATCATGGAGAAGCTCGTCGATATACAGGCATACAAATCGTTCACGGTATTCTTTGGGAGGGTGCTTGAGTCGCTCAAGGTGGCAGTGATACGGACACCGAAGCTTGGACCTGATGTCGTTGAGTTTCTGGTGGAGCTTTTCAAAGACGAGAACTACAAGCCAACCATTACCTCCCAACTGATGCTTGACGGAAGCTCCAAGATCTGGGGGTTACTCAGGGTGGTCCCGGGTTCTGAGGAATTGTACAGTTTACTGCAGAAGACCTACGAGGAGAATGACAGTCTGTGCAGAGATACCCTTGTTGAGTTTTTCAACGAGTGCGAACCGAGTGAGATCAACAGTCAGTTTGTGTTCGCCTTCTACGAGAGCGAAATGAGATGTGTTGAGGCTACCTGCACCCAATGGTATGAACATGCAGACGCGTTACTGACACGGTACACTGGATCAACCACTAGGCAGAGGTGCCTGAAGACCGTGGTTGACAGTATTGCGCTGTCGATGTCCATGGGACCAGTGGATGAACCGATGGTTGTGGAACTTTTCATGAAGCACTTTGACAGTATCTTTGTTCAGGAGGAACTGATCAAGATATGGAAGGTTTTGGGCGATACCTCGTTCTTCTCCTTTATGGACCAGGTGTTCGAGAAACTGTACGACTCTAATCACATTGTCGACATGACCAAGACTCTGATAACAGCTGTTCTTGTACTGAGTGAGAACAACAAAACCAAAACCAAGGTATTCTTGCCACAGTTTGTCAAAATCGCCCAGCATGCGATAGCCACACGTAACTGGGAGTTATATCTGACAGTTGCACGAGTCTTGGTGAGAATAAGAGTTGGCGACAGGGGTCCCTTCTTCACCAAACCACATGATATTGAAGGACTTAGTGACACTTTTGGAAGGAACTACTCTGGCAGAGAGTCCGAAGACGTGTCGTGGAAGTTCCCGGAGGAGATCCCGTATATCCCAGTGCGGTACCTCGACAATCCACACATCAGCTTTCAGGCAGACGATTTTTCTGGGGAGATGCGCAAGTGGTTTGACGTTGTTCTCGATATCTTTACGAATTTCTACGACTGGGAAGTATACTCGTTCACATGGTGCCATTTCTGCCCACAACTGTCCAACATTGATCTGTTTTTGGAGAGTTGCAGGGAACAGGTCTCTCGACTGATTGCAGTTTCCTGCGATAACCTCCAGCTCAAACTGCCCGACCTGAAACTTCCACAGCACATATACAAGTCCAACATTCAGGTTGCCGTCGTGAGGACATTCTCGGCGATACTTGGATACAAGAGCCTTATGAGCAGACACGAAGAGGACATGATTGTGGCTTCGATGATCTCTGGACTACAGGCCTGGGAGAAAGCCGGTATACCATGCATTAGTTTCTTGACAGTGGCGTGTTATGAGTTTCCCAAGTCCATCAGACGGTATATTGCCATGATCTTGACGAGCTTGCAGATCAGAATCTCTAGTTCGTTCGCCAGTCCACACATACTTGAGTTTCTCAACTCTCTTTCACAACCGTCCGATCTTTCACTGGACTTTACACTCGATGAGTACAAGCGGATATTCGCCATTGCATTCAAGTACATCCAGTTCTCGCATGATTCAAACTCAAAAGTGGCTAGTGGTGCCAGTACCACGGAGATGACGGTTGAGCTATCGCAGTTCCTGACCAGTCTATCGTACGGAGTCATATCCCGATGGTTTTTGAAACTCAGTCTGGACCAGAGAAAAGAACTATCGAGTTTCATCATTCGCAACCTGGTGCTTTCGTCGTCATCGTCAGACATGGACGATCAGACCCTGGCCTACATCGACCTCATTTCCAAGTCTACATTTTCGGAGTTTGATTTCCGGTCGAGCAAGATCGAGCGCATTGAGTTGGAGGACATCGACACGCAGCGCTGGATCCACGGACTTGGCATTCTCACCATCAAGACACATAGGTACACGGGTCAGAGTTGGATCAGTATGAGACGTCCCACCGGATCTGTCCAATTCAAAGTTGACTTCGTCAAGGATCCCACCTCTCAGACCATTTTTTCGCCGGACTTTATCCTTCTACAGTTGATACTACCCACTTCTCCCAAGATGAACGTGAGACCCATACCGCTGGTATCTGATGCTGCCACGTTGAGATCCATAGGAAACTTTGACAGGATCCCAGTTGTTGATTTCCACAAGGTTGGAGTGATCTACGTGGGTCCCGGACAGGACAACGAGGTTGACATGCTTTCGAACCGGTTTGGGTCTGAGCGGTACCACAAGTTCCTCAACGGTCTTGGAGATCTGGTCCGACTCAAGGACTGTCAGCTCCCCGTGGGTGGGCTGGACACAGAGAATGATCTCGACGGTAAGTACGCGCACGTCTTCAGCTCGCCTATAGTGCAGATGGTATTCCACACAACTACAATGATGCCCAACGCACCTGGAGACGCGCGTTACGACCTCAAGAAACGCCACGTTGGAAACGATTTCGTTGTCATCTACTACAACGACTCTGGCCGAGAGATCACGGAGATCGAACTTCTCAAGACACAGTTCAACTTCATCAACATCATTGTGGAGCCGTCGTCGTCCTCGCACCACAAGATGAAGATCCTGAGACGCAGTGGGCTGCCTCCGCTGTTTGCCATATCGCACTTCAAGATCATCAGCGACGATAAGATATCGCAGATGACCGATCAGTTTGCAATTCTGACCAGCGAGTTCGCACAGGTGTGGAACTCGCGCGGAGAGTACGTGTCCAATTGGAGCCACCGCGTGCGCCAGATAAAGAACATCATGTCCAAGAGCTCTGCGAGCGATAAGGCTGAGATAGACCTCGAAGAGGTGTTGCAAAGCTACGATTTTGGCTCCTTTACATAAAAAAACTGCTCATCTCTTATCTACGATTCCCGGGCTCCGTAACCACTTTGCGAGGAAAAACCTGCTCTGCCCGGCGCGCGCATCGAGTTGCAAAATACAACCTTCGAGGGTCGACGAAATATTGATTTTACCGACGACTCGAAAGGGTCTGCCCATTATTCCGTGTGACAGAGTTGTTCGTCCCAGCTGAGAGCGGTCGTGTGAGGGTACACAACCAGGCCAAAATGTGACACACCGACATTAATCCGTAGAGTGTGTAATTCATCCGGGCCGTTTAGATTTCAAAGGTGTTAATTTTAGTGAAACTGATTGCATGCGATGCACACGCATGACAATTACAAGGACGTTAATTACAAAACGGTGTTTTTATTCAAGCAGTTTAGGTCTGTCCAAGTGTTTTTTTTTCGAAAATTTTTCCCACCCGCAGGACGCTGTTTGGCATTGTCGGCGGGCAATGTAACATTTTGCAACTGGGACCCGTACGGCACCCCTTATCAGTGAATCTGATTTGTCCCAAGGCCCGAGATTGGCTCTCTGTGTTTTGTATCTATCGTATATATATCCGCATGTTTCTCCGCCTTTTCCTGATTTTATTTGCATCCCATCCATCGAATATTCTCACAAACAATGTCCGAGACAGAGAAACAGTCGCCTGTGGCCAGCACCCAGTCCCAGCCGGAGCTCCTTGAAGAGTCCAACAAGTGGTACGATAAGCGCTGGGTTTCGTTCCTGCCAGCGTACTCCAATGCCACCGTCCAGATCCTCATGGTGTCGTTTGTGTGTTTCATGTGCCCCGGTATGTTCAACGCGCTCTCCGGTATCGGTGGAGCCGGTCTCTCAGACCCCAAGCTCGCGGACAACGCCAACGTTAGTCTCTACTGCACGTTTGCTTTTTTCGGCTTCTTCTCAGGAAGCCTGAATAACTGGCTGGGTGTCCCTGCCACCCTTGCATTCGGTGGCTCTGGTTACGCCATCTACGTGGCGTCGCTGTTCTGCTACCACTACACCTCCAACGAGGGCTTTGTGCTGTTTGCCGGTGCGTGGCTCGGTATCACCGCTGCCTGCCTGTGGGGTGCCCAGGGCACCATACTCATGTCCTACCCACACGAGGCCCAGAAGGGAAGGATGTTCGGTGTCTTCTGGACCATCTTCAACCTCGGTGGTGTCATTGGTTCCATCATTCCTCTGGCACAGAACCTCAGCTCCAAGGGCTCCCAGGTCAACATCGGCACGTACGCCGCCTTCCTGGCGCTCACCATCGTCGGTGCCGTTCTTGCCTGCTTCATGCTGCCAGTAAGGGCCGTCAAGCGTTCCGACGGCTCCAAGATCATCTCGCAGAAGTACCCAAGCTTGAAGAGTGAGCTCCTCGAGCTGTTCCACATCCTCATCAAGGAGCCCTGGATCATGCTGCTGTTCCCCATGTTCTTCTCCTCCAACTGGTACAACTCCTACCAGATGTCCGACTTCAACGCCGGCCGCTTCAACATCAGAACCAGATCTCTCAACTCCCTGCTGTACTGGTTCATGCAGATGGTTGGCTCCACCTTTATCGGTATCGCCATGGATCTGCCCTGGTTCTCCAGAAAGGTCAGGGCCAGATACACCTGGGTGTTTGTGTTCTGCATCACGATGATCATCTGGGGTATCGGCTACATCTTCCAGAAGACGTACACCAGAGAGAGCGTTGTCGACAAGGTTGCCATCGACTTCAAGGACGGCTCCTACATCGGGCCCATGTTCCTGTACATGTTCTACGGCTTCTACGATGCCATCTGGCAGACTTTCACATACTGGATCATGGGTGCTCTCACCAACAGTTCTCGTAAGGCTGCTTTGTACGCTGGTTTCTACAAAGGTATGCAGAGTGCTGGTGCAGCCATTGCCTGGAGACTGGACTCTCTCGAGAAGCCATACGAGACCATGTGGGCTTCCTCGTGGGGTATTCTCATGGCCTCGCTGATCGTTGCCGCTCCCGTCATCTTCTTCAAGGTCAAGGAGACCACCGACGTCGAGAAGGACCTCGAGGAGTCCGACGTGACGATCGACGAAATCAAGCCGGTCCACTCTGTTCTGTCGAACTCCCACATCGGTTTGGCCAACGCCTAGTTCTTTTCTCTCTAATAGTTTTCTGTTCGTTAAGGGTTTTTCTTTGTCTTCAAGCGACAAGCCTCTTTCTCGTAAGCATCTCGATCCTGTGTTTGTGGGCCTCGTTGAGGTGCCGTATCTGCAGTCCCTGCGCGGTCCTCGTGACGCGCGAGAAGGGCGGAACCACGTACTTGGGCGGAATGGTCACCCCGGACTCCACCACGCAGCAGTCGCGTATCACGCACCCGGGCTGCAGCGTACAGCCGTCGCCGATCTCCACGCGCGATCCCACCGCACACCCGCTCAGCTCGCAGTTGCTGCCCACGAGACAGTACGAGCCCAGCGCGCTCCCTTTGGCACCGCAGCCGAGCTTCACTCCGTCCGACAGCACGCAGTACTTGCCGATGGTGATGGCGGCGTCCGGTTTGGCGTCGATACTGCACTGCTCAAACACGCAGTTGCCCTGGATCTGGATGTTGGCCGAGCCGGTGATCTTGCAGTTCTTGTGGATCCGGTTGTTCGACTGTGTAGTTATGTAGTCCATTGCGCGCGGTGTTGCTGGCGCGGTGCTTGTTGGCGGAGATCGTCAACAATCACGTGGCTGGGCCCAAAAAGGATCGACACGTTTCGCTTTTGGCTGTTGCCAACGGCCCTATTTTTCCTCCTTTTCTTCCCAAATTTGTTCTTTTTCGTTATTTTTTTCGATTCATTTTCGTTTGCACAAACAAATAGACAGCAGAATGTCCGACAAGTTGTTTCGCGTTAACGGTGGTACGTATTGCGGAGTGCTCTCGAGTGTTGAAGCGACTAACAGGCCATCCAGGCTACCAGAACTACGACTGGGGAAAGCTCGGCTCCACCTCGTCTGTTGCCCAGTTCGCCAAGCACGCCGACCCCAGCATCACCATAGACGAGGCCAAGCCGTACGCTGAGCTGTGGATGGGCACCCACCCCTCGGTGCCATCCATCAACCCAGACACCGGCAAGTCTCTGCGTGAGATCATCTCCTCCTCGCCAGAGACTTTGCTCGGCGAGTCCATCATTGCCAAGTTTGGCTCCAAGGAGGAGCTGCCCTTCCTCTTCAAGGTGCTCTCCATCAGAAAGGTGCTCTCCATCCAGGCCCACCCAGACAAGACCCTGGGCGCCCAGCTGCACAAGTCCGATCCCAAGAACTACCCGGATGCAAACCACAAGCCCGAGATGGCCGTTGCTGTGACCGACTTCGAGGCCTTCTGCGGCTTCAAGCCGCTCAAGGAGATCGACCATCTGCTCAAGACCATCCCAGAGTTTGCAGAGCTTGTTGGTGCCGATGCCATCGCCCAATTCTCCTCTGGAATCAAGCCCGAGGCCGAGATTGGCACTGCAGACGATGTCTCCAACAGACGCCTTCTGCAGCTTGTGTTTGGCAAGGTCATGAACTCCACGGACGACGTGATCGCCAAGGTGACCGACTCCCTCGTTGCACGCACCAAGTCGCAGCCCGAGCTGTTCGGTCCAACTTTGGCCGACCTCATACAGAGAATGGACGCACAGTTCCCTCACGACATTGGTCTTTTCTGCGGTTGTCTGATGCTCAACCACTGCAACCTCAAGGCCGGCGAGGCTATCTTCCTCCAGGCCAAGGACCCCCACGCATATATCAGCGGTGATATCATGGAGTGCATGGCTGCGTCTGATAACGTCATCCGTGCTGGGTTCACTCCCAAGTTCAAGGACGTCAAGGTTCTCGTTGACTGTCTGACGTACTCGTACGACGATGTCGAGAAGCAGAAGATGGTTGCTCCCGAGTTCCCCAGATCGAGCGGAGCCGGTGACTCGAAGATCTACGACCCACCCATCGAGGAGTTTGCCGTCTTGCAGACCACCTTCGACGGCGTCGCAGGCACAAGGGCGTTCGAGGTGTTCAAGGGCCCCTCTGTGCTCATCACCACCGAGGGTGAAGGCTACATCCAGGTCAAGGGAGACTCTTCCTCCAAGCTCAGAGCCGAGTCTGGCTACACTTTCTTCATCGCTCCGGAGGTCGAGATTGAGCTCGTGTCTGAGAAGTCCGACGTTCCCTTCACTACATACCGTGCTTTTGTTGAAGCTTAACTAGACATTTGAGTGTTATTTATTCTATAGACTGAGATTTCTTCCACTTGTACATTCTCTTCTTGAGCTCTCCCTTGCTGTGCTGGAACGGGTTCAGCTTCTTGTCCCACATCATCTTGTCGTAATCTTCTCCGTACTTGTTGTACAGTTTGGCCAGCCATTCAACCTCTCTTTCGCTCTGGTGTCTTTCAACTTTATGGCTTATCTTCGACAACTCCTCCAGCTGTTTCACCACCTCAGTCTTGGGCTCCTCCTTCTGCGCTTCGGCGTGGATGTCCTTTTCTCCGTATATTATCCTTATCACCTCTCCTTCCTCGTTTCTGATCAGCTTGGCCTGGCCCACCGGAATCTGTTTGGGATCCTCTGTATCTGAGTCGTACTCGGCCTCCTGCTCTCTGTGCAGTTTGTCATCCAACACAAGCTCCTTCTCGACACCACCCGTGTCTTTCCCCAGTCTCACCTTGAGTCCCAGCTTGGCATAGTTCTGTGAGAGCGTCAGGCTCTTGTCCCAGTGGGCTGCGATGATGGGGTTACCGCTGATCTTGATATTGCGCTGTCTGTCCTTGTGTCTTCTGGTGGCCTTCTTCACCGAAGAACGGTTCATCTTTCTCTTTCTGACCGACACCATCTTTGTATTGTTTGATATGCTACTCTCAAAGGGTGATCTCTTCAGGTTTAGGAGAAAAAAAATTTCAAATTTAAATTTTCCCGAAGTCGTGCTGTGACCACTTCTGTAAAAAAGATCTCGTAATGAATTACATAAGATCTTTTCTCCACAAATTAGGCTAAGAACACTACCTTATCTTTTGCCTGCTTCGTGGCGTGTGTGACAGCTCAGGGCTTGTTTCCTGTTGTTCAGGTATTGTTTTCTCGTCGATACCGGGGCAATTAATCTTAGGTTCGCGTTTCAAATATGTCTGACGTTGAGGAAATTGCAGAGAGCGTGAGTGCGCTGAAAGTCAGCGACAACGAAGCACCGGAGCTGGCTCCCGAGACACAGCCTGACTCAGCTGCACCCGCCGAGTCCACTGAGTCCGAGCTCGAAAAACCCGAAAGCGCCGCCGCGGAAACCACAGGAATCACCTCAGGCGGAACCGAGGCGGCAGCGGAGCCCGAGGAGATCAAGATCGACCCGCTCAGCGTGTACGTCGGAAACGTCGATTACGATTCAACCCCGGCCGAGCTGAAAGAGTTTTTCGACGAGTGTGGCGAGATCAGCCGTATCACCATTCTGTTCAACCCGTTCACGGGAAAGCCAAAGGGATACGCGTACGTCGAATTCGAGACCGCAGAGTCTGCACAACTAGCCCTGGCCAAACACGGTGCTGAGTTCAGAAACAGAGAGCTCAGGATCCAGCCAAAGAGGGCCAATCTCCCCAACTACGGGCGCCGGCGTGCGCGTGGTGGCAAGCCGCGTCGTTTGGGTGGACCACCCAGACGTCCCAGAAACAGCACCGAAGTTTACTGAAGACCATGAAGTTTTCTAACGATCACGAATTCTGTGTTGAGTTGTGGATCTGTGCTTTGCTAATACCCTTTTTGTTATGATGAATGTCTGCTAATGAGTGACGCGCGACGAGTTTTTCCAGTTTTCGAGAAAGAAATATCCTTATTAAGTATCAAAACAACCACACCATGAAGAAGAAGAGAGCCACTATCGCAAAGAAGATCAGCCAGTTCTTCCAGCCTATTCCGCTGGTCTTGGCCATGATCATCATCCTGCTGAAGGTGTTCTTCAATCGTAGCTTGGCGGTGTCCAGGTTGGAGTTGAGTCCGTCTATATCGATATTGCTCTTGCGTATCTCGTCACCCATCCTGTTTCCCAGTTCTTTCAGTTGAGACAGCTTGTTCTGCATCAGCCCGTACTCCTCCTCGTTCTGCGACTCCAGGTGCGACAGCATGGACGCGTTGTAGTCGCGCGAATGGGTCGGCTGCTCGTACGGCGATGCAGATCTCTGTTCCTGAGGTATGTTTGGTGCATCATTGGTGGAAAACAGAGAGGTCCTCTGGTCCCTCTGGTAAGCTTTCGACGAAAACCGGCTGCTTAGTTAGTATCGCTATTGCAACACATGCCATTGTTACTCACCTTGAGCTCATTATCCGCGAATGGCCTGCTTAACAACACGGTGTTAAATCAGCCTTAAACGCAGGAAAGAGCCCGGTGTCTTTTTGCCTCTGGCTGGTTGGCGCACGCCAGAGCGAAGTTAGATACGCTGGAGCCTGTTGATTACTAAGAGTTTTCTGCACCAGAAGAGCAGGAACCATGGATAGGAAGAGCTTGGACAACGTGAAGCACGTGGTGCTGATTCTCAGTGGCAAGGGCGGTGTTGGCAAGTCGTCGGTGACCACGCAGCTCGCACTGATGCTGGCACACAGCGGCAAGAAGGTCGGGGTGCTGGACATCGATCTGACGGGGCCTTCCATCCCACGGATGTTCGGGATGGAGGCTGCCAAGATCCACCAGTCGAGACTCGGGTGGGTGCCAGTGAGACACGATACAGGAATCCAGATCATGTCGCTTGGGTTTCTGCTGAACGACAGGGGCAACAGCGTTGTTTGGAGGGGCCCGAAGAAGACGGCCATGATCAAGCAGTTCATGTCGGATGTGTACTGGGACGAGCTGGACTATCTGCTCATCGATACACCTCCGGGAACTTCGGACGAGCACATAGCCATAGCGGAGGAGCTGAAGGAGATGGGACCCAAAGTCGAGGGAGCGGTTATCGTGACGACGCCACAGATGATAAGCATAAGCGACGTCAAGAAGGAGATAAACTTCTGCGGGAAGGTCAACTTTGACATCCTCGGGGTGGTCGAGAACATGAGCGGGTTCGTTTGTCCGCACTGTGCCGAGTGCACCAACATCTTCAGCTCGGGCGGTGGTTTGGAGATGTGCAAACAGCTGGGGCTCAAGTACCTCGGGAACGTGCCCATAGACCCCAGTTTCAACGAGATGATAGAGAAGCAGACCTCTCTAACACAGGAGCAGGGCAAGAACCTCGTAGAGCTGTACAGCTCCTCGGGGATGTTTGCCATCTTCCAGGGAATCACGGAAAAGTTACAGTTATAAGCGCATTCTCTCTTTTCTCTGTTTTATATAACCCCGTACCATAATAATATACCAATAACGCCCCCCTCATTACCAAAAACACAATGCGCGCAAACTATTTCATGTTTCTCTTGAGCTTAAGAGAGTCTCTCTTCCTCTGAGAAGTAGCGTTGAAGAGAGGATCGACTTCGATGTCGCTCATGTCCAGCTTCTTGTGTGCGAGAATCTGCTGCTTCTGCTTGAAGTTAAAATGTGTCTCCTGGAATGGACTCTGCAGCACCTTGTTCTGCTTCTCAAACGTGAACTCGTCGTAGTCCATCTGCTCAGAGCTGGAGGATGGCGGCGTCAGCGAGTCGAACTTCTTGGGCGTGGTATGCGTGTTGTTGCTGCGCGAGAGCACCTGTATGTTCTGGGGCACGCTCTCGACAAGGGAGTCTGTGCTCGAGGACATGCGGTTGAGTGTGAAGCCGGGGTTGTAGTGCAGCCACGAGGGCTTGTGTGCACCGCTGCTGCCTGCGCCCGAGTTCTGGCGCTGCAGCAGGATCGAGCTGTTGGAGTTCTGTCTTGTCAGCGGCGTGGAGGCCAAGTCACCCGACGCACCTGAATCGTGGCACAGCTCGAACAGTCTCTTTCTTATGATCATCAGCGTCTGGTTCTGCGGAGGCAGCTGCTCCTGCTGCGGGTCTATCCTAATACCGGTCTTGGTCAGGTGATGGTACACCTCCTTGGACACCTTGTGCGCTATGCCCGATGGCGGGAAGCGCGGGTTGAAAGGGGTGATGTCGGGTCTGTTGGAGTAGGACTGGTATGTCTGCAGTATTAGCTCGTCGAACTGGGCGTCGTAGTTTATGTGGAGCGTTTGCATATCCGGGTATCCCGAAGCGACAGACGATGCGATGGACGTGATTGAGTTGCACTTGGATATGTTGGTGTTGCTGGGCGTCACCTGCTCCATGGACACATCGTCGTCAGAGTTGACCGAATACACAGAGCCGGACCTCAGCGCTGGGCCGGGATGGATCTGGTCGATGGGAGTCATGAACCCAGAGTTGGCGCTGGTGGGGGTCATCTTGGAGCTGTTCCCGCTGTAGATTGGAAGGTTTAGGTTGAGGTGAAGATTAGGTCTCATGGTTCTCATTGTCGTTATTGTCGCACTCTAGACACAAAATAGCAACTCTGGCAAATACAGAAAGAAAGAAAGAGAGGAAGAAAGGGTCGGTGGCCAAAAATAAAATCAAAAAAGGGGAAAGGAGCGACGCGTGTTTTAGGCTCCGGAAGGAGTTGGTTTTTTTTTTTTGAAATAATCCCCCCCTTTCAAAGCAGTCCGGTTTCCCCTTTGGGGCGAAATTCCAGTTTAAAAGAGAAGACGCGTCTCTGGAGCGATTAGATAATGTAAGATGTTAAATTATGAGTATTTAGCCCAGAATGCATCGCCTATGAGGTCTATGTGCTCCTCCACAATGCCCGTCTTGCGCAGGTGTTTGTTGTCCCTGTCGATCTGGCGCTTGCTCTTGGCCACTTTGTCCGGCTTGGCGAATACCCTTCCGCGTATCATCACGGTACCCTTTTTGAAGATCTCCGGTTCGTTGTTGTAGTTGATGCCGAACTTCGCAAAGAGGATCTCGTTTTTGTCGCTTGCCAGCGTGCCTATGAGCGTGTTCTCCGCTTCCTGGGTGCTCATTCCGCCCTTCACCAGGTTCCAGAACGTCGTGTTGTACAGGTTGTTGATGTGGCAGTCCACCTGTCTCCACGCAAAGTAGTCCCGCACACTCTGCTCGCTCGGGTACACCACGCACCGCGCGTCAAAAGTCGGCAGTCTGTCGATGTCCAGCGGCGTGCTGAAGAACTGCGGCCAGTAGAACTGGTAGTATGCACTGAAACTGCTGGCAAACGTGCTCACCAGCTTCGACTCGCGCCGCTCAAACAGGGAACAATCCTTTTTCAGCAAAAACGAGTACTCGTCGCTGTCTCCGTACGACAGAACAATATCCGGGATGGCCTCCATCAGCTTGTGTGCAGCTTTGTTCATCAGCTCCAGCGCCCGCAGGTCGTTGGGCTTTGCGAAATCGTACCTGGTGGAGAACTTGTGGAACCCGCGTCCGTCAACACGCACCACGATGTATGTGTCCCGCAAGAGGTAGTTCTCCCGCTCAAACTCTTTGACGTACTCGTACCTCGAGTTGGTCATGATGTGCGGCTCTTGTTCGTTGTTGTCTTCTGTGTTTGTGCTCTCCTGCCAATCCACAAGCGGCAACGAGTCAAAGCAGTACGTGCAAGACGCTGTGATCTGTTGATCTTCCTGGTCAACGTGCTATCGGGATCCCGCGCGGTATCTTGTAGTCTCTCTCCTTAGTAGCCTCACAGAGAAAATTTTGGGTCGTGCAATGAAGTCGTGTCCAATTGCCAATTAGCAAGTCCACACGACCCTGGCCAGTAGTGTGCCAACTACAGAGTTTTGCAAAAAAAATTTTTTTATAAAACTCCTTGTCTACGTCTCACATCTCACCAATCCTACAACGCAAAAACAATACAGGGACCATGAAAGCCTCGTTCAGGACACTGGAAAGAGAGGAGAGGTTCAAGTCTCCACCCAAGGATGAGAGCGCCTATCCAATGTTGAAGGATGCCGTGGCTCCACATGTCGGTTCCTTCGATGCTCTCACAGAGGGACCCAACGGTGGTCTTTTGAACCTGGGTGTCAAGGATATCGGCGCCAGAACCGTGTTTGACAGCACTGAGGCCGGCAGACTGGGAAACAAGCTCAAGATATGGTGTGAAGCTGTTGAGATCTCCAAGCCGGCCCTTCCAAACAGAGACACAGCCGCCAGAGACAAGCGTGTGTTCCCTGCCGAGTGTAGAGAGGCACACTCAACATACCGCGGTAAGCTCAGTCTCAAGATCTGCTGGACCATCAACGATGGCGAGGTGGTATCCGAAGTCAGAGACGCTGGTATGTTGCCCATCATGGTTCAGTCCAACAGATGTCATCTGAGAGGCATGTCTCCAGACGAACTTGTCAAGCACAGAGAGGAGTCTGACGAACTTGGCGGTTACTTCATCGTCAACGGTATCGAGAAGCTCGTCCGTATGCTGATCGTCCAGAGAAGATCGCACCCAATGGCCATCATAAGACCATCCTTCGCCAACCGTGGTGCTTCTTACACCAAGTTTGGTATCCAGATAAGATGTGTTAGACCAGATCAGACATCTCAGACTAACGTGCTCCACTACCTCAACGACGGAAACGTCACCTTCAGATTCTCGTGGAGAAAGAACGAGTTTCTTATTCCAGTGATGATGATCCTCAAGGCTCTTGTCGAGACGAACGACCGTGAAATCTTCGACGGTATTGTCGGTTCCGACACCGAGAACTCCTTCTTGACAGATCGTCTCGAACTGCTGTTGAGAACATACAAGAAGTACAACCTCAACTCTCAGCAGGAAACACTGGCTTACCTCGGTGACAAGTTCAGAGTTGTGTTTGATGGTACTCCGGACGTCTCCGATGTCGAGATTGGTAAGGAAGTTCTGAGGAGAATCGTTCTTGTTCACTTGCCAGAGGGTAAGGACAAGTTCAGAATGCTCCTGTTCATGATCAGAAAGTTATACTCGCTTGTTGCCGGCGACTGTTCTCCAGACAACCCAGATGCCACCCAGCACCAGGAAGTTCTCCTCGGTGGTTTCCTCTACGGTATGATCATCAAGGAGAGAATCGAGGACTACCTCCGCTCTTTCGAGCAGAGAATCAGAATGGAGATCAACCGTCGCAACCCTGTCAACTTCCACGACAGAAAATATATGTCCACCATCTTCTCTCGTATGAACGAGAACATTGGTCAAAAGCTAACAAGTTTCCTGTCCACGGGTAACTTGGTTTCTCAGTCTGGTCTCGATTTGCAACAGGTTTCTGGTTACACCGTTGTTGCCGAAAAGATTAATTTCCACAGATTCATCTCCCATTTCAGAATGGTGCACCGTGGTTCTTTCTTCGCCCAGCTCAAGACAACTACGGTCCGTAAGCTGTTGCCTGAATCTTGGGGATTTCTGTGTCCTGTCCACACTCCTGATGGTTCTCCATGTGGTTTGCTCAACCACTTGTCGCACAAGTGTAAGATTGCCACGCAGGAATCCGATGTTTCGAAAGTTCCAGAACTCGTGTCCCGTCTTGGTGCTTTCCCATCGCATGCCTTTGCTGCCGGTCCAAACATGTGCTGTATTCAGCTCGACGGTCGCATCATTGGTTGGTCCACCCACGAACAGGGTAAGATCATCGCTGATACCCTCAGATTCTGGAAGGTTGAAGGCAAGCACGGCTTGCCACTAGATCTTGAGATTGGCTACGTTCCTCCATCTACTAAGGGTCAGTACCCTGGTCTCTACATCTTTGGTGGTCGCTCCAGAATGATGAGACCAACTAAATACCTTCCACTCGACAAGGAAGATATCGTTGGTCCTTTCGAACAGGTTTACATGGATATTGCCGTTGTTCCCAACGAGATTGAATCCAACGTTCACTCTCACGTTGAATTTTCGCCCACCAACATCCTGTCCATCTTGGCCAACCTCACTCCATTTTCTGATTTCAACCAGTCTCCAAGAAATATGTACCAGTGTCAAATGGGTAAGCAGACTATGGGTACCCCTGGTGTTGCACTCACCCACAGATCTGATAACAAGTTGTACCAGTTGCAGGCCGGCCAGACTCCGATTGTCAAGGCCAACCTCTACGACAACTACGGTATGGACAATTTCCCCAACGGAACAAACGCGGTCGTTGCTGTCATTTCATACACTGGTTACGATATGGACGATGCCATGATCATCAACAAGTCTGCTGATGAGAGAGGTTTCGGATACGGTAGTGTCTACAAAGTTGAAAAGTTGGATCTATCTCAGATGCGCAGAAGAGGTGATCCTATCACACACCACGTTGGTTTTGGTACAGACGAATGGCCAGAGGAATGGAGAAAGACTTTGGATGATGACGGATTGCCACTCATCGGTGCTAAGGTTGAAGAGGGTGACCCTATCCTTGCCTACTATGACGATACCGAGGGTAGAACAAAGGTTAAGACTTACCACAGTTCTGAGTCTGGTTACATTCACGAAGTTAAGCTCATCGATGATGAAGTGTCTTCTGTGCGTGAAGTTCAGAGCGTTACCATCAAGTACAGGATTCCAAGAACTCCACAGATTGGTGATAAGTTTTCTTCTCGTCACGGTCAGAAGGGTGTCTGCTCCAGAAAGTGGCCAACCATTGATATGCCGTTCACTGAGTCTGGTATGCAACCCGATGTTATCATTAACCCTCACGCTTTCCCATCGAGAATGACAATCGGTATGTTTGTCGAGTCTCTTGCCGGAAAGGCTGGTGCTCTTCACGGTATCGCTCAGGATTCCACACCTTGGAAGTTCAGCGAAGACGATACGCCAGCTGATTTCTTTGGGGAGCAGCTGAAGTCTGCGGGTTACAACTACCACGGTAACGAGCCAATGTACTCTGGTGCCACCGGTGAAGAGCTTCGTGCTGATATCTATATCGGTGTCGTCTACTACCAGAGATTGCGTCATATGGTCAACGATAAGTTCCAGGTCCGTTCTACTGGTCCAGTCAACAGTTTGACCATGCAGCCAGTCAAGGGTCGTAAGAGAAATGGTGGTATTCGTGTCGGTGAAATGGAACGTGATGCCCTCATTGGTCATGGTACTGCGTTCCTTCTCCAGGACAGATTGCTCAACTGTTCTGATTACACGCAGACTTCTGTCTGCAGGTCCTGTGGCTCGCTCTTGTCCACACAGAACTCTGTTCCAAGAATCGGGCACACGTCTACTGTTCGCTGTAGACGTTGTGCTCAGAGAGTTGACACCATCACCTCTTCGGATGTTGATGCATGGGAAGACGGTCAAGGAAACAAATTCATCGGTGGTGAGAACACAACCACCGTTGCTATTCCTTTCGTTCTCAAGTATCTTGACTCTGAACTCGCTGCCATGGGTGTCAGACTGAGATACAACGTCACTCCACAGTGATCCACTCCCGCCCCTTCTTCTACACGTACGCATACGAGTTCGCGAAAACATTTCAAAAACAACAAAAAACATTTTCAAAGACGGAGCAAACTATAATCAGCATTGTACATTTCCATAGTCTGCTCAAGAATAATAAAATATTTAGAACCATCTCAAGATTCATAGAAAGTGAACGAACGCACAACACAAAACGAGGTCGCATCTTAGACGCTGGAGACTTCAACCGAGTAGTTAACCTTATTCTCTGGTTCAGAAACAGAGTCAGTCTGTGCGGTATCATCTTCCTCTATAAACGGAGCCACTTCTCCTAGACCAGGAGGCGGGAAGAAGTAACTCAAAACACAGAAAATCGTAAACGAAATGGCTGTACCAACGATGAAGGTGAGGTTGTATAGCCTTGTCCAACCAACCGCAATCGGATACGGACCAGCAGCGGCTATGAGGCCAGGCATGAGAAAAGCAGTGGCGAATGCAACTGAGAAGAAGCCCTTCCAGTAAAAACCTCCCTTCCAATCGCCTTCTTTGCCATACCAGTAGATGCTATCGTGCGTCCGGTACAGATCGCACAGTCTGAGCTTCATTCTCCTCACGACAAAGAAGTCTGCCAGCATCACACCTGTCATTGGACTGATGAAGATACCGAATCCAGAAAGAACCGTGAGGAACTTTGTCGCTGAAGAGACCAACGTCCATGGCTGACAGCAGATTCCTATGGCTGCCATGAGGTAGCTTCCCCGTCTGATGTTCAAGTACTTGGGACACAGACCAGAGAGATCCATGCCCGTAGAGACCGAGTTGAGCACAACGGAGATAGTCATCTGCCCGCTGACGACACCGATAGAGGCAAAGAAGCAACCAGCTCTCGCACCGGGCGATGAGTGGTAGTGGTGCTGAATGGCTGGGATCAGGTTGATCGGGTTCCAGATAAGCTCATCAAACACAACAGAGGAGGCGGAGGTGACGATGATTCCAATGAGGGCAGTCACAATGATTGTGACCGGAGCGACGACCATTTGAGATAGGGTGGGAGCATATCTGCGCTTTGCATAACGACTCCAGTCACTCGTTCCAAGACAACCAGCACCCCAGGAACCCACCAGAGCCGTTATGCCATAAGCAATGCCCCAACCGACACTGGGAGCAGTGGCCTCTGAGTGAAAGAGAGGACCAGCACCACCGGCAGCAATAACGGCCCAGATGAGAAGACCAAAACAGGTCCCGGCGAAGAAGAAGAAGGAAACGCAGAACGGGACCTGCATCTTTTCGGGCGGGATTGTGATGAAGTAGCAGAAGAAACAACCCCAGATACACAGGCTGATAAAGTCGTTCTTGGCCAGGTGGGACGTCTCACTGAACAACTCGTTCAGGCTACCGTTGATGAAACCGGGGATGACTGCTCCTATCAGGTTTCTCGTGGCCTGGCCTCCCCAATAAGCCTGCATTCCAAACCACATGCACGCGATGAAACTGCGGATGATGACAGGAACGTAGGATCCGTAGAAACCGTACGAGTACCTCGAGGCAACGGTGAAGCCAATGTGGTAGATCTCCCCGATCCAGCCACACGAAACGGCAAGAAGACCGGTCAGGAGACTCCCCACAACAACACACGCAATGGCCTGCTTGGCGTTGAGCCCCAGTTCAAGCATGGTGGACCCGATAACGTATGCGGACACACAGGATCCGCTGACCGTCCAGTACCCGCAGTAGGATAGCACATCGTAGGTGCGACGGGTTGGGTCTGTGAGGGGGTAGAGATCCCTGTTGCACCACTGATCGACCTTATAGTCTATGTCTTCATCCCTTGGTACCTCTAAGCGCTTACTCCAGCTGAGATTATCCGGGTTCCGGAAGATGTCGATTAGCCACACTCCCATTGCCCGAGAATGAATATATCAGATACCGAGAGCAGGCATAATATGGGAGTCCCCAGTAATATATATATATATATATATATATGTCTTTCGTAATTAAGACAGCAAATGGCAAAGGCAAAACCGGTTTGCCGCCCAGTTACCGTTTTCGACAGGTGGAGGTTCATGCGCGATGGGAGCGGAAATGGAAATGATCACGATAAGAAGCACGATATGCCTATCTTTTTCTTCGATAATGCAGATCAGACAACTGGTGGAGGTGGACATTAGCGTGAAAAGGCTAGATTCTCTGGTAGCGTTTCGGAGTTTGGTTATGCTTTTGGTCCCGGGTGCCGAGATCTCACATGGTGCGGCTGCAAGGTTTACCCGAAATTCTGAGATTTGGTACAAGCTGTGAAAGGAATACGTCTATAGAATGCATTGTGTTTGGGCAAAATCCGTCAAGGTCTTGGCAAACCTCTGTGCCGCGTGGACTATCTGTTCAGCAGATGCGGAGGCGTATGTGGCTCTGAAACCGGCCTTTTTGAGTCTCTCCGAGGGGGGCACCACAAACCAGTGTCCCATGGACAGCAGGACTTTGTTCTCGACAGCAGACTCGAACACCTTGTTCTCGAGCTGGTTGGCCCACTCCAGCTCGGAGAGACCCGCGGGCTTGGGGAACTTGTCCATGTTCAGATCGATCCACAGAAACATCCCACTCTCAGGGCAGTTCCAGGAGCACAGATCCTTGGGCAAGTACTTGTCAAAGGCGTCCATGAGCAGGTCCCTTCTTCTGGTATACTCGAGTCTGATCTTCTCGAGCCACTGCAGGTATCCGTCGTGGCTCCAGCGGGTGAGGATGGAGTAGAGCAACAGCTGGGAGAACCCAGCGGCAGACTGGATGTTGACCTCGTTGTGTCTGACTATCCTCTCGACAAACACCTTGTTGGCGGTGATGCTACCTGTTCTCGAACCAGGCACAACCACCTTGGAAAAAGAGTCGAATCTGATAACTCTTCCGTCGGTGTCGATACTCAGCAAACTGGGAATGAGTCTCTCCAATAGACGCTTGGATGAGAACTTTCCATTTTCCAGGATCGGAGGTCCAAGCTGCAGGAAATAGTATGGATCGTCCTCGATGATGAGAATGTCGTACTTCTGACACACCTTGTAGAACTCGAGTCTTCTCTCGGGAGGCATAGTGGTGCCTGTAGGGTTCTGGCCGGTAGGAATGGTGTAGAACACTTTGGGCATACGTCTCTTGGAGGTGTCCCACGAGGCAAGCATTTTGTCCATCTCCGAAGCGACAATACCATTGGCGTCGGTGGTGACTGGCACGAACTGGAGCTTCATAGGCTTGACGGTCTCGAGAGCAGTGGGGTAGGTGATGTCCTCCAAAAGTACAACATCTCCCTCGTCACACAGGGTTCTCAGGGTGGTATCGAGGGCCTGTGTCGCACCGGCACAAACAACGGTGTCCCAGTCCTTGTACTGTGGATGGTGAACCATTTCAATGTGCTCTTTGGTCCAGTTGACCAGGAACTTGTTACCAACACCGCTAGGGTACTGCAGGGCCTCGTATAGAGTGGACTCCGGGTCTTCGCCGAGTCTCGCGGTTGCGATTTCGGTGAAGTTACTCTCGACCGTGGGGTACTCGTAAGAGACACCTTTGAACGGGAACACGTCCTGGTGTGGGAGTCCACCACCGAGCGAGACCATGTCCTCGATCCCGAGAAACTGACCGAGATATTTCAGTTTGGAGGCCTTGGGCGGTTAGTGACTCATCCTTCAACATCTCAAAAGTGACTTACATTGCGGGCCTTGGACTCTTCAGACAGAAAGTCGTACCAGTCCTTCATCGCTCACAGTAATTGTCTGCTCCAAACAATACAGTTAGGTGAGAGAAGGGAGAGGAATCAAGGGGAATTACGGGAAAATCGATGGCGACAAAGAGGTTTTTCCGACGGGCCGATCACGGGATGCCCACCAAAATATTTCTTTTTTTCTCTTATCGGTCCCGTTGCCCACCTGCTCACAAAACCGCCAAACAAGAACCGGAAATAACCCAGGAGAGAGTGAGGATATGGGCTCATATAAGGGTGCTGGAGTCGCTGCACGAGTATTATCACTGCTCAGGTAAGCACAAGAGCAATGACCACACGTATCATCACGTTGCAGAACGGTGTCAAGATGCCGGCCTTCGGGCTCGGAACATGGCAGTCGAAGCCAAATGAAGTCGCCAACGCCGTTGAACAAGCCCTCAAGATTGGATACAGGCATATCGATACAGCCGCTATCTACGGCAACGAAGAGGAGGTCGGCGTTGGAATTGCGAAAAGTGGCGTTCCCAGAAAGGACATCTTCGTCACCACCAAGTTGTGGAACTCAATGCATGCCACAGAGGATGTGCCAGTGGCACTCGACACCAGTCTCAAGAAACTCCAGCTGGAGTACGTTGACCTGTACCTGATGCACTACCCTTGCGCCAACGACCGAACCGCTTTTGACACCGAGGCCAAGAGTGTGCCTGTAGATATCGACTATGTCGAGACCTACAAGGCCATGGAGAAGCTGTTGGACACCGGTAAAGTGAGGGCGATTGGTGTCAGTAACTTCTGCAAGAGCGAAATGGAGCGTCTGCTGGCCGGTTGTTCGATCCCTCCACAGGTCCACCAGATGGAGATGCATCCGTACCTCAAACAGGACGAGTTTCTTCAGTACCACAGGGAAAACAGAATCCACGTCACTGCGTACTCTGGCTTCGGTAACCAGAACCAAAGCTATGCGCTCAGCGGCGAGCCCAAAATCCTGGAGCACCCAGCTGTCTTGGAGGTTGCAAAGTCTGCTGGAAAGACTCCTGCACAGGTTCTTGTCGCTTGGGCCCTCCAGCGCAACACCTCCATGATCCCTAAGTCTGTGACACCGGCCAGAATCGAGGAGAACCTAGGCGGTGAGGATCTCGCGTTGTGCGATGACGACTTTGGCAAGGTATCCAATCTCGGATACTCCATCAGATATTCGGACTTTGGACCATTTGTAGGATATAAGTACTACAGCGACCTTGAGTGTCCTGGTAAGTGATCCTCCTGTTTCTCTTCCTGATGCGTAGCGAATATACCTCTGACCAGATCGGCAAGCATGCGACTGTCACGGACAGGTATGAGAAGCGTCGACTTGGCGATCTGTCTGATCAGCTCCTGTTGCTCCAAATCCCGTACAGATCCGGCTGTACTGAAGTCAGTGATCCACCTCCCAGACTCGCCAGAGCTTCCCATGAATACAACGTGCATGTTCCGGAGAGGGTGATCTGCCTTGACGGTCTTGACGAGCTTGAGCAGCTTGGCGTACATCTGCTGATTGTCAGTGACAAAGAAGTATGTGTCCTTGTCATTGGTGTAAGCAGCTATCGCTGTGGCATTCGGGTCATGAATGAGACCCGGCGGTGTGTAAGTGAGCCCCAGCTCGTCGAGTTTGATCCCTGTCTGCCGAGCGATGTATGGGCCGGGAGTTTTGCCCAGTACCGACCACTTGTCGTCTGGCAGAACCCCGAACTGGAGGGGAATCCCACGCAGCTCGCGTAGCGTAGAGGGCTGCGGCACGGCTGTAGCTGTCAAATTGCGTCGCACCGCTCTGTCAAACCGGTAACCCTTTTTGTTGAACAGAGCCTCAACCTCCCGCGGAGGCGTGTTGAAGAGAGCCAGGATCGCCCTCTGGAGAATGTCTTTGGGCTTGGGACTCACGCCAAGTCTCGCACACCTCCTGTACGATGTCTCAAGCTCGAATCGGAGACTTTCGTCCACCTCGCCCGGCAGCAGCTTCAGTGGCGGTATCGCCTCTCTGAGCGTATCAATGGTGGCTACCGCCAGCGGTTTAGTTTTCAACAGCAGAGAGTCGTCCAGAAGCATGTGATGGTTCACACCAACAGAAGAGTACCATCTCTGCACACCACGTCGTATCTGTATCATTTGCCGGAAGAACAGAAAGAGAGGACGGGGAGCTGTTGTTCGTTCTCCGCTCTCTGTCTGAGGCTGGAGTTCTACGGGTCACGTGAGCGCGACACTACCATTCTGTTGTATTATGTGTAAAAATGCGTTCTTACTCGGAGCAGTTATCTAGAAGAAGTTCTTGGCTCTCCGCGTGGCGTCACGAATCTTGTTCTTTGCGTTGGTGAACCTTCCCCTTGGTGGGGCCAATGTTCCCGACTTGGAGGGTTGGAATCTGCCGCTGCCACCTCTGCCGGCCTGGTTGTTGTTGCCGTTGCCGTTGTAGTTGTTGTTGCTGTTGTTGTTGTAGCCATTGCTGTTGTTGTAACTGTTGTTGTGGAAGTTCGGCACTGAGTTGCTCTGCCTGGGGCGCTTGCTTTCACCGTAGTCCAAGCCCTCATAGTGTCTCTTTTTCGAGTGTCTCATGCGTGACTGGTATGTGTTTCTCAGTTCCTTGGGCAGATTCTGTCCCGTGAAGGCAGATCCGTTGATGTTGGGAGTCCGCGACTGTCTCGGTAGCGTGCAATCGTCTCCGTAGTGGTCCGTTCCGGCGCAGTTGTAGCAGTAGATCTTCGAAGGCAGCACGAGTCTCTTGTCGGCCCGCAGCGTGAGGTATGATCTCCATATCGTCGGACATCTGTCGGATGTGTGGCTGCGAGCATTGCACTGGTTGCAGTATATGTGTTTCCGCCTCTCTTTGCACTGGCTCTGGAAGTGTCCCTTGTCTCCACAGTTCGAACACACAATCGATTGCGGGCACTGCGTCTCGTAGTGGTCATCCACCATACCACAGGCGTGGCACACAACAACTTTGCAGTTGGCGCGGAAATGCCCCCGCCTGTGACAGTTGCTGCACACCAGTTTGGACTTCTCCTCGATGTGTCCAAAGTAGCGCCCTTCGCCCCTCAGCTCAACAAGGTCATCCGGGTTGTCCTTTGGTCCTTCCTCTGCAGACTCCACCTCAGCGGGCGCTTCGATCTCGTTGTTCTCGCCGGCGCCGTCCTCCAGGATCGGCAAGACACCCACATCGTCGCTGTTATCGTCGCTCATTTTCGTGGCTCCGGTCTTTTGTAAACAAGCACCACGCACAGGCAGAGAGCAGGAAAAAACTGGCAGGTGCGAGGTCGTGTGGCAGACAAGCGCCGTGCATCACCCGGAAAAAGTTTTCCTGAGTGGTGCACGACGCAGACGGCGCCAGCGGCCAGCGAAAACACGCTGAGTCAACAGGGGGGCTGGCAGAGGGCGTCTGCAGGATCCCATATTCGAGAACATCATGTCTGAAGAGGTTGCCAAGAAGATAGAGAACTTGTCTGTCTCTGAACAGGCCAAGCCCAAGAAGGAAAAGAAGGACAAGAAGGCTGCTGGTGCCGGCAAGGCCAAGCTCGAGCTTGATCCGCAGCCCGCTTTCATCGACGAGAGAGTTCAGCTCTTCGACGAGCTCAAGGCCAAGTACGATGCCGAGGTTGCGCAGAAGGAGAGAGTGCCAATCAAGATCACCTTGAAGGACGGAACCGTCAAGGAAGGCACAGCCTGGGAGACTTCTCCGTTCTCCATCGCCAAGGACATCGGCAAGTCTTTCCTCGAGAGACAGGTCATCTCCAAGGTTGACGGTACTCTGTGGGACTTGGAGCGTCCACTGGAGAAGGACGTTACCCTTGAGTTCCTCGACTTCGAGCACCCGGAAGGTAAGGCTGTCTTCTGGCACTCGTCTGCCCACGTTTTGGGTGAGGCCTGCGAGTGCCACTACGGTGCGCACCTCTGTTTCGGTCCACCAACCGAAGACGGTTTCTTCTACGATATGGCCATCGACGAAGGCAAGACTGTTGTCACCCAGGGTGACTTTGCCAACATCGAGACTGTTGCCAAGAAGGCCATCAGCGAGAAGCAGAAGTTTGAGAGACTCGAGATGTCCAAGGAGGATCTGCTCAAGATGTTTGCATACAACAAGTACAAGGTCAAGTACATCTCTGACAAGGTTCCCGACGGAACCTCTTCCACCGTTTACAGATGTGGTCCTTTGATCGACCTCTGTCTCGGTCCACACATTCCACACACCGGCCGCATCAAGGCCATGAAGGTTCTCAAGAACTCTTCCTCTTACTTCCTCGGTGACAGCAACAACGATTCTCTGCAGAGAGTGTACGGTGTCTCTTTCCCAGACAAGAAGCTGATGACTGAGCACCTCAAGTTCCTCGAGGAGGCTGCTGCCAGAGATCACCGCAAAATCGGTAGAGAGCAGGATCTCTTTTTCTTCCACGAGATGTCTCCAGGTTCCTGTTTCTGGCTGCCACACGGTGCCAGAATCTACAACAACTTGGTTGAGCTTCTGCGTGGCGAGTACAGAAAGCGTGGCTACGAGGAGGTCATCACCCCTAACATGTTCAACGCTAAGCTCTGGGAGACTTCAGGTCACTGGGCTAACTACAAGGAGAACATGTTCACCTTCGAGGTCGAGAAGGACCAGTTTGGTCTGAAGCCAATGAACTGTCCGGGACACTGTCTCATGTTCAAGTCTCGTGAAAGATCCTACCGTGAGTTGCCATGGAGAGTTGCTGATTTTGGTGTCATCCACCGTAACGAGTTCTCCGGTGCCCTCTCAGGTTTGACCAGAGTCAGAAGATTCCAGCAGGATGATGCCCATATCTTCTGTACCCAGGATCAGATCGAAGACGAAGTGTCTGGTGTCTTTGACTTCTTGAAGCACATCTACGGTATCTTTGGCTTTGACTTCAAGATGGAGCTCTCCACCAGACCAGAGAAGTACATCGGTGAGATTGAGACCTGGAACAATGCCGAGGCCAAGCTCACCAACGCCTTGAATGCTTGGGGTGGTAAGTGGGAGATCAACGAGGGTGATGGTGCCTTCTACGGTCCTAAGATTGACATCATGATCTCTGACGCTCTCCGCAGATGGCACCAGTGTGCCACCATCCAGTTGGATTTCCAGCTTCCACAGAGATTCGAGCTGGAGTTCAAGGGTAGCGAGGACACTTCTGATGTCCTCAGACCAGTCATGATTCACAGAGCCATCCTCGGTTCCGTTGAGAGAATGACTGCTATCTTGACCGAGCACTTTGCCGGTAAGTGGCCATTCTGGCTCTCTCCTCGCCAGGTGCTTGTTGTGCCAGTTGGTGTCAAGTACTTTGACTACGCTTCTGAGGTTCAGAAGAAGCTTGTGGCTGCTGGTTTCTACGCTGATGTTGACCTCTCCGGTAACACTCTGGGTAAGAAGGTCAGAACCGGTCAGATCCAGAAGTACAACTTCATTTTTACCGTTGGTGAGACTGAGTCGGAATCTGCCAGTGTCAACATCAGAAACCGTGACATCGAAGCTTTGCAGAACAAGAACGACGCCGTTCCTCTCGAGACCGTTATTACACAGCTTGTCGCTTTGAAGGACTCCAAGAGAGCTGACAACGCTTTGGTATAAATCTTAAGTATATTAATCCTTCTCAGTGCTGGTAGTATTCGTCAATGACAGATTTGGTTCGGAAGTACTTGGCAAGTGGCTTGTACTCGATCTCAGGCATGTCAAAGGCCTTTGGTCCTCCAACGTCGATACCCTTCTGGGTGTTTGTCCACTTGTCACTTGGGGCGATGCCAAGGACGAACACCATGATGCCGTATCTGTAGTCCGAAGTGCCCACAGCCTCGCCAGTATCGGCGTCAATGACGGAGATCAAGTCTGGCACAGAGCAGATGATCTCTGGGTCGGACTCCGCAGTCTCTCTGACACTGCACACGATATTCTCGTTCTTGAATGGAATGGTCATCACTCTCTGGGTGCCCACTTCTTCGATTCTCACCTCACCGTACGCGTGGCCCTTCCACATCTTAGTCTCAACGCCAACAATCTTACCGGAAAAAAGGTGTTTACCGGACTCGGGGCCACCAGTGGCCTCCAAGATTCGCTGAGGAAGACCCTCAATGTCGGATTCCTGACGCGCAAGCATAACAGCTCTTCCGATTCTCCACGAGAGAGATATAGAACGGTGGATAGTCTTGAGATCCATGTCCTTGGCCTTCATTGGTGCGTTGATACAACCAACACTTGCACTCAACTCGGCAAGAGATGCTCTCATGATTTTCTCAAAGTAGACGTCCTTAGACACTCTGGGGATGAGCACGTCGTTTCCGTTACCGTCGGAGAAAACAGCAGGACAGTAGAATGGCTCCTCGGTGTAGACGAATGGGATTGTCTGCCAGTGAGTGGGGTATGCTCTGCCCATGAAGTCACCATCGACAACTGGGATGTTGAGCTTGGAGGAACATCCAACCTGGAAGCCTGTGAAACCGTTACTGCCACCAATCTCCAAGGGAACGACCAGTTCAGGCTTCTTACCGAGGTACCGTGCTAGGGTGTTGTAGCAGTCCATGAGCTCGTCACTGGGAATCTTCTCCTTGGAAACCGTGGGGGATCCAGCAAAACCGACAGAGATGATGGACCCCTCACCCTCACAGTACTTGTGAATATCATCGATATCAACAACCTTGATTGTGTCACCACGCCTGAGGAAGTTTCTCGTCTGCAAGAACATGGCATACGGGTTTCCACCACCACCACATCCAAGGATGTACGATCCGATGGCCAAGAGCTCCAGGTCAGCCTCGCTGAGCAGCCACTCTCTGTTCTCGTTGATGGTTGGCTTGTAAGTCTTCCAGTCAACCTGCTTGGCAACCTTGGTGGTCTTTTCGTCCTTGAAGTTGGACTCCTTGACGACGTGGCCATCCTCAACATCCGTGTCTTCCTCGTCGGCCTCCTTCTCAAAGGCCTGCTTGATCTTCTTGTAATCAACATCGCCCACCATCTTGACTCTGAACTCGTAGGTGTTTGGAATGTACGGAACAGTGTCGATCGCCAGGTCAACGGTGGTGATACTATCGACAAGCGCTCCTCGGGACACCAGGTCGTCGAAGGCCTTTGTCTTGAGTCCTTCCAGAACGGCATCCTTGTCTCCACCAGCTGGGACAATGCGGATCGTGTGTGTGGCGGACGAAATCTTGCCAATGGCAGCGCCGATGGCGTTGGCAACGCCAAAGAAGGGGGGTCGCAGCACCTTGGAAGCACCTTCGAGAGCCGACGGAACGATGAACGATCCGCCCCCGACAAGAAGAACAGGAATGGGCTCTGGAGAAGTTCTCATCCTGTCGATGAGACCCTCAAGCATGGCGGTCAGCGCGGCGGTGAACCTCTGCTTGGTACCGGCGTCGAACACGCCCTTCACAGCGCCGTGGTGGCCGATGTTGTAGATCTCATCGACTGCACCGGCGGCATCGACTGCACCGGCGATGGTGAGATCGGTTGCGGTGCGGGTGTCACCGCCAAACACAAGGGCCCTGGACATGATCTCGCTGCCCACGGAGTCGGGGCCCACCGTGAGCTCGTCACCGTCCACCCGGACGATGGAGCCGCCGCCCAGACCGATGCTCTCGACCTGGGGCATGGAGAAGTTCATCCTGACGCCGCCGACGATAGAGTAGGAAGAGGACTGGCGCGGGAAGCCGTTGGGGAGCAGCAGCCCGGCGTCGGTGGTTGTTCCGCCAACGTCCACGACGAGCACAGACGAGCCCCTGAGGTCCTGGTCTGCGGAACACAGGAACGAGGCGCCGCGCATCGAGTTGGTGGCGCCCGAGGAGAAGGTGCGGATCGGCGTGCGGACGGCCTCGGCGGTGGTGAGCACGGTGCCGTCGTTCTGGGTCAGCAGGAGCGGGCAGTCGAGGCCGATGCGCTTGATGGCCTTCTTGAAGGAGCGGATGATCTTCTTGGCGAACGCCACGATCGACGCGTTCAGGATGGCGGCGTTCTCGCGCTCGAGGAACCCGACGCCGGACACGGTGTGGGACACCACCACGTTGGCGCCCGGGATCTCCTCGCGCACGAGCGCCGCACACCGCTCCTCGTGCGCCGGCAGCATCGTGGAGAAGACGCCGATCACCACCACGGCCCGCAGCCCGAGGCCGCGGATGCGCGCACAGTGCAGTCTGATCTCGGCCTCGTCGAGCGGCCGGATCTCGTCGCCGGTCACCTGGTGGCCGCCCTGGCAGTAGCCCACGTAGCCCTCGGTGATGGCCCGCAGGCCCGGCGGGAAGTCCGAGAAGGGGCTGCTGTTGCGGGTGTAGGGCCCGACCAGCCGCAGGATCGCCACCTTCTCGAGCCGGGCCTTGTCCTGCTCGATCACCGCGTTGATGAAGTGCGTGGTGCCGATGGTCACGGCCGCCACGTCGCGCTTGCTGACGTGGGTGGCGCTGTCGAACAGCGTCTGGATCGCCGTCTCGATGCCCTCCGACACGTCGCTGGTGGTGTTGGACTTGTTGGACGCCAGCACGCCCCTGTTGGGCTTGTCGAAGTCCGCTGGGCTGAGCAGCACCGCGTCCGTGTTGGTGCCACCGACGTCCACGCCTATGAGCAGCTCCGTACCAGACATACCTGCCGTTTTCTTGGCCGCCAGCAGCCACGCATCGCCGGGAGCGGATATCCAGCACTATATAGGCCCGGAAACGCTCCAAGGGGCGAAAAGCCGCTGGGTGGAGGCGTGGTGGGCGGCCGGTGTGGCTGCTCGGCGGCAACGGCCTCTGATTGGCTGATCCCCCGCAAGCGCCCCACTTCTGGCGGGCCGCAACCGATAAGCCACTCCACCTGTGGGCCGCAACCGATCCGTCTGGCACACGGATACATCCCTCTGGTATATAGACACACGTCTTCGCGCACACCGCCGGCGCCGGTAGGCCACAGCAGCATGGTGGTGCCTACGGTGGACTTTGCGCCGTTTCTGAGCGGCTCCGACGCGGACAGACGGCGGGTGGCGCGCAAGATGGTGGCGACGATGCGCGATGTGGGCTTCATGTACGTGGTGAACCACGGGGTTCCGCAGGCGAAGGTGGACGGGATGTTCGCGTGGTCGCAGCGGTTCTTCGCGCTGCCGGCCGAGTGCAAGGCCAAGTGCCCGCACCCGGAGGACCCGGCGCACCACCGCGGGTGGTCGTCCGTCGGGAAGGAGAAGGTGGTGCAGATGGTGTTCGACAAGAGCGAGATCGCCCGGCTGCGCCGCCGGCCCGACGTGAAGGAGTCGTTCGAGCTCGGCAACGAGGCGTGCTACTACGCCAACGTGTGGCCCGACCCGGCCGACATCCCCGGCTTCCGCGAGTACAGCACCGACTTCTACTTCACCGTCAACGAGACCGCGCGCCACTTCCTGCGCGCGGTGTCGCTCGGGCTCGGCCTGGGCGAGGAGTACCTGCTTCGCTTCCACCAGACCTCCGATCACCAGCTGCGCCTGCTGCACTACCCGCCCACCGAGGCCAGTGAGCTGGTGACGGGCGACAAGGAGCGCATTGCGGCCCACACCGACTTCGGGACGATGACGCTGCTCTTCCAGGACGCGTGCGGGGGCCTGGAGGTGGAGGACCCGCACCGCAAGGGCGTCTTCATACCCGCTCCCTACGTGCCCGGGGCCGTTGTGGTCAACACGGGCGACTTCCTGCAGCGGTGGTCCAACGACACGCTCAAGTCCACGCTGCACCGCGTGCGGGCGCCGCTGGTGGTTCCAGAGACGGGGCTGGCGCCGCCCAGGTACTCCATCCCGTTCTTTGTGGGCACCGACAAGACCGTGGTGGTGGATTGTCTGCCCACGTGCTGCTCGGAGACAGACCCCAAGAAGTACGAGCCCATAAGCTCCAAGGAGTACATCGCCATGCGAATGCGGGCCACCTACTGACGGTGCCGAACTACTCGCACGTTGCCAAACTACTCGTAACTCTTGAAACTTGCACATTGCCAAACTACTCGTAGCTCGTAAGGATCCCCTCCAGCAGAGCGATCTCCCGCTTCATGTTGTCGAACGCGAAGCTCCTGAGGAGCGTGGCCGTATAGGCCAACAGCCCCACAACCCGCTGTTTCCGGACAGACGCAACGTCCGCAGCGTGCACACCGGCCTCGTTAACTATCGAGTCGACGTCGGTCGCATACTTGAGTGCGTCCTCTTTGCACGCAAACTCGTCCAGCTTGCCGTCTGGCCTGAGGTACTTCCGCAGAAACACCTCGCCCGCGGCCTCCCTGCGGAACTCAAAGCACCAAACACACAGGGCCGAGAACACCAGCACGAACGGCACATGCGCCACCGTCTGCACTATGCCCTCGTTGCTGAGAACTGTGCTGAGCACCTGACACGCATCGCACGCGGCCGTTATGCCATCCTTCGACACAGCCCAACTCGTCAGCTTCTTGGAAACGTGGGACATCTGCGCGGACCGGGTGGCGAACTTGTCGGCGTAGTTCATGAAGAGCTCATTGTCGGCTCTCAGAAGCAGCAGCCCGAGCTGCAGAGCCGTGAGGTTGGCCCAGAAGATGTCGGATACGCCGTAGTCGTTGAGCACCATCTCACCCAGCTCGTGGCTCCGGGAGTACCCTTTGTTGTTCGTGAGCATGATCTGGCGATCGAAATAGTCTCTCCAGTTCAGGAACGCAGCCTCCATTCTCTCGGAGAACTCCACCATCCGCTTCTGCGAGATGATGCCCAGGTCAAACAGCCCACGCCATTTGAGGTCGAGACAGATGCCAATTATGCCATGCAGGAAGATGTACCGCGAGAACTGCGAGAAGCAGTTCATGGGATACTCCTTCTGGTGGTGCTTGTACGGCTGCATGAGCCTCCGCAGCGAGAACAGGAAATGCGGCCACCGGCCCTCTGCCGGTATGAGGTCTCCCATCTTGGAAGAGAGCGTCGAGGTCTGCCAGTCCTTCGAGTGGCGTCGGTGCATCGACTCAAACTTCACCCGTGATCTCAGCTCGTGCGGTTGGCGCTCGTACTCTTGGTAGAACTTCAGTGGGGACTCGGCGTTCCACACGGCATCTGAGCACGGAAGCTCCAGGTGGACGTCAAACGCAGATATCAGCGGCTGCAGCCTCGACCGAGCCGCCGTCTGAGCGTCGAAGACATACGCCACAAACGCAGTTCGCTTCTTCGTCTCGTAGTCTATCCAGCTGTGCCACTCGTGCTTGATCTCCTCCAGGGAGAGCCGCACCATGGGTCTCAGCTGCGGCTCGGTGAGCTTATCCAAAAACCCAGAGAACTTGACGAGATTGATCGTTGTGCCGTGGAAGAGCTGCTCGACTTTAGCCTGGTTCTCGTTGCCGAAAAAGCTCTCGAAGAAAGCGTTGAGGATGAACGACTGCAGCAGCGCGAGCTCAATCTCAACGCTGGAGTCTATTTGGCCAAGCAGAAGCTTGCGCACCTTGCTCTGCAGCGCCATGGCACATAGCTTCTCCTGGTGGGTATTCGAGTACATCATCCCGATGGACACCATGTTCGACAGCAGAAACAGGTCTGTCGAATTGGCGTGGAAAGTTCCGCGGTGGATCATCGGGTAGACAGAGTTGAACCTGGACCAGAAGAGATCCAGGTACACGTTCACACTCGACACAGAGAGTATATACCCCTCCATGGCCCCCCATTTCAGCAGGTTCCCCATGCTGTGGAACGTGTTTGAGTCAACATGCACGTCGAGCTCGTGGTGGTCGTCAGCCTTGTCAGAAGAAGACGAAGACTCGTTGTCGGATATCGCTTCAAAGACAGGAGCCTGGCGCGCAGGCTGGTCTGCCAGCGACGGCCCAAACAGCCACTCGTAGTTGTCCAGGAAGTCAGCCACGCTCGACTGGTACATGTCAGCGGCGCCGTCGGAGTCATCACTCCCTGGTCTCAGGGCCTGGCTTTGCGACAGGGGCGACGCAGACAGCATGTTCTGCAACTCGGGCTCGCGCGACACAGGCACCAGCGACGTCACATGCGCTGGAGAGGGCCTGTGGTCGCTCGGGGTATCCAGGTTCCTCTCGCTTGACAGTTTCTGTGCCTGCCTCTGGTGGCCCTTTGATCTCTGGTGTCTGCCTCGTTAGTATCCATCTCCAGCTGTCTTCCAGAACACTCACTTCTCCATAATATCCTTCCTCGCATAGTTTGTTCCGCATATCCAGCACCAGAACGGCTTCACCTCCATGTCTAGCCCCTGTCAGTACGGTAAACGGCACAGCTCAGACCCGGATCAACGTACGGTTAACCGAATGCCGCTGCAGGAAATCGTGTCTCGAAAACGACTTGTTGCAGCCAGCATGCTTGCAAGCAAACACTTTTTCCTTGGCAACTCCCATCACTGCGCCAGCTCGGAGTCTGTGGTGAAGTGGCGGTTTGCCCCTATCAGTTTGGACGCCCCCCCCCGCTTGCGGCTCTTCCATTACGTAATCAAACTCAGGTACTAAAGTCGTGTACCCCAAGAGAGCTGCCGCACGGAAAAAAGGTTTTCCCGTAGAGTCGGAAAAATCAGCCGGGAAGATACAAGTTGCCGGCAAATAATCCCGTTGGGGAGAAGCGATTATCGTACATGAACAGCATCGATGGCCATTGGACACTGGTTCTTCGCTAAACACTTCCTTTGCACATCAAACGACAGGGTGAATCGATGTAGCTGAGATCTTGGGCGCCTACAATCTGCAAACGACAAGAGAAAATCAAGCGCCCATAGAAAATCCGGTCGCAGCGAGAAAATCCGAGATTGCAACCGCACTTGTAACGTTGCATTTGGCCTAGCGTGCATCATGGGGCTTTTAGATTTTTTTTCTTTTTGCACGTTTTGCGCAGTGTTTTTTTGCTTTTTGGCCGGGTTGTTTTCTCCTTCTTCCACTTGTCGTTGCATTATATATAGCAGTTGTGTCCCCCGTTCTGCCTCCAGTCCTATACACGGCGGTTCGTCTTATCACTGTTTCCGATGACTTCCAACAAGCTGATCAAGTTCACCAACTGCACCCTCTGCGATAAGGGTACTCTCAGACACAACGAAGAGCTGTACGTCGACCAGACGACAGGCACCATTGTGGAGCCACCGGTGCGTTTTGACGGAGAGGAGATTGACCTCCAGGGACTGATTCTGTCTCCGGGTTTCATCGATATCCAGATAAACGGATGCTACGGTTTCGACTTTTCGCACTTTGAAGACGAGGAGTCCTACCGCAAGGGTTACAACGAGTGCATGGCCAAGCTGCTGAAGACAGGTACCACCGCTATCTGTCCGACGCTCGTCACCTCATACCCCGAAATGTACGCCAAAGTTCTGCCGCTCGTCACCAAGTCCAGAAGACAGGACGTCTGCGACTCTCTCGGAGCCCACTGCGAGGGTCCGTTCATATCGCTCAAGAAGAAGGGCTGCCACCCTCCCGAGTGTCTACAGAAGGCCACCAAGGGGTTCCGCAGTTTCCAGGAGGTGTACGGTGACGACGAATTCTACAAGCACCTGTCCATCGTCACCGCTGCCCCTGAGATCGAGGGTGTCATGGACGCCATCGATGAGGTCACCAGCAAGGGCGTGGTGTACTCCATCGGCCACACCGAGGCCGGCTACGACATCAGCTGCGAGGCTCTTCGCCACGGAGCCTCGATGATAACGCATCTGTACAACGCCATGCCACAACCACACCACAGAGAGCCCGGTGTGGTGGGTCTCATCGCCGACCCACAGATCCCCCACTTCGGTATCGTCGCAGACGGTATCCACGTCCACCACGCCGCAGCCGCCATGGCCTACCACACCTGCCCCGAGAAGTGTGTGCTGGTGACCGACGCCATGAGCTGGATCGGCTTGCCAGATGGCACATACCCTTGGAACGACCAGTTTGTCGTGAAGGAGGGACCTCTCCTGCACCTCAAGGGCAAGGACACTATCGCAGGCAGCGCCACCGAGCTGCCCACCTGCATCCAGAACCTGATGAAGTGGTCGCACATCTCGCTCGCGGAGGCCGTGAAAACCGTCACCAACAACCCATCCGACTCCCTGAATCTGCAGCAGAAGAAGGGCTACCTGAGCGCCGGCTGCGACGCCGATCTGACCGTGCTGGATTTTAACGGAAACGTCAAGCAGGTGTACAAGCTGGGCTCCAAGGTGTTCGACGAGCAGCTCAAACAGCACCTCTGATGTAAATTTAGCATATATTAATTAAAGAAATGGCATTGTATGACGAATCACAAAAAAACGTGTAGCCAAGTGAAAATTCACGTGACTTCGCCGTCTGGCCTCCCACTTTTTTTTTGCTGGGCGTCTCAGCTTGTTCTTCTCCCCGCTTAAACACCGTTCAACATTAGGATCATCACCAGGTTAGCCATGTCTGTCCACCGCGCCAAGCAGTCGATCACCCAGCTGCCACACGAGTTCCATGAGCCCGTCTCGCTCGCCATCATCGGCGGTACAGGTCTGTACCAGCTTGAGTCTCTCACCCCGGTGGCGAGACTCACCATCTCCACTCCTTGGGGGTTCCCATCGGCCCCAATCACCATCTCCAAGACCGAAGACGGATTCCCCATTGCCTTCCTGGCCAGACACGGTTTGCACCACGATTTGCTGCCCTCCGATGTTCCCAACCAGGCCAACATTGCCGCACTCAAGAAGCTCGGTGTCAAGGCCATCGTTGCCTTCTCTGCTGTGGGCTCCCTCAGAGAACACATCAAGCCACGCGACTTTGTTCTGCCCAACCAGATCATCGACAGAACCAAGGGTATCCGCAAGTCCACTTTCTTCGAGAAGGGCTTTGTCGCACACGCCATGTTCGGAGAGCCTTTTGACCTTGCTCTCAACAAGATCATCGCCCAGGTTGGTTCCCAGCCTGGCGTGTTGAAGGGAGACAACGCCAAGTTCCACACTAAGGAGTCCGAGAAGGGCGAGGATCTCACCCTCGTGTGTATGGAGGGCCCCGCCTTCTCCACACGTGCCGAATCGAAGCTCTACCGCAGCTGGGGAGGCTCAGTCATCAACATGAGTGCTGTTCCTGAGTCCAAGCTCGCCAGAGAAGCCGAGATCTCCTACCAGATGATTTGCATGTCTACTGACTACGACGCCTGGAACGACTCCGAGGAGCCAGTCACCGTCGAGACTGTCGTTGGCAACCTCAAGGCCAACTCCGAGAACGCACACACCCTTGCCGAGAAGCTCATCAAGGTCCTGGAAGTTGAGCTCAAGGCCGGCCGTGTTGGTAACGACCACGTCGGCACCATGAAGTACGCCGTCTCCACCAGCCCAGACGGTGTCAAGAAGGAGCTCCTTGAGAAGATGCACTTTTTGTTCCCTGGTTACTGGCCAGTCAAATAGATTTCCAGAAATCTCACGTAATCCAACTCGTGTACCTTTAACTAGGTAGGTAAGATCCAGGGTTACTTAACCAATGGGGATCTTGCTGCTTTATCTTCAGGTTCCTATTTAAACGAATAACAAATCAAATTTAAATCAAAACACAAAGAAAATGGAGCTCGTTCTAAGAAGAACAGAGTAGCTAAAGAAAAGTGGGAATCGACCCTTATAAGCTGTGGGAGCGAGTCTGGGGAGCGAGCGGGGAAAAGAAACCACCAACCAATGAGGATGGTGTATCCGCTAGAACAAGGGAACAAGGGAAACCTTTACAACGAGGTTTCGCGTAGCAGACGCGTAGGATAAACCCGGGGTAGCTAGATCTTGCTTACGTCACTTCTGACGAGAATCGCTGCGTAGAGGCGGTAGTGCAAAGGCACACTCGAAAGTCTCACGTAATCCGTTTTCCTATGTCAGCCTTGCAAGTCAGGTCGTGCACCGCCCCAGGAACCGGCCCTGGTGGAAATTTTGGCTGAGCGTTTGTGTTTACCCTTCCGCTGGTCTTTTCGTCAGATCCAACAGCAGAACTATAGACATGGACGGGTTTGTGACGCCTCTCAAGCAGGGTAACGGAAACGAGTCTGTGGTGGATACGTTTCTCGCCAAAAGACTCCGTCCACAGGCACCAGAGACTCCTCTCAACGGAACAACACCAACAAACAACACCAGATCCCCCAACACATCGAGGTTTCTCAACAGTTTCCCCACACCATTCAAAGATTTTGCATCGAGCACACCGGCAAACACGTCTGTGCGCGCGGTTGAGAATCTCACGAGACCAGATGTGCCTATTTCGCGGCTGGCCACCACTCCCATCAGGCCGCTGATGGAGTCGCCTTTCAAGCCGCCAGCCTCGACGTTCGCAAGACAGAGCACCCCGATGCGCGAATCGTCGTACCTCTCGCAGGACGAGCTCATTGCGAAGTCTGTGTTCGGCAAGTCATTCCTGAGGTCACCGGAGCTCAGATCGCCCAACGTGTCGCTGATGTCTCCAATCCAGCTCGCATCCCCACAGCGTGCTACACAACAGCAAACCGCCCCGGAACAGGAGAAGCCCATCAGCGTGACACGACAGGACGAGTGGCAGGATGCGGTGGTGCAACAGGCCATGGGACGCATGATAAACAAGGACGTTGAGGTCAAGAAGCTGCTGACCAACATAGTTGTCTGGCTGGTTCTCCGCTTCGTCATGGCGGTGGCGAGACTCATATACAACCTCGACCCAGACTTTGTGCAGAATCTCACCACGCTCAACGTGGTGTCTGAATCGCAGCTGATCCGCCTCCTTGGATACGCGTGCATCGCACTGCAGTCACTGTTCTTCTACAACATCACCACCGCCACCATACGACTACTGAAGCCTGTGGATGCATGTCTGGACCTGAACCTGAGCACAAAGCAGCGGAAACTGCTGGGGCTTCCACTGGTGGAGGAAGTGTTGGACGATGAGGATTACCAGAGGTGGCAGCGCAGAGAGGTCAAGCAGGAGCCAGAACCAGAGAGGCGCTTTGACTTCAACAGCACAGCAACCATGAACGTGACGTCTACGCTTGCGAACCTCGACCTCAAGAGCCCCCCAAAGAGCACGCCGAAACCACGCATCGAGCCCGTGGGCACTCCAGACTCGCTCCGCCGGAGAATACTGGAGAACAACAAGAACAAAGCAACCGAGTCTCCCAACTCGTCAACGGTATCGTCGCCTGGCAACAGGTCCTTCTCACCAAGCTCCAAGTTTGTGTATTCTGTTACGCATGACGCATCCAGGGACTACGATCAGAGTTTCTACTGACCAATAAAGAACATCATTTCATGTGTTGGGCCTCTCCTTCAGCAGGCTCAACCTGACCTAAAAACCCGACAGCCTCTTCTGGCTCTGTAGAACTATCGTCCTCGTCCACCTTTTTGTTGTGTGCGCTGTACTCTGGACTCTGTATTATGCTGTCGATGACGTAGTACTGGAAAGTGTTCATCACCAGCGGGAAGAGCAGAACGACAAACGACACCTGGAGTCTGGGGAACGGGTCTGACCAGCTCAGCAGCCACCCTGCAAACCTGACGAGGAACGGACACACGATCAGCAGTATGTATATGATGAGTTTCATCGAGAGCAGCCCGATGAAGTAGAGCATGAGCTGTTTGAAGTACCACGTGTACCGTGGTGGAGTCCCGTAGGAACCACTGTCGATTCCACGGATGTGCGCCTTGCGGGCGAGTCCGTAGATCACATACAGCAGCCCCCACAGGATCGGAATGCCGAGGGTTGTGTCAAACAGGATGTTGAGGAAGTAGTAGTCGCACGGGTTGTCCATGTCCTCGTTTTCCTTGGGTCGCACAAAGTAGTAGGGCGAGGTGTGTCCCTGGCTCGATATGTCGAAGAACCTGGAGTCCACCGCCCAGTCATCCGAGTTGCCACCAATGATGCTCATCAGCACGTTCAAGGTATGCACTCCAAAAGCACCAAACACCTGCTTCGACACGTCAAAGAACCACACCTTCCACGGACGCCTGTTGGGGTACTCCTTGTAGCGCTTGTATATGAGTGCAGACAGCGATAGAAGACCCATGAGACTCTGCACAATCAGAGCAAAAGGCCCTAGCAGCTTGCACTGGCCCTCATCCTTGTCTGCGAGCATGTCTTCCGTGTTTGGTGGCGCTCCAGGTCTTGACAGCAAGGCGAGTGCCTGGCTCCAAATTTGGCGCCTCTGACACGGGCGTGTGTTTACCGAATAAATCACGTGGCCAGGCAAAATGTGATTGAGAAGCGCACGCCCCAGGCGAGGACCAAAATCCGGTGCGAGTTCCGGTCTTCCCCTGTTCTCGTTTGCCACCCTAGCGATATATCCAACATGGCTAAAGAAGAGACTAGACCAGAACAGGGTGAGTGAAAATGGCTACAGACGGCTCCGTATGGACAGACCACGCATCTGCCCATAGCAGAAGCTGCGGGTGCACGGGTGGAGGACAGATTACTAACCAGCGACAGCCACCAAGCCCAAACCATGCTGCGTGTGCATTCCCGAGAAGCAGAGCAGAGATGAGTGCTACCTGATCAACGGCTCCGACAGCGACAAGTGCAAAACGATCCTCGACCAGTACAAATCCTGCATGAGGGGATACGGCTTCGAGGTCAACTAAACGGTGAAGGTCGATCCGCTCCCTTGGAAAATCCCACGGGAGCCACAGTATTTCACCATTGGTGCCGACAGATCCTCCTGTACATAGCTTGCCATACTCCGAATAGACGAAACTAAATACTCCACCGAATCACCAAGCCTTCGGCAAGCCCGCCCACAGAACTTCTCAGCCGAAGCAGTTTAGACACCACCGGTTTAGGAACATGGGCAGATTTCCGAAAACGGAAGACTTAAGCGCAACTAAGCGCCTTGCCCCTCTCCCCACGGCCTCCTCCTTTCCCCGGAGAGCAGGGTCTGTGAGCGCAGGGTATAAATAATCGGTGCTTTTGCTCCTCTTCTTCTCCTCTTCCCCTTCCTTCTTCTTTCCAATCCATTGATACTCGATATATTGGCTGAGAATTGTATCTGAAATAAATCAAATCCACACTAAACATGTCTGCTCTTCTTACTCTGAACAACGGTCTCAAGATGCCACAGGTTGGTCTTGGCTGCTGGAAGATCCCCAACGACGTTGCCCCTGAGACCGTCTACGAGGCCATCAAGGTTGGCTACAGACTCTTTGACGGTGCCATGGACTACGGCAACGAGAAGGAGGTCGGCGAGGGTATCCGCAGAGCCATCAGCGAGGGCATCGTCAAGAGAGAGGATCTCTTTGTCGTCTCCAAGCTGTGGAACAACTACCACCACCCAAAGAACGTCAAGGCCGCCATCAAGCACGTTTTGTCCCTGTACCAGCTCGAGTACATTGACCTGTTCTACATCCACTTCCCAATCGCCCAGAAGTTTGTGCCATTCGACGAGAAGTTCCCACCCGGATTCTACTGCGGTGACGGCAACAAGTGGGTCTTCGAGGACGTGCCATTGCTCGAGACATACCGCGCTCTCGAGGAGCAGGTCGAGGCTGGTCTCATCAAGTCCATCGGTATCTCCAACTTTTCCGGTGCCCTCATCCAGGATCTGCTCAGAGGTGCCAAGATCAAGCCAGTTGCTCTTCAGATTGAGCACCACCCATACCTCACCCAGGAGAAGCTCATCAAGTACGTCCAGAGCCAGGACATCGTTGTTGTTGCATACTCCTCCTTCGGTCCACAGTCCTTCCTCGAACTCAGCAACCCAGATGCCCTTGGTGCCGTTAACCTCTTTGAGCACGAGACCGTCACCAAGATTGCCTCTGCCCACGGAAAGTCGGCAGGTGCAGTTTTGCTGAGATGGGCTACCCAGAGAGGCCTGGCCATCATTCCAAAATCTTCCAAGCCATCTAGATTGCTGGGCAACCTGCTTGTCAACGACTTTGACCTCACCGAGGAGGAGATAAAGGCCATCGGTTCTCTCGACAGAGGCCTGAGATTCAACGACCCATGGTCTTGGAACGAGATCCCAACCTTTATCTAAGTGTATGTACCCTTGTAAAGATGTATACTTCTTCCAAAGCAGGTTTCTACGCTGTAGGCCAATCAGAACAAGCTTGTATTCTGTGTTGTTTTATAACACCCTTCTGTCGCTGATGTATCTAACTATTGGTCCATTGCCTGTGACTTCGATGGCCTTGTCGAACCAGGAAAGCAGCAATCCGCCCTGTTTCTGGCCCTCCTTGGTCTCCATACCTTTGTAGATGTACTTGATCAGCGTGTCCTGTTGGTCGAGCTCGAGAGACTTGACAACCTGCGGGATGTCCGCCTGCTTGATACTCTGCAACACTTCGAGCACCGTGGAAAAGTACAGCTGGCGAGAGCCCTCGTCAGCACCGTATGGCGGGTCTGTCAATGCATACGCCAATGAATCCGCGAACGATCCTCTGCTGACAAGCGTACGGATCTGCTGTGCCTTGGTGGCGATCTCATCATAGCTCACTGCCGACACCGGTGGGCTCAGATCGTCGGCTGTGAGTCCCCTGTCCGGATCGTAAGCGTCTATGTCAATTCTCCTCCAATCATCCATCTTGTCAATTGATTGTGTCTGATCCCTGTTGTTGGAGAGAAGGAGAGTGTATCCCGAAAACATCCCAGTGTCAGCTCCTGCTCTTCCAGGGGGCAGGGTCGTTGCACACTCAATTCATTTTTCAGTGAGGCTGATTAGAGGAGTTGACAGGACACAGGATATACAGGACAGTAGCGGTAAGGTGGTTGGTAGATGTATAGTGGCTGGTGGTAGGCGTATGGTGGTTGGTGGAGCGGGTTTAGAGTGGTCAGACTACAGGAGGGTGGCTTTGTGGATGGGGGCTTCCCCGGGGTGAACGTTCTTCTTCAGCTATTATACAGGGTATGGAGCAGGATGTGTGTTGTATCACTGTTTCCTCTTCTTCGGGGTAGACTCTTCCTCTTCGGCATCGCTCGATGGGGCTGGAGCATAGTCGTCTATGAACTGGAGCACTTTATCGCTGAGGTCCACGGACGTCACCACAATGACAACCAGACCATCGGAGCCAACGTCGTACTTGATATCCTTCTCGTTGGGATATGCTATTTCCTCGTCGAACTTGTCAAAGAACAGGTTCAGCTTTGTGAATGTGTCTATGGACGAGACCAGTCTCTCATCCATCTTGCCGTCTGGAATCTCCTTGTTCTGGACCACCACCACGAAACGCGCATCGGTATCGAGCTCATCACGCTCCGGCTGCTGGTACTGTATCTCCTCGTCAGACATCCTTCGGTATTTTTGCACTTTTGCCTTGTAATATTCAGCGGAGAACACACAGAGCTGGCATCGCAGGAGAGCCAGAGACGAAAATTTTCAGACCCACGGTCGTGCGACGTCTACAACGAATCGTTTACGTTGTGTAAATGTTTATGACATACTTTATAAGAACAGAAGGGACAGGAAGGCAACGAACACACCGGGAACTGCAATCTGTGGCATCCGGGGTGCGCTGGCCTCGTAAGTGGTGACAGCAGCGGAGGTGGAGCTGACATCGGGTTGTTTGGTGGTCTTGTCTTCTCTCTTCGTGACAGCGCCCTTGGAGGAACTATCTGAAGAGTGAGAGGAGTGTTTGGTGAGGGTGGAGGATGACTCGCTGGTGACCTTGGACTTGGCCGTCTTGGTGTGCTCAGACGCGTGGCTCTTGTGGGATGTGTGGGTCTTTGAGTGGGTCTTTGAGTGTGAAGTGTGGGTCTTTGAGTGGGTCTTTGAGTGAGTCTTTGAGTGAGTCTTTGAGTGAGTCTTTGAGTGAGTCTTCTGAGATTTTTCATCTGTACTCGTTGACTTCTCAGCGTGTGCAGACTTGGATGAGGTCTTTGGGGAGTGCGTCTTTGAAGTTGAGTGCGTCTTGGAAGTCGAATGGGTCTTGGAAGCTGAGTGAGAGGATGTTTTCGTGGGTTTGGCAACTGCTGACTCAGTCGTGAACGATGTTGGCTCCACATCGCTGTACTTTGCCTGTGCAATCTTCGCCTCTAGGTTATCTATATCGAAGACGACATAAGCCGACGTGAGCCAGAGATCACCAAAGACGAAAATGTCATCACCGGGATCCGCCATCCCCAGTATACACAACTGGTCGCCCTTGTACTTGTACTGCTCAGGGTCATCAGACATTGTCACGAGGAGCTGGTTGAATGGAACTTTGATCTTGATATCGCCAAGGATGAACTCGTACCCGTCGTCTGGATCGGGAATACTGCAACCGGTGACGTAGTATCCAAACTCGTCTGACCAGGTGGAGTCTATCTTGCTTGCCATGTCCGCCAGGATATCAGCAGGAACATACAGCAACGTCGATCCTGAGTCCAGCAGCGCATAGTAGCTACCGTTGGCGATGGTGTCACTGTTGTAAGAGACCCCTCCAAACTTGATCAGAAAGCTGTGGACGGTGGAAGACTCGTACCCTGTGAACTTGACCGTCTGCAGATCGCCGGTGTACTTTGTGTCGTCGATCCCACCAAACAGAATAGACCCGTAGGGCGCACTAACGTTGTTCAGGAAGAGCGAAAACATCGTCTTGTCGATCAGCCCATTGGCACGCATCTTGAGAGGCAGGTTCTCGTAGGTGTACGGGTGTGTCTTGCTGTCCAGCGTCTGCTCCAAGGTCCTGAGACCGACTCCAAAGACCCCTGCCAGGTCGCTGGCGTTGGTGTAGTTAGCCACGGCAAAGCTTAGATCTTCAATCTCAAAGAGCCCGCCGGGCGAAACGGTATCGTGGCCCCAGTACCCTGAGGCATAGGTGTCATCGGCATAGATGATCTTGAAGTCAAGTGTGTCGTTGTGCACGTACGACGACGACAGCGCCGAGTTGAACTCAGACTCGTTCAGAGTGCACGAGTTGGAGTACTGGTGCGCGGACACGCCACAGTCTCCGCCGAGGACCCAGATATCCGCAGATCCTGTGTCCAGAGCACCGCTCATGACCTGGCCGTCTGACCCAATTGTCAGGTTCAGCATGTAGTAGCTGTACTCGACATTCGTCAGCGGAACCTCCAGCGTGTTGTCGCCACGCTTGACCAGCTCCAGAGGCTCCTGTGTGGTGCCACCCGCGTAGAAGGGCTTCAGCTTGGTGGTGCGCATTGCTAGCACACACGATAGGTAAAACAGCAGAATCGGCCTCATTCTCCCACAGCACCCCTGAGTCACCTCCGGAAGCGAGCGACAGGCGGCAGATGCCTAGCGTTAAATACCCGCAGTGTTTCGTACCGGCGTTTTAAAACCGCTCTGCCGATCGGGAAAGGGGTACCTTTGTGAAAAAAAAAAGGATCTGCATGCGCCCAGTAACTCTAAAAGCGCGCCAAACCGTTAGACACAAATTTCGTTTGAAACCCCTTTGGCATCGCCGGATGGAGCAATTTGCCGATCGCCCATGACACATGCGCCCGCTAAAGCCCTGGCGGGTCTGGCGTTTGAGGAATACTGGCTTGGTCCTGGTGTGTGGAGATGCGCATCTTGCATGTTGCCGCATGCGGATGTCCCAAAGGCGACGAAGAACACTACACGACAGATGCACAAAAGTAATTAGCACTCGCTCTTTTTATATATCAGAAGGCATTTTCCTCATCGTCTTCGTCTGCAAACAGAGGAACGTTGGTCTTCCTCAGTTTGATCTGTCTGCGTGGACTCTTTTCAGGGGACAGAGAGCGCTTTGCCTGGGTGACCTCAAGCTCGGCAAGTGGCTCGGCCAGTGGCTTTGCCGGAGACGCAGAGCGCGAGCGTGTCATCCTGCGAGGAACTTCGCCGTCCTGTTCCTTGGCCGTAGACTTCGAGGGCGATCTCTTGGGAGAAGCTGCTGTCTTTGCAGGAGACCTCTTGGCCGGAGAGAGAGATGGCTTGGCCTTACCAAGAGGAGACAGCTTGACGTCGTCCGAAGGAGGATGGTTCTCCTTGGCGGACAAATCAACCGTGAGTGGAGTCAGTGCACGCGCACGTCTGGCCTTGGCTGGAGAAATGGCAATGCTGCTGTTGCTGCTGTCTGACTCGAGCACTTTGACGCGCTCGTCCAACTTGGCCATCTCCTCGCTCTTGGCCGCAGACTCCTCTACAAGCGCAGCGATCCTGGACTCGGCGTCTCCGTTGATCTGTGTGAGCTCTGCGATGCGCGCGATGAGCTCCTGCTTTTCGGCAACCAGCTCGTTCATCACCCTCTCGAGCTTCTCGTTCTGCGTAGTGGCATCTGCAAGCTCGCTGGTGGTGGTCTCGAGCTTTTCCTCAAGCTCCTTGACCTGGTTCTTGAGCTTTGTGAATGGGTTGCCAGAATCGGATACCGAACGCGCCGGCCTTTGGACAGCAGGTGTCGCGGATGGTCTTGGTGGGGCGAGGGACAGTCTCGTGACCGAGGGCTTTGGAGCCCCACGCGAAGGGTTGACGTATCTTATGGTCTGCATGATAGTAGTCTGATCTGAATTGGGGTCAAGCGTAGCAACGACCGTGAGCCCGAACTCCTTCTTCTTCAGGTACTCGTGGAAAATCAGCCTGGCAATTCTGTTGGTCCTGACCACGGACTTGTCGATGTTGTTTGTCTTGAGGCGCTGGAAGCAACCACCAACCTCTGATATGGCCATGGGTGCCCCTCTCTTGAACGAGCACAGATCAACCAGCGTGAGTCTCGACTGGGATAACGTGCCATGTGCGAACTTGACGAGGTTCAAGTTGACAAAACACGTGGACTCCTCTCCTCTGGCGGCACGCCATCTGAGCGCATCTGAGATCCACGACTGGGCAGACTTGATGCTGAAGACAAAGGCCTGCGCAATTCCGGAAGGCTTGATCTTGTTGTCGATGGGGTCGATCACCACGTTGGATCCACCCTTGGACTGTTTCTCCATGTTTGTGAGCAGATCCTTGCATGAATCTCCAAAGATTTCGAAGATGGACATCGTCACGGCGTATCCCTCCTGCGCGCCTTTAGTCTTGGCGCCCGGGCCCACGAGGGTGCTCTTGAACAGCGGTCTCAACACGTCAACGTCGACTTTGGGCTTGTCTTCGATTTCGTGGAAGAGATGTGCGATGCTGCGCATCAGAACGCCGTCTTCGGCAAACACGGTTTCCGATTTGCGCGTGTTTGGAGGACCCACGAAGGTCACAAGCGAGTCGTTCTGCATGGCCACGAGCGTGGAGTCCACGAGTGGTCTCACTGCGTCCTGGAATAGCTGCGAGTTATCTCTGTCATTGAGAAACACGCCGTCAAAGTTGAACGAGTTGGTGTACTTCGATCCCTTGATCTCGACCGTGTTGTGGTCCGTCTCTACAAGACATGGCCCAGTGGAGTGCTCCGATAGCTTCAGCAGCGACGTGACCCTAGACATGGCTTGTGTGTATTCCGTTGGCGTTTGTTTACAGTTGAGTGGCTTCGCTTTTTCTCGCGCAAAGGTGTAAACAAGGTCGTGCGGTGATAGGGATTTTCTTCAATCCTGAACTACAATGGGCTTATGTCAGCTGATTAGCGATCCTTATGTAAGCTGACGATCCTCCTAGCTACCGTTTCAGGCCATGAAAGAGCCGAATAGACACCCAATAGCAGGCATGACGGCAGAACTGGGCATTGACGTGACTCTGTCTGGTCGGAGAGTGTCCGGGGTCGCTCTCGTAGCGCCAGCACGCGCGCGCGTGTGTGACAGGTCCCGCGTCACAGTACACACGGCCCTGGACCCTTCACTGTGACCAAAACGCAGTGTTTTAGCGTGTGTATATTCGCGGTGGGGTGCCAAGGCTGGCGGATGCTGATAGAAACGACGTCCAGCATAAAACAATTTCAAAAAGACCGAATTTCGCACTAAATAGGCCGACAGCAGATCTTTCCTTTTTTTTCTCGCACTCTGCCGTTCCTTTCTGGGCAAACAAGGGGCGCTTCTCCTTGTTGATCGACAAACTGTCCTCTTTGCCCCCCTTTCTTCTCCACGTTCAGTGCGGATATTTACACCGAGATGCCGAGGACGAACGTGCTGATAGCGCTGGTGGTGGTCATGACGATCACGCTGATGGCGCTGTTCTCAGACTCCGCCAAGGACAAGTTGCAGGGGTTTGACATAACGGAAGGAGCCACAACGATAATGAACAAGATCGGCTCACCCATAGACACAGACACGAAACCGACGAAGGACAAACCAAAGGACGAGGTTCCGGCGCTGCCACCGCTGGACCCCTGCACGGTGAAGCACCCTCTCAACGGCGCATTCTTTGACCTGACACCGCTGGGATCTCTGGGATCCGAAGGTCTCACGCAGGCGTGGAACGCCAAGGGCTTTGACTACGGTATGAATTTCACGCTGGGCATCTGTTCGTCTCCGCTGAAGAAGGCCGTGCTCGCACAGGGCATAGAGCAGGACATCGATTTCCCAGACGCCCAGAACGTGTCGCGCATTGGCGGGTACTACACGGACGCATCTGGTGTCAAGTACTCCATCGGAGAGTACAGTACCAACCCACGCTTCAGAGGCCGCAAGCTGGTGATGGAGTACCAGGATGGCTCTTTCTGCAAGAGTCTCCCCAGTGGAGACAAGATCAGGCGGTCAACGCTGTTGTCGTTCACCTGCGACAGGGAGATCATGGCCAAGGCGCAGGTCAGCTTTGTCGGTGTCCTACACGACTGCGACTACTTCTTCGAGGTGAGAACCATACATGCATGTGCCACCGCGGCCAAGAAGGACGATCTCGCCATAATTTGGATCTTCCTGCTGATCTTCCTCGCTGCGCTCGGCGTTTACTGCAGCGGTGGTCTCATCTACAAACGGATCGTTCTCAACCGCAGAGGTTGGAACCAGTTACCCTCCTACGGGTTCATGCATAAGTTGAAGTCTGTGTTCACAGGACAGGTAAGTTGACTTTTAAAGCCGCCCGCAAGATCTAAACTAACTGGTGCAGAAAGGATAGGAGAAATACTAGATATGACCGCAACAGGTTCACCAACAACTTCGACTACCTGGGAAGCCAGAACGACCTATTAGATGTCCTGGACATGGAAAGCGATTCATCTGAACATCTGTAACCATTTGAAAGAACCCTCGTAGTGTAACACACAATCCCCTGTTTGGCGTACAGCCCTGTTGCGCCTTTGCAACTCCCTCTCGCCCCTTCAACCTCTTCTTTACGGGCTAATCAATCTTCCGGGAAACAGAATATATCAGGTATACGGCATGTCGAGCAGAAAGAAGACAATTTTGAAGGTGATCATACTGGGAGATTCGGGGGTCGGAAAGACGTCTCTCATGCAGCAGTTCATCAACGGGAAGTTCAGCAACCAGTACAAGGCCACGATTGGCGCAGACTTCCTCCCCAAAGACATGGTCATAGACGATAAGAACGTCACGATGCAGATATGGGATACTGCTGGACAGGAGCGCTTCCAAAGTCTAGGGGTTGCGTTTTACCGCGGTTCGGACTGCTGTGTGCTGGTGTACGACGTGACGAACACCAAGTCGTTCGAGTCTATTGCGTCCTGGAAGGACGAGTTCCTGGTGCAGGCGAACGTCAAGGACCCGGACAACTTCCCGTTTGTGGTGATTGGCAACAAGATCGACGTTGAGGAGAACAAGAGGCTGATAAGCAGCAAGAAGGCACAGCAGCTGTGCCAGCAGCTGGGGAACCTGCCATACTTTGAAACGTCTGCCAAAGAGGCGGTCAACGTGGAGCAGGCGTTTGACGTTGTTGCGCGCAACGCGCTGCAGCAGGAGGAGAGTCTCGAATACACGGATGACTATACCGATGCGGTAAACATCCACGTGGTGGACGACAACTCTGCTTGTTCGTGCTGAGAAAGGTGTATAAAGGGTATAATACAGAATCATCGCAATGTTTTGGATATCTCGTCGTATTGTGCGCCCAAAATGGCACGCCAATACCCCGTAACCACTATCAAATAGATAGTCGCCCCGAAGTGTGGTGTGCACGGCCTTGGTCCTCCCACGTGGTTTTTCTCTGCGGGTGCTATTTTGTCTGGTCTGCCTCCTTCTTGTCTTCTCCTTCCTTGTTCCCTGACATTTTTGACACAGTCTCTTATTGGTCGTTTGATTTGCCGCGAGACTGATCACCGGCAGACGCATCCACATCTCAGAGGGAGAGCAGTGAAGGCAACATAGAATATATATACACACACACACACACACACACACAAACGGGGATCCTTCTTGTCGCTGTCTTCCATCGTTGCATCATTTTGACAGGGATATGATTACCACGCTGAGCGGGATATAGAACATCAGCATTCACCAGGAAAATGGACGTTATAGGCAAGTCACCAGCTACGCCTCTGAAAGGCGATAGTCTACCGACCCGTATACGGCATGACACGGATGAACGCACAAAGAAAGAAACAGCCACACACAGCGAGATGCGGTATCTCCCCAGGAAGTTCATAGAGTGTCAGCGGGACGATCTGATCACGCTGATATCGAGAATGCTGGAGTCGCTGATAACCATCAACGACAACATACGCCAGCAGATCACGTCCAACCAGCTCACAAGGTTCCACTCCAGAGCACCGCCGGCCATATCTGTCCACTCGTATCTCACGCGGCTTGCCCAGTACTCATCGCTGGAGAACGCCATACTGCTCACGTCCATATACTACATCGATCTGCTGTCCACGTCATACCCTACGTTTTCGCTCAACTCGCTCACCGTGCACAGGTTCCTGCTCACCGCCACGATGGTGGCCGCCAAGGGTTTGTGTGACTCGTTCTGCAGCAACCACCACTATGCCAAAGTTGGTGGTGTGCATGTGAGCGAGCTGAACATCCTGGAGATTGAGTTTCTGAACAAGGTCAACTGGCGCATTGTGCCGAGGGACTCCAATCTCAACAACGGCAGCACGGGAATAGGATCCGCGGCAGACGTGCTGGACATGTACTATAATAGAATGGTTATGCTCGTGGGCAAGGGGTCGAAGGCTGGAGATGCAACTTTCCAGTTTGACGGAGAGAGATCGGTGCTGAAAAGACCAGCAGACCAAGAGTTGCAACAGAGGTTGGGCAACAACAAGGACCCGAAATCCCCTTATATCGCCAGTAAGCGAAACCGGTAATGACTTTTTATATGAATGAATTAAGAAACCCAGACATTTCAGTTTGAAAAAAAAAAAAAACAGATATTTCAGCCGTTTGTACTGCGCCCCACAGTTCACATGGGCGGGGAGAGAGAGACCCTTTTGGCCGAAGCCCGTTTCCTCTAAATAATCCCTCATCCCCGCCACCCTTGCTGAAACCACACCGTATCCAGGACACCATGAGTTTGAAGGAGAATCTGCTGGCGCATCCGTACACACGGCAGTTGATTGAGTCCGAGGCATGGACGCTGAGCGAGTCGCAGCCAAACACGGAGACGTCGTTCACCGGTTCGACGCTGTCGGGACCAGACATGATCCAGACACCGCTGGTGTTCACAAACAGCCAGACGAACGAACTGGTGATGATGTGCCATCTGGGTGAGAAGGTTTGCGGGCACCGGGGGATTGTCCACGGCGGCATGCTTGCTACTCTTCTTGACGAGAATCTGTGTCGGTGTGCGTTCCCCGTGTTGGACAGCGGGCTCGGGGTGACTGCGAAGCTGGAACTCAAGTACATAGCACCGACCATGGCGGATTCGTACATCGTGCTGAGTGCAAAGGTGAAGGACAAACAGGGCAGGAAGGTCACGGTTGATGGCTACATCGAGACCCTGGAGCTTGACAAACAGAGGACAAGGCTGGTAGAGGCCAGCATACTGGTCATAGAACCTAAATGGGTGGATAAACTTGGATTTTAGTACGTGCTTAAGCAATACAGTTGTCGAAGATTCTATATAATTTGAGAATTCTAGTAAGCTACCCCGGAGCACGAGCATTTGGCAGTCACAGGACATACTAAACCTTCGACAGACCACAACAGTCACAGTCAAACTGCCATACTTGAGTGAACACGTCCAATTGTCCTATTGAGTGAACAAGTCACGTCTGCTGCCTGATCTACCGAGGCAACTCATCCAACCAAAGCAGCCGCACGTCAATGTGTACCAACCAGCGTTACCCTGCCTCCATGAACAAGAACCGTATAAAGGCGCCTGAGAAATTTTCTCTCTCTTTCCCCTCCTCTCTTCTTTCTCCAAGTCACCAGAAGATCAAACTCTTACGTATATGGCCCTTGCCTTTTACCAGAGCCATCCGGGGTTTGTCTTCATTCAATGGTACATTACTTATTTTTTGGAAACCTTTTTTCTTGATTCTCTGAACTGCGATTTTCTCCGTTGGAGAAAGGTGCGTTGGAGAATCAGAGATCAGCTGAATCTACATATGCCTTGCACATGTACTTTCGCCATCCATCCTACAGGGTACGGAGAGTTTATAATCTAGAACATGTAGTGGGTGAACACCCAGTTCTGATCGTTTCTATGGAAACCACTGGTTGTCATGGGGAACCCGGAAAACCGCTCGACCGATTACATAAGCTGACTTCGAATGCTTTGGTGAAACGCGGTCTGTTTTACGGCGGTAAACCCCTTCGGGAAATCAACGGATTCACGGCAGCAAGACACTCTCAGTCTCGCGCCGTAAATACTTCAAATGAGCACGGAAAACTAGATCGCATGGCGGCATCTAGCCACATGTACACATTGTGATCTTCCCCAGATCTGGTATATGCCTGTAGTACAATAAAGACACGCTAAAGGGGGAGGGCGCCAAACTTAACCGCTCGAGTTTTCTAAAAAAAGGTAAACACACACCCGGTCCCGAACGCCTTAGTGAACTCACAATTTTCTCCCGTCCGTGTCTCATTTTTCTCCCTTTTCCTTGTCAACAACATACACATACAACCTTTATTTTTGATCCGTTTATATCGAACCAAGTCTCGGTATTTTCATACACACACTCGTTTAGTTCGCTCCTTGATACCTCCTTTTCCCCCCTTGTCTGTGTCTTTTTTCAGGTTTGATCTGATTTGTTTTCGAAGCGTGTCTGTTTTTTGCTTTTTTCGGCCTTGATCTCAGTTCCAGTATGATGTCTATCTTCAAGAGAGACAAGTGTACCGGAAGCAGACAGAAGTGCCAAACGGGTACGGACTCAAACACACTCGAGATTGTGCTGGCTGTTTGTATCCCAGTTGTTGTGCTCGGTCTCATCATTGCATTCGTACTCTTCAGAGTATACAGGAAGGGTAAGAAGGAAGCTGCGGAGGACGACGATCCCGACTTCAACGGTGACAACACCATTCTGCCAGACTTCCCTGAGATGGGAGAAAAGGGCTACTATGCCGGTGCTGAGAATCCATTCGATACAAACTCAGCTCTGAGGTACCCTGCTGGCGCCATTGAAAGCCAGGAGTTGCACGGTCAGATGAACAACACAAGGATGTACTCCCACTACAACTCCTCTACTCTGAACGCCGCCAGAATGGACTCTTTTGTGCTGCCATACACCCAGGAGGTTGGATCCAAGAGATCCCTGGACAACCTTGCCAAGGCCCTTGGATCCGACTACCAAGGCTACAAAGCCGCGTCGCGTTCCGACTTTGGCTCACGCGCGTCAAGTTTCACCTCTAGACCGCTGACCGGTTACGAAAAATCTGTGTTTTCCATGGAGGACCAGTCACAGACGCGTCTGAACAACACTACACAGGTCACCTCAGAGGACAGCCAGATCATCGAGAAGAAGGAGGCTGTTGAGTCATCCGAGTCTGAAGACGAGCAGTTTGAGGACACTGTTCAGGAGCACTTTGAGCCCGTTGCCAGAATCCCAGATATACAGCTGGAAGAACCAACCAGAGAGGTCGAGCCGGTGCAGAGAGAGATCCAACCGGTGCAGAATGCTGCCAGAATCCCAGATATACAGCTGGAAGAACCAACCAGAGAGGTCGAGCCGGCGCAGAGAGAGGTTCAGCCAGTTCAGACCGAAGAACCTGCCGACGACGACTCGGAAGAGGTTCCGGACCTGTCACAGGTTGTTGAGGAAGACAACGCCCCACTCACGGCCGAGGAAGAGGAGCAGATAAGAAGAATGAAGTCTGTGTACAAGGTCTACTTCTCCAGGGAGAACTCGATCAAGTCCAAGAAGAGTGTGAACGAGGAAGAGCAGTTTGACAGCACAAACATGCCCCCGCTTCCACAGCCTGTCGCTGCTGCCGAGAGGGAGCAGACCAGACCACATCTCCAGATCGATACAGCTGCTTCGAAGAACGACTTCAGAGCCAGTTACGCTTCCAGTGTCTACACCGAGAACCCCACTCCTTACACTCAGGCATCGCACCCACAATACCCACATCAGCAGATCCAGAGTATGCTTACTGCTCAGGAGCAGGAGCGCCAGAGACAGTATGCCGAGTACCAGGCCAGACAGAGGTACCAGCAGTATCCTCCGCAGCAACAGCTTCAGCAACCATACGTGATCAGTGCCAAGAAGAGAGGTCAGGCACTTCCATCGCCACACAACCTGGAGAACAGAAAGTCTTCGCTGCAGACGTTTACCGAGTTCCAGCCCAACAGAAAGTACTCTGACAAGCAGCACTCTTCTCCTTTCCTGAACCAGAAGGAAATCGCCGCTTTCAACCCCATTGACAACGATTACTGGTCGCCCACATCTCCACACAACGGTTCATTCCCACACTCGCAGTCACAGTCGCAGCTGCAGCAGCAGAACGTGGCTCCGCACCACTTCAGAAACTCGGTGGTGATGACCAATCCGGTTGAGATCACGAAACCACGTGCATACAGACCAGCTGGTTCTTTGACAACGATCATGGACCAGACCATGAGTGCCTCAAACTCTGTGGCTGGTTCACCTATAGTTGAGACACACGGAGGAAACTTCTCCCCAAGTATGTCACAGGTGGGCTATGCTGAGCGCTTTGACGATTTTCAACCACCAACCACATACACCCATGGTGCACAGAATCTCGTCGCCAAGAGTGGTAGTCAGCAGGACCTGAGAAAGTACATTGACAATGCAAACATCTGAAAAGTATCAAGAGGTTATCAACCTCCTATTTATCCATTCTCTTTCCCCCTTGTTTCTCGATTCTCTTCATCCCCACTCTATTCACCCCCCTTCATTTTTCTACCCATATTTTACTAGTTAGATCGGTTCAATTGACAATAGACTAAAAAATCACTCAGTTCAAACCCCAACACCGTGGTTTCGTTGTGGGTCGTGGTGAAACCGTCGGAAACCTCGCCAAGGCGCTCCCTCCCGGCCTTGTTATCAACCCCCGTCCTCTCCCGTATCCAACCTGTGTCGGATAAACAGGTAGATCTTGCGAAGGCCATCTCGTGCGACCAGCCGGAATACATCAGCGTTTTGATCCCAAGATGTCACCGCCTATGAAGGGTAAGTTTCACCAGCCGGTGATCCGATCCGCGTTGACGGGGTTACTAACAGTTCAGGACTCGTCCAGTTCATTGCGGATATCAGAAATGCTAAAGTACACGAAGAGGAGGAGAAGCGAGTGCAGGCCGAGCTTGTCAACATCCAGAAGCAGTTTTCCAGCTCTGGCCTCTCCGGATACCAGAGGAAGAAGTACATCTGTAAGCTGATGTACATATACATGCTGGGCCACAAGCTGACGTTTGGCTTCAAGGAATCCATTAAGCTCGTGTCATCGGACGTGTTCTCTGAGAAACAGATCGGATACATGGCCTCGCTCCTGTTCGTATCGAGCTCGAGAGGTGTCAGTGGAGAGCTCGTGGAGTGCATGAGACGCGATTTGACAGTTAACAACTACGACGTCAACTGTCTCGCTCTCCAGTTCTTGTCGTGCGTTGTCGACTACGAAGGCCTCAGCTCTGTGTTCGAGGATGAGGTGTTCAACTTGCTGAGGTCGCCAATGACGCCGGTCATAGTCAAGAAGAAGGCTTGTCTCGCAATGCTCAAGTTGCTGCAGGCAGACACCTCAGTCATCACAAAACATCCGCAGTGGATACCCAGGATAATTGCCCTCATAGACGATAGCAGTCTAGGCGTGGCAATCACCGCTGTATCGCTTACGCAGTACATCGCCAAACTGGACCCTGCGGCTTGCACCTCGGCTATCCCGCTGGTCGTCGGAAGACTCAAGAGGTTCGTCATCAATGGACAGTGCCCACCAGAGTACCTATACTATGGAGTGCCTGCTCCATGGCTCACTGTGAAGCTGATGTCTCTCCTAGAAGACCTCGTGCCTGACGTGACGGAAACACCGCTGAGTCCTGCCAACTCAAATATGTTGGCCGAAGTCCTCTCCAACACTCTGAACTACACCAAACTCGGAAAGAACAGTTATCAGGAGTCTCAAGAGTATAGAAACACCGCAAACTCTATCCTGTTCGCGGCTGTTTCCCTTTCATCTCGGATCGACGTGTCTCCCGAGGGTTTACCAAAGGTAATCGATAGCCTGGGAAGTCTGCTAGAGGCATCAGAGACAAATGCTAGGTATCTCGCTCTCGATGCATTAACGAAGGTGTCTGCCAGACGTGGGGCTTCGGGGTCGCACAGTGCTGTTGAGCACTTGCCCAAGGTGATGCGTCTGCTGCGTGACCGAGACGCAAGTGTTAGACAGAAGGCACTTGATCTCATATACGCAATCTGTGACTCCACTTCTGTTGAGAACATCTGCAGGGACTTGATTGAGTACATGTCTGTTGCGGAATACAGCATGAGACCGGATGTTGCTGTTAAAGTTGCCGTTTTGGCAGAGAAGTTCGCCACCGATGCAACGTGGTATGTTACGACTTCCCTGAAACTGATTGCCATCGCTGGAAGTCACGTCACTGATGAAGTATGGCAGAGAATCGTTCAGATTGTGGTTAACAACGAGTCCATCCAGCCATTAGCGTGCAAGATTTTGGTGAGACATCTCAAATCACCAAGCTACCCTGAGCCAATGCTCAAAGTCGGTGCTTTCATCCTAGGAGAATACGGTCATCTGATTACTTCGATCACCCCATCCACTGAACAGTTTGACATTGTGTTTGCAAAGTTCAACCAGTGCTCATTTGCATGCAGGGCTATCATCCTTTCGTGCTTCTTGAAATTCTACCTCAAGTATGACGATCTCAGACCCCGTATACTGGATGTGTTTGAGGCCGAGAATAATTCCATCGACTCAGAGATACAGCAGAGGTCCCTCGAATACCTCAAGATAGTGACGAGGGACGATGGACTAACCCTTTTGAGAAACGTTGTCGTCGAGATGCCACCGTTTACCAATAAGACGTCTCCGCTGATAGCCAGACTTGGGGACGTGAAAGTGTTTGAGAAGGGATACAGCAAAGTACCAGACACACTCAGGTCTCACCAAACAGGCGGTACAGTTGCACCACCGGTGCCAACCTCAAGAAAGAGCGCTCCAACTCCACCACCACCAAGACAACATGCCGCCTCCTCTGCTACTCTGCAGAGCATGCAGATGTCATTCAGCAGTCAGGAGGTCATTTTGCCCCAAACAACTTCTGGATCTTCGATTCCCTACAGTTCTCGTCCCGTCAGTCCGTCCAAGAACGCCACTGTTCTTTCACCTAACTGGGAAGAGGGATACCACAGACTTCTTCGTTTTGACCAGGGTGTGTTCTTTGAAAACGCCTTGCTGAAGATCATTTACCGAGTCAAACGCGACAGACAGTTCCTCAACGGTGAGTTACAGTTTGTCAACAAGTCTCCATCTTCGATTTCTGGTCTAGTCTCAGAGGTGAAGCCCGGATTCATGTCTGACGACCCCGCATACATGGTTCATGTAACCACTGAGCCTGAGGCTTACATTCCCGAAAACGGAAGGACAAAACTGCAGTTCCAGGCTGTGATCAGGAGCGAGTTCAGCGATGTGGAAGCTCCTCTCCTGACTGTCAGTTTTGTCTCTGGTGGATTCTCCACCATCAGGCTGAAGTTGCCCATCTCACTTACCAAGGCTGTTGCCCCTACTCCTCTCGAGTCATCATCCTTCTCCACGAGATGGAACCAGATTGGATCCGCGCTGGGAGACCAGGGTGAGTCTCAGACGATCTTCAAGACAGCCGTTGCCTTCTCCAAACAGAACTGTGCCCGAATTCTCGCACAGATGGGATTTGCCATTGTTGGCGATCCAGAAGACGGCTCGAACAACATTGTGGGTGCCGGTATTCTGCACACAGCCGCTGGTGCTTCTGGATGTCTGAGTAGACTGGAGATCAGTCCGGATGCTACACAGTTCAGACTCTCGGTCAGGAGTACACGTCCCGGTCTCGCCAGTCTTCTATCATCCACAGTGGTGACCGTCTTCAAGAACACTGCATGATTATCGCATGTACACTATCAAATAAGGCCGATCTTTCTCTTCTCTTTGCTGTAGAGCCGCACGGGGGGCGTAGATTCGAATCGCGCACTACCGCTGGGGACTTTTCTAGGAGGATCTGGCGAGAACAAGCGTTTCTCAGGATTGGCTCCCGGGCTGTTGATATATGTTAGCCAATAGAACGCTTATAGCCGGAATTAGACACCTATCGAAGTATACGAACATCATGAGCTTGGAGTACACTGCAGAAAGAGCTGGCGAGCTGATCGGAAACGCCAACGGTATCAGAGAGCAGGTTGAGTCACTCAGCGGCGGCAAGACGAGACTGGTCTGTGTGTCTAAGCTCAAGCCCGCAAGCGATATACAGGCGCTTTACGATGTCGGGTACCGCCACTTTGGCGAAAACTACGTCCAGGAGCTCATCGAGAAGGCCAAAGTTCTTCCCAAGGACATCGAGTGGCACTTCATCGGCGGTCTCCAGACAAACAAGTGCAAGGAACTCGCCAAGAACGTCAGCAACCTGTACGCAGTCGAGACGATCGACACAGAGAAGAAGGCCAAGAAGCTGAACGACACGAGGGCGGAGGAGCTGCCTGTGATCAACGTGTACATCCAGGTGAACACGTCCGGAGAGGAGCAGAAGAGCGGATGTGCTCCGGTGGACTGTGAGAGCCTGGCCAGGCTCATCCTGGAGCAGTGTCCCAAGCTGCACCTTGAAGGTCTCATGACCATCGGCTCAATCGATGCGTCAAAGTCCGAGGGAGAGAACAGGGACTTCAAGACTCTGGTGCAGGTGCAGAAGGACCTCGAGGCCAAGTTTGGCGTGTCCCTGAAGCTGTCCATGGGCATGAGCTCCGATTTCAAGGAGGCCATAAGGCAGGGCTCCACCAGTGTGCGTGTTGGCAGTGACATCTTCGGTGCCAGGCCCCCCAAGCAGACCTCAATACACTTCGAACATTCTTGACCCGCCTGCCTGACCATTGTAGCGCGGTAAATGCGTACCGAGTAGTAAATGCATACTGAGTAGTGAATGCGCACCGATCTCTCGAAACTTCGCGTTTGGCACTGTGAAATTTTCTGCGGCGTCGGGGGCATCTCCGGTTGTTGACACTTTAATGCCGTCTTGGCCCCTTCAATCCAACCCTCTCCACCACTCCTGCATCACCACACTGCAAAAAATGCCTCCACGGAAGAGCGCGAGAGTATCTACTCGCCAGAGAAAGAAGGCCGAACCGGCTGTGGAGCCTGAGAAATCGGCTGAACCGCTGATTGAACCCGAGGTGGCACCACCAGAGGCGGCCTCAGGCACTCTGCTTGGCTTCCTGATTGAAGAGCTGGAACAGAACACAACACCGCAGAAGTTCATCCAGACGATGGCTCTGCTCTTCATCGCAAATATGTACTATCTGTACAGCGCCGATGATGCAAAGGTGAGGGATGACCTGCTCACCGTGGGAACCACGCTCCTTGGGCTTGTGGCCAACGTGTACTTTGCCCTGAACTACCAGTTCAAGCGCTACCGCAGCGCAGAGGAAGACAGCGAGCTGCCACGTGTTGCGAAGCCTGAGCTGCCTGAGTTTGATCTTGTGTACGCTGTGTTCCTCCCCCTGATGGTGTGTCTCACCACGAAACCAAGCTTCCTGCCGTTTGCCATTGGCTGTGTCTTCCAGATCACGGATGTCGCTGACATTGCCAAGATCGGCATCTCCATTGCTGTGCAGCTGCAGGCTGTCGGTTTCCAGCCTGAGTCACCGCCCACCTTCATGGCTGCTCCTCTGGTTCACTATGCGGCCGCCAGAGCATTCGACATGTTTGCAGGAGCGTCCCTGTCCAAGCCCGAGAAGAACTTGTTCGCAACGCTGCTTGTGTCGCTGATCTTTGGCGTTGATGCTGGGTCCCAGGTGTCCATGATAATTCTCCAGAAGCTTGCTGTGGCCTTTATCGTCTGTCTTGCCCTGGTCACTCCGGTTTACCGCTTCGCAGTCAAGCAGGAGACCTTGGTAAAGAACTCTCTGCTAGCCGTTATCTACGCCAGTTTTGTGTCCACGTTCTACTTTGCATCTGAGTACCAGCTCAGAGTGTTGGGTGTGCACCCGTTGACGTGGCTGAAGGCTTTCCTCGCACAGGGCGACCGCACCCGCATTCTCGGCATATGGCTCGGGTCTCTTGCGCTTTTGATTCCTACCGTCTTTGTCCTCGCTGACAAGTGGGCTTTAGATTTCCGGAGAAAAGTGTGGCACTTCACCATCGTTGGCCTGTTGGCATACCCGCTGATCAAAGATCCTGAATTCGTGTCGCTATCCCTGGTTGGTGCCATCGGACTCTTCATCCTCGCCGAGCTTATCAGGTCCCTCAGACTCCCACCCCTGGGAGGTTTCCTTGCTGGTATCCTGGACAAGTTTCGCGACAAGCGCGACAAGACTGGTCCTCTTGTGATATCGTACATCTTCCTCATCCTTGGACTTTCGCTGCCGCTGTTCTGGTCCGGAACCACAAACACGGCTGCTGTATCTGGACTCATTGCCGTTGGCCTGGGAGACTCAAGTGCGTCGCTGGTCGGTGCCAGAATCGGCAGACACAAATGGTGGGACTCCAACAAGACAGTGGAGGGAACCATAGCGTACATCGTTGCCTGCACTGCAGGACTGGTCGCCTTCAACGAGCTTGCTCACTTGGAGTACTCTGTCGTTGACCTGCTGGTGTCGTCAGTCGTAGCTGGTGGACTTGAGGCCGTAGCAGACATCAACGACAACATCGTGGTGCCTACTGTCATGTATGTGACCCTCAGGATGCTCTCCCAATAGACTCTTTTCTATAAAATACAACAAACCTGAAGTGTGTTCGTCGTAGTTCCGAGGGGTGAGTTCCGGGGGCAAGAAGAGCTCTCAGAATTTGCTGGCTGTGGCGGGTTGACACCTTCTTCTTCTCTGCACCAAAACAACACACAGCGATGTCCGACGAGGAAATACCCATGCTCGTTGATGACGAGGGCAACGAGATTGTTGTTGCGCCTGTTGAGAAGCCCGTCGTGTTTGAAGAGCGTCTGCACCTGGACGACGTTCCCACAAAGAAGGTGCCGGTGACCATCATAACGGGATACCTAGGATCAGGCAAGAGGTGAGTCTGCAGCATGGTGTGAGTGGAACCAGTACTAACACGCCCAGCACCCTTTTGGATCAGATCGCGAAGAGAGGAGACAGGAAGTTGGCTGTCATCTTGAACGAGTTTGGAAACTCGGCGCCTATAGAGAAGGCTCTAACGGTGAAGGACAAGGACAGCGACTCATACGAGGAGTGGCTGGATCTGGGAAACGGATGCTTGTGCTGCTCCGTGAAGGATAACGGAGTGGCGGCCATTGAGCGTCTCGTTGCCAAGAACACAGGGTTCGACCACATTCTGCTTGAGACCTCGGGTGTGGCCGATCCAGCACCCATCGCAAACATGTTCTGGCTGGATGACGGACTTGCTAGCAACGTGTACATAGACGGAATCATCACCGTGCTGGATTCGGAAAACATCGAGCGGTCACTCGAGGATGTTGGCGGTCACTTCCACGACGAGGAACAGCCCAAGAGCGCTGCGGGGAGTACCACAGCGCACGTCCAGATTGCATTGGCAGACGTGATACTGCTGAACAAGATAGACAAGGTGGATGCTGCCAAGGAGGCAGCCATACGGGAGAAGGTAGCAGGCATCAACGGACTAGCTCCGATCTTCACCACGTCGTACGGCGATGTGTCGCTGGACAAGATCCTCGATCTCCACGCATACGAGAACAAGGGAATTGAAGGCATCAAGCAGGTGAACCACGGGTTCCACGATCCGCGTATCTCGACCATATCGTTTGACTTTGGACCCAGGCTTTCGCTGAAGCAGGTGGATCTGGTCGAGCAGTTCCTGCAGAACCTGCTGTGGGAAGACGATAACACTGAGATACACAGACTCAAGGGGCTGCTGCTCGTGGAAGACACGCAGAGCTCGTTTAGAGTTATCCAGGGAGTGCGCAAGACGTACGAGATAGCGGAGGAGAATGGGTTCGACGCCGAGGCCGTGGGCCTCAACAGCTCGAGACTGGTTGTCATCGGAAAGAAGCTTGACGCAGACACCATCTCGCACAGGTTCACCCAGCAAACCGGAATCCCCCTGCGGAATCTATAAAAAGCCATCCGTAGAGAATTCGTTGTATTTTGCCAGATCTGCCAAGAAGGACACGACACGCCAGACTTTTTTCCTCTCTCTCGCACAGGGGGCACGTCTTCTGGTGCTCTCGACGACAAAAAGACAAGCCAGTCCACTCTGCCGTATCTAAACCGAGGATGTCCGTTGCTCCACGCATAGACGAGAAGAATTTCGGCGAGTCAATCGGACTGAGAAGCAGCAATCTGCCGCAGTTCGAGGAGCTGGGGCCGCCAGACCTCGTACACCTCTCGCGCCACCACAAGAGCACAAACACAGACACAGGCAGCTATCACTACGTGACGGGTCTCGATGTATCAGGCACAGCGGCCCCAATTGCGTACCTGACCACGGTACTGCTCACGTCGAACACCAAGGGCAAGGCCTCGGGCTCCTCTGCGTCGCAGATCGGAACCTACTGTGCTTACAACTGTTTCTCCAAAGGTGATCTCCGTATTCGCACCGAGTTCTCCGGCAGCGAGACAACGCAGTTTGTGTTTGGTGACAGGAAAAAGGTTGCCATCCACGGAGACCTCAAGTCATCCGTCTGGCAGGAGACTGCGGCCTCGTGCCTCATCAGAAGTGTGCTCTTCGGAGACGATATCTCGAGACAGCTCCCCGGTATGGTCAAGTTCAATCCCATCTCGTCGACCTACTCTGCCAAGAGCGCAATCGAACTGCTCGTGAAGCACCTGCCCAAGGGATTCCTTGTCGGAGCTGCAGACAACTACCAGAAGCCCACCCTCCAGCAGAACTACCTCGTCGACGCGCTTCTGAAGTTGGCATTCTTGACCAACTTGCAGGGCTACGCCATTGAGCAGGTTGATGCTCTATGTGAGAAGTACTCGTTGCAGAACGAGTTCACAGTCGTCAAGGTCAAGCTTCTGTTCTCGCAGGACCGTGAAGTGGATGCGGTCAAGCTGATCCGCGATGCCCTCAAGGAGGACCCAAGGGACGGCCTTCTCCTGAGCGAACAAGCGAGGTATCTGCTGGCCAAGGGTCGGCCTGACCTGGCGCTTGTGCCAGCAACAAGATCTGTTGAATCGCTGCCAGCCGAGTTTGAGTGTTGGGCGGCGCTTGTCGAGTGCCATTTCCTCAAGAAGGACTACTCCAGTGCTCTCCTCGCACTCAACTCGTGCCCCATGTACTCACCAAGGAAAAAAGATATATTCAAAGCTATAGACCCTGCCGATTTTGCATTCCCGCTACCTCAGGAAGGTTCATACGACGACGTTTGGAAGAGCGCAGAACAATCGGGCTGTATCTCTGGTGTTGGGGGTCCTGTCACGTTTGCATCACGCACCGAGGTTTCCTCAGCCGACCCGCTTTTCCTGAGGATCTACCACGCCACCACCCTACAGCCAACGTTCAGGAAGGCATACGACTTCCTCACCGTGCTGACCAGACAGATTGGATGGGACGAGCTTCTGAGGCTCAGATCACACGTGTTTGTCATGGAAGACGAATACCGTATCACACTACAGGAGGAATCGAAGTCTCGGGTTGATCTCACCCCCAACGGCAACGGCAACTTACAGGTTCCTGAACGCTCGCCGTCGCCCAGACGCAGGAGCAGCTCTCAGGTGGAGCGGTTCCGCAAGAAGAGACTCTGCGAGCGCTGGCTGGACACTTTGTTCATCGTGCTGTACGACGATCTACGGGTTGTACTCAAGTGGGAATCTGACAGACGTTCTCTGAACCCGAGCGATATCAAGCACAGTGTTCTCGAGTGGGAGTTGCTGGGATTTAGTTCCTTCAGAACGCACCACCTCGAGGGTGGTGTGGCTGCACTCAAGGCCTGTCTGAACGGCAAGTTTGAGATCTTTGCCGCTCTGGGTCTCTTGGAGCACTACGTTTCGAGCAAGACGCAGCCGGAGCGTTTCAGGTACCTCAACTCCAAGGCCCGCAAGGAGGCCAGCCTGGATGCGGACTATGTGCTCAACCTCGTTACCAAGGTGTGTGCGTGGTACTACAGGTGGTACGGCGATTTTTCACCCCTGGTGCTGACCGCACTCAAGTTTCTCGTTGAGGAGCGCGGGGCCACGTCGCTGAAGAGTGTTGTGCAGGCAGAGTTCCCCAAGGAGAGCATCCCGGTTGTCATCGACCGGAACATCAGCTGGTTAGAGTTGTTCGACCAATAAAAAGTTATCTTCTGTATGAAAGTCATCCTCCTGTAGCCCCATTCGTATGGTCAAACACCCGAAACAGAATTCGCCATCACACGCGGTTTGATTCACACACTCCAAATCGTCGTCGGCCGTCGAAGGCATTTTTAGTGCGTTCAGGCGAGAGAAAAAGCGTGGTGGAGCATTTTTTTGGAAGCCGTTGATCAATCAGGATTCAGAAGGGACCAGCACAGTCAGATTTTTTTTGATTTTTTGTTCATTTTCTGTTCTCCATCCGTGTTTTGGATTTATTCAGATAATACTGAGACCCGCGAGATCTCTTTGATATATTCATCACAAAGGGCGGATTCGAGAGGTTCTGACTTCGCCATTTGTTTTTGTGTGTGTTGTTGGGAGAAAGCCCATTGAGCAACCACCTCCAATCAGGAAGAAGACATTCATACGGAGGCTCTCATCTGAGGTTCGATATCCAGTGAGCTTGGAACCGACCACCCGATTATCCGTTCAGGTCGATTCAATCCACGAGCGGGAAGATACCGCCGAGACTGTCGACAACCAGACACTTCCATCCCGCTACCAGTCCACATCAACTCCCACCCGCCTGCGAGAGTGTGTACCTGTGCCTCTGACTCTCTTTGAAAGACTGCCGACTGTCCAACTCTGTTCAGTTGTGTTCACTGTTGCGCACCAGCTCGAAAAAACCACCAGGGATACAAGCACCATCTCTTTTCTGGCTTACCCGCCACGACACCCGTTTCACTGCATTTGTTTACGTTTTTTACTTGTCATAGGTTGAAGCCATGTCTGGATTCTGGAAGTTTGCAAACAACTACTCGTCCCCAGTGACAAAGCTGCTAGAGACAGATTTCACCCTCGAGCAGCTGCTCGACGAACAGGAACTGTTGTCCGAGCTGCTGGGTTCTAACTCCAGACTAATTGAATATCTCCGAGAGCCACCCGTTCTCGAACAGCTTGTGGAGCTTATCATCGAAGATGACGACTTTCAGCTCGAACAACAGCTCCTCGAACAGAACAAAGACGCGCCAGAGAAAGACAACGCTCCAGAGGAGTCTCCTGCGTCGCTGGAAGAGTCCGGAAAGGAGAAACCAGCCAGCGAGGATGTTGCACACTCGGATTCTGACTCTGACTCTGACTCTGAGTACGATACCGAACTCGGTGACCGTGCAGAGGACGATGACGAGGAAGACGACGAGAACGACTTCGATCAGGAGGAGGAAGAGGAACAGGAAGAGACTGCAGCTGAGGCACACTCCCGTCGCGCCCAGGTGGCGGCTGAAATCTTGAGTGCCGATGTCTGGTCCATAACTGACGAATTCATGGAGAAACCCGAACTTTTGGGCCGTCTGTGGACCATTCTCGATAAGCCTGCTCCTCTACCGATGTTCTCGGCGACCTACTTTATGAAGATTAACGAACACTTACTAGACATGAAGATGGATGAGATGATCCAGTTCATCTTGCAACAACCACAGCTGGTGGAGAGGTTCATGAGACATATAGATACCCCTCCACTGATGGATTTTTTGCTCAAAGTCATATCCACCGACAAGGCTGATGCATCGACGGGAATAATAGACATCTTGCAGGAACAGAGGCTGATTCCATACCTCATAGACTACCTCGGTCCAGCAATCTCGTCCACGGTTCAGTCTGCTGCAGGTGATTTCTTGAAAGCGTTCATCACGATATCTGCAAACTCAAACACCGACAACACCACCATCGGACCTAATGAGCTCAGCAGAGAGTTGGTATCGGAACCAATGGTCCGCAAACTTGTCTCGATGATGCTACATGGCGGCACTGGTTTGTCGAACGCTGTGGGTATCGTCATTGAGATTATCCGCAAGAACAACTCAGATTACGATTTTGTGCCTGTTCTATACACAACCATCGAGTCTCACCCACCATCTCTGCGTGATCCAATCTACCTTGGTACGCTAGTCAAGGTGTTTGCAGAGGCTATCCCTCAGTTCACGGATATGCTCGGAAGGACTGTTGACCGTGTCCTAGAGACGCCATTCGGCAGTATAGAGCCACTTGGATTCGAAAGGTTCAAGATCTGCGAGCTCGTCGCCGAGCTGCTGCACTGCTCTAACATGGCGTTGCTCAACCACGAAGATGGAGAACCCATGGTACGCGAGCGCGATACCGAGAGACAGCGTCTGAGAGAGTTGCAGAAGTCTGCGAACAAGTCTGAGGAGGAAGAACAATCTTTCCAGGCTGAAACCGTTGACACCACCGATGACGAGATCTCTAGGGATCTGGGTAACTTGAGCGTTGCATCCGAGGCTGAAGAAGAAGGAGAAGTTGATACCAAGGAGATGATCGAAGAGCCCAAGACCAGACTCGAGTCAGAGGATGGAAATGACGACGATACAGACGCCGAGAAGGAGACGCACACTGAGGATGAATCTAGCTTCCACGAATACCTGGATGAGAAGATCAGAGATAATCCAGTTGTCGGAGATAAGTTGAAGATTGCCCTGTACGACAGCAACGTTATCAACGTGATTTTGAAGATGTTCTTCAAGTTCCCATGGAACAACTTCTTGCACAATGTTGTGTTTGATATTGTCCAGCAGATTCTGAACGGTCCTATGGATCTTGGTCACAACAGATTCCTTGCCATTGACCTGTTTACGCGTGGTTCTATCACACAGCTGATCATCGATGGTCAGAAACGTTGTGATGACTATGAGGAGCAGACCGGCTTGAGATTGGGATACATGGGTCACCTAACTCTCATTGCTGAGGAGGTTGTCAAGTTCACCACGATATACATCGAAGAGCCAACCTTCAGCGTTGTTCGTGAGGCCGTTTCGATGGCTGACTGGCAGTCATACGTTTTTGAGACTCTTGTGCAGACCAGAGAGAAGTACAATTCGATCTTGGGTGACACTGTGCTCGATCAAGAGGGCGAGGATGAAGATGATTCCGATGAGGAAGAAGGGGATTCGGTTAGCATGGAGCCCGAGAACGACGAGAATGAAGAGCGTCGTGATGACGAGTACTATGACTACGACGACGAAGAGTTCCAGAACGTGGACCACGGTAATGAGTTCCAAGGCGAGGACGAGGACTATTTTGAGCCTGAGAAGAAGGATGCTTCTGGATTCTACGGCTCTGAGGAGGATAACTCGGGAAAGTTTTACAAGTACATGTCGCAGCAGATTACGAACAACCTGCCAGACAAATTTGCATCCAGCGATGAGGATGAAGAGGAGGATGAGTGGACTAATAACAACACCCATATTCCCGGACATCCAAGCTTCCAGGAAGATGATGACTACGAAGACCCCAACGACGACGGACAGAGTTACACGAAGAGTGACCATCCCCTGTACGATACATCTGGGTTTGTGAAACCAGAGGAGGATGAGGAAGACATTTCCGAAGACTCTGAAGATGAACAACTCGAGGAAGATGCCGGTAGACAGGATCTCGGACTCTTCAGAAGTACGAGCAAAGGTGACATGAACTGGGACGACGATGAACAGCGCAGACTGCTATCGACCGCCAATTACATCAATCACACAAACTCGCACGAGTCAGTCGAGCCTAATTGAGGCATGCAAACCAAAAGTTCACAAGAAAGAATCCAAAAAAACACAAAAAAAAGAATAATTATCATGTCGTTGAATGATGAACGTTTAATGTGCCCCGCAAACTTGAACACAACAGATCTATACATACAAAGAACTATCACGTAGTTGAGAAACGAAGGAGTTTATATTGACACACTTTCACACACACACTAGAAGTGTAGACGTTGGTTGGAGTAAGGCCCGGAAAGAGCGGGGATTGGGTATTGTCTCTGCTCCGGGCTTTACTGGGCCTTGGTGGCTGGGGCAGGAGCACTCTGGGTAAGAACAGGCTTACCTCCAAACTGCTTGATGGCCTGCTTGAATTGCAACCACCCAGACTTGAGCTGGACTGGAACGGATGGGTGCGAAACAACACCGTCGATCTTGACCTCCCAGGACTTGACAACGGTTCTGGTGACGATGGACTTCTCGTATCTGAGCTTGAAGAAGACAGTGTAGAGGACAAGACCGATCCAGTATCCCTTTCTCCACAGAAGGGCACCAAGGATATACCAGACAAGAATGATGAACTCAAAGGTAGAGGCCACGTAGAGAGACTTGTTGTGGTACGCCTGGATAAAATTCACAATCGAGACGCTGAGCTTGGAGGTGGATGGGATGTTAAACACAGGGAACAGAGTGTTGTTGGTATAGCTCAGGGAGTGGAATAGCGCAAAGACAAGGAATGGCACAGTGGCGAAAAGGGTCTTAGGCAGCACAAAGAGGAAAAGGAGGCCTCCTGCAAGGTACTGCACATTGTCGTTTGCCAACAGTGCGATTGGCGCAAGGTTGAGCGATTTGGTCTTGTACTCCTGGAACAAAAGGATTCCAAAAGTGACGGCATCAGATAGAAACACAAGAGAGTAGAAGAAGGAGTTGGCACGGCCACCTGAGCGGTATGTAAGGAGGTAGAAGGCGCCAGAAATCAGGGTGATGGCGTGGCCCACAAACCAGCCGAATTGAGTGGTGTTGGCTATCTCGATAAAAGAGGGGGTTGGACGTTTGGTAGATGTTTGTTCAGACATTGTTGTTTATGGGGACAAAAGGGAAGAAAAGAATAGCAGGGAAGAAGGAACGTCGTGAAACAGGGCAGGGCAATCCAATTTTTTTTTGGTGTGAGTGCTTATGTAATGTCGATTATGTCATTTGGTAGACAATTTTAGACAACACGAGCAGGCTCTAAAAGACGAAGCTTGTTTTAGGAAATTCACACTATATTGGGGGGTAATTGAGGGCTATAAGAAACTAAAAGAGAGCATAACGTTGGAAAAACAGAGAGAGAGCAAAAACGAAATGGAATTGTGCTTAACGCAGGAAACCCTTACGCGACTTGGATGGCTGGCTTGCAACTGGTTCCGAGGATGGCGCCACACGCATGTTTTCCAAATCACGCTTCTTATCCTCGAGCATCTTGATCTGCTTCAGCAGCTTCTCTCTCATCTCCTTGTGCCTCGTGAAAAGCTCGGCCTCGGACTTCTGCAGCTTCTTTTCTCTCTCGCTGACCTTCTGCTGGAAAACAGCCTTCATCTCTGCCTCCATCTTGGCGAGCTTGGCCTCGTGGAGTGCTCTCTCCTCTTCCTGCTTGACAACTGGGTCAAACTCCCTGAAGACAGAGTCGTCCTGTTCGATTCCAAGTCTCTTGAGCTTCTCAGTTCTGTAGTTCTCATACAAGGCCTTGGATGTGTTTTCCTTGAGATCCTCAAGGAAGTTTCTGATCAGTAGCTGGCGCAGTTTGATGAAGTCACAGTGATCCTCGTTGTCAACTTCAACAATACCCCATGGGTAGCTACGACCTCTGACAATCCTGCCGTCTGGGGTCTGCAGCTCCTTGGTGGAGCCAACAATGGCGAATGGGATCTTAGAAACAATCTCCTCGGTTGAGCTGATGGTCTCCTCATCCTCGTTCTCGAAGTGGTCTGGGACGAAGTACTTTATTCCCTGGTTCTTGATGTCGTCGATGATTCTGGTCTTGAACTCAACAACCTCCTCCTCGGTGAGGGTATCCGACTTGGAGATAACTGGAATTAGGTTGACCTTCTCGTGGACCTGCTTCATGAAAGTGATATCGAGAGCCTTGAGAGAGTGGCCAGTAGGCTCGATGAAGTAGAGCAAAGCATGGATTCTGTTGTCAGCAATGTTGGTTCTGTTGATCTTGGTCTCGGCCTCCAGGTACTGGTCGAATCTGTTGTTGATCTCGTCGACAATCACCTTCCACGAGTCAGAGTTGTTGACGGCATCGCCGAAACCTGGCGTGTCCACCACGGTAAGATGGAGCTTGACACCGTTCTCTTCAATGTCGGTTGAAACAGTCTCGATGGAAACGTTTGTTGGTTTCTCGTCGGCTGGGTTGGGGGTGTCCTTCACCGGGTACAACTCGCGGTTGAAGAGCGTGTTGATCAGAGTGGATTTTCCGAGCCCGCTCTCACCAACAACCATCACATTGAGGTTGAATCCACGCTTGATGGACTTTCTGTGCCACTGCTTGGGCAGGTTGGCAAAACCGACATACCCATTGAGGTTACGGCGGATGATCTTGACATCGCTGGACGTCGACGAAGCACGCGCGGTAGAGGATGGCTCAGAGAGCTGTTCCACCTGCTTCACGTCGCCCTCAAGTGGATAGGACAGGTTCTCCTGTGAGTTGGATACTGGTTTGGCTTGTTAGAAATCGGCTTTTTTCTCGTGTGAAACAGGTCGCCAAGCGCGCGCAAGTTTGAGTCGCAAAGTCTCGAAAAGCAGACCGCCGTTGCACCAAGTAACATACCTTCAACTGTCATCGTAAACTACTACCGAATAATTAACCGTTTCGCGTTTGAATCGAAAGAAACAAGTTGGATCACGAAAGAGATAAAACAAAGAGAATGTACAATGAGCACAGCTCGCTGTGTGTCGCGTTGTTTTCCTCTTTCTCTGAGCCTTCAGGGAAGTGCAACGACAATTCTTGTTTAAAACGCGTCGCTTAGAAGGATGGGTCACGTGCTGTTTTGGACAAGAGTACACGACCCCGGTCTTGGCTTCTTTCTGAACACGCGCGCGGTTCCACGGATGTTAACTGTTGGAGAAGACAAGCCAAACGTCACGCTAAGATGGAGGACATCACGAAGATCGTCAATCGTGCATCCGCGTTATACGCGAAAAAGGACTACAACGGTGCTGCGGAGAAGTACGCCGAGGCGTGTGAGAAGTCTGCTGAGCTCAAGGGCGAGGAGGACGCAGACTTGCTCTTCTTGTACGGTAAGGCACTCTTCCAGTGTGCGGTGGCCAACTCGCAGGTGCTTGGCGGAAGTGCAGCTGCTCCACCACCGCCAGAGGAACCAGAAGAGCCCAAGGAAAAAGACTCGAGGTTTCAGTTCAGTGAAGAGGTGCCTCTGGCCGAGGAGGAAGATAGCGAGACTGAGGACGGGCCAGCCACTGCCGATGACCCAGAGTCGTCCGAATCTGAGGGTGAGCAGGAGGAGGGTGATCCAGAAGAAGAGCAGACGGATTTCGAGGCTGCTTGGGAGATCCTGGACCTCACGAGGACGCTTTTCGAAAAGCAGTTGAACGATCTCGGAGAGCCAAAGGAAGCTAAGAAGCCTCTGCTGGAGTCCGACAACCAGGAGTCATCCGATCCAAGGGTGATCACGCTGCGGAAGCTCGCGGATGTGTACGATATCCTGGGTGAGGTTTCCCTGGAAGCAGAAAACTTCCAGCAGGCAGCAACTGACCTGGAGAGCTCGCTGAAGCTGCGCCAAGAGTTATATCCATCATCCAGCAGTCTTGTGTCGGAGTCGCACTACAAGCTGTCTCTTGCGTACGAGTTCTGCGTCGAGGATCCTGAATCTATACCCAATGCCGTCAAGCAGATGGAGCTAGCCATCGCCAGCATATCGGCGAAGGAGTCTGTGGATGCCGACCTGCTGCAGGATATGAACGTGCGTCTGGCCGACCTCAAGAAGGATCCAGAGGAGAAGCTCAAGGAGGAGAAGGCCAAGATCATCGAGGGTCTCCTCGGTCAGGCCGCTCCTGCCTCTGAGAAAGCCAAACCGGCTCCTGCTGCCGCCGCCGTCAACGATCTCACGTCCATGGTCAAGAAAAGAAAGTCGTCTTCCGGTAAGATATCGAACAAAAAGGCCAAGAAATAAAACCATAATCTGTATAATCAAAAATCGAGAAAAACTTCAGTGATCCATCTGCTGTGCGTACGCGATGAGGCGCGAAAGCCCAGCGGCCGCGCTTTGTTTACACCACTCAACCCGCGTTGATCTCTCTGCCCTCACGCGTTGATCTCTTGCATCCCTCCGCATTATCATGAGTGCAGACGCTATCCTGGACGGATTGAATGCTTCGCAGTACGAGGCTGTCACGGCTGATCCAACGTGCCCTCTGCAGATTGTGGCCGGTCCAGGAACAGGCAAGACAAGGGTGCTTGCGTCGAGGGTGGCGTACCTTCTGGTGGAGAAGAAGATGCCACCGCATTCCATTATGGTCACAACCTTCACGAAGAAGGCCGCCAACGAGATGTCGGAGCGCATAGCAGAGTATCTGAAACCCTATCCGGGCATCTCTGTCTCACATCTGCTGATCGGGACTTTCCACAGCGTCTGCATTCGTCTTCTCCGCCGGTTCGGGAGCCGGGTCGGGCTGAAGCCCAACTTCAAAGTCGTTGACGACATGGACTCCCGGAGCATATTGCAGGAGCTCACCCCAGGCATGCAGACCCGAGATCGCCAGAAGATACGCAACAAGATATCAAAGATGAAGGCGCACGGTCTCCGCCCTGGGGCAGCGCCTTCTGAAAGAGACAGGGCAGCTCTGAGTGCATACTCAGACTACCAGGAGTACCTCGACAGCCGCGGACTGCTTGACTTTGACGACATACTAATTTACGGTGGCCAGCTGGCTGCTGCTGAAGGCGATTGCCTGAAGTTCCTCAAGCATGTCCTTGTGGATGAGTTCCAAGATACCAACAAGGTGCAACTGAAGCTGATGTTGGATCTGGGAAGCAAGGCAGACAACTGTGTGACGGTAGTGGGTGATCCCGATCAGAGTATCTACGGCTTTCGTAATGCTGACCATACCAACTTTCTCCAGATGGAGACATATTACATAGGTCTTCCAGGCGGACGGTTCCGGCAGGTTTTGCTCAACACAAACTACAGATCCACGGCAGCGATTGTCGATGCATCTGAGAGAGTCTTGCTTAACCAGCAGGGAAAGAGGCCAGACAGACGGTTGCAAGCATCCAGTCACCTCAACATGCCTGTGGTGTATCAAAATAACACCACGAACACCGACGAGGCACGACAGATTGCAGCAACTATAAGAATGCTCAAGAGCATGGAAGGCCTTTTTGCCTACTCTGATTTCTCCATACTGCTAAGAACGAGGTTCCAGTCTCGTGTCATTGAACAGGAGCTCATGAAGCAGGGCATACCGTATCACTTGGAAAAAGGACATGCGTTCTGGGGATTGAAGATTGTGCGAGGTCTGCTCGACTACCTGCGTGTTGTGCAATCGGACACAGATCACCTGGCGCTTTCGAGAACAATCAACTACCCCACTCGGGGACTCGGTCCGGTTGCCATGAAAATGATCATGGAAAAGCTAACGGAAGGTACTTCAATTATGGAAGAACTGGGGCCCCTACGGACCTCGAGACCTGGCATCGAGAAATATCTTGATCTTATCGAAAAGTGCCGGCAAGAGTGCACAACGCAGGACAGGGAGTCTGTTCTCAGAGCTTTTGATATCATAGCTGAAACCACAGGATTGGCAACTCTTGCTAACAATGAGAAGAAATACCGAGTGAAGAGGGATCTGGTAGATGAAGAGAAGGCTGAGCGACATCTTGCTGATCTCAGACAGCAGATAGAGGAGTTCAACCCCACAGAGGAGACCCATGATGAACTTCGGGTGGAAAGTGACCCCTCATTTCTGAATAGTTTTTTGGAGTCAGTGGCCTTCTACCAGACAGACCAGGGAAAAGACTCTGATACAGTCACGTTATCCACCATACATTCTTCCAAAGGTCTTGAGTGGCCTGTTGTGTTTGTCCCTGGCGTCAACGATGGTATCTTTCCATCGTGGAAGGGTGGTGCGGTCGCTGATGATGACGAAACCTCAGCAGAACTTCTCAGTGAGACTGATGATTCTGATGAGGATGTCAGGTGTCTGTACGTTGCCATCACAAGAGCAAAAAGGCTGCTCGTTCTCTCGTCATTTGACAACTGGTCATTCGCCGCACCCTGTGGTGGCTCGTCGCCCTTTCTCAAAAAGCTGAAGAACCTAGATAACCGGTTTGATGTTTTGGACGAGCTCAAACGGAAATCTATGTATGACTTGATGGGTAAGCCATACAGACCACCGAGCCAATCTGAGGTCACCAGAACGCTTACATCGTCATTCACAGCTGCGTCTGCAATGACAAAAGCTTCTCCATTCACCGCTGCATCTGGATTTAAATCTGCATCTGCGGCGCCCAGTGGCTCAAAGCGCAAAACCAATATGCACAAGCGTGCACTCGCTGCCCCTTTAGCTCCAGTAGTGAAGCGAGAGGTCACTCAATTTGCGCCGCATACTGTTCCGGTAGTCACTGTCGGTAAAAAGAGGAGGCTCGGCATGAGGAGACGAGTAAATTAGAATAAATAGTTATTGAGAATAAGGCCTATATGTGCATTTTGGAATAGTAGGTATCCGGGAGATTAAAAGTCCTCCGCGACAATGCCTGACTTGTCACACATCTCTCTGAAAACCCCGTGGTTATCAAACAGATTCTTTGGAGTATCAAGCTCTATGATGGCACCTTTGTCGAGAACCATGATACGATCATAGTTGACGATTGTCTTGAGACGATGCGCAACACAGAGAATGGTACAGTGTGCGAATTCCTTTGCAATTGTGTTTTGTATCTTGGAATCGGTTTCGTAGTCAACTGAACTTGTGGCCTCATCCAGAATAAGAATTTTGGTGTTGCGAACAAGAGCTCGAGCAAGAGCAATGAGCTGACGCTCACCGAGTGAGAAGTTGGACCCTCCGTCTTCCACCATCTGATCGAGGTGGAACTTGTGCATGTCGCTTCCATGTGTATCCTTCTGGGTCTTGGCGTAATCGATCTTCGAAGAATCGATGACACCACTCCGACGAAGCGCATCCCATAGCTGGTTATCGGACTTGTCATTGAAGGGATCGAGGTTTTCCCTAATTGTGCCCTTGAACAACACAGGATCTTGTGGGATAATGGACAAGTTCGAGCGAAGAGATTTCAAACCGAGCCCGGAGATATCAACGCCGTCAATGAGCATGGTTCCACCTTCTTCAATCTCAACGAGTCTGAACAACGCACTGGTAATCGTAGACTTTCCTGCACCCGTTCGACCACAAATTCCAATCTTCTCAGACGGTTTGGCCGTGAAACTTACGTCCTTGAGAACGATAGGTAGCTCAGGACGGTAGCGCATGGAGACATTCTGAAAGACAATCTCACCCTTCTCTGGCCATGTTGGTCTAGGCTCGTTGTCAGTTGTAGAGTGGTAAGGTGCCTCCTGAACCAGATCAAACGAATACTCCACCAGACGCTGGACCGACACCATCAGACCTTCCACCATAGTGACGGACCGAATCACGAACGACAGATAACCGGAAATCTGAAGCACATAAGACATAAGAAGACCAACTGTAGAAGCATTGATGGGGAATGCGTTTGTGGCGGACAATATTGCAACTAGGAACACCACAAGAGTACCGATAACGTTCACGTAGATCGAGATCCAGTTTCTGGTAGCAAGCTGGACGTATGAGGCCTCATTCATGGTGTCGATAGCCATAGAGTTATTATTCATGAACCGGTTGACAGCAGACAGACCGTAGAGCTTGATTGTCTCCATACCGGTCAAGGACTCGTTGAAGTTGTTGTAGACGAACGATCTCAGAATAGCCTCTAGGTTCTTCACTGGTTTCGATGAAGCGGTGTAAAGATCACCGAAAGCCCAGTAGATGACAACCAGTGGAGGGATGGCAATGGCGAACCAAGGTATGTAGATGATACACATGATCAATGTAGCGATGATCAGAGCCATAGAATAGATAAGCAGTCTCGCCTGAACGGTGACCTCATTATCGGCCACATCTGTATCCTTGGTGAATCTGTTGATAATCCGTCCCATAGGGGTAGTGTCAAAGTACCACATTGGAGCATACATGATGCGCTCGATAGATTTCAAATTGAGCATCTGGGCAGCTTTGTTTGCCACGTATGCAAGTGAGGCAAACTGAATGGCCAGAAATATGACTAGCAACACGGTGAAAAGCACAAACAAGCCAATGTAAACTCCATTGGTGAGATCGTGGAACTTTTCAGACGTCCAGAAGGACAGCCACACGTTCGTGAACACCTGCATGAAAGCAGAAAGGACAACAGAAATTACCAAGATAGGAACGGAGAGTGGTCCGAGAAATCCTCTTCCCAAAGCTAGGTATCTGGTGTACACCTGTAAGCCAACATTTTCTGAAATCTGCTCTTCCCTGATGAGTTCCTTAGCCGTGGCGACTCTTCGGATACTCTGTTGTCTTGAAATCACTTCTATAGCCTTCTCTTCTTCTTCCTCGATCTCCTCGGACTTTTCAACCTTGTCATTCTCGTTGCTGTAGTCCATGAGAGACACAAAGTTGGGCTTCGTGGATTTGAGTTCCTCCATAGTTCCGATAGAGATGGATCCATCGCCATCGAGGAATATCACCCTATCAGCTGCACCAATGAGCGACAGTTGGTGTGTTGCAAGAACTCTAGTCTTGTCCTTGAGCAGCCCCAAAAGACATTCATCCATGATGTGCTTACCCACACGAGCGTCCACGGCACTGAGAACGTCGTCTAGCAAAATAATGTCTGCATCAGCATAGACAGCACGGGCAAGGTTCAGTCTAGCCTTTTGTCCACCGGAGAGAGTGATACCTCGTTCACCGACTTCAGTCATGTCACCATCTTCGAGGATCTTAAAATCGTCCTCCAGAGCACACGCCGAGACGACAGTGTTGTATTTGGATGTATCGAATGGTTTGCCAAAAGTAATGTTGTCACGCACAGTGGAATTCAAAACCCATGGGTAACCGCAAAGCAGCAATGATCCGTTGACGTCCAACGATCCCGAGTAGAGCTTCATTGTACGTGCCATGGCGTTCAATAAGGAAGATTTTCCAGAACCAATAAGACCGGTAACCACGACAAACTCTCCCTTCTTGATGGTCAAGTCGACATTGTTCAGTCCAGTAAACCTGTGCAAGTCCATGGATGAGGTTGCGGAGTCATACTTCTCGTCACCTTTGTGGATAACCTCCATGGGGTTTTCTGAGGTGCAGCTCTTTCTGGGTTCCTCGTAGGAAGGCCACTTGAATGTTGCTCTTGATATGGTGATGGCATCATCTGACTGCTCATCATCCTTAAAGTAGTCCAGGTTCTTGTAGTCTTCTTCTGGGTCACCCTCCTCGCTGAGCAGCAGTTTCCGAGTTCTCTCCAGTCCAACAACCATATCAGCCGTGGAGCTGAGAGCCAACGGAACAATTAACACCTGTTGAGCAAGCACGTTGAAGAAAGTGAGAGCGGTGAAGATGTTAGCCACACTACGCATACCTTCAACGCCGTACATCGCAAGGAAAGCCACAAGAGATGTTATGAAAGGGACAGTCAGCGTAAATGCCATTGCCATTGCACGAGAAGTCTGAATCTTCAGAAGTTCGTGCATCTCTTTGCCTCTGATCTTGGTGATTTTCTCAAGGTACGACTCTTCCCACGTGTAGTACTTGATCATCTTGATGTTGTTGAGAAGCTCTTTCACAAAAGACACTCTCTGATCTGTGTAAACAGATGCCCTCTTTCTGAATTTGAGCAGACCTTTGGTGGAAAAAACAACACCGAACATGACAATGAGGAAAACAGCAACACCCACAAGAGAGATCGGACCGAGGTAGACAATCAGAAGGGCGATAGATATGCCGAGGGTCATTGGAAGTGTGATGATGTTGCCGAAATACGTAAGTGCCATTTCGATTCTTGCGAGATCGGTTCCCATGATCGAGGTAATTGTGCTGACAGGGAATTCGTGTCTGCTATCCTCGGAAAGCTTGAACGACTTGTCAAAGACGGACTTGGTGAGGACAGACCTCATTTTGATTCCAACTCCCTGACCTCCAGTGAAGAAGTGGGCCTGACTGAGACCACGGACGAAGATGAAGAGGGAACAGCCGATGGCATACCCCACGGCTGTGCCAACCGGTGTAGGGTCAGATTCGACGGCCGTTATCAGTTCTCGTGAAAGTAAGGGCGAAGTAACACTGAGAAGATCCGAGAAGATCTTCCAGGCCATGCACTGCAAGAACTCCCACTTGAACGTATCCCAGAGTGCCCACAGGAGCAAGGTCTTCGGAAACTCGGGCTCTTCGTCGCCGGCTTTTAGGCGTATCGCAGCCACACGAGCATTGAAGTTCTCGTGAAACTTCGCGTCTTGGACGTCCACGAGCTCTTCCTCCGGTAACCTGTACAGATCGTTTGGCGTTAGTTGGCGTTTGTATCCCGTTATCATCAAGGGGAAAATCCAGCTAACCATCAGCTTGCTCAGCACGTTTGCCGAGGCTTGTGGAAACACGGCTTTCTCTTCAGCTGAGGGCACCGGCTTCACCCTCTTGCTCATAGCCCACGTCAGCAGACGTCGCTGTGGCTTTATCTGTGGTGACATGGCTCAGAAATATGCAAACACAGAAACAAGAACAGCAACATCGAAAGGTCAGCGCCTTCAGTCGGCACCGGCCTGTCGGTGCTCTCGCACGGCTCCGACCTAAAAGCTATCTCCGAGAGAATTCGGACTCGGACACACTACCGGCTCTATTACCTCTGATTTGTCAGCCATCATCCATTATATACGCACTTTGCTGTTTCACCCACCGAATATAATGATGTATGCGACTTTGGGCCGAAGAAACAGGAAGAAAGACGGAGACCAAGGCTGACAGGTGGACATGGTGCCTGTGCCAAGACGTTCGGCCCCAGCGAACGAGCCGCCCAAAGGGACCACGCTCTTTGTTTCTCCCCCATTTATAGTTGTTGAGTCAGTCTAACGCTCCGTGCCTTCTGATTTCAGCATTGTCGCACCTAGAGCAACGCACTGTAGTGGCCCTCGCCGGATATTCGCGTGGAAGTGCTTGTCTTCTGCAGCAGTGACGGCTGTGGGTTCACCGTTTAGCCGCGCAGCACCAGTCGCCACAACACACGGTCGCATTAAACGAGTAAGACGGCTCTATCAGCGTTCTCCGCCCACTGTGTGTCTTTTGCTGTGATTCGCTGACTCCATCTCCACCGTCTAGGCGTACTTGGTGATGCGAAGGTGTGGGGCTTGTGAAGTATTATTGGGTCCGCATCGAGTGCGCCACCTCTCTTTGATTCCCCGCAGCCGAACAACAAGCCCCTGAGATCTCAACAGATCTCAACAGATCTCTAAAGAAAACCGAGTCTGGCTTAGCGCTTTTTCTACACTTGTGGTCTCTCGCAATAAGCCGTTGTCATGGCGGTCCTCGAACGATACGGGAAAATTCGTCCGAAGGGATCTGAACTAGTTCGGCCTGCGTCTTCACCCAATCACATGAGAGCGTCTCTGCGGTCGGTGCAGGGGAGGCCAGAGCGTCCACTGATTAAGCCCCCGTTACTAAGGCAATCCCTGTTGGCTTCTTTTCCTCCGCTTATTGATATGCTTAAGTTCAGCGGGTACCATAGCTCTCACCTTAGCCAGTTGCTATAGATACCTTCCACCAGAGAGGTGCGCCTACTCGCTGCATAATGCACTCTCTCCTCGAGGAAAACTTCGCGCAAGTGTATATTTCTTACTATCCCGGTTTGTTCTTTTTTTGTCGGATACTTCTATTGTCTGAGAGGAACCGGAAAAATAAACGGTTTATTCAGCCGTTATCAGTTTTTCCGGAAATCGGCAGTTGAAAGCGCGCCCAGGGTTCCCGCGCTTTCAGTTCCCCATGGATGAAAATATTTATCTCGGCACTCTTTGACTTTGAGTCCGATAGGATAAGCTTCAAATATAAAGTGCTTCACTGCTCCGATATCTCAGCTGTCTGATATGGACAACAGTTCAAGAAGATGACTAGTTCTGTGGATAGTCCGAGCTCGAACGACAAACAGATGGTCTCGACAGAGGTTGAGCCCCAGCTCACTACAGTTCTCTCCGTTAACGGAGAGGTTATCGACTTGAAACCCTCCGACTACGATGATGCTCTCCAGTACGCAGAGGGCGCTGAGGACATAGTCATCGATCCGGCGTATGAAAAGAAGCTGGTACGCAAGATCGACATCTGGATCATGCCGTTGATCGCCCTCATGATGTCCTGTCAGATGATGGACAAAACAACAAACTCATATGCGGCTCTGATGGGTCTCAGAACCGACCTGAACATGACTTCCGAAGAGTACACCTGGGTGGGATCCGGTTTCTATCTTGGTTACCTGGTGTTTGAGTATCCTGCTGGTGTCATCCTTCAGAAGCTGCCGCTCTCGAAGGTGTTGACCGGCGCTATTCTCATCTGGGGTGTCATTCTCATGTGCCACGCTGCATGCCAGGGTGCTGCCAGCTTTCTGACCTGCCGTGTCCTTCTCGGTGTGTTTGAAGGTTTCATGAACCCAGCTTACATCCTCTTGACCTCGCAGTGGTACAAGAAGGACGAGCAGTTCATGAGAACGTGCTTCTGGTATGGTTCCCAAGGTCTCGGTACTCTGTTGGGCGCTGGTATCGCTCATGGTCTGTACGTGTACAGAGATGGAGTCCACGCTTTTGCCTCTTGGAGACTGTTCTACATCATAACAGGTATCATTACCCTCGTTATGGCCGTTGTTTCGCAGTTGATCATTCCCGATGTCCCGGTCAAGGCCCGCTTCCTCAACGACCTCGACAAGAAGTACTGCATTCTGAGAAGCAAGCAGAATCAGCAAGGTTTCGGTAACCACCGTCTCAAAACTGTCCAGCTCAAGGAGACTTTCACTGACCCTATCACTTACCTCGTGTTCGTCTACGCTCTCAGTTACGCCATCCCCAACGGTGGTCTCAACAACTTTGGTTCTATTCTGTTGAACGAGGACTTCAAGTTCTCCACTAGTCAGTCTATGCTGATGAACATGCCCGGTGGTGGTATTGACGTTGTCATTCCACCTCTGGTTGCCATCATTAACCACAAGGTCCTCAGAGACAAGAGACTCATCTCAATGATCTTGGTCAACCTTCTCTGCGTTGTTGGTACTTGTCTCCTCACTTTCACCGACCCCAAGGGCTCAAGACTTACCGGATACTACCTCTTGTACACATCCACCACGTGTATGGCCGGTATCGCTTCCATTGTTTCTTCGAACGTTGCTGGACACACCAAAAAGGTTGCTGTTGGTACTCTGTTTTTGATAGGGTACTGTGTCGGTAACATTATTGGCCCACAGACCTTCAGGGAGGCACAGGCTCCAGGTTATGCCGGTGCTAAGACCGCTATGTTGGTGTCATACTGTGTTGGTGCCGTTGCTATGGCCATCATGTACGTGATCTACCGGTCCAGAAACATCTTCCGCGAGAAGAGAAAGGCTGAACTTGGTGAGAAGTACGTTGTTCCCGAGAACATTGCCTTTGCTGATCTTACAGACATGCAGAACCCAGAACTTCGATACGACTTGTAGTTCGTTGTTACTTAATTTTTTACCCAATATAATCTTTGGTTTGCCGATAGTCATGATACCGATAAGAAGAGTTTGTAGCCGCAAAGGGAATTGTATTGGTTACATGCTTCGACTATAATTTAGGTTTGCTGTCCTCCCTGAGCCAGTCAATGTCGCTGAGGTCTGGGAATTCAGTGGTGACTCTCCAGTCCATAGACGCAGGGTCAAACTTGGCGGTGTTTGTCTTCCAAGACCAAGGGGATCCATACTCGTCGTCCAGGTTACCCTGGAGACGAGCGACTATGTACTTGCCGATGTTGGGAAGGAACTTGAAAGCGTGACCGGAGTCACCGGTGGCAACGTACAGATTAGAGTACAGTGGTGCCTTGTCGATGATGAAGTGAGAGTCTGCAGTGTCAGCAATCCAACACACCTTGGAGTCAAATAGCTGGTGGTATGCAAGATCTGGTACGTACTTCGCCAGGATCTTCTTGGTCTGTATAACACCGCTCTTGGGGATGGTATCTGTAGGGTTGAGATTGTGATATCTTGGTAAACTCGTCTTCGCCTGTGGATCGTGCGGATTCTGGACAAAGTTGGACGCTCCAGCACCTGGAAGTGCAACTTTGAGAACTCTGGTAGCAGGGTCAGGTGGGAAGAAGTATCCCATCTCAGCGTCAAACAACACAGGCATGTCTTTGTACTTTTCAAACTCTTCTGCAGTGAGTTTGATGTGTGTCACAAACAGTCCAGTGGCACCCTGCTGATCCTGTAGGTCCAACATCTGACCAGTAGCGGCACCACAACAGACAAGTATCTGATCTGCCGTGTGCAACGATCCATCTGCTGTCTTAACGTACGCCTTGCCGTTCTTCTCGGACACAGACACAAAGGTGCCATTGTGGCCAAAGGAAAACTGCACACCCAACTGTTTGCATCTGAGATACACTGCTCTGAGGGAGTTGCCTGCGTGCGCAAGTCCAGAGTCCGGGTTGAACTTTGACTCCTCGTTGCTTGACATGAGGTTGTACTTGAAGACATCGAAACGCTCAGCGACCTGTGTTCCGCTCCGGAAGTACTCCACACCCAACGCAGCTCCAAGCTTGTTCAGGTTTTCTATTCCCTTGCGCTCGAACTCCTTCCTTCCGACGTGGTGAGCAGGTGTGATCATTAGCCTTCCACACCCGTTGTACATGTCCTTCAACACGGGGTCCGAGCGCCAGAGGTTGATTGCCTCAACACTCATCTTGGTGTAGATCATATCTGTGTACTCGCCTCTGATGATCTTGTTGTAGTCATTGGCAGCAGACCAAGGCGAAGGTGGCTCATAGGCATCTATGGCCTTGACATGGTATCCCTCTTCGGCTAGCCTTCTGGCGGTAGCGAGTCCAAAGACACCGCAGCCAACAACTAATACTGAACCGGGCATTCTCTCTGGATCTCAAAACTGTCTCCTCACGCTCAGGATATGCATCTGGCCAAGTATATAAGTTTTTGCCTCGTGCAAAACACTCAGCTAACCAAAAACAATACGATCGAACAACTCTTCCGGCGCTTTCAATGCACCCGGATTAATGCACCCACCCGCGCGCTTTCAGTTGCCCCAAAGCTGGTACAGAGCCGCCAGCTTTGTACGGCTACGTTCACAATTTCCGTCGTTAAGCGTTCGATACCAGACGTTGCTGGCATGATGATAGGTTTACGAAAGCGCCGTGCTTCATATAGTAGCCGGTTTTTCCATTATCCTGCAGTTAATGTACTGCGATTAACAGAATTTCCGGATTATCCTAGTGAGCGGTTGATAACCGTTATGAGCCTCGATAAGCGCGGTTCGAGATTCCCCCTGAAAAATAGAGAAAACAACCTTCAACCGACCACACACTTACGCCAATCTGCTCGAATTTGAGATTGTTTAGCCGCGATGACCATAACCAAGCACACGGTGCATCCCAATCTGAGGGGAAAGAAGAAAACCAGGTCGGGATGTCCAACCTGCAAAAGACGCCGCAAGAAGTGCGATGAAACCAGACCAATATGTCGGAACTGCAAAAGGCTAAACCTCGAATGCAGCTACGAACTGAGACTGAGCTGGCTCAAGTCCAACCAGACCTTCCTGAATAACGGGGGGCAACTCGTACCGCGCGCTTTTTTCCCATTCCTCAATACATCGCAGTGGGAAATAAGCGTTGGATACTGCGTCAACAGGTTGTGTGATAGCCACCTGCCCCCACAACTAGAGAGCATCTTGCCAAAATCACCGAGCAAGAACTACAAAACTGAAGGGTATGAGATCTCGCCGGAGTACCTGTTCACCCACTATGTGCGCAACATCAGCACAACCCGAACATTCTCAGACTCTTCAAACACGTTCAACGAGTTCTTCTCGATCATAGTTCCTCGGTGCAAGGACTTTGCGGCGCTGTACCAGTCGGTTCTGTGTATGTCATCTATCGATCTGATGAAGCAGGAGAAGAATAAGGCTGAGCAAGACATCCCTCTGCTGAACACATACGCCATGATGTTCAGCAAGTTCAAAGAGGAGGCCATAAACGAGCTGCACACCATCCTTGACCACCACGATATTTCGAGGCTCGAGACGCTGGAAGAGCTCGTTGTGACATTTATGATTCTGTGCTCCTCTGAGATCTCGAACAGCTGCGATAAGAACTGGGCCAATCTGATGAAGGAAGGGTGTCTTGTGTTTTCAAGTCTGTCACCGGACCAGATCAGGAGCTCAAAAGTCCTCATGTTTGTATACAGATACTTCACGCTCCGCTACGTGTTTCTGATATGCACTCTGAAAGGCGACATGCTCACCAGGTTTGTGGATGAGTGCCAGTGGACGGCCATTGGAGACTTCTTCAATAGCGATGTCATAGATCACCTATTCGGATGCTCGCCGCGGCTGCTCTACATCATCTACACCATGGCCACACTCAGCCACTACATGGATACCGGGAAGATCTTCAAGGAGGACGCAGTTCACCAGTACATGGAGATCTGGGATGACTTGTCTCGTCTTGAACAGAAATCTTCCGAGAACTCAACCGAACTTGAGCTCTGTGCGCATGCCTACCTGCTCGGTGCCAAGGTGTACTTCTGCACACTGCTGCAGATGGGGAGATTTGACGCATTCCGTGATTTTTCCTCCGTTCAGACCCACCTCATTCCCGACCTGGCGGATGTGCTCACCCGTCTGGGCAAAGTCAACTCCAAGGTGTTCTTCCCCAGTTGGAGCCTGCTGGTGCTCTCGTCATGTGTGAGAAACTCTCCCAAAGATGAGGTCATCAGACTTGCCATTCTGGAAACTCTGAGCGTGCTCAACCGCAAATGGCCATTCAGCACCATATCCCACCTCAAGGAAGCCGTGAGCCTTATCTGGAACGTCTACGATATCTGGATAGAGGAGTCTCCACTCAAGGTCAAGACGCCGTTCGACTGGAGGGACATACTCGAAGAAGCTGGGCTTCTACTCCCGCTGGTTTGAAACTTGTACGATCGATGTATACTATTTTTGCGCGCGCAAATGGCCAATCAGAAACCGCAGTCGGTTTGGATTATGTAATTTTTCACTCGAAGATAAGCAGAACCCCACAAAACTCCGTGTTCGCTGCAGGCCAAGATTTTCGTAGCCAAACTAGACTTAAGTGCTCCCACATAGCATAGCTGATGATAAGCTTTTCAGCTACTGCATTCTGAGATCAGAAGATACTTGGGGGATAACTTAAGGAAAAGCCGTGTTTCTTAATTTTCTGAGGTTTCTGGGAAAAGTGGGCGAAGCATTCCTTGTTTTCCCAAGAACGGGGTGCTCAGGTGAAAGATTTTTCGGTTAAATTCATTCAAGTTGCTCCATTGCTTACAATTATTGCTCTGGAGTCAACATAGCCATACTGTGTGTAGTTACATATCTATTCTGTAAGACGCTGAGAAGCCCGGTGCTGAATATCGGGGAAACGCGGCTACCGACCAACTTACCGCCGGGACCAGACCTGCTCTCCTCTCGACAGGCACCCAGGCAAGTGGCAAATGTCCCGTACCAGCCCGGTGGCAAGCTAGCAAGAATGCTAACCAAAGATACCTACCCGGGTTTCAGCGGGTGGCAAATCGAGTAAAAAATAAAAGGCGCAAGATGAGAACAAAGTTCAGCCGAAGTGGCTCTTCGCCCCGCTAAAGTGAAAAAAAAAACCAATTCAGCCCGGAGCGAGTGGCTCTCCTCTCTCCCTCCCCGCCCGAAGCTAAACTCTCCTCCTCTTGCTACCGAGTATTTGCCACCCATTTATGTTTTATATTTGGTGAACTATTCTGCATACATTCACCATATTTGCCACAGCCACAGCTAAGGTGATCATATTCGACAAATGGCTGACGAAAAGGAGCCCGTTCTCCAACGGAGATTGCTGACGTTCATGCTGTCAAAGAAGGTCCCGCCTCTCCCCACCGAGGAGGAACGCGTGGAGTTCCCTCTGAAACACGCCAACTGGTTCTCAAAGGCGTTCTTCTCGTGGATGAATCCGATCCTGCGCAAGGGTTACAAGCGCACGCTGGAACCGGAGGACCTGTTCTACCTGACCGATGAGCTCAAGATCGACTACTACTACGGCAAGTTCTCACGTCTGTTTGGCGAGGACTTCAACGCGAGAAGAGAGGCCCATTTACAGGCCAAGTGCAAACAGAGAGGAGAGACGTTTGAGACGTCTTCTGTGGATGAGGAGGACGACCTCGACGACTTCACATACCCTCCAAAGATGCTTGTTGTGAACCTCTTCAAGACCTTCTGGGCCCAGTATACGTTCGCGATTGTGTGTAAGATCTTCAGTGATCTGTGTGGTGTGTTGACGCCTCTTCTGCAGAAAGCCCTCATCAACTTTGTCTCCAAGCGCGCTCGGGGGGTTGAACATCACATCAACAACGGTGTTGGATACTCCATTGGTGTGGCTGTTCTTGTGTTTCTCCAGGGTCTTTTGGTTAACCATTTCTTCTACAACGCAATGCTGACTGGTTCCCAGGTCAAGGCCATCCTCACCCGTATCATGCTTGAGAAATCGTGCAGACAGTCTGACAAGTCCAAGCATGACTTCCCAACAGGTAAGGTGAACTCGCTGATGGGAACTGATCTCTCCAGAATCGACTTTGCAGTTGCGTTCTTCCCCTTTCTGTTTGTCTTTCCGATCCCTGTTATCGTTGCCATCGCTCTCATCATCGTTAACATCGGACCCACATCGCTTGTGGGTATCGCGATTTTCTTCATCTGTTTGGTAGGAATGGCTTTGACGATGAAGAAGTTGATGAGTTTCAGAATCACCGCAAACAAATACACCGATTCCAGAGTCAACCTTGTCAAGGAACTGCTGAAGAACTTCAAGATGATCAAGTACTACGCTTGGGAGGGTTCTTACTTGAAGAACATTGAAAGGGCAAGAACAAGAGAAATGAACACAATTCTGAGCATGCAGATCATGAGAAATATCACAATCGCAGTGGCAGTTGCACTGCCTACTGTCTGCTCAATGATTTCGTTTCTGATCCTGTATGGTATCAATAGTACAAGAAGTGTCGCCAGCATCTTCTCTTCCCTCAATTTGTTCCAGATCTTGTCCATGCAGATCATTATGATTCCCATGGCTCTCTCGAGCTCCGTGGACGCCTTCGTTGCACTGAAGAGAGTTCTGGAGTTTGTGTCTTCTGGTGATGCCAAGGATGATGACTCCGAGGCAGAGAAGTCCCTCATCCTCGAGGATATGAAGAAGTCTGATTCTGTACTCAGGGTCGTCGATGGCTGCTTTGAGTGGAAGACGTTTGAGGCCGACGCTGACGAAGATGAGTCTTTTGATGACAAGTCCAATGAGCCTAAGACCGACGACAACATGTCCGATCTTGAGAAGACGGTCTTCCCGGGCCTCAACAACATCAACATGAACCTCAAGCGCGGTGAATTTGTTGTTGTGACAGGTGTCATTGGCTCTGGTAAGTCCTCTCTCTTGTATGCCCTGGCTGGTTTCATGCACAGAACTCACGGCCATGTTGTCAGCGATGGAGACCTACTCTTGTGCGGTGCGAACTGGATTCAGAATGCAACAGTCAAGGAGAACATTCTCTTTGGATCCCCATTTGACCAGAAGAGATACGATGACGTTATATATGCCTGTTCCCTTGAATCTGACTTTGACCTTTTGCCAGCCGGTGACAGGACCGAGGTTGGCGAGAGAGGTATCACTCTTTCCGGTGGTCAAAAGGCCAGAATGAGTCTTGCTCGTGCTGTCTACGCAGACAAGGATATCGTCTTGCTTGACGATGTACTCAGTGCTGTTGATGCCCGTGTTGGTAAGCACATTATGGATAACTGTCTCATGGGAATAATGGCTAAGAAGACGAGAATTTTGGCTACTCACCAACTGTCCCTCATATCTTCTGCCGACAGGATTGTGTTCCTCAACGGAGATGGGTCCATCGACATAGGCACCATGGAGGAACTCCAGAATCACAGCGCAGGTTTCAACAAATTGATGGAGTACGCTACACAGGAGACGACCGAAGAGCAACAAGAGGAACAGGAAGAGGAAGAGATCAAGGAGCAAGAGATCATCAGGGTCCAGACTCTGGCAAACTCTTACAAAGAGGAACATGATACTGAATACCAGAGAAAAGACGGTGATGGACAACTCATACAGCTTGAGGACCGTGCCGTCAACTCTCTTGACCTGGATATTTACAAGAAGTACGTCAGACTTGGCTGCGGCAAATTGGGTTGGTTTCTTCCTCCAACTGTCATTCTGATTGCTGCCTGTGCCGTCTTTCTGCAACTATTCACCAATACCTGGTTGTCTTTCTGGACTGAAAAGAAGTTCAATTACTCTAACGGTTACTACATCGGACTTTACATCATGTTCACCTTTGTGTCGATTATCATGCTCACTGTTGAGTTTTCTTCAGTGGTGTATGTCACAAACAACTCGGCTAAGAATCTGAACGTTCATGCCGTCAAGAGACTCATGTACGTTCCGATGGCATTTATGGACACCACGCCTATGGGTAGAGTCTTGAACAGATTCACCAAAGATACAGAAGTGCTTGACAATGAGCTGCCTGAACAGATTCGTCTTGTGGTTCACTTCTCCGGTATGATTATCGGTGTTCTGATTCTCTGTATCATTTACCTTCCTTGGTTTGCAATTGCTGTGCCTGTCATCCTTTTCATGTACATTTCCTTTGCTTCTTACTACCAGGCATCTGCCAGAGAAGTCAAGAGAATTGAAGCTTTGCAGAGATCTTTTGTTTACTCGAACTTCAACGAGACATTACAAGGTTTGGAAGTGATCAAAGCCTACAGAGCTGAGTCCAGATTTTTGCGCAGGAATAACGATTACATCGACAAGATGAACGAAGCCTACTACCTAACTTTTGCAAACATGCGTTGGTTGGCCATCAGAGTTGACCTTGTTGCAGCTCTCATTGCCCTTCTCATTTCGCTTCTCTGCGTTGGCAGAGTGTTCCAGATCAGTCCCGCTTCTGTTGGTCTATTGCTGTCTTATGTTCTCAATGTTGCGGGTATGATGGCCATGTTGCTAAACACCACCACACAGGTTGAAAATGAGATGAACTCTGTTGAGAGACTCCAGTTTTACGGCTTTCAAATCGGGCAGGAGGCTCCTTACAAGATCACTGAGCACACACCACCTCCAAGCTGGCCTTCGGGTGGTCATATCGAATTCAAGAATGTGAGTTTGTCTTACCGTCATGGTCTTCCCCCTGTGCTCAAGAACCTGAACATCGACGTCAAGCCGCACGAAAAGATTGGTATCTGTGGTAGAACAGGTGCTGGCAAGTCTTCCATCATGACTGCGCTTTACCGCCTCGCGGAGATCGACCAGGGTGGTCAGATCTTGATCGATGGCATTGACGTTCGCACCCTTGGTCTCTACGATTTGAGATCCCGTTTGTCCATCATTCCCCAGGATCCCGTTTTGTTCCGTGGTTCGATCAGATCCAACCTGGATCCTTTCCACGAGAACACAGATGACCAGCTGTGGAACGTTCTTGTTACCAGTGGTCTCATCGAAGAGTCGAAGCTGGCACAGATCAAGGCACAGGCCCACGACGATGAAAACCTCCACAAGTTCCACCTCATGCAGAACGTCGAGGATGACGGTACAAACTTCTCCCTTGGAGAGCGTCAGCTTCTTGCTCTTGCTCGTTCGCTGGTGAGAAACGCCAAGATCCTGATTCTTGACGAGGCCACTTCTTCGGTCGACTACGAGACGGATTCCAAGATCCAGAACACCATTGCATCAGAGTTCACCCAGTGTACCATTCTGTGTATTGCGCATAGATTGCGCACCATTGTGAACTACGATAGGATCCTTGTCATGGACAAGGGCATGGTTGCCGAATACGAGAGGCCTTGGAAGCTCTACTGTGATGAGACATCCATCTTCAGACAGATGTGTAACAAATCGGGAATTTCCGCCGACGACTTTGAGAGAAAAGATTGAAAAGAACTTGACCGCAAGAAAAGCAAGCAAAGTCAGACCGTTCTATAATATAGCCGCCCTTATTTAATAATATTATGTTCTGATTGCTCTTTTATTGTTAATCGGTAATGAAAAAAGGAAGAATTCGCGTGGCTCTGCGTGCTCTGCGTGGCTCTGAGTGGCTTTGCGTGGCTCTACCGCCGATAAGCTTTGGCGGGGGGTGCGACAGGCGCCGGGGTTTTTCCGACTCCCTTGTTTTATTCTTCCAGTTGTTCTTCTCCTCATTTTGTTCTGCAGATGACCTATAGGTGAATTTGAGCGATGAGCGAGCAACCAGAACTCCAGAAACGACTACTCACGTTCATGCTGTCGAAGCGGGTGCCGCCCATCCCCACCGAGGATGAACGAGAGCCATTCCCTCTGCCACAGGCGAGCATACTCTCACAGGTGTTCTTCTCGTGGCTGGATCCTATGCTGGCAAAGGGCTACAAGCGGACGCTTGAGGCTGCGGATCTGTTCTACCTCACCGACCAGTGGAAGGTGGACACCTGTTACGTGCGCTTTATGTCCCACTTCAAAGACGACCTTCAGAAGAAGAAAGAGGCCCATGTTCTCAACAAGTGCAAAGAGCGTGGCGAGACGCTGGAAGCATCCTCTGTGGATGAGGATGAAGACCTAGAAGACTTCCTGTATCCTCGTCTGCGGTTTCTGTGGCTGCTGTACCGCACTCTGTGGTTCCCGTGTACGTTGGCCCTCTTCTTGAGACTCGTTGAAGCCGTCGGGGCCATTCTCGCGCCACTCCTCCAGAAACTGCTGGTTAACTTCATCTCAGAGCGTGCTAGCTCAGCAGATGTGGGCGTTGGTAAGGGCATAGGCTACGCCTTTGGCGTGACCGTTCTCATCTTCTTCAGTAATCTGTTAGGGGAGCACAGTTTCTTCCAGACCGCGCTTGTCGGGTGTCTTGTCAAATCCATTCTCACAAGACTCATTCTCGAGAAGTCGTTCAACCAGTCCGAGAAGTCTAAGCACGATTTCCCCGCCGGTAAAGTCACCTCTCTCATGGGCAGTGATGTGTCCAGAGTCGAGTTTGCGTGTGTTTTCCTCGCCATGGTTATCGTTTTACCAGTCCCCGTCCTCATAGCCGTCGCTCTGCTAATTGTGAACATTGGTGTGTCCTCTCTGGTCGGTATTGCCGTTTTCCTGCTCGTCTTGGGCATCATCTGCTACCTCCCCAGGGTCCAAAACTCCATCAGAAAAGAGGCCACCAAGTTCACGGATGAGAGAGTCGGACTTGTCACTGAGATTCTCCAGAACTTCCGCATGATCAAGTTCTACTCCTGGGAGTCTGCTTACGCCTCTAGGATTGCCAAGGCCAGGAAAACGGAGATGAAGAAGCTCTACCACATACAGCTCATCAACGGCTGTTCTGATGCCCTCTCCTTGGGCTCCCCAGGTCTCTGTTCCATGATATCATTCTTCGTCCTGCATGCCCTCAGTAGCTCGCGCAGCGTTGGAAGCATTTTCTCATCGCTGAACCTGTTCCAACAACTTTCGGAGCAGATCATCATGGTGCCTACTGCCCTCTCTACTGGTACAGACGCCTGGGTTGGTCTTGGCCGCGTGGTAGAGTTCCTCAGCTCGGGTGACAGTTGCGATGCCGGTGTGTTTCCAGAGATCGAAGATATGGTCACAGACATGAAGAAGACAGGCTCAGCTATAAGGACGGTCGATGCCTGTTTCGAGTGGATGACGTTCGAAGCAGAGGTTGGTGACACTGACACTGTTGTATCCGAAAAGTCGGGCAAGTCAGCTCTTTGCAAGACCATAACAACCAACGAGAAGACCATCGACGAGGTGAGCATGCTTGGCGACACGAGCTTTCCTGGACTAAACCACATCAACCTTGACATCAAGCAAGGTGAGTTCATAGTTGTCACGGGTGTCATTGGGTCTGGAAAGTCGTCCCTCCTGAATGCACTCGCCGGCTTCATGCCACGCATTTCTGGTTTGGCTGCGACTGTCGGAGAGCTTCTTTTCTGCGGATCAAACTGGATCCAGAATGCCACCATTAAGGACAACATCGTGTTTGGCTCTCCCTTCGACCAGAAGAGGTACGACGACGTCATCTTTGCCTGTTCTCTCGAGACCGACCTCCAGCTTCTCCCAGCGGGAGACCTGACTGAAGTTGGTGAGAAGGGTATCACTCTCTCCGGTGGTCAAAAGGCCCGTATCAGTCTTGCTCGTGCTGTGTATGCCGACAAAGAGATCGTCCTGTTTGACGATGTCCTCAGTGCCGTGGATGCCCGTGTTGGTAAGCATATCGTTGACAACTGTCTCATGGGTCTGCTTCAGGGCAAGACCAGAATCCTTGCTACCCACCAGCTGTCACTGATCTCGTCTGCTGACCGTATTGTCTTTCTCAATGGAGATGGAACCGTCGATACAGGATCCATGGATGAGCTGAGAGAACGCAACACCGCATTCACGAGACTCATGGAGTTCAATACCCCAAGTGACGAGCGAGTACAGGCTGAGAGGGCAAAGGAAGAGGCAGAGCTGGTCAAGGTCAAGTCGGAGGTTTCTTCCAAGAAAGAGGACGCGGATGGTCGTCTTATGCAAGACGAAGACCGTGGTATCAACGCTGTTGGTCTCGATTTGTACAAGAGGTATGTCCAGCTGGGGCAGGGCAGAATTGGATGGTTATTCCTGCCTATGTTGCTCTTGATCACCTGCTGTACTGCGTTTCTCCAGGTCTGGGTCAGTACCTGGCTGTCCTTCTGGACTTCGGACAAGTTTTCTGAGGGAAGTGGGTTCTATATGGGTCTCTACGTCATGTTTATTATCTTGACCTTTGTCTTTCTCATGCTCGAGTTTGCTGCGGTTCTATATCTTACGAACAACGCCTCGAGAATGCTCAACATCCGTGCCATTGAGCGCATGATGACTGCCCCCATGTCTTTCATGGACACAACACCGCTCGGAAGAATCATGAACAGGTTCACCAAGGACACCGATGTTCTCGACAACCAGCTAACCAACAGAATCCGTCTTTTCGTTCTTATGAGCGCCGAAGTCGCTGCGATTTTGATCCTGTGTGTGATCTACCTGCCATGGTTTGCCATAGCGCTTCCTATCATTGGTGTTCTGTACTTTGGTTGCGCGTCGTTCTTCCAAGCTGGCTCCAGGGAGGTTAAGCGTATCGAGTCCTTACAGCGCTCGTACGTCTTCTCCAACTTCAGCGAGGCCCTACAAGGTTTGGCTGTGATCAAGGCGTACAATGCGGAGGAGAGGTTTTTGCGCAGGAACAACGAGGCTTTGGATACGATGAACGAGGCCTCGTTTGTCATGTATGCCAACAACCGCTGGCTCTCCATCAGAATGCAGGCCATGTCATCCATGATCACGCTGATCGTCGGGTTGTTATGTGTGAGCCGTGTGTTCAGTCTGTCCCCTTCTGATGTCGGTCTGTTGATGACCAATGTCATGAATGTTGGTGGCCTTGTGTCGGTGGTTGTCATGTTTGCGACGATGATCCAGAACGAGTCCAACTCTATCGAGCGCCTGGAGTACTACGGTTACAAAGTGCCACAGGAGGCCCCACACATCATATCCGAGAGAACGCCGCACCCGGAATGGCCGTCCAGTGGTCACATACAGTTCAAGAACGTTGATCTGCGCTACCGCGAGGGTCTCCCTCTTGTGCTCAAGAACGTGAGCATCGATGTAAAGCCACACGAGAAGATCGGCATCTGTGGTCGCACCGGTGCTGGAAAGTCGTCCATCATAGCGGCACTGTACCGTTTGTCTGAGGCTGATGAGGGCAGCCAGATCATCATCGATGACGTTGATATCCGTACCATCGGTCTGCACCATCTCAGGTCGCGTCTGTCCATCATTCCACAGGATCCGATACTCTTCCAGGGAACCATCCGTTCCAACCTGGATCCATTCGGCGAACGCTCGGATGACGATCTGTGGCGGGTTCTTGTTGCAGGCGGGCTGGTGGAGTCTTCGAAACTGGCACAGATCAAGGCACAGAGCGCCGACGATCCGTTCCTCCACAAGTTCCACTTGCTGCAGAACGTGGAGGACGATGGAGCCAACTTCTCGCTCGGAGAGCGCCAGCTGCTTGCGCTTACGCGTGCACTGGTGCGCGACTCCAGGATCCTCATCATGGACGAGGCCACTTCCTCTGTTGACTACGAGACGGACGCGAAGATCCAGAACACCATCGCCACGCAGTTTGCAGACTGCACCATCCTGTGTATTGCGCACAGACTCAAGACTATTCTGAGCTACGATAGAATCCTCGTCTTGGACAAGGGTGTGGTTGCCGAGTTTGAAAGTCCCTGGGCGCTTTACCGTCAGGAGTCATCCATCTTCAGGGAGATGTGTGAGAAATCGGGAATAACCACTGAGGACTTCGATAGAAGAGACTGAAATTTCTGCCGGAGGAGCCGTGAATTAGCATAGATATGAACGCATAAATATAAACACAATAGACCGCTTTCTTATCTGAATCCGGATAAAACCAACCAAATCAAAACAAGAGAGGCGGACAGAGTTATATAATTATATAAGACAATGGGAGTGTGAGTCATAGTGCGTATTGATTTTCCATAGTTAAGGCTGGCTCTGACTCACTCTGCATGGGCCAACTACTTAAAACCACTCATTCCTCGAATGGCTCTACTCTCTGGCGTTCTTCCCGTTTGAAATTTGCGTATGCCATTGGAAAATAAACCACGAGTGCACTCGTTTTTCACAGGTACACCAGGTAATCCCGCTATCTTCTGTATATAACAACAGTTTGATGTGTTCAGATCGAACTGGCAGAAGGCTCCCGTCTGGGCAGCCATAAGAAGCCAGCCGGGGAAGTCCCAGCCAAAAGAATCCCAGCCAGAGTCTGACACATTCCGGGCTACGAATCGCAGTTCCGACCGCTGGAGGATAAGGGCCGCGCGCGCCTGCTTCGCGTTTTGTTTCTTTTTTCCTGGTGAAATATTCAGTAGACACGGCACAGATACGTATATATAGTCTGGATCGTCCGCACTGTGGAGACGATGTAGACCCTGAACCCATACCATGTCGAACGAATCAGATCCCCTGATCTCAGCCCAGCCTGAAAGACGAATGCTGTCGTTCCTGTTCAGCAGGCGTGTACCTCCCGTCCCGGCCGAGGAGGAGCGCCAGCCGTTTCCCAAACCAACATTTCTATCAGCGATCTTCTTCCGCTGGCTCGATCCCATTCTCGTGAAGGGCTACAAGCGAACCCTCGAGAAGGAGGATCTGTACCGTCTGACTGACGAATGGAAGGTCGAGGTTTCATACGATAAGTTCGCGCGTGTTTTCAGAAACGACTTCAGCCGCAGGAAACGTCTCCACCTGGAGCTCAGGTGCAAGAGCCGCGGTGAAACGCTCGAGACATCCTCGGTCCCAGAGGAAGATGATCTTGAGGGCTTTTTGTATCCGCGCTTGCGCTTCGCGTGGCTGCTGTACCGCACGTTCTGGGCGTCGCTGACCCTTTCTCTCGTCATGAAGCTCCTGTGTGATGTCACAGCCGTGCTAGCTCCACTGCTGCAGAGACTGCTGATCGACTTTGTCACCGAGAAAGCCTCCCATCCAGAGCTGGGAGTCTCGCGGGGCGTTGCATATGCGTTTGGCGTGACGGCTGTCATGTTCCTGAGTGGCCTACTGCAGCAGCACGCCCACTACAACTGCTCTGTCACTGGTTGCTTCATCAAGTCCATCATCACAAGACTCGTTCTGGAGAAGTCCTTCAACCAGTCAGAGAAGTCTAAGCACGATTTCCCGCCCGGAAAGATCACCTCCATCATGGGCGGTGACCTGTCCCGTATGGAGTTCTCCGTCGTCTACTTCATCACCCTGATGACTCTACCGTTTCCCCTCGTCATCGGGGTCGTCTTGCTTCTCCTCAACATTGGTGTCTCTGCCATTGTGGGTATTGTCGTGTTCTTGGCGGCACTATCCTTCATCACCTGGCTGCCCAGTGTGCTTCAGAGACTCAGAACGGACGCATCCACGTACTCCGACGAGAGAGTTGGGCTGGTCTCCGAAGTCATGCAGAACTTCCGCATGATAAAGTTCTACGCCTGGGAGCCGGCTTACCATGACAAGGTGTCTAAGGCCAGAGACAAGGAGATGAAGACCATCTACATCATGCAGGTGCTCGAGAGTGTTACCGAAGCTCTGTCTCTGGGACTCCCAAGCCTGTGTGCCATGGTTTCTTTCTTTGTCATGCATGCTCTGCACCGCACTACCAGCGCAGGTAGCGTGTTTTCCTCTCTGAACCTGTTCGGTCAGCTGTCAAATTTGGTCAGCATGATTCCTATGTCTCTGGAGGCCTGTACCAGCTCATGGGTTGGTCTTGGGCGTGTGCTCGACTTTCTGAGCTCTGGTGATGCTCATAACGACAGCACAGCTCCCGTTTTGCCCTCAGTGATCGAAGACATGAACAGAAACCATTCAGCCATAAGAGCTGTCAATGCCAGTTTTGAGTGGATGAACTTCGACGCTGAGGTTGAAGGTGACGAGAGTCCAGATACCATCGAGGAGCCACAGACGCAAGACAGAGAACCACCGCTGGATGACCTCGATTCCAAGCTGGGTAAGACCAGCTTCCCAGGTCTGAAGAGCATCAACCTCGATATCAGACAAGGAGAGTTTGTTGTTGTCACCGGTATGATCGGTTCCGGTAAGTCGTCTCTTCTTGCGGCGCTTGCTGGGTTCATGCCCCGTACCCGAGGCCATGTGGCTGCAGTTGGTGATCTCCTCTTGTGTGCCAATCACTGGATCCAAAACGCCACCGTGAAGGACAACATTCTGTTTGGTTCTCCATTAGACCAGAACAGGTACGATGCCGTCGTTCGCGCTTGTGCCCTGGAAGATGATATACGTATCTTCCCAGCTGGCGATGCCACCGAGGTTGGTGAGAAGGGTATCACTCTCTCCGGTGGTCAAAAGGCCAGAGTCAGTCTTGCCCGTGCAGTTTACGCGAATAAAGACATCATTCTACTTGATGACGTCCTTAGTGCTGTCGATGCTCGTGTTGGAAGACACATTGTGGAAAACTGTCTTCTTGGTCTTCTTCTTGGCAAGACCAGAGTGCTGGCTACGCATCAGCTGTCGCTGATCTCGTCTGCGGACCGTGTCATCTTTCTCAATGGAGACGGAACAATGGATGTGGGAACTGCAGGGGAGCTTGAGCAGAGGAATGAAGGTTTCAACAGACTCATGAAGTACCAGGTCTCCTACGAGAAGCAACTTGAACAAGAGGAGAAAGAAAGGGAGTCCGAGGAGTCCGAGGAGGATGACAAGCCAGAGAAGCCTGTTGACGGCCGTCTGATGCAGGCTGAAGACCGTGCTGTTGGTGGCAATGCCCTGAGTGTCTTGAAGAGGTACATTGAGCTTGGTCAAGGTAACCTGGGGTGGTCTTTCTCTATGATAGTTCTCCTCTTCACCGCCCTTGCCGGATTCTTGGACGTCTGGGTGAGTGCGTGGTTGTCCTTCTGGACCTCTGACAAGTTTGACAAGGACAGCAGCTTCTACATGACTTACTACGTTGTGTTCACTATTCTCTATGTCGTGTTTCTTGTTCTTGAGTTTGCTTCTTCCCTTTTGCTCACCAACCACGCCTCCAAAGTGCTCAACATTCGTGCCATCGAGCGTGTGATGAGAGTCCCCATGTCTTTCATGGATACCACCCCACTGGGTAGAATCTTGAGCAGGTTCACCAAGGATACCGACATTCTGGATAGTGTCATCTCTGACTGCATACGATACTTCATTCTGACGATGTGCCGTGTGGTGGCTCCGATCATTCTGTGTGTCTTCTTCCTTCCATATGTTGCCATCGCTATTCCGATCGTCTTCTTGTTCTATCTTGGGTGTGCTGCTTTCTTCAGACCAGGGTACACGGAGATCAAGCGCATAGAGTCACTGCAGCGTTCATTTGTCTTCTCCAACTTCAGCGAGTCAGTCCAAGGCGTTGAGGTGATCAGGGCCTACAAAGCCCACGACAGGTTCATCCAGAACAACAACCAAGCCATGAACAACATGAACGAAGCAACTTTCGTGAATGCTGCCAACAACCGTTGGTTGTCGATTCGCATCGAGTCCATGGCTTCGCTTCTCGTTCTTCTCGTTACCACTTTGTCTGTGAACGGTGTCTTTGAGGTGTCTGATGCCGACGTCGGGCTTATGACAAGTACCATCATGGATCTAGCTGGCATTGTCGGGTTCTTGATCCAGATCGGGATGAGTATTCTCAACCAAACCAACTCGGTGGAGCGTCTAGAGTACTACGCCTTCAACCTGCCACAGGAGGCCCCGGCAGTCATCCCTGGGAGGTCTCCACCTGACCACTGGCCTTCTCACGGACAGATCCAGTTCAAGAACGTTTCTCTGCGGTACCGTGAAGAGCTGCCGCTTGTGCTCAAGAACATCAACCTGGACATCAAGCCACGCGAGAAAGTGGGCATCTGCGGACGAACAGGAGCAGGCAAGTCGTCCATCATGGCTGCTCTGTTCCGTCTGTCGGAGATCGAGAAGAACGGACGGATCCTCATTGACGGAATCGACATTAGCCAGATGGGTCTGCGCGATCTGAGGTCTCGCTTGTCGATCATCCCGCAGGATCCAGTGCTGTTCCGTGGCACTTTGCGCTCCAACCTCGATCCGTTCAAACAGCTCTCTGACGACGAGCTGTGGGGGGCTCTTGTCACCAGCGGTCTGATTGAGAGCCATATGCTGTCGCAGGTCAAGGCCCAGAGTGCGGGCGACGAGAGCCTCCACAAGTTCCATTTGCTGCAGAACGTCGAGCACGACGGTGCCAACTTCTCGCACGGCGAGCGCCAGCTTGTTGCGCTTGCACGTGCGCTGGTGCGCGACTCCAGGATACTTGTCATGGACGAAGCCACTTCCTCTGTTGACTACGAGACGGACGCGAAGATCCAGAACACCATCGCCACGCAGTTCGCAGACTGCACCATCCTCTGCATTGCACACAGACTCAAGACCATCCTGCACTACGACCGGATCCTGGTGCTGGACAACGGCCAGGTAGCCGAATTTGGAGCTCCGCAGGCCCTTTTTGCGGACAGAAACTCGATCTTCAGAGACATGTGCGCCACTTCTCGCATCACAGCCAGCGATTTCGTCCAATGAACGCCGTTCCGTCTATTAATAGAAACCATTTAAGCCTCGTGATAAGCTCGACTGAGCGAGTTTTTGCCGTAGCCTCTCCAGATCACCCGCAAGCCCATGAGGCGTCTGCGTAAAGCGTCCCGTTCCCCCTTGCAGAGACCAGTTTCAGGGGGATTTCGAACTTATCAGATCGCTCGCGGTACCGTGCTGCTGCCCGGATTTAAGTAGTACGCAGCGCGAAGCGTGGACGGCTGGAAGCGGCAAAAAAGCCGCCCGTCGTAATGATTTCGTAATAGTTGCGGGGGTGCGGAAAAATTGGGGGGAATGCAGCCTTTTGCATAGAAAGGCTTGGCAGGACCGAAAGTGGAAAGAGTTGAGCCGTGCGCCTTCGATCGGAGTGGCTCTAGATTTGTGGATCACGGATTTAAATACCGCTCGTCCGCCCCCTTTTTTTTTGCTCCAGGGATTTACGCCGTTTGCCCAGTATGCCTGAACCCCAGCTGCAGAGACGGCTGTTCACGCGTCTGCTGTCGAAGCAGGTGCCCCCTATCCCGCTCGAGGACGAGCGCGAGCCGTACCCGATGAGGGCGGCCAACCCGCTGTCCAACACGTTCTTCACGTGGTTGATGCCGCTGCTCGGTAAGGGCTACAAGCGCACGCTGGAGCCGCAGGACCTGTTCTGCCTGACGGACGACCTCAAGGTGGAGGCCAACTACGACCGCTTCATGGGCTACTTCCGCGACGACTTTTTCGCGCGCAAACAGGCGCATCTGGAGGCCAAGTGCGCGGCCAGAGGCGAGACGCTGGCGACCTCCACGGCCGACGAGGACGCAGACCTAGAGGACTTTGTGTATCCGCGCGCGCGCTTCATGTGGCTCTGCTACAAGACGTTCTGGGTGCGCTTCTCGTTCGGGCTGGTGCTCAAGACCGCCGCCGACTGCCTGGAGACCTTCTCGCCGCTGGTGCAGAAGAGCCTGATCGACTTTGTGTCGAACCGCCGGGCCGACGAGCACCTCGGTGCGGGCAAGGGCATTGGCTACGCCGTCGGCATCACGCTGATGCTCTACTGCGCGGGGCTGTTCTCCCAGCACAACCTGTTCCAGTGCCTGCTCACCGGCGGCAGTCTGCGGTCGCTGCTCACGCGGCTGATGCTCGAGAAGTCCTTCAGCCAGTCCGACAAGTCCAGGCACGATTTCCCCACCGGCACCATCAACACCATCATGGGCGCCGACATCTCGCGCGTCGACTTCTCCGTCTTCTACCTGAGTGTGCTACTGACCATCCCGGTCCCCATCATCATCAACATCGTGCTGCTGCTCGTGAACATCGGGCCCTCCGCACTAGTGGGTATCGGCGTGTTCCTGCTGAGCCTGGGCATCATGAGCTCGGCCCCCAAGATCTTTGGAAAGCTGCGGACGAAGGCCAACGTCTTCACCGAGCAGAGAGTCAACCTGGTGACCGAGCTTTTGCAGAACCTCAAGGTGGTCAAGTACTACGCCTGGGAGCCCTCCTACTCCGCCAAGATCAGGAAGGCCAGAACCTCCGAGATGAAGAAGGTCTACCTCATGCAGCTCGCGAACAGTCTCTTCAACGGTCTCTCCTTCAGTCTGCCGGGCGTCTGCTCCATGATCTCCTTCTTTGTCCTGTTTGCCATTGACAGCAACAGGTCGACCGGTAGCATCTTTGCTTCGCTCAACCTGTTCGAGCTCTTGGCCATGCAGGTCATCATGGTCCCCAGCGCCCTCGCTACGTGCACAGACGCCTACCTCGGGTTCGGCCGCATTGTCAGCTTCCTCAGCTCTGGCGACGACAGAGACGTGCAGCCCGTTGAGGACATCGAGCGCTCCGTCGAGGACATGAAGAAGACAGACTCGGTTGTCAGAGCGGTCGACGCCAGCTTCGAGTGGAAGACCTTCGAGGCCGAGGCCGAGGCCGACGACGCTGCCACCATCCACTCGGTCGAGATGCAGGACCTCGAGGTGGAAGACACCAAGGAGGCGGAAGTGGCCTCCATCGGTGACCAGACCCTCTCCACCGAGATCAGCAGCACCTCCTTCCCGGGCCTCAACAACATCAACCTGGACATCAAGCGCGGCGAGTTTGTCGTTGTGACTGGGTCTGTTGGATCCGGTAAGTCTTCGCTTCTGTGTGCGCTTGCCGGCTTCATGCACAGAACCACGGGCCACGTTGCTACCGTAGGCGAGCTTCTCCTCTGTGGAACCTACTGGATCCAGAACGCCACGGTCCAGGACAACATCCTGTTCGGCGCTCCGTTCGACCAGAAGAGGTACAACGACGTCATCTACGCCTGCGCGCTCGAGTCTGACTTTGAGGTGTTGCCGGCTGGGGACATGACCGAGATCGGAGAGAAAGGTATCAACCTCTCGGGTGGCCAGAAGGCCAGAGTCAACCTCGCCCGTGCCGTTTACGCAAACAAGGACATCGTGCTACTCGACGACGTCCTGAGTGCCGTGGATGCGCGTGTGGGGAAGCACATCATCGACCAATGTCTCATGGGTATTCTGGGCGAGAAGACCAGGGTTCTCGCTACGCACCAGCTGTCGCTCATCTCCTTTGCTGACAAGGTTATCTTCCTCAACGGCGACGGCTCCATTGACATGGGCTCCATCGAGGAGCTCAAGGAGCGCAACACCGGTTTCGCCAGGCTGATGGACTTCAATCCCCAGGACAAGACCAACGCAGACTCTGATGAAGAGGATGAGCAAGAGGCTGAAGAGGCCGAAATCCTCAAGCAGCAGTCCATCAACAAGTCTCTCGACGGTGTTGATCCTGTCAAGAAGGAGCTTGGTCGTCTCATGCAAGACGAAGACCGTGGTGTCAACTCTGTCGGTTTGGATGTCTACATGAGGTACATCCAGCTTGGCCAGGGCATTTTCAGCTGGAGTTATGTTCCTCTGTTGCTTCTTGTGGTTGCGTGTACCGCGTTTGTTCAGATCTTCGTCAACACGTGGCTGTCCTTCTGGACTTCTGAGAAGTTCGCAAAGTCTGACGGCTTCTACATGGGTATCTATGTCATGTTCACCATGTTGACAATTGTCTTCCTTGCAACCCAGGCTGCATATGTCCTGTACATGACCAACAATGCCTCCAAGGTTCTGAATGTCAAGGCCTTTGAGAGTATCATGTCTGTGCCAATGTCATTCATGGACACAACTCCTGTTGGACGAGTCCTGAACAGATTCACGAAGGATACAGATGTTATGGATAACCAGCTTCCGGACATGATCCGTATCACCATCCAGATGCTTGGTCAGATGATTGGAGTGCTTATTCTCTGTATCATCTATCTTCCTTGGATTGCCATTGCCATCCCTATATTGACTCTTCTGTACATTGGGCTCACAAACTTCTTCTTGGCCTCTTCGAGAGAGATCAAGAGAATGGAGGCTCTCAAGAGATCTTACGTGTTCTCCAACTTCAGCGAGTCTCTTTCGGGTCAAAAGGTGATCAAGGCGTATAAGGCTGAAGACCGGTTCCTCCACAAGAATAACGATGCCGTGGACACTATGAACGAATCATCTTATGTGGTCATAGCTTCAAACTGTTGGTTCGCCATTCACACCACGGGTATTTCTTGTACTGTTATCTTGCTTGTTTCCATGCTCTCCATCTTCAGAATCTTCGACATCTCGCCCTCTGCGGTCGGTTTGCTGCTGTCTTATGTGATGAGTGTCACAGGAACGGTTAATGTTGTTGTGGCCGGTATCACTCGGATTCAAAACATGGCCAACTCCGTTGAGAGACTAGAGTTCTACGGTTTCAAGCTACCCCAGGAGCCACCATATACTGTTTCTCCTGCTCCTCCTCCAGAGTGGCCACAGGGTGGCAGCATCGTCTTTGACAACGTCACCTTGCGCTATCGCCCCGGTCTTCCTGCTGTTCTACACGATCTCAATATTGACATAAAGCCCGGTGAGAAGATTGGTATCTGTGGAAGAACAGGTGCCGGTAAGTCGACTATCATGACTGCCCTGTACCGTCTTGCTGAGATTGACGAAGGTGGCAAGATTGTCATTGACGACATTGACATCCAGACCCTCGGTCTCGGTGACCTGCGTTCTCGTCTGTCTATCATCCCGCAGGACCCAGTGCTGTTCCGTGGTACCATAAGGTCCAACCTGGACCCATTCAACGAGAGATCCGACGCTACTGTTTGGAAGGCTCTTGTGTCCAGTGGTCTAATTGAGTCCTCCAAGCTCGTTCAGGTCAAGTCTCAGGCCGCTGACGACGAAAACCTGCACAAGTTCCACTTGCTTCAGAACGTCGAGGATGACGGTGAAAACTTCTCTCTTGGTGAACGCCAGCTGATTGCACTGGCGCGTGCGCTGGTTCGCAATTCGAAGATTCTCATCCTTGATGAGGCTACCTCGTCCGTTGACTACGAGACAGACTCCAAGATCCAGAACACCATAGCGTCTGAGTTTGCCGAATGCACCATCCTCTGCATTGCGCACAGACTCCGTACCATCTTGAACTACGACCGTATCCTGGTTCTGGACAAAGGTGAGCTGCGCGAGTTTGACACTCCGCATGCGTTGTACTCAGACAGTGACTCCATCTTCAGACAGATGTGTGATAAGTCAGGAATCACAGCTGACGACTTCGAGCTTAGCGTTGACTTTGGGAAGTATTGAAGGGTTGTTTTTGCTTTTTTAGGACTTTTTCGCTGTGATATTTGTTAATACAATGTTTCTAATTTATTTACAGGACTACTAGTACATGTCCGATTCTAGAATGAGGTTTCCCTCGATGATCTCCAGACCAACTATCCTGGTATCGGTGATCTCGTCTCCAACATTCAGCGAGGAAATCGGCTTTTTGTCTGCGTCCTCGACAACACCGGTGGATTCCTGGAGTACAGCACGAATTCCGTAATCGCGCAGCATCACGGGTATGGATCCATCTCTGGATGGCATACCGGTGACTTTGACCGCAAGAGTCTTTTCTCCGTCAGAGTACTCATGCTTGAGGTATTTGAACATGTAGAAAGCAGAGGAACGTCTGTCGAGTTTCGACGCAACAGCTTCCTGGGAAGTGAGGTGGAGCACTGCAAACATCATGTTCTCTTCTGTGAGAGGCTTATCAGCCTCCCTGAGAAGGTGTGACTGGATCTGCCAATGGTTCAAAATATCGCAGAAACGTCTCAGCGGTGACGTACAGTTGGCATAAACGGGGATTCCAAGACCAGCGTGTGGCAAGGGAACCACTGAGTAACTGGATCTACCAACAAAGTTGGACAGGTTCGAGATGTTGGAGAACGTGGGTGTGATCTTGCCTGTCTTGAGGTCGCTGATTGCCTGCGAAACAGGTGTGGACATTGGTATTTGTGGAACAGCCCTGTAGACGGCGGGGATTTTGTTGGACTCCATGAAGTGGCCACAGATTCTTCCTGACGAAATCATAATCTCGGAAACAAGGACCTGCGAAGGTGTTTGAACGTTGTTCGGTTTGACTTTGATCTCTATGTTGTCCTCAACCTCTTCGACGCGCTCTAGATTGATCCTGTCAAACCACTTGTTGCTGAGCGCACCATTGGCATATCTCCTAGCTTGCAACTCGGTTGATACTCTGTGTAAATCCTCTAGATCTCTCTTCACCTCTTCGACAGAGACACCGAGTTCCTGTAGTTTTGCCGAAAGCTCTGCCTCAGTCTTGCCTCGAAGCAGTGCATCTACTTCATCGTATGAGATCTTGAAAAAGCGTTTGGCAACACCAAACCCGATGTTTGAACCATTCACAAAATCTGCAGAACCCGTCTCAGGATCATATTCGAACGAGAACTTCGCAACGCGCGTGTCCCGATTTTCACCCAGCTGTGCAGCCTGAACCAGGGCCTTGGGTAAAAGACCAACAGATGTTCCATCCCTAGAGTAGACTGTGGACGATCTACCAAATGCAATCTCGGCGATGGGCGTCTCTGGATCAAGGTAAGAGGCTGGGTCCGCCACATATGTTGCGATTTCCCACTTGCCATCCTGCCTCGAAATGGAAATACCATCATCAATCTCGTGAGCATCCGGAGCATCAATGCAGTAGATCAAGTCAGACCGAAAATTCTTTCTGATTGATTTCACTCTGTCGTCTGTAGTATGTTCTTGCAGGTTCTCGACGGTGATTTCGCCGTAATACTGTTGTTCCATCTCGGCCTTGATCGAGGATGTGGGGTTAAGCAACCACCAGTTCATAGGGTTGTCCAGCCCGGATACTTCACCCAGCTTGATAAGGATGTCGTACACCATGGCGCGCGAGATATCAAGTTCACCAAAGTGAGGGAGCGCTCTGATGACTCTGATGATAAAAGACTCCATACGCTCATCCATGATACTGCCACCGCAGTAAAGCTTCATCATTTGGATCACGTCGAAATAGTGGTCGGGCACCTCGAAATCTTCATCAGCAGCTCCTTCCTCGAGGATGTGTCCCATGTATTCGGTAACAAGATCAAACAATTCCGCATCCTGCTTCATGTCCGCAACTAACGAGTCTAGTGTGACTATAGTCTCCAGTGGTACCAGGGCCACAGAAAGGGGGATCATTCTCGCTGTGTCGCTCAAAAACAACTGAGAGTTCTTGCGGAGTGCAAGAATGAGACTGTAGAAGGTATCGACGTATATCTGTCTGTCCTTCTGAAGCGCCCCTATCTCCTTTCCGTACGCAAGCTCATCAAAGTGGTCGCCCACATAGGCCTTTCTGACGGTTGCCCTCGATAGACCCTTGTACCCAGCCACCACGGCCGATTGATCGTCACTAGACACGGCAGCCGATAGTTTGTTCAGGTCTGTTGCGTTCACTGCATCTAAGATCTGGAAAATGGAGACCATGGTGACGGAGTCAGAGTTCTGCATTGCTGTGTGCAGCTGTTCGAGCTTGACGTTCATCACCGGGAGGAGCGACCACGACTCAGTGAGAAGTTTGGACAGTTCATACGAGACAATACCCGAGAGTACCGAAGGCACAACATAGGTCTCCATCTCTGCGTTTCCCTGTATGACTGCCTTCGAAATGGCTGTGTCGACAACTCCGGAGCTCTGCTTGGTGTCTTCCTCGTTGAAACGCGGAGAACCCGTCATGAGCGTCTCGTCGTCGTCCCCTATGAAATCGCGCTCGTTGAACACACAGTTTCTGAACCACTCACGAGGGAAGAACCGTGGAATACGCGAGCTGACGTATGACCCGCGCACAAACTTGAGCTCACCCTTGTGCGTGAGCACAGAGTAGCGAGGGTCCGCAAGAGACACAGGCAGATCCACCACCACAGCGAGCTCGCTCATCTCGAACGTCGTCGACAAGTCAACGACATCACCTATGTCCAGCGGAAGCGACGCAAACTCGTGTGGCGTGAAGTAGCGCTTGATCCTTCCGTACTTTGCACTCAGCAGGTTCTTCACCTTGACCCGCGACGATATGGAGTCCTGGAAGAGGTCCTGCTCACCCTCGGATACCCCAAGCTGCGAACACAGCCAGCGCTGATTCGGCTGCACAAACCGCACGTTGTTGCGGTGCTGCAGCTCCTCTGCGATCTCACCGAGGGTCTTTGTGGTGGCCTGGCGCAGGAGCTCGTCGGGAGTCATCACTTTGGCGGCTCTGGGGTTGGAAAACCGCGTCTGTCTCCGCATCAGCCCGAGGCCAGTGTGGAAACCTCGCACCCCATGCCGCAGGAAACCTCTGTACATAATACTTTTCCTTGTCTGACAGAGTAAATTAACGCAGAGCCACAACAGATCGCTGTGTATGCTTAAATTTTTGCGTGTGGGTAGTGTGCATGCTAAATGAAAATGTATGACTAAGCATGTCGTGAGGTGCTGATGTAATCACTTTCCAGAGGGAAAATCGAAGAGCCAATGAGCGTTGTCATTTACAATTCCCTTGGAGCGCACCAGTGAACACTCTTGAACACCACATACACACCCATCACATCACGATGTTCAGAAGAGCAGTGGCCAGAACACAGCAGATACGTTTGCAGAGCACCAAGGTGGCAAGAACCACCGCTACGCTAAAGGATGTTGGTGTTCCTGACCCACAGGACCTCACACAGCAGGCACCAAACAGAATTGCCCCATGGTCGGCCACACAGAGGCCCAGAGAGGAAGCCATGACCGGCCCCAGATTTGAGGGCAAGGACCTCACCAAGCAGCCTAGACCATACGCTGCCATCGATCTCATTGCCAAGCAGCCTATCAGATACATCGAGCACGGAAACGTTGCCGTGTGCGACGGTAACGGAGGTATCCAGGGCCACCCAAAGGTCTTCATCAACCTCGACCAGAAGAGAGCCAACTCGTGCGGTTACTGTGGTCTCAGATTCGCCCAGTCCAAGTTCAAGAAGGACCTCGAGGGCGCCAACTGAACGTCATCCAACCGACACTCCTATTTATACTACTAGATTGACACTAAGAAGAAGCAGTTACTTTTTCCTAGATATTCGTACTTGTTCGGGCATCATCGAGAACCATTGCATGGAAGATCGCTCAAACGGATATCGTAGAGAACCATGGAAGACCAACCAAACTGCGGAGCGATATCCAGCATACAAGATCATTCAAACGGCGGAGAGATACCCGTCTTAGAACTTGTAGATGTGGTACTCCACAATGAGGCCACCCTTGTCATTTCTGAGGAAACGGCCCTTACCCGTGAGCTTCTCGTCCTTGGCCCACTCCTCATCGGCGCCGGAGTCCACCTTCACGATGTCCGGAGAGCAAGTGACGAAGCCTTCGTCAAACTCCATGTGTTGCTTCTTGTTCTGCAGAATCTCGAGCACTTTTCCCTCAAAGTGCACAACGCCAGAGTAGTGGATGAACAGCCCCTTGCCCTTCGAGGTGGTGAGGTAAACGCGGCAGTCGAGTGTGTTGGTGGCCGTGTTGGGCTCAGACCTGATGTCGTCCCATCCAAAGTTGACCTTGGCATCAAAGGGGAAAGCTGGGTCGACGCTCTTGATGTAGCCGTCGTTGATCTTGACGGTGGTCAGGGAGCCGGTGCTGTCTGCGTAGATGGGGACGCCGTCTTCCACCTCAAAGTGCACGAAGAGAACGGGCTTGAGCGCAGGCGTGGTAGCTTGGGGGACAGACATGTTAATTGGTCGATGATTTGTCGGCTGTTGGTGTTCAGAAGTTGTACTGAGCAGAACAGGGGGAGTCAAAAAGAACAGGGGAAACCAGGTGAGATTATAGAGCGGGGTTTGGAACAGAGGCTATTCTCCAAGGTGGGGAGACCACGCCGGCTCCTCTCCTTCTTTATCCGCCCGCCAACACCACCCCATCAATTATATATATACACCCATGTCCAAACCACAGGTTCCCCAGGAGTACGCCAAGTTCTACGAGCACGAACACGGTCTGAGCAAAGAACAGCGTCTGAAGCTGGCCGATGTGTTCTACCGCATAAGTGTGAGTCAGTCCATCCTGGGCATAGCTGGGCTTGCTCTGGGAGGAACAATCCCGCTGCTGGTGCTGCGTTACACGGGGCGCAAGGCCACAAAGACAACGGCACTGCACCAGACGCTCGGTGCGATGTTTGGTGGATTCATGCTCCCTCAGTTCTGCGGACCGTTGCTGTTCCAGCGACAGATGAACAAGCTCAAAGACGGAGACCAGGAGGTCTACAAGACGTTCGAGCTCACGCCGTATCCTACGATGATGGCCTTCATGTGGCGAAACTACTTCGTGAACGACAGGAAACTGCCGGATCCCAGTCAGGTCCAGTCTGCCTTGGAGAAAGGCTCGATGGACCAGCTGACGATAGACAGCACCAAGGTGTCACCTGCGTGGGACCGTGTCAGAAAGAGCAAAGACCCACTGCACAAGAACACAACCACTGCGGAGGAAGATGACCCTTTCGCTCTGGACGGAGAGACAAAGCAGGCAAAGCCCAACCCAAACGAGTCGGCGTGGGATAGGATACGCAGAGAGCAGGTTGTCAACCACAAAACCGAGAACTGAATACCTGGAGAGAACAGCTGCCAACCACGGAGTCGAAGATTCAAGAATGATGTCTCGGACAAAGGCCGAGGTGTGTGTTTGAAAGACCTCGGACGAAGGCCGAACACCACCCTCTCATTCCAGAACCTGCCAACCGTTTTACGTTGCTTTTTTTCTTTTTCTATTCGATGTATAAAAGGGGGTGGCAGCACCCCTTTTTGGCTTATTTATTCTCCCGGTATCGATTATATATCAATCACTTTACACACAATGGCACAGACAGTTCTAGTTACAGGAGCCACTGGTTTCATTGCTCTTCACATCGTCAACGATCTTTTCAAGAGTGGTTACGACGTTATTGGTACCGTCAGATCCGCTGAGAAGGGCAAGCTGCTCGACCACTTCAAGGAGCTCTACCCTGACCGCAAGCTCACCCTTGAGTTTGTTGCCGACATTGCTCAGCTTGATGCTTTTGACGAGGTGATCCAGAAGCACCCAGAGATTGACTACATCCTGCACACGGCGTCTCCATTCTCCTTTGGTCTCGGTGACGACCAGGAGGAGGTTTTTGTCAAGCCAGCCCTCAACGGTACTGTTGGAATCCTGAAGGCTGCCAAGGCGTACGGCTCCAACGTCAAGCACGTTGTTGTCACGTCTTCCCTTGCCGCCGTTATGGAGTTCACCAAGTTCACCGACAAGTCCTTTGTGCACACCGAGGAGACATGGAACACAATGGACTGGGAGACCGCCAAGACCAACCCAGCCTACTCCTACTGTTACTCCAAGACCATCGCTGAGAAGTCTGCTCGTGACTTCATCGCCAACGAGAAGCCACACTTCACACTGTCCACAGTCAACCCAGTGTACGTCTTTGGTCCTCAGATGTTCGAGGAGACCGTCGGTAACCTGAACACCTCTTCCGATCTCGTCAACCAGGCCATCAACCTCGCACCTGATGCCGAGGGTCCATTCACCGCATCCAGCGGTTATGGTATCGATGTCAGAGATGTTTCTCGCGCCCACGTTCTCTCCATTCAGGATCCAGTCAAGTTCAAGGATGCCAGAGTTGTCATGGCCGTTGAGAAGTTCTGCACCCAGACTTTCCTGGATATCCTGAACAAGAGATTCTCAGAGCTCAAGGGTAAGATCCCAGTTGGAGACCCTGAAGGCGGCAAGAAGTTCGTTGATGACAACTGTCTCACCAAGGACTTCTCCAAGTCTGAGGCTCTCTTTGGCCAGGAGTACATCTCCCTCGAGGACAGTGTCTATGCCACTGCCAAGCAGGTTCTTGACTACAAAAAGGCTCGCCAGTGAGTAGGCATATTAAAATCAAATAACGCAATTATCACAATTAAGATAAACCGGTTTTCCAACCAAAAAAAGCAGACAAAGTAAAGGGTCCCGTGTATAACTTTTGTCAATTTTGTTTTTTAAGTTTTGAGTTTGTCATCGCGTAAGGCACGGAAAGGAGTTTTTCCGATTCGGGAGGATCGGCGGCGGTTGATCCAAGATAAAGGGGGTCATAAATACGCGATGTCCTTTTTTTTTGGCCTTCTGTTTTCTTCTTCTTCGTAAGAAAATGTCAACTGTCTTAGTCACTGGTGCCACTGGGTTTATTGCCCTGCACATTATTGATCAATTGCTCAAGAAGGGATACAAAGTTATCGGCACGGTTCGCTCTCAGGAGAAAGCGGATAAATTAGCCGCCAGCTTCAAAAACCCTAATGTCTCGTTCGTAATCGTTCCGGACATCGCCCCCGATGGAGCTTTCGACGAGGCATTCATCGGCCATCCAGAGATTGAGTATGTCATTCACACTGCGTCTCCTGTGAGCACCGACGTTCAAGGGACACTCTACGAACACTTTGTCAAGCCCGCGGTGGCTGGCTCGCTGAACGTTCTCAAAAGCGCTCACAAGCACGGTCCTGCATTGAAGCACTTTGTATTCACGTCTTCCAGTGCTGCTATCATGAACAAGGCCAAGTCTTCGGACCAGAGCTTTATCCATACCGAAAAGACATGGAATCCACTCACCGTCGAGGAGATGAGCACGGTTGGTGAAGGATACGCCATGTCCAAGATCGAGGCCGAGCGCCAAAGCCGCGCATACGTTGCGGATAACGACGTTCAGTTCACGTTTTCAAGTGTGAATCCGTGGTTTGTTTTCGGTCCGCAGCTGTTTGAAGACGCCATAGATCATCTATCCACCAGTTCCGCAGGCTTCAAGATGGTCATGGACCTTCCTCCAACTTTTCCAGGTCCCTTCACCCAGGGGTTCTTTCTCGCGTGTGATGTGCGTGATGTTGCCCTCTTCCACATCTATCCGCTCGAAGATCCCGTCAAGTTCGCCAACGAGAGACTGTCTGTTGCCAGTGGTAAGTACGTAACACAGACCATTCTGGACTCTTTGAACAAGCACTTTCCGGAGCTTCATGGCAAGATCCCGGTTGGTGATCCCGAGGCCGGTAAGGAGTTCTGTGAGAAGCACGTACTGAACTACGACTTCTCGCACACTTTGGAAGTTACCGGAGGCTCTTTCACTCCGTTGGACAAGATCTTCTACGATACTGCAAAGCAGATCCTAGACTATAAGAAGCGTTTAAATTAAGAAGAAAATAGAAACTATAGCGATCAGACCAGCCAATGCAGTCATGATTTTACCGGAGAGAGTCCAACTTCCGTCTCTGGTGAACGATTCCTGCTGCATGACAGACATCTTGTAGATCTTAGACTTATTCGGAGTGTACTGGGGATACCTGATCCTGAGCAACAATTCCATCCAAATGGGCTGTTTGAAAACATGTCTCTTGTGCGAGAAGGTCTCAACCGAGAACTTTCCGTGGTATGTTCCGTATCCGGAAGTTCCAATTCCTCCAAATGGTGCGCTCATGATACCAACATGAACAAGGGTGTCGTTGACACTAACTCCACCGGAGCGGATATGTCTCTGAATGTACTCCTGTTCTCTCTTGTCCTGTGAGAAGATGTACACAGACAGAGGAGTGTCGTGGTATGTCGTGACACTGGACACTGCCTCTGCCAGAGTAGAAAACTTGAGAATTGGTAAAATGGGGGCAAACAGCTCGCTTTTCATGGTAGAGTCGTCCCACGATACACCCTTTATGATTGTAGGGGGCACAAAACACGCGGATCTGTCCCATGTAGACAGATCACTGTTGAAGATGATCTCTCCCTTGCTGTTCTTCACTATATCAAGCGCTCTGTCGTATGCTCTCTCGTTGACGAGATGTGTCCACTCAGAAGCGACAGTGATGTCCTTATACTGCTGGGCACGCTCCACTGCTTTGGCGCACACAGCGTCATAGACCGAGTCCTCTACCAACAGGTAATCCACAGCAACACAGGTCTGACCGGAATTGACGAACGAGCCCCACAGGATTCTGTCAAGCACAACATCTAGGTTGGCGTGGTTCTTCGTGACGATCGCAGGGGACTTACCACCAAGCTCAAGCACCACTGGAGTGAGGGTCTTGGCTGCCTCGCGGGCAACTATCTTCCCCACAGTCTCACTTCCCGTGAACAGTATCAGATCCCATTTTTGGGCCAAAAGAGCAGTCACCTGGTCGACGGCTCCGTTGACAACACTGATCTTATCTGGCACAGCCTCCTGCAGGATGCGTGCCATGAGCTCTGCAGTGTGTGGGGTCTGCTCTGAAGGTTTCAGCACAACCGTGTTACCAGAGGCAATCGCACCCACAACAGGCGAGATGGCAAGCATCCATGGGTAGTTGAACGGTGCGATGGCAAGCACAACCCCACGGGGGATGTACTCCGTGTATGAGGTGGAGAGCATCGCGTGCAATGGCATGGATGTCTGGCTCTTGTGCTTCAGCCACTTTGGCAGGGACGATATCATCTCCAGAATCTCGGCATACGTGGTGTTGAGATCGAGCACGTAAGTCTCAATCTCGGGTCTGTGGAAATCTTGCTTCAGAGCATCGTAGATCAGCTTCTCGTTGTCCTTCAGAGCAAAGTAGATCTTCTTCAGATCATCGATCCGCGATTTGACGGTGTCTGAATCCCTGGTGCTGATGAAGTTCGCACGCAGACGCTGAACGGTGGCGGAAATCGTCTCGACCGGGGTGTACTCAAGCATTGGTGCGTGCCTCTGGGTGTGCCTGGGTGTTGTGGCGGAATACCTCGGCAAGAGGACCGGTCTTGAAGCCGCTTACCTATTCTTCTGTCCGCACACGACTTCGCGGAAGAAGTCAATAACCGCCGGATGGAGGATTATATCTGCGAATAGTTGGTATGTCGGTCATATCCACGAAGAGTTGGCACGGCGGCTGTGGTGAGTATCTCACAAGTAACAGCATATCAGAAGAACGAGAGGTCTGGGCTCTATGATGGCCATAATTCTACAAATTTCGAGAAAATCCCTAAATCTGAGCCCCAACCCACAACGAAGCTCCCTTGGTTCAGCAGAAACCATGGCATTGTTCGAGTAACCACTAAGCACTGGATACAATGGAAAACAGTCTCGTTTGATTCCCCCAATTGGGACAAGACCCCTTCCTAGCGACTCAGAGCAGAGCAGGTTACCCTCTTTTCATGCAGTCGTTAAGGTTTACCGAGGCCCGGAAGTGTGCCTCACAGTCGAGTCACGTGTTGAATCTCATACAAAGCAAGATGGATACGACTGCCATCCGGTCTCATCAAAAAAACAAATTCAATTTTCTCTTGGCGCTTAGTTCGTTAGAGAAGGCTGAAGGAGATATGGTGAAATTGCTCGTATTGAGAGCAAATTACCAGGCATTAAGGTATTCGACAAATAATATAAATACCCCTCTGTAATCCGCTCGTGCTCTGCGGAGCTTTTGTATCTAGCATCTTGAGAACAACGAAAAGAAGTTCAGAGAGACCGGGTTGAGCGCCGTCAATATCGGATTTATCTGATCAATCTGATAAATTTTTTCCCAGATTATCCGCTGCTGGTTGGCTGCTTCCCACAGGGTCTGCAATGCATCCACTTTTCTTAACTATAAATATATTCGTCCCCCTTGCTTAAAATTTTCTCTCCTCCTTCTTTGTATCAAAACCAAAGGTTTAGAAACAGTATAATTTACCAAGAATCTCTCTCTCTCCTCTCTTATACTCTTTCTCTAAACTACAATGGTTAACGTCTTCAACGTTGAAATTTTCTTTGTTGTTTTCAGAGAAACTCTGGAAGCAGTCATTGTTGTTTCTGTCTTGCTTGCCTTCCTCAAGCAGGGTCTGACCAACGATGCTGTGGTCTATAAGAAGCTTGTCCGACAAGTTTGGCTGGGTGCGGTACTGGGTGTGGTACTGTGTCTTATCCTCGGTTGTGCCTTCATCGGTGCCTACTACTCTCTCAACAACGATATCTGGGCCACTTCCGAAGATATCTGGGAAGGTGTGTTTTGTATCATTGCCACTGTTCTTATCTCTCTCATGGGTATTGCCATGTTGAGAATCAACAAGATGAAGGACAAGTGGAGAGTCAAGATTGCCCGTGCTCTTATTGCCGAGCCAGCAAAGAAGAAGGACAGATTCAAGATTGGCTACATCACCAGAAAGTACGCCATGTTCATTCTCCCATTCATCACCTGTCTGAGAGAAGGTCTTGAAGCCGTTGTCTTTGTCGGTGGTGTCGGTATTGGAACTCCAGCTTCTTCTTTCCCCCTCCCTGTCATCTGTGGTCTGATTGCCGGTATTGCTGTTGGTGTTATCATGTACTACGGTGGTTCTGCCGTTTCGCTGCAGATCTTCCTCTGTATCTCCACTGCCATTCTCTACCTTATCGCCGCTGGTTTGTTCTCCAGAGGTGTCTGGTACTTTGAAACCTACAAGTACAACCAGCAGACCGGTGGTGATGCTTCTGAGAACGGTTCTGGTCCAGGTACTTACGACATCTCCAAGTCCGTCTGGCACGTCAACTGTTGCAACCCAGAGACTGACAACGGTTGGGATGTCTTCAACGCCCTTCTGGGATGGCAAAACTCGGCCACTTACGGCTCTGTCATCTCTTACAACGTTTACTGGATCTGTATCATGCTTGCTCTTGCTCTCATGCTCTTCGAAGAGAAGAAGGGTCACTTGCCATTCTGCAAGAACTTGCAGCTCAGACAGCTTAACCCAATGTGGCACATCAAGAACAAGAAGAAGAATGAGCTTTCCAAGGAGGAACAGGCTGAACTTTTCCAGAAGGTTAAGAAGCAGGGTGTTCTCGCCCAGAAGGTTGAGGCTGAGGAGTCCAAGGAAGTCGCTGGTACTTCTATCTAAGCTCCCCATACCGCTATCCTTTGTTTGCTTTTCATGATTTCTTCTTGATTTGAATGCCTTCCGTCTTTTTCCCTTTTCACGCTTTTGTTCTACTGATCAGTGCGGCTGTCTCGTTTGACTCACTGCGGCGCTTATTTTCCTCTTTATCCAAGAAGGCTATGCCACCCAAGTATCACACAATACTTCACAACGGATGATGGGGCGATAAGCTTTGTCTTGAGCTGACGAACAGACCTCTTACAGATTACCACACGAGCGTGAACGGATTGGAACGGGCGAAAGTGCATTTCAGATCACCAAGGAATCGTTCCTTACTGTTGTTCACGTCTTTCACACCCACACCCACACACACACACCGAATATCCTTATTTTATCCCCTGTTTTGTCTTTATGTGCGTTTAATGTTTTTTTTTCTTGAAGAAAAGAAAAGAAAAGAAGGACAATATCCAAAGAAAAGAACAAAAAAAGTTTTGACGAACCGGGCAAAGTTCAAAATACTTATGAGTTCTGGATAACTTCACCTCAAACACAAAGAGAACTCTGGGAGAATTGGAAACAAGGTGGAAAACTATATTCAAAGAGAGAATTAGAGATTAAGAGAGAGAGAGAGAGAGATTCAATAAAATTATACAACAACTTTTATGTTATTGTTTTTTTTTAAACGAACAATTCGTAGCACTTGACTTTTTGTTTGTTTTTCTGAGGTTGGGAAGCTGTACCTCAGCCAGTTGTCTGCGCTTGAGAGCCTCTCTGAACTGGTTTATCAGCTTTGTTGGTTTTGGTTCCAGTTGTGTTGCTGCGACGCATATGGTCTCCAACAGGTCTTTGGACTCATCGTACTGCGCTAACTTTCTGACGTGGGGGAGTAAGAACTTGAGAAAGGTTTGAGATGCTTTGGCGTTGAGCCTATGGCGACAGAGACACATGACGATTATCTCCAAAACCAATTCGGTGAAGATGGTGCGCTTGTTGATCTGTGGCTCAAGCTCCCTCAGGACATCCATCGCATATGTCACATCGACGGCCTCAACCATGAGAAATATAGCCTTGCATGCAGTGTTGAACGTACTTGTATAGCTGATGTCCACTTCCAACAGACAGAGGACAAACTCAAGGTATACATCAACACTGAGCATGAAGTCTTGCTGGTACAATACCACGTCTCGGATAAGTAGAATGCTACATGTAGCAAGAACGGAAATGGAGCTCTTGCACATGAGCATGAGATCTTGTTTCTTCTCCAAGATCTGAGCCTGAATGAACTCTCTCATGTCGCGTCTCAGTCCCACGAACCCAGCAACGAGAGTCCTTAGAGCCTGTACGCTGAGGACTTCGTCTAACAAGAAGTAACGAGTGATAATTTCGCGCTGCTCATCCGAAGTCATATTGATCCATTTCTTTTCATCGAGCCTGATAGAGGGCATTTCGTGGCCGTAGTACTCGTCGATGAACTCGTCCATGTCAATGTCTTCGAAGATCAGCTTTTGGATAAGCTCCTTCTTCTCTGATGGCCCTGGAGTAAGCGCCTTTTTCTTGAACTCCTCTTCGAATCCACTCTCAACAGCGTCCGTGTCCCATTCCAAGAACTCTTCGTCCAAAGTATCTTCGTCCAAAGTCTCTTCACCAGGGGTGTCGGGTATTTCACGCTCCGGCTCCAGCGGTATGATTTCTCCCGTCAGCTCATTGATTCCGCTGTATTCCCCAAAGAACTCAACTTCACAGGGTTGATACATCCGATCCATCACAACCTTGAGCCAGCTGTGGCTGCTATCCTTGAGGTAGTACTTGACCTTCTGTAGAACTTTGTCTTCCTTGATGCTCAAGCGCTTCTTGCGGGGCTTATCTGGGGGGCGTAGCGCCGGGGCACTGAACATGTACACGGTGCACATCATAAGAATGAGAAGCGCCGTAAAACAGAAGCCCATCACGAATGCAAGCTCTGAGAGCTGCCCGTTGTCCAGTACTATTTGCTGTTGACTTGGCGGAGGGCGAGGAGCTGCAAGTCGGGAGGGTGGCGCTTGACTAAGGTTAGCCACGAGACAAGGCAAAAAGTACACAGCGACTCATATAACTCACCCAAAGCTCCGTTGCTTATCCCGGTAAGGCTACGGGGCTTGAAGAATTGCATTACTTGGATCTTGCTGGTAATAAACGCTGACCTTTAGAAGAATAAACAAACAAACAACCACAACAAGAGGAACTTGTGATATAAGCCAGGGTGAGTCGCACACGCTCCCCAATCTGACCACTCTTTAACCAACAAAGCCCGGTCCACCGCCTCCAGGATCTACAGCGCAGATCCATGCAATTTCTCGGCTTCTATCATTCGTGTGACTAACATCCGCCCCAATCGTGTTTTACTGTGTTTTCAGCGTGTATACCGGGTATATTGGATCAGGCTATGATTTGCGTGTCGCAGAGGAGGTGCTTTAGAGCCTGAGGATAGACTGTGGCTGTTGGTTGTATTTGCCATCGTACTAAGACTCGAGTGGTCTAGCCATTGTTTCCGTCATTCTAGTCAGAAACACGATGAGTTTTGCCATCAATCACGGTATCACCCCTTGGGTGGAAACCCCAGTATGAACAAGACCTTCATTGCCGCCATGGGTATCTACATAGCTTGCAACCTCACATTCTTACCAGTCACTACGGTAAGAGAGCTAGATAGAGCACCAGACGCTTGTACTGGGGTATGTCCAGAAGGAATTTGGCAACCATATGGTCCACTAGGTTTTATAAGCGCGTACCTTTTTCTTATCTAACGGTGTCATTTTGAGCGCCATCAACAGATCATCCTAGCTAGGAGCAGACTCACAGGGTCAAGCAGGTTAAAAGGCGAAAATGTCCAGCTAATACCACATTCCAAACCCTTTCAAAGGGATGGAATTTTTGTATGTATACATAGTAGTCTAGAGAAAGCGTTAGACCAACTCAAAGGTCTCTCCCCGATCCGGATAAATTGGATTTTCTTTTTTCCATCGCGGTGACAAAGCCGAAATCTCGCCTGCAGGATCATCTGCGCTTTGCAGATCCTTTTTTTTTTATTAAATCCCCCCTTTCAAAATTGTTTTATTGAATAAATTGAAGTGATTTATAACGTCTTTGAGCTGCCCTCCGTTGCTCGTTGACTAGGAAGATCTCTTCAACCAGACAAAATGTTACTCAAGTTCATTTTTATATTCTTTCTATCGCTGATCTCTGCCGCACCTGTTGACCAGGACGCGATCACCAAAGAGCCTCCAGTGACACATCTTGTGACGTTCTCTGTCGCACAGGGATCGGAGGCTGTCGGAAACCTGACGCTTGGTCTTTTTGGTACAGTGGCACCGAAGACGGTGGAGAACTTCTGGCAGTTGGCCCGTATGGATAACGGATACGGATACCACAAGAACGTCTTTCACAGAGTCATCAAGGATTTCATGATCCAGGGAGGTGATTTTGAAAACCAGGACGGAACCGGAGGTCATTCGATCTACGGAAGACATAGAGGCGCTCTTCCAGACGAAAGTTTCCACCTCAAGCATGATAGACCAGGTAGATTGGCCATGGCCAACTCCGGTAGAAACACAGCCGGTTCGCAGTTCTTCATCACATCTGGACCAGCTGAGTGGTTGGACGACAAACACGTTGTTTTCGGACAGCTGATTGACGGAATGGACACCTTTAAGCAGATCGAAGCGGCACCAACCGCCCACAACGATAGACCACTGGCGGATATCGTCATCTCCCACATAACCCTTGAGAAGAGAAGTTTGCTCGAGAGAAGAGGACTCAACGGAACCGTGTCTTATGAGAACGACAACACCAGCGGCTCCGATGATTCCAACAACGATGACTCTGGCAAGGATGAAGACAAGTCTTCTAAGCACGATTACGGCCTCATTGCACTTGTTGTTCTTGTGTTCATCGTTGGTTTCGTGCTCTTCAAGTATGGTTCTACCATCAAGAACAAGTTTGCATACAGAAGACTGCTCTGAACCTAACCTCTCTCTCTCTCTCTTAACGATTCATATATAAAGCTCCTTTCTCTCTCTTTCGCGCGACTTACATACCTATCTTTCTATATCCCTATCTTTTGTGTTTGAATGTTGCCTATGTAGTGAATTAGTGAATATGTACTGTTATACCTGACAGACCTTCTCGTAGACAAACATGGAGTCTCTGAGAAGGATAGATTCGTCAATAACCCTCTTGACATTTGTGGTATCTAGAGAGATTATGTCTTCACATAGCTGGAAACCGTCCTCGATAACCTCCTTCACGTAACTCACAAGTGGGTCGACTCTGAAACCAGCAAAGGCCTTGACAGCGTCGATCTTGTACCACTCACAACCCGGAACGGTCTTCAGTTTTATGTCTTTGAGAACCTCCGGGATTTTGGAGTATGCCTCCGAGTCAATATCCAGATCGGTGATGACGTAGTTGTATTGTTCCCAAGTGGCAACGTCCATTAGCTGTGTTCTATTCTCGTTCTTGTCGTAGATCACGTTGAAGTTATCCAGACTCTCGGGCTTGAGCTGACCAAACAGGGTGACACCGGTCATACAAGCAGGAATGTCCATGTGAACGGTAATGTCGGATGCCATTGGTGACGAGCTCTGATCAATGGCGAGAATACGCTCGTTGAGCTGAGCGAGGGCAACACCGCCAGGGTAGTTGAAAGAAGAGACGTAGGCCATGAAGAGCGACGTCAGCAGGGTGATTGGAGGCAGGGTGTACGCCATAACTGCCAAGATCTTGTTCGAGAAGCTTCTGTTCCACTGGGAGACGCTGAGGTCGATACCGTTAGCGGCCACCACGTCCAATGCGGGAACAACATACACGATGAATCTCCACTCCTTGTGGCCCTGGAAAGACATGATGAACACGAACAGCAAAGAGGAGATGCAGATGGTACGGATGGTGTTTCCCCTACCGTCGATGGAAGGATCTCTGGTGAGACCTTTGACCAAAAAGACCAAGACAGTGGGTGGGAAGAACAAACTCTTGAAGTACTTGGTGAAGTAAGTGAAGAATGGCTCAACTCCCCAGAGCTCAGAATTACCCTCAATGACGTTGAAGATGAAAGCAGACAGCTCAGGGATCTCCCAGCGGTCCCAGAAGTACGAATCAACAAACAACGTGGTACCTAGACCAATGGTAGTACCGACAACCATACCGGCAACGGTTGGAAGTAGGGTAGACTGACCAAGAATAACGGACATGAGCGCAAAACAGGCACCGTAAAGACCCACCTCGAGTCTCAGCACGACACCTGTGAAACAGAGCCATGTGATACCTGGGACAAACTGTCCGTAGACGATGTAGGCCAGGGCGTGGTTGACCAGTGGCAGAGCCAAGAAGTTGGGCAAGGTACGCGAGGAGTAGTACACGATGTGGAACTGGGAGTACTGGAGAATGGCAAACCAGACGGAGATGTACTTCGACTTGGCAGCACAAGACCTGGCGAGACTGCGACGAAGACGAATGAGGGACAGTGCGTTGAACATACCCACGGTTCCCCTCACCATCAGCTGGAGGTTCATCTGGGTAGGGTCAGGATACCAGCTGTCCAGCAAGGGCTTGAGCGGCTTCACAAGGGTAGACACCATCAGCGCACCAAAGAACGTTCTTGGGACGGCTCCCGGGAATGTGTTGTGGTCGTAATCCTCGAGATCAGAGAAGCCATTGTTAATCATGTCATAGATGGCCTGGAGGTTGAAAGATTCCTCAACTTTGGAGTAAGGCGATAAAACCAGGTAGTAGCTGATCAAACAGATGAGTGCAGCATCTAGCCAATGATCGTACTGCATGTTGGATCGAGGAGATAGAGGAGGCGAATAGAAAAAAGAGAGAGAAAGCGGGCAGAAACGCTCAACAAAAAGTTGGGCGTCAACAATATGTGGCTCCCCGGCCGGGAAACTGCTCCGGGTGGCGAGCCGATAACGCATGGCTCTGCGTGTTTTTTTATCCCTCAAATCACTGGGACGGCAGCACAACCATGGAAATAGTGCCGAGTGTGAAAGTGCTGGATACTGCTGAGGTGAGTACACTGCAGGTTGCGATCGCTCGATATTCTAACGGTTGTCCAGATATTCAGAGCCAAACACGAGGAGCTCAAGGTGCCGGAGTTCGGAAGGGGCATATCGCAGGTGCGACCCAGGACATTTGGATCCGACCCTACGAATCCAAGGGTGGTACACTGCACTGCTGACGATAACACGGAATGGCATCGACTGATATCCGACGCGCTCATACCTCAGTGCAGTGGCACCGTGGTGGTGTTCGACTGTGCTTATCGATGGGGCAACAACAAGAACCCAGCCGTGGTGGTTATAGACGAGGGCTTGGAGGAGATCTCGGGTCTTGTGGACAAAATGGCCAATCTGAGCAAGCTGTCTGAGCTAGAAGAGCACCAGGACAAGCCTCTTTCGCTCGTGGTGGTGCAAGATCTCGGGATATACCACTGGAAGCTCAGGGATGCTAAGAAATACGATGGACTCGTGGGAGTCTACCAGATGTGTGATCAGCTATCCACCAAGTACGGCTGCTGGGTCCTGACATCCAACTGGAACTTTCTTTACTGAACGGACGGGTTTGTTGCACTAGTCCCGGTTTGGTGGTATTTCTGGAAAAATTCAAGAAAAAAAGGTCGTGAGCAGTCCCGAAGAATTTTTTTTTTCTGCTGAGGACAGAGGTGAAACTTTTTTCTCAGACTTTCTTTCTTTCTTCCGATATTCTACAGATACCATCCATCGATCATGAGTGACACAGAGCAGGAACAGGAACAGCTTAAGAGCCAGATCTTGAAGCAGGTTGAGTTTTACTTTTCCGACTCCAACCTGTTGAGTGACAACTACCTTTGGAAGACATCCCAGGCCAACGAGGGATGGGTTCCAATCTCCAACATCTCTCAGTTCAACAGGATGAAGCGCTACAGACCTATCGAACTCATTGTCGAGGCGTTGAGAGGATCCAAGGATCTTCTTGAAGTTTCCGAGGATGGTGAGCTTGTCCGCAGAAAGTGTCCTCTTCCCCCATCTCCACGTGACGTTGAGCTCAAGATCAACGAACGCAGCATCTTCGTCGAGAAGTTGCCTAAGGATGCTACCCTCGAGGACCTCCAGGAGTTCTTCTCTAAGTTCGGTAAGGTGAACCAGATCAGAATGAAGAGATCGAAGCAGAAGGGTTTCGAGGGAAGTTGCACTGTTGAGTTCAACGACCTTGAGGACTCCAAGAAGATACTCGAGCTGGACCCTAAGCCAACTTACGGCGAGACCCAGTTGGCCATCATCTCCAAGGTGGCTTACGACGAGGCCCGTCAGGCCAAGTTTGGCGAGAGAAGAGGCTCTAGCTCCAACGGCAAGAAGCCATTCCGCAAGGGTGGTAAGCGCGCCAGATCCGAAGAGAAGTCCGAGGACAAACCAGAGACTGTTTCTGAGACCAAGGAGGAATCTAAGGAGGAGTCCAAGGAGGAGCCCAAGGAAGAGGCCAAGGAGGAGTCCAAGGAGGAGGCCAAGGAGGAGTCCGAGGCCAAGCGCCAGAAGACCGAATAAATGACTGTTTCTAATACGCTCTCTGTACATTATGACCCATATAAACAATTCATTTGATTATCCCCTTTAAATGACTATCCCCGCTACTTGAGGATCGGGCTCTTGCTTGAAAAGAGCCGTTCGCGAATCTCACGTAAGCAAGTCGTGTGTTTATAGATATCTTCGGCGCGTCTTCATTTCTCTGAAATCTCCAAGACGCGTATCGTCCCCCAACTTCTCTGGTTATTCTCGTCGAAACCGAACACCAATGAGCGTCAAATCAGAGATCAGGTCTGCGTTCGGCATACCTGAGGATGACGAAGACAAAATCACCAAGTGTCAGACCATTATGACACTTTTTGACTTGTCCGTTGAGGACCTCAATATCAAATGGGAATCGTACGTCATGACACAAGCCCACGACCCAGACATGCAGGTGACAACCGAGAATCTGGACAAGCTCCAGGACTATATCCAGCAGAGCATAAGAAAGAAGAACCAGCAGAGCTTGAACGCGTCTGCTCAAAAGGCCAAGATGAGACCGGGAATGCGCGCAAACTTCAACATGGCAAACCTGCCCACCATGGGAGCGCCATCGACTCCAAGCTCAAGCGCCAAGAAGCGCCGTTTGGAAACGCCGCTGTCGAAGTCGATCAACGGAACTGTCTCTTCGCCACTCGGTTCTGCCACACCAGCCACACCGGAGACTCCGCTCATTTCGAAGCAGGCAGACTCGGGAACCATAATAGAGTCTCTCAACCCAGAGGTTGTGGACTCTGCCGCCATGGGTACTATAGAGGTAAACAACACCATCAGGATTACCGCGCACTTTGAAGACTCAAAGTACAATTTCAGGCCTATGGGTCAGAAGTTGCTGGATGCCGCTGATTTTCTGGACGAACAGCTTGAAAATTTCACAAAGGTGATACTCAAACATCTTGACCTCAGCGAGACAGACCTTGTGCCGCCATGTGATGCGAGCCAGGAACAGATATTCGCAGTTGGAAGAATTGTTGCGGACTCGGCTGTCAACGAGAGAACGATGAGAATGGATCACAACTCTGTGTTTCTAGAGTGTACAAGACAGGTCAGTTTTGGTGAGAGAGTCCCGCTACAGCTCAACAAGCTTACAGATTACTCTTTCTTCCCGGGCCAGATTGTTGCACTGCGCGGAAGAAACCCTGATGGTTCCGCTTTCATTGTCGACGAAGTGGTTCCTTTCCCGTTCTTGGGAGCCCATGCCAGTTCGCAGTCTGAGATTCAGGAGTATCATGAGAACCTGGAAGGTAACCCACTGAAGGTTGTCACGACGGTTGGGCCATATACGAGAAATGACATCTTTGATCTTTCTCCCTTGGCCGAGTTTGTTGACAAGATGAACTCAGAGGTGCACCCACACTCTATCATTATGCTCGGTCCCTTCATCGACATCACGCACCCGCAGATTGCAGACGGATCGATCTCATTCACAGAGAAGCCGGAGCCTCAGACATTGGACGAGCTTTTCAAGCTCAAGTTCACCCCCATCCTTCGCGAGATCGATTCAAAGACACAGGTCATTCTTGTACCATCCCCGAGAGATGCTACGGCCAAACACGCCTCATATCCACAAACTGGGTTTGACAGGAAGCAGTTAGGCCTACCTCGTAACTTCAAGTGTTTTCCGAACCCTTGCTCGTTCCAGCTCAACGACTCCCTATTTGGAGTCTCTAACAACGACATTGTCAAGGATCTCGCGGAGGTGACCAGCGCTACTGTCTCGACAAAGAACAGATTTGACCGTGTTGCCGCACATGTCATGGAACAACGTCGCTACTATCCGGTTTTCCCCGGTGGAACTAAGAACAGGCCTATTCCAGGAACGGAAGAGTTCGAGCACATTTCAGGGTCCGATCTAGATGTCCCATACCTCGGACTCACAGAACTTCCCGAAGCTACTCCAGATGTTTTGATCATGCCATCTGAGATGCGCTTCTTTGCCAGGGTCGTGAAGAATGTTGTTGCCATTAACCCTGGTGTCTTTATGAGACCATCGGGTACCGGTACCTATGCAGTCTCATACATAAAGAGTCCAAACCTGGAGGAGGATGACTTAGAAGAGGCAGATGTCCAGGATGGTGATGAGAAGTTCTATGTTCACAACGTGTGGAAGAGAACAAGAGTTGATATTGTCAAGACGTGACCTCATTTTTGTATACCATCTACTAATTTATACCACATTACAACAGTCGTGTAGAATCCCTTTATATCTGTTTTGTTCTTTTGTATGTAGTACACATGAAAACAATCACTCTTTCTTCTTGAAAAGAGTCTTCAAAGCCATCTTACTCTTCTTCTTCTTCAACTTGGTTCCATCGGTAGTGTCGGTGGTGGTATTGGCGAAAGAGGCGTCAGACTCATCAACGGTAGTGTTTGCAAAAGATGGCTCCTCCACATCCTTAGGGTTGAAGTGGGTGTTGTCATCAATGATGGCCTGAACAGTACCTCCGTTGGGGGAGGGAACTGTGATAACCTTGTCACCCTTCTGGAAGTTGAAACCATTGGTAGCAATCTCATCCTTGACCCCCTTGGCGTGGGTCTGAACATCCTGCACAGTCTGCGGAATGGTCGTTGGCACAACAACAGGAATAGCGGCGGCGGCAGTGGCGCCAACTCCACTCAGAGACTTCTTAGGGTCAAGTGGAGTGCTGCTCGCGCTAAGCTTTGGTGCCTTGGTTGGAGTAGATGTGATAGGGACCTCCGGAAGGTTCGATTTTGGTGGAACAGAAGAAGACACTGGAGACTGGGCCAACGCAGCATACGAGTGAGATCTTGTGGTTGTAGCAGAGTCAGACGAGACCGGAGAAGGCTCCTTCTGGTACGTCTCACTGATTGGGTCCAATGTCTTTTCCACAACGGGCTTCTCCGAGAGAGCAGTTGGGGCTGCAGTTGGGGCTGGAGAAGTGGCAGATGTTGGAGCAATCGACCGTGGCAAAAGAGTGGCGCTCTTCAGTAACTCATCAACATCATTGGACTGCTTTGGAGGAGTAACGCTCTTCAAGCTGGACTCACCCTGGAGCTTGCGGGTGTACTCTTTCTTGAACTCATAGCTTGGACTTCCGGCGTCAATGTACTTCGAGATGATCTTCTCACCGGCCGAAATTCCAAAGGAGACGAGATGTTCAGTGATTAGAGCAACACTGATGACAAACCACCACTTCGTGTGGTTGCCTGGGGCACTTGGAGAGGAAACAATTTCGCGGTTGTACATCAGAGAAATGGCAACAGAAACAACAGAACCCAACGAAACAAGGAACTTCATGATGCGGTCCCATGGGTAAATACCGTCCGCTCTGTCTGGAATAGGGGTGCGCACAGATCCAAGCACCTTGAGGTAGTCAAACTTGTACTGAATGAGGTCGATGATAGTGGACACCATTGGACCAATGGACCAGATAGGACCAAAGAGGGCGAGGAAGCCAAACTGAAGGATCAGCTGGCGGTACTCGTCATTGATATCGAACGCAGGCTTGGAGAGAGTCTCACGGGCATGCGCAAGCAACTCAGCCTCAGATTCATCATCCTTGATCACAGGCTCATTCTCTGGCTTGGAACCGGCGAGCTTCTTGACAAATGGAATAGCAAACACCTTGGCCAAGATCACGGGAAGAACAAACTCAAGTACAACTCCGACAATCTGATTAGTGACGATGAAGTACTGGTACTGAGTGTTGAGCCTGAGCTTGTTGATCTCGTAGTTTTCCTGTCTGACGGAGATTTTCGGAGAAACGTAGGTGTGGATGTGGTTGGTAAGCTGACTCAAGTATGGGTTGATCGTGTAACCGAATGGAAGGTAGATGAATGAAGTGATGATGAGAGCCATGTAGCTCGTGAGGAAGTTGAAAAGAAACATCTTGATGACGTAAGAGTACTGGAAAGTAGACTGCTTCTTGTGGCTCTCAAGTGTCATCTGGGCGTTAATGAACTTCGTGTAGAAGATTGTAACGATTGGCACGATCACCGAGATCAACACGGTTGGGACAAGTGCGAGCAGACCCTTACCTGGACCGTCGTAGAGCTCATTCAAAAAGATCTCGATGAAGAAACAACCCATCTGGTAAGCAAACAGAGTGACACCGAATGTGACCATGGCTGGAACAAACAAGAAAGACTTGGCCAGGGTCTTGTACTCTGGGTCTGGAGAAGCAACAGATGCACGCGAAGTCTCGACAAGTCCAACGTTCTCGACACCCCATTTACGGGCATACGAAGCCTGTTTGACCTTCCAGAACATGTAGAAACCGGTTGTGAACACAATGTTCAGGATGGCATACACTAGAGAAAATCTGCCAAAGACAATGTTGGACACAACACCGACAATGGAGAATCCCATGAGCCACTTGAGGTATTGCGATAGGAAAGTGAAGTAGAAAGCGTACTTCGAGCCAAAGTTCTCGAGCAAAAAGGACACCTGAGAGTCGTCAAACTTGCCAACGTTGAATATGCCAGCCTTTGCCCTGGCATACTCGGCCTTGACCTGAGAGTAGTTGCCGAGGGGTAGGATAGCTCTGACAAAGTTCCAGTCGCCTTCGCCGATGGTGACACCACAACCACCCTCGGACTTGGGACCGGTGATCTTATCGTAGATGAGTCTCAACTTCTGCGCAATGGTAACGGTGTCGTCTTCGGAGCCAGTGACACCGTAGACGAAGTCCTTGGCCTTGCCGGTCTTCACGAGCTGGGCAACGACGTCATCTGTGAGCTTGACAAAGACAAGAACAGTGTCGAAGGTGTCTGGACGAATGGTGACAGAGAAGGAGTTGACATCGAGGGTCTTGACCAGTCTAGCGAGGTCCATCTGGGCTGCAGAGGTCGGCGCCTTGGTGGCTTTGTCGGTCTCGTAGGCAACCTTCAGCACAAAGTCTGGAGAGACATCGGCGAGGGACGTCTTGGGAGCAACGTTGCTTACCTGCGAGACCAGGCCTGCCTTGGTCTGGTTCAACTGCGAAGCCGTACTCATGGCTGTATTGCTCAATCCTTAGAAACACGCACTAAAAAGGGGAGAGACAAGGAGGGCGCAAGGGCGGACGAGAGAGTGATAAAGCAGGGGGGAAATCAGAGACGCTGGCGAAAGAGATAGGTCCAATTGGGGTCTTTCAACAATACACTTGGATAGACGAGCAATAGAACTGTAACAACACCCTGTGAAACAGGACAGCAAAGTTAGATCAACAGATCAGAAACAAGCCACGAATGCGCGGGTGACATGAAATAGGTCGTGCGCCACACCCAATTCCCCGCCTCTCAGGCGCTTTTCGGTGCTTATATGATTCTTACGTAATTTTGGCCATGTCTCCGAAGAAAGGTAGAAAAAGGTCAAAGGGGGCCACATGACCAGTTTTTCTTCCCAACAAACAAGCAAAAGATGGCTCATAGTGTGAAAGCGATCAAGTTCTGGGTGAAGGCGATTGCCGCCATTCTGGCGCTCATCATCAGTGCCACGTACGGTGTGATCGTGTCGATCTTGCTGACGCTGGTCGGCAAGAAGGATCTCGCACAGTGGAGTACGGCCAGGTTCTTCTACTACCTTTTCTCGACCCTGTTCAACCTCAAGATCACCATCGACCATCCAGAGAGACTCGAAGGTCTTCCGGCCATTATTGTGTCGAACCACCAGTCTGAGCTCGACGTTTTCATGCTGGGCCGCATCTTTCCGAAGAAGTGTGTTGTCACCGCTAAAAAACAGCTCAAGTACGTTCCCTTTCTGGGTTGGTTCATGAGTCTGTCTGGCACTTTTTTCCTTGACAGATCCAACAGGGAGAATGCCATGAGAACGCTCAACCGTGCGCTCGACGAGCTCAAGCACAACAAGGGCGGTCTTTTCATGTTCCCCGAGGGAACCAGATCCTACTCCACAGAACCCAAGGTGCTGCCTTTCAAGAAAGGTGCGTTCCATCTTGCAGTCCAAGCTCAGATACCCATAATACCGGTTGCTGTCTCGAACACCTCCAGTGTCTACAGCCCCAGACTCAAGAACTTTGAGCAGGGCCACATCAACATCAAGGTCATGGAGCCCATCTCCACCGTTGGAATGACAAAGGAAGATGTCAACGCACTTGTCGAGAAGGTGCAGAAGCAGATAGACTCCGCCGTTACCGAGTTGGGCTACTCTTCTGTCAAGGGGGCAGAGCAGCCTGCACCTACGGCTCCAGCTCCTCAGGAGCTCCCTGAAACCGAGACAGAAACAGACTTGGATGTCAACGAGGAGACTACTCTTCTGTCTCACGCCAAATGATGCCGTTCGCACCAAATTTACGTACATAATTGACTTACCGACAAAACTATACGACGAAACGTTGATGTCGCATGATGTGTTGTAAAACTCAATTTGCTGCCGCACGGAGGCCGATGCCGATGAGGGACAAGGGGCAGACACAGGCGCTAAGACCCAGAGGTTTTTGCTGAGCTCCAGAGACAAGCAAGACGTGATCGGAACGATGGAGAAGAGAGTGGTGATAGTTCCGCTGGAGAAGCACACGTCCAATGGCAGTTTCATCGAGATGCCCGACGAGGAGTCGAGGCTTTATCTTGGCGTATCTGCGGTGCCTGGTCTGAAGGAGAACGACTCAGCGGGCGCTGACATCGACGCACACATCGCCACCCATCCCGAGTTTGACCTTGCCCATCATGTAACGGACTCAGATGTAATTGAGCGGATCACCAAACTCAAGCTGGAGATGACCACCGGAGAGGAAGGCGAGGTGTTTGTACACACGCTTGATCTTGCTGATGCAAAGCTGGTTTCTCCCGTGGAGGGCGAGTCCGCAAAGCGCTTCCTCGTGAGCTATCTGCTTCTGGGAACATATGACACCGATCCTGAGTACATGCTGAGCGCCACGATTCGGATGGATGCGCACGAAGAGCCCAAGTCTGCGGAGCTCGCTGTATCCAGAGGCGGCACTATACGACAGATTATCTTCAAACTAGAGATCCCAAAGATCCCCGGTGTGTCTGTCAACCTGTTTGACTTCTTCTTCCACCTCAACAAACAGCATATCAGACTCAAGTCTGTGACAAAAGCTCTTCAGGAAGACAGAGTCGCACTGAAGAAGGAGATTGGCGAGAAATCTCAAACTTTGCAGAATTTACAAAAACGCTACAGTTCACTCGAAGAAAGTTTCAGTAAGAAAGTTCCACTACTTCTGAACACCAAGAAGGTCAAGATAAGGCAACAATGGCAGGAAATCAACTCGTTGCTGTTGAGACTGGGCGAGAAACCAAAGTACGGTGTGTACGATAGCAGAGACTCTCTGCGGTACGAGTCTATACAGGATGAGGACGAGCTACTGGAGAGAGTGGAACGCAGACAGCAAGAGTTAGGCGCCAGGAAAAGAGCTGCGAAAGAAGATCTTCAGAGTCACTCCCCAACGAAGCAGGGGAAGAAGTCATACTCCACAGAAAGCACACCCACAAAGGCAGGGTCGCGTCCTGGATCAGTGGAGTCAACGCCAACAAAGTCTGTGAAGAGAGGACCCGGACCCGTGGAGACAACGCCAACAAAGCCAATCAAGAGAGAGCCCGTATCGTCGCCAGTGGTGAAAGTCGAGTACGAGAGCCTCGTGGGGTTCTCTCCTTCGAAGGCTGGTAAGAAAGAGATACCATCTTCTTCCATGGCGAGCCCAACTGTCTCTGAATCGGATGCCACAGACTACTCTACCGGGAGCGAAGATAACGACGACGAAGAGATCGAAACTCAGCCAGACTCAGACACAAACTCGATCACAGATACGATACAAACTCTTCCTGACCCTTGAAAGAAGAGGAAATCCTCGCTGTTATTACAAATTTAACCATCGTATGTACTATTAACTGAAAACAAATCCCCTGATGTCTATGATGTATGCATGATTGATCCACGGGGCCAGACTCTCTTGTAAAGAGCCATACCAATTGTATCCTGAGGATTCAACTTACCGTCAAAAGTGGCCTTGAAGTAACCGTGTGTACCAAGAGACTCTCTGATAAAACCTGATCTACCCATCTTGGTGAACAGTGGAATCTCCTTGTACTCGTTGACATCTTCGCTGTTGAAGAACATGTATCTGATGGTGACGACTCTCTTGTGGATCTTGAGAGGCTCACCGGTAAGAACTGCTCTCTTAACGATGATTCTTGTGTGGTCTGTGTTCTCGAAAGTACCCTGTGCCACAAGCTCGATCTGGCCAGTCTCAGCAGACTGCTTGTAAAAGATAGCAGGAGTGTTGGGGAAGACGGGCGGCAGTATAGCAGTAGCCATGGCGGTGGCTCCCTTGTGCAAGAATCTCTGATATCTGTGAACGTTGTTGGTGTTGTTACCAATGGTGCTGAACACAGGCTGGATGACGTGCCTCCTGGGACCGTACTGAACGATGAGTGTCTCCTTGGACGGAAGGGGTTTCTCGTAATTCTCCCAGGTCTGAACAGTAAAGTGACAGGTAGACAACTGGTGCTCGTGCTCGAGCAAACCGTACACGATGAAGGGTTTGGCTGGAGTGTATCTGTCGAGCACAAAGCTTGGTGCTTTGATGTACAATCTGACTCTGTCACCAGCCTTTGCCTGTGACTTGTTCAAAAACTCCTTGATCAACCTCTGCTTCGTAGTCTTGTAGTTGTTGATTCTCAAGAGTCTCTTCCACTCAGATGGCCTCTTCTCATCCTTCTCATCGTAGTTCCAGTCACAGTTGCTCAGCGATTTGACACCTCTGTATCTCTTCAGTCTCTCCCTGGCGCTCTCCTTAGGGTCAATCTCAATTTCGTCAGGGAACTCAAGGTCATCTCTTTCTCTCTGCTTGAATCTCTCAATCTGGCGTTCTTCCTCTTCGGGCGAGAGGTCAACGTGCATCTCGGAAGGTTCATAGGCCGAGGCTTCATCTTCGACTTCCATCTCAGCATCATCGTCGTCCGATTCCTCGTCCTCGCTTTCCTGTTCACCAACTTCCTCTATCATTTCCTCCAGTTCTTCATCGAGGTACCATCTAGACTGGTACTCCGACAGACCCTTGGGCAGTCTTCTCTTAGTCTCTCCAGTCTTGTTGTAGATGTCATCGTCCATTTCAACCTCATTCCACTCGTCCTCGCTGTACTCCTCGTTGTCAGAGATAGAAATATCCTGCGGAGCAAGCTCTTCGAGCGACTCCTGGTTTTCAGAGGGAGCTATCTGCTGCTCCTCCTTCAGAATTTCAATGCCACCAAGCTGGTAATCTCCATAACCAGGAACATGCACCAGTCTATCGGCGTTGAAACCAGCACCTCTGACGGTTCCCTCCACAACGACAAAACCTTCGGCATCGCCTTGCCAGTATGCATTATCTGCGACGAGGTAACCTCTGCTGTCTCTCCAGGTGACAGACTTGGGGAGCTTCTGGCACACAGTCCTGATAGCGTTGAGTGCGTCAGATGGAGACTCGAGAGCGAACAGCTTCTCCACGGAGGGGAAGAAATGGGTGAAGTAAGAGGTCAGCGACTTGAGAACGTCTAGCTGCAGGTTCTTCTTGGGGTAGGCGGAAACAAGGTTGGGGATGACACCCATGACACTGGCAATACCCTGAGACTCAATTGCCCTGATGATCTGCTCACCAACCTTGACATCAACCTCTTCCTGAGCGGAAAGTCCTAGAACGATAAAGTCGGACACCTTACAGGCATCGAGAACAGAGAGGAAATCGGTCTGGTCGGGCAGAATGATCTTGAAGGCGGACTTGAACTTCTTGCTTCTGTATGTGCTTATCGAGGGACTCTCCTTGACCAACGAGAGCTCTTCTCCAAGAGCCTCAATGAGCTGGTTTGCAATACCCACGGTGCTGATATCTGAAGTAAGTGCTAATATGGTCACGATCTTCTCCACACCATTGGGGCCCGAGAACAGCTGCCTCTCCAGCTGAGAGGTCATGATCTTGTTCTGTTTCATCTGGTTGGCAAAGTTCTTTCTCTGTGCCTTGGTAGCCCCACCGATCTTCTTCCCTGATCCGGCTGTCTTCTCCACTCTACCCTTGGCCTTGGCCTTAAGCGAACTCTTCGAGGCATGCTTGGACTTGAATGGCTTATGCTTGCTCTTCAGCGTGGATCTATGCGAATGAGCCATCTTGTTGTTTGTTGCCTGGGTTATCCTTGTCTTTTGCCACACTGTAAATAAATTTTTGTCTCTTTAGAAAAATTTATCTTTAATTTGACTCAGAGACACTACCTTATAAAGATGACATAAGATATTACATAAGAGAGTTGTAATCAATTAACACGCGACCTTTTTGAATCACGTGTCAATAAAGAGGGTTATTAACCCTAGCCAGGAAAGCGTGCACCGCTCCAGCCTGCGCTCCGCTCTCTCTCCTCCTCCGAGCTTTTCAGTACAGAGAACTTTACGATCCTGTTAACGTTCAACTTTTTCAAACCATCTAAACTTCAAGTTAACTGGTAAGTGTTATCACAACACAACAGCACGAATAGACAAAGAGTGAGGTGGCACGATTCACGTATATATTCCGCAAGGTTTCACTCCATCTCAAAGATTTCCATCTCAAAAAACTTTTCAACGAATCTCCACCACCGACACACAACACCACCCACCACTACTGTCTAGTGCGACTCAAGCAAAACACCTCTGGACATCCCCACTAACTTGTTTTCTTCAGAATAATCGAAAATGGCTCACGAAAACGTTTGGTTCTCCCACCCAAGAAACTACGGAAAAGGTTCTAGACAGTGCCGTGTCTGTGCCTCTTACTCTGGTATCATCCGCAAGTACGGTTTGAACATCTGCCGTCAGTGCTTCAGAGAGAAGGCCAACGACATTGGTTTCCACAAGTACCGTTAAACAACGAAACAACGATTACAATACAAAAACTATAACAAAAGACTTACAAAGGAGGTGTATTTAAGGATGACGAACTCAACAACATCATAGAAGATATCTTTTTTGGTTACGTTGTGTACTAAAAAAACCCTAATGGAAAACTACAAAAATTTGTCAAACAAAGGTTTGCATTGTAGGTACATATTGCATGGCTCGGAAGGATACAACCTCAAAAACTCAGACAAGAATGTGCTGGAACCTCTCATCAATGCTCCCCTGCTCCTTGATGTACTGCAGCGTGCGCTCAAATTCCTGTTTGGTCGACTCGTTCTCCTTGTCTGGGGTGATAGCTTTGAAGTTGTTCTGGATGAGCTCTATCAGTCCGTTGATGTACTTTATCGTAACAAGTTCATTCCCATGGACAAAGTAGTAGAGAGAACGGTTCAGAATCTCAACAAACAACTCTAGAGAGTTGTTGGTGTCGAGGGTGGAGTCTGCAATGCGTAATGCTTTCTGAAGACACTCCAAAACGCGCTTGTTATCCTTCTTGAGTGAGATCTGGGCGACCGGCTTGTCCTCATCCTCTTCCTCCTCCTCATCGTCATCCTGCTGGATCACCCACCACAGGTGCGAGGCGTTGTAGACGGCTCTGCACTGGTCGGGCTTCTTCAAAAGTCTTGAACCGTAAAGCGCAGTCTTGGTGATGAGGGTGTCGTAATTCTCCATGCTTGTGGTGATCATGTTTGCACACGAGTGAAGCTTGTTGATGATGAGGATGAGTGTCTGGTACTGCAGCTTGGAGTCCACTATTGCCTCTTCGTATATTATGAAACTCTCGATGAAGAACTCGTACGCGATATCGACGAGTTCCACCTCGTTTGCAAGCTGTGCAGCAAGCAGGTTCAAGTTCACACACGTCTGGGGACCGTTCTGCGTAGACTGCTGGTAAAGCTCATTGATAACTGTAGAGACAAAGCGGAAGATGTTCTTCACCTGCAACACCGAGTCTGCGTCGTCCAGGTCGATGTACTTGAGAAGCTTCAGTTTGCGGACAATCTTCAGCACAATGGACACCAAAGTGGGGTAGGTGTACTGTATCCTTATAGGATGCTTTGACAGGTACGTTCTGGCCACCTTGATCAGTTCGAAGTGCTCAAAGGGGTCAACGTTGTACAACAGATGCAGAAACTTGGCGAGTTTCTCTTGCTGTTTCTGCACTTCGATACTCTGAGCCGGATCGAGCCCAAGCTGCTTCATCGTAGGGTTGGCCTCCTCGAACAGTGTCGAGATGTATTTGAATATCTGGTGCACTTGCTCGGTTGATCCAATTTTGAACCCGCTGGCAAGAAGTCTATCCAGCACCTCCATCGAAACAGAACTCTGCAACTGCGGCTTTTGTGTGGAGAGGAACTCAAAGTACGCGTCATCGAGCTTGAAGATGGACTCAACGCTGGTGTAGTTCAATATAGGAGCGAGAAGGAGTAGTTTCCAGTAGTTCTCAGCAGAGAGGTCGGCAGGTTTACCCTCCTTCGACTTGGCCAGTGCAATCTTGAACACCTTGTCCACATCCGTGTAGTCTTCTGGATGGTATATGATGCAGATCTTGCATACTCCCTCGAGGACAGCATAGAAGTCATCCAGTGCCAGATCGGGCTTGAGGTTATCCAAGTTCTCAATGTACGCGAGGAAAACTTCAAGGAAATCAGTGGTTGTTGTAGCAAGCTCAGATTCACGCTGCTTGAATCCGATAAGCCTGTTGATCAGAGTCAGCAAGATCTTTCTGAGACTGACTGTGTCGCTAAGTTTGAGCGTGGCATCCAGGAACTCCTGCAAGGTGGCGATCTGGAACTCGTCTGGGAAAACCTGGATGATAACATCGAGCAAGTACTCCTGTGCAATGGTGTCCTTGCACTGCACAATCTGCTCGAGGATCGTAGGGAGGATGAACTCCTTGTAGTACTGCTTGTCTATCTTTTCAAGCTGGGACAGCCTGACAAGGTTAGATCCAACGAGGATCTGCAACTCCTTACGCTCCTTTGTGCGTTTGGCCCTTTCACTGGAGTGCCCCTGATGCTGCAATCTGACCCAGAGCTTGTTCATCTCTATGAAGTTGGTGATGATAAACTTGATCGAGTCCTCGAGGTTCTCGTCATCGACGGGAAGCAGATCCTTGGTGCGTTGAGACAGGTAGTAGCGCAAAAAGAGACCTCTGACCGGATGCTGCACGCCACGGCACATCTCGATCATGTCCTTCATGATTTCCTTCCTGGGAGAGTTAGGAATGGACATGTACACCGTGCCCACGGTGATCATGAGGTAGAGACGTGGGATGATGTTGCCGGCATACTGCACCAGCTCGTACAGGTCTGCCAGATGGTTGTTGGGATGGGTGTCTCTGAGAAAAGCCGAGAGATACCCGAGACCGTCAAACACGAGGATGTACAGCTCGTAGTACTGTTTGGGAGTGAGGGCGTTTGTGCGAAGCTCCGATAGAAACGTGGAGCAGTGTTTGAGGGCGTCCATCAGTCTATTCTTCTGGTCGAGGCATTTCTTCATCAGAGCAATCTGCTGCCTGATGACAGCCAGAGAGTTGTCCAATTGGTCAGCCATGCTGGATTGACTTGTCTTGTCTTTCTCGCTTGAGTCGGCTCCTTAGATCTGTCTCTTGCCCCCTGCTCCGATAGAATGGAGGTGGCTATCCGGAAGTGCACGTGATCTCCTTAGTGTGACACCCCGGAAGTACTATCACTCTGTTCGGACAGCAGAAGCCAGGCTACTCGCACCGTTTGGAAGCCGTTTCGCGGGATATGCTCTCTGAGCTCGTTCACATGAGGTCAGCCTGGTCAGCGCCTGGATCAGCCTGGCCAAAGGCTGGATCTAAGTTGGTCTGGAACCTCGGGATTTCGGAAAAGTTGATTGTGACACGTCTTTGTTTACCTTTGGGATTTCATACCAAACATGGGGCCTTAAAGGATCTAATAGCTTCCAGGTGGCCATTCGTGCTTCTTCTTCGACTCCGTGAAGATGGCCGATTCCAGGAACATGAAGCGTCCATCCAGGCTTGACCTGCTGGACGATAACTTCACGAGTTTTCCCCTGGCACATCCCATGTCCAGTTCTCCTCTGCCCACCAAGCTGATCGACGTATCCCGTGCCACGAGGCGGAGGTGCGATTCGGACGCAAGCAGTACATTCCTGGGAGATGACACGATGGAGCAGATAGTCATGGTCGAGGACTACATAGAGGAGAAGAACCTCAAGCTGAAGAAGAAGTCCGTGTATGACCTCAAGAACGAGGGAGCACTGCCCGACCTCACGACATCGGTCAAGTCATCCTCAGGAACGCTCCCTGAGGAGGTGCACTATGACGGACTCAAGTACTGCGTGCTGTGCGAGAAGCCGCTGTACGAGTTGAGCTCCTTCATCCGCGAGAAGGACTTCAAGGAGCTCGTATGCTCCAGCTGTATTCTGCGATACGAGGAGATCAGCCGGAGCTTGGGCACATACGAAGACGATACGGACGATACCACAGTGGACACGTCTTTCCAGACCGTTCGCTTCAAGTCGAGCTCGGAGTTTCTGTTCGACACGCTGATCCAGGACCTGAAGAAGCTACAGACCCAGGATCATCAGCGCAAGCTGCGATCCCAGAAGTCAACCCTATTCCCCATGATACCCGAATCGATGTGGCTGAAGGTTCTGAAATTCTTCAAATGGACTTAATGATAATGATCTTTTGCGCTTATTTCCTATAAATATCGTACCCTGTAGGCGTCTATTCAGACAGCGAGGCCAGGTACTTCTCGGCACTGTTGAAGTCTGCCTGGCTGAATGTGTACTTCCCCTGGAACTTACCCTTTCCACCGCCCTTGACACCCTTTAGTACCTCCTTGAGCTTTCCGGAAACCTCGTCCAGACGTGGACCCGAGATCACAAGACACCCGTTACCCAGTAGCACAAGGGTCTTACCCTCAGCGAGCGGCAACAGCTTCCTGGAGACAACGTTGAAGTATTCGAGCCCAACATCCGCACGACACAGACAAGCGACGTCTGATGACTCGAGCTGGGCAGAGAGGTCCTTGCACTGGTACTCGGCGAGCTCCTTGAGCAGGTTCGTCTCTCTGTTGAGGGACTTCTTGTAACTCGTCTGCAAAATCTCAACCTTGGTCACTGCGTCGTCAATCTGACAGCTGAGCTTGCCCGTGAGATCCTTCAGGATCTGGTAGTTGCCGCTGGCAAACTTGGACACACGGTCACCACACACAAAGTTGATTCTAGAGGCAGATTTGTTGCCTGGGAACTGGTTCAGAAGCACTATGGCCTTGATCTGGCCCGTGGAGGACAGATGCGTGCCACAGCACGGGTTGGAGTCCAACTCTCCGATATGGATGACTCTCAGAACACCCTTCTCGGTATCGTAGTCGGCAGGCATCTTGTCTTTCTTGACATCGTCCTTCTCTGGAACCTCCACGGTGATGGGGATGTTTGCCGAGATCTTGTCGTTGCAGAGCTGCGAAACCTCGGCTATTTCCTCAGCCGACAGCTTGCGTGGAAGCTCAATGTAGTTGATCAGCTCTCCCATGGACCACGACAGCGTAGGAAGCTGAAACTTGTCGAGGATGGCGCTCAGCAGATGCTGTCCTGTGTGCTGCTGCATGTGGTCAAACCGGCGACGCCAGTCAACCTGCAGCTCAACGGTGTCACCGGGCTGGAAGACCTGGGGCACAACATGGAAGCAGTTGAGACCGTTGCGCTTAACCTCAGTGACTGGCACCTCCAAATCTCCGGCCTTGATGGTTCCGTGGTCCGAAGGCTGTCCGCCACCTTCTGGGAAGAGAACGGTATCTTCAAGCTGGACCTCGTACTGCGTGTCGCTCACCTTGTTGCAAGTCACAACCTGCGTGGTGAGCTTGGTCAGATACGACTCCCTCTGACAGAGCAGATCTCCCACTATTCTAGCCTTTAGCATATCTATTTTGGAAAACCCCGGACAATAAGGGGAACAAGAGGCGGGAAAAAGGTCCGCGCTTAGAAATCTTCGATCTTCCATTGGGCATGCGAATACACGACCGTCTTATCGGTCAAATATGGAGATTGGCGTGATCTCCAGGACATGGCTACAGCGGGCGAGGATTGGTGTGTATGTCATCAGTCGTATGCGTGAGAAGGTCTTGTAGACCGGCTATGTATCGGTTGTCGTCGTCGTATGTACAGCGTAGTTGTCAGTATACCCCCTTGACGTTCTTCATCTCGTCAATGTCCTTGTCGTCGGTCTCGCTCTCGACCAGCTCCACGTCGTCAATTGTGTGCACCTTGATGGTGTCGTTGCTCTCAGAGAGCTCGAACACAAACACACCGCACAACACACGCTCGATGTTGAGCTGTTCCTTCTCCTTCTGCGGAGCAGACACCCCGTGGTTCAGAAACAGATCGTACAGGTTGAGGTTCGAGATCCGGAAACTGCCCATGTCGGAGTCCACGGTGCGGAATGTGTGCAGGTGCTCACACCCATCGACGCACGTTCGCCACTTCACCACCACCTTTGTGCTCGTTTCGAACAGCCCCAGGGAGCCCATTCGGTCTCTGTTCAGCGCGATCTGGGAATCCGCCTCTGCGAATTCGGCATCTGTGAGACCGCGGCTCTCAAGCACTTTCACGTCCTGTATGTGCAGCTTGACGCGCGAGTTCAGCATGAAGTTGCGTATTATGACACTCAGGATCTTCACCACGGAGAAGTACAGCGTGTTGGTCTTCACCACGGGAACGTGTGGCACTCTGGTGGGACACACCCTCAGCACAACGTCCTTGGCAACGCACTCGAAGGGCAGCTGTGCGGTCAGCGTGTTGGGCACCTCGCGTTTGAGCATTGCCACCATCTGCTCCAGATTGGCCCTTTTCTGCTGTCGGAACAGCTCGGTGTTGGACGTGAAGACTCCGCGCTTCAGCAGCGAATACACCCTCAGCCGGTTCATTGTTGGGTTCGAAGGAATGGCTGGGAGATGGCTGAGAGGAAGGAAAGAGAGGAGAGGAAGGCGCTCGAAGGAAAACAAAAATGGGCAGACAGGCGATGGGCTTGAACCGCAGCCTCCACGCTCCATTGTTGTTTTGCCACACTTAACAAGCACTTTTGGCATAAAATGACACAGGTCTTTGACTCTGGCGATCCAGAGCTGCCGGATCTACCTGGGTCTGACATCGGCTCCGATTATACGTACGACGACTACAACTTCACGGAGAGCTCAAGCAGCAGCGACGAGGAGATGCCTCCGCAGACAAGGCGGAAGAAGTCCATCACCACTCGGGACTTCTGGAAGACGGTCAGGGAACCGCCCAAGGGAGCGGAGCTCGGACAAGCGCCAGCGAGGAAGAAGCACAGGAAGTACTTCGACTCAAAGACCTCCGCATCGGCAGCCAGGGAGCGAGTTGACTGGGAACCAGGCATCAACGTGGAGACCACTGACGTGTTTCTGACGTCGCTGGGATCAGCAATTACCGTCACGGACTACTCGCAGGAGCGGTACAGGATAGAGCACCTTGAGATCACGAACGAGTCCCACACCGCATTCAACGCGATCCAGGCTGAACAGACCCAGAAGAACAAGAAAAGGCTGAGCCAGATCCTGAACGAACCTCCGGAGTGGAGCAAAGTGAGATGGATAAACGTGAACGGTCTGTCATGGGACGCGATTTCCGTCATATCTCAGCACTACGAGCTGCACAGACTGACGATCGAGGACATGGTGGACATACCGCAGCGGACAAAAGTGGACATGTACCCCAACCACGTGTTTTGCTGTCTGCCGCTGCTGAAGTTGGTGAAGCTGGAGAAACCACACAAGCTATCCAAGGGGTTCTGGGCACACCCCACGCGCAACGCCCACGACCACAAACACCTGGCGAGTCCGTCAGACCAGAGTCTCAACGAGAAGATTGCCAATTACGAGATGCGCAGACTCACACAACAGACAATGCCGTTTGTGGAGAACAGAAAGACAGAATACATAGAGCTGCGAAGACCACTGAGCTACAGGAAGCTTGCTGTGGGCATAGAACAGGTGTCGATTTTCGTCACAGAGAACGGTACGGTCATATCTTTCTTCGAACACTCCGCCAACGACATTGAGAAGGCTATTTTCAACAGGTTGTCGCAGAGCTCTACCATACTGAGAGAATCGTGCGATCCGTCCAACCTGCTACAAGCAATCTTGGACTCCGTGGTGGATCTCATCTACCCCGTCATCACGGCTTACAACAGAAGGTTGGCCGAGCTCGAGATGAACATCATGCTCAACCCGACGATATCCCACACACAGGAACTCCACTTGATGATAGGCGAGCTTGCAATGCTGCGCTCCGAAATATCTCCCACGACAGCAATGGTGAACCAGCTCAAAGAACAGTACTTGAAGAGGTTCAAGTTCATCTCAGAGGACAGCAGCGCTTACTTTGCAGACGTGGTTGACCACACGATCTCATACGTGGAAAACATAGACATCATGCGCAATACGGTCGAGAACCTTATCGCATTCATATTCAACATTCTGAGCGTGGAGACAAACACTTCCATGCAACAGCTCTCGATGATCACGGTCATCTTTCTACCGCTATCGTTCGTCACTGGATACTACGGTATGAACTTCAAAGGGTTCTCGGACTTGGACAGAAACGTCTCGTACTACTGGAAGGTGGCCGTTCCCTTTGGTGTGATACTGACTCTCGTGATGATGCGATCCTACGTTTACAAGTTTCTCAGGAAGATAAGACACAAGATCAAACGTTCGGTGCGACAAAAAACAGAGTAGTATTTCAAGCTAGTGATACAAAATGGATTGCGAACTTTCATAGTCATCTCTGAACCTGTTGAGGTCTCTGTTGAGCTTAGCGAGGCCAATCAGAATAACAAACTGCATAATGCACACGGCGTACAGTAGCAACTTTGTAGTATCCAGGGGAGGTTTCGCAGCCACAACAGGAGGAGAGGGAACAGGGATCGACACAGTTGCCTTTGACAGAGTCTCGGTCTCACTGGTATTCGCAATAGAGTTACTCGAACTGTTGTTAGCCAATTCGGTGCGGTACTGTGCTAGCACTGTCTCGCCAAACTTGGTCTGTCCTGTTGCTGTTTCACTTTCGATCATGCCTTTGACCCAACTGCGACCAATCCAGTCTATGAAGTATGAGATCCGAAGCTTGGTCGAGTTGTGTTCTCCCCATGTGAACACATACCGAGTATTGACGACGAATGCGTTCCCGCTAGGAACGTTGGGCGTCTTTGTCTTCGTTAACACCACAACCCCTTTGTCAAAGTCAGACGTCAATATGTGCTCCTCAACTTCACAGTTAGCAGACTTGGGACCAATGGTGTAGTTGAGCTTACGCTCGTACTTGTACTCTCTGACATCATCTTCAAACCGTGAGTAGTCAGAGAACTTCGAGCCATCGTTGAGCTCGATGATATGTCTGTGGAAGTCTGTCTTTGGCCCAAACATCATGTTGTAGACGAGTCCGAGCGGAGCAGGAAGTGTCTCATCAATGACGACTTTTTCATTGGACTCAAGCTCCACGTCCAGCGTGGTTGGCTCATGTGCTGATGGTCCTATGTTTTCATACTCATTGGACTTCGTCTCGTCACTATCCTCGTCAATGGACAATATTTCACTCTCAAACTGTTCCTGGAGCGTCTTCTTCTCGCTAACACCAGAAACAGGCCCCTCGATCTTGGCAGTCTTGCTCCACACTGTTTCCAAAAAGTTGAGCGTCGAGTCTCTGGAGATGAAACTCGCAAACGAGTACTTGGCATCCGCAACTTCGATATTTATACCGTTGGAAAACAGTCCAGCAGTCACCCGTTTCTCAAAAGACTTGATCTCGGCAAGCGGTATCACCAGATTGGTAACCCACCCAAACAGATTGGAGTTGAAACAAAGGTGGTGTTCTGAAACGTAGAGTCTTCCCTGCAACAGCAGCTCTTTACTCAACGCACAGCTGAAATCGTCCAGCAGACGATCTTCTTTGGGAATGGTCTTGAACAGCTCGTGGAAATCAGAGTTTCTCTTGAGCGTGGCATACCTGTACTGTGTGTCCAAGAACCGCTCGTCGATGTAATGGTTCCTGTCGAAGTCAGACGTCTTCGGAGGGGTATCTGCCAGTCCTGTACCGCGCAGAGCAATTGCCGCAGCAGAAACAGCAGCCGCTGTATCTTTGGAAGACGTCGAGTTACTTGTACTCTTCCTCCGCCTGGACCGCCTGTAGCTGACCATCTCTGGAGTCTGTACCAACTGTCCTTCCTCTGGGATGGAATCGTTCAGGAGACCGGTTGGCGATGCGGGCGATGACGAGTCGATGCTTATGTCGGAGATGGTCCTGTGGTGTGTCTTCATGGTCGGACTTCCAAGCCCCTGGAACGACGACGCTGCAGACTTGAAGGTGTTGAAGAACGAGGCCGTTGGCGTTGACGGCGAGTCTTCGAGGTAGGATGTCTCCAGCTTGAGCGATGTTGGAGACGCCACTGTTGTGGAGTGGATATCGTGTCTTGTAGTCTCCGGGTCTGCCGGTGTGGACTTTGACGAGACCGTTGGGGCCAGACTGCTCGCTGTTGATCGTGAGGAGTTGTGCGAGGTTGACAGCTTGGTAGCCAGCGCAGGTGCCACCGGCTCGGATATGGGCTGCGGTGGAGACGACACCATCTTAGAGTCCGAGTCTCCGTACTCCGAGTCTTCGCTCCCGGAGTGGTTCTCCCGAACGGTGTAGAACTTGGCCTCTGAGTCGTCTGGAGACCCGTCCGGAGACCCTTGTGTGATGGGGAGCGACTCTGTGGATGCGGGAAAGGAGTAGGACCAGGCGTCCTCCTCCATATCCAGTGCTATGCCAGGACCTGTGGGATCCATCGCGCAGCTAATTCGGGTTGACGTGGTGGCGGAAGAAAGACAGGCGAGGGGCAGACCAGAAGAGGCGCAAGGGTCATTTCTTAGGTAGTGTCCCTGTCGCGGATAAATGCGGCTAAATTACAGCGAGGTGAGAAAAGAGGCAAAATTGAGATCATAGGGAACTTATATAAAGGGAAACTAGGCACTGACCTTCTCCTCCAAGACCTTGACAAGGGTGACACAGTCCTCGGCGAACTTTCTGATACCCTCAGACAGCTTCTCGGTGGCCATGGCGTCCTCGTTGAGGAGGAATCTGAAGAGAGCCTCATCGTCAACGTAGGTGACCTTCTCCTCCTGGACGGAAGCAGCATCCTCGGCCTTGAGGACCTGTGGGACTGGAGCGTCAGAGTTGAGCAACTCCTCCAAGAGCTTTGGAGCAATGGTCAAGAAATCGCAGCCGGCAAGGGCGGTGATCTCACCGGTGTTTCTGAAAGAGGCACCCATGACAATGGTGTTGTAGCCGAACTTCTTGTAGTAGTTGAAGATTCTTCTGACGGAGATGACACCAGGGTCGGTCTCGCCAGTGTAGGTCTCGCCGGTCTTGGCCTTGTACCAGTCGAGAATACGGCCGACAAATGGAGAGATCAGGGTGACCTTGGCCTCAGCACAGGCAACAGCCTGGACGAAAGAGAAGAGAAGGGTCAAGTTACAGTGGATACCGTACTTGGCCTCCAACTCTCTGGCGGCCTGGATACCCTCCCAGGTGGAGGCGATCTTGATGAGAACTCTGTCCTTGTCAACACCGACGGTCTTGTAGAGCTCAATGAGCTCGAGGGCCTTCTTGATGGTGGCGTCCTTGTCGAAGGAGAGACGGGCGTCAACCTCGGTGGACACACGGCCAGGGACAATCTTCAAGATCTCCTTACCAAACTCGACGAGCAATCTGTCGAGAGCAGCGTTGGCCTTCTCCTCGGAGGTGGAACCGTGCTCCTTACCGTAGGCAATGGCAACGTCAATGAGCTTGGCATACTCTGGCTTCTTGGTGGCAGCAAGGATGAGGGATGGGTTGGTGGTGGCGTCCTGTGGAGTGAACTTGGCGATGGCTGTGGAAAGAGTTAGTAATGGATCTATCGGATAGAGGCTCAGGGCCGGGAATTCGGATACGCACTTTCAAATTCACCAGTGTCGGTGACGACGACGGTACCGGAGGCCTTCAATTGTGCGAGAGAGTTGTTAGACATTTTTATCGAATATGAGTATTGATGGGTAAGGAAGAAAGAGGAAGAAGGTGGAAGAAGAGCCGAAGAAGTGTCATTCAATATGGTTGGGTGGCTAATTGACACGGGACGGTTCTGGCAGAAGGGGGCTCAAAGTCTGTCATAGCGGGAACTTGCACCCTATTTTTTCATTATTAATGCTGATAGGGGGCCGGACGGTGGTCGCTTTTGTGCTCGGTTTGTAAGGCCAGGCTGTTTCTTTTGCTCTGTGGTACTAAGTCATGACAAACAGCGGGCGCAGAAAGGGCTACAAGAGTCCGGGGTCTGTTGATTCGGGAACTGCCGGGATTGCCCTCCAGCTTTCCCGGGGTCTCCCACGGGGTCTACTTAGTAATGTGTGACAAAGAACAAGCACATGAATACAGTCTAGCATCTAGCCATCGGGGCGGTCCAGGCTGAGCGAGGCCAACGTGTAGAGTCTCGTAGATCATCTCGGTCGAAATAGCCATCCCGATAGGACAGCGTTCCGAAAGGGGAAATCTCGCCCTGCCAGTCCCCACAGTCTCTGTTGTTCGTTCGGTGGAGGCTCTCATAGCTTCGAGCCGCTGATCCGCTTCTTCAGGAGATCTAGCAGCGTGTTGTAGTCCTTGCAGAACCCGCGGATGCCCTCGGACAGCTTCTCGGTGGCCATGGCGTTCTCGTTGAGCATGAGTCTGAAGAGAGGCTGGTTGTCGACGACGGAAAGCTTGGCTATATCGCGCTTGTTTGCATCCTTCGCATTCAGCTGCTTCTCTATGGGACGCTTGGACTGGATGAGCTCCTCGAGGAGCTTGGGCGAGATCGTGAGATAGTCGCAACCGGCTAGCTGCTCGATCTCGTCGACGCTCCGGAAACTGGCCCCCATGACTATGGTGGTGTACCTGAACTTCTTGTAGTAGTAGAATATCTCCCGCACCGACAGCACACCAGGGTCCTCGGCACCGCTGTAGGCCTGGCCCGTCTTAGCCCTGTACCAGTCCAAGATGCGGCCGACAAACGGAGAGATCAGCGTAACCCCGGCCTCCGCACACGCAACGGCTTGCACGAACGAAAACAGCAGCGTCAAGTTGCAGTGCACATCGTAAACCTCCTCGAGGATCCTGGCAGCCTGGATGCCCTCCCATGTAGACGCGATCTTTATGAGCACCCTGTCCTTGCCAACGCCGATTGACTCGTACATCGCAATCAGCTCCAGCGCCTTCTTGACAGTACCGTCCGTATCGAAGGACAACCGGGCATCCACTTCGGTGGACACGCGGCCCGGAATGATAGCGAGAATCTGCTTGCCGAACTCGACGAGCAGCCTGTCCATGGCGAGATCAGCCTGCGAGCCAGCGGACGTTCCGTGCTTGATTCCGTACTTCACAGCGACATCGATGAGCCCGGAGTACTCTGGCTTGGAGGCGGCCGCCAGTATCAGCGAAGGGTTTGTCGTTGCATCCTGCGGGGTATACTTGGCGATCAGGGGAAACTCACCGGTGTCCGTGACGACGACGGTTCCTGTTTTCTTCAGATATTCCAAACTGGTCATTGTGGCTGCTCTCTCACAGACATTGGTTGGATCTGTGTGTCTGGGCAGTATTTATAGGAAACACGGAGTGGAGGCAACGGCTAATTTGCTAATAGGCTACCCTCTCCGCCCGGCAGGCTCACCAAACTCTGGACCCACCCGGCAAAACAGCCCGTCCATCCGCGAGCCTGGACCGCGTTTCAGTGTGGTCACTAGCCCGCCATCGTGGTGGCGTGACATCGGGGTGAAGCAGAGATGTCGCCACCCGTGGAAACAAAGGGTTCCGCAGCCGCACCGTGCCAGGGGCTCAGAGAGTTACCCGGCTGCGAGGAACAACACTTCGCCCTTTAATCAAGCGCGGGGGTCGAACGGGGTTGTGTCTTTGTGAAGCGAACGGACGATGGACAATCTAACGGTACCCGGGTGTTCCAGCTACTTCCTGCCGCCCGGCTGGCTCACCACCGCTGAGAGTGGCTCAAACGTGACCATCCATCTCAACCGATCGGCCCTCTACTTCACCAACTGCACACAGGAGGAGATTTCTGCCAAGCTTACAGACATAGAACAGTTTCTCGCCGATCGCAATATATTCGACGAGTCCACAGATCCGTATTCGGACGGGGTGGTTGCTGCGTGCTTCATCATCACGTCCATAACGGTTGTATCGTGGCTCATCTTCACCACCCAACTGCTCTCGATGAACCGCAAGCCGATGATGCTCGCAATAGTGGCTCTCCTATACTCGATATTCTGCACGGTGATTTTGGTGCGAACCTCGCACCTGCTGGACTCGCAATTTGTGCGGATGTACCAGGACAAGGCAGAACTGGTGCTGGACATATTCAAGGGACTGCACTTCAAAGTGACGAATTTCATCGTCAAGATCGGCATATGGGCCACTGTGCTACACCTCGTATGGAGTCCAGGGTTGCGCCTGTGGCAAAAAGTTGTGTTTGGAATCCTTGCCACTACGTGTGTGATCAACGTTGTGCTAGTCGGACTACACTTTTACGCATTTATCGAGCAGACCACGGACGGAGTTATAACCACGCAAATGGTGATTTATGCGCTGTCGGCGCTGCTCATCGTGCGGAAGCTGCAGTTTGACAGCTCGTACTTCACACCCCTTCCGTTGATAACGACCGCGGTATGCATCGCCACGGTTGGTGTTTTTCTCTACTTCAAGCTGACAAATCCGCTCAGAACGTGGTCGCTCATGCTGTACGAGCTTTTGGAGATTTTGGCCATCTCTCTGCTGTGGGAGTGGATACTCGATATAGAGACCAAGGACACAGAGCGCGAAAAGAGAGCGGTCATGGGCAGAGAGATAACAAACAGCACAGAAATCGCCGCCACACCAAGTTCCCGAAAGGAAGACGTGGAACTGTACAGCTTATCGTGATAGCGGACCAAGAAACTCGGAATGCCGATCCGGATAAAATTTCACGTCAAGAATAAGGATACGGAATAGAAACACGGATTTTCTCTGACAGAGAGAAGAAAACACAAACGGGGTTTTTCCGTGGAGTCACGCATTGTTTTTCCTGTGCGCAACGCCGGTTCTTGCGCATATTGGGCGATCCCCAGACAATTTTACACGCTAACGTATTAATGACACTAATGAGATAATGCGACGATCGTCTATCTGTAGTAGAACAAAAGATCTACACAGTGCGGGTACCGCACCGAGTACCTCTACCCGCTTTGCCGACTTGTGTCCCTTATCTTATCTCGAATGGCGCAATTTTTCCCAGCGAATGCCTGACCATTTTAGAT